>CM041720.1:17435028-18048465 GCA_023373845.1 Nibea coibor | reverse complement strand
CTGTGTACGAGTGTACAAGGCTATCTGGACAATCAAGCACAATAAATTAAATGTAACATAATAAATGAATATGCATACATCATTAGCAGCAACATAAACCAGACCCCCAAAAATGCCCAAACATCCATTTTAAATCAAATAAAATCATGGAACTGTTTCACAATACCAGGGCCACTTTGTCTCGCCCATGATGAATATGAAGTCAGACATTATATTAACACTAATCGATGTTGAGTATGCTTTCAAGTTAATTTATTTTTACCATCATTCAACTGTGTAACCATTTAACAGTCCTTTTCGGGACAGACCTCTGATGTGTAGAGTTACCTGCCTACTCTTCAGTTCGCTGCACCAGTTCTTATACATTCATTTTGACTCCCTAAGGCAATAACAGAAAACGACTTGTTTCATCCTTTGGTGTGGATAACAAACATCATTCAAGAATATGTCATATGCAGGGATGTTTTGTTCTTTGACAGCAGTTTGATTGATTAAAAGATGTCATGTATTTTGATCTGGGGATGCAGAAGAAACTCAATACATCAACAACATCATTATTTAATCTGTACTGGAGTTACCATAATTAGACAAAAATGGCTGTTTTTTGCGGGGGTGTTTGGTTTCTAATTTCCTCCCAGTACAATCCATGTATACCTAAAAACCAGATAACACCTTGAGGGTGCCATGGATGTATGACTTTACATGTAGAAAACATTGTCCTTTGCGTCAAACCCCTCAAAACTAAACTGTATTAGTGTTAATCCTCATTAAGATATTTATTCTTGGTGGGGTTTAATACACAAGAAGTGTCATTTTAGCATATAAGTGTTTTAGTGTCTGCTTAGGTGTTATGCTACATGAATTTGGATAACAATCCCTCTCATTATCAGTCACTAGGCCTCCCGATCCCTTGTCTCGCTTGTGAAACGGGCCTACATCTCAATCTTACAAGCCGGGAAGGACTCATCCTGCATGACGACAGTGCTGCTGCTGGCCAGCACCATGATGTTCAGCTCCTGCTGCTTGTCGTGGGTCTCCTGGTACCACTCCCTCATCACATCAGTGTCATGGGTTGGAATCAGAGTGACCTAACACCAGGAAAGGAAAATTGGGAAGTTTTTAAGCTGAAGCATTCGGAGAATTCAGATATCATCAATACAACCAAAAATTACCTTTGGATTTCTGTATTGTCACATTATTACTGACCTGCAAATTGTTGTCCCACTTGGCCTTTCCTTCCAGTAGAGCATCAAGGACAGCCCTACTGGGCTCCTGAGCTGTCTGATCATTGCCACTGACCACATAGTAAGAGGAGCGAATCCGCTTAAAGAACTCAGCATCCACATTCTTGGCACTGCAGTGGTTAGGGATGTAAACCAAATCCATGTACATGGGAGGACAGTTGGGCAGCGATGCCCCACTTGATACCTTCCCACTGCCAGTACCTGAAAGAGGCAGATATATACATTTCTCTTAGATGAGCTGTCAAAAGATATAAGCAATTTATGTGAAATAGTAATGTGATATAGGTGTGGCAATAAGTAAATAGTACTAACCTGAGGTGGCATTTTTCACACCTCTGGATGCAGAGGTATTGGTTGCATTTTTGGCATCTTTCCCTTCTCCGACAGTCTTCTTTGGAGAGGAAGTCTTTGAATCCTTCACTTTTGATAGAGCAGTCTTCCTGGCTGGTGATGAAGTCTTCTTTACAAGCTTTTTCTTCTTGGCCTTTTCTCCTCCATCTGTATTTGCATTGTTGAGGTTTTCCTCAGCCTTGAGCGCCTCTGGGTCCACCATGCAGACATCATGGTGGCCTGAAGATGGAGCGGAGTCCCTGAGTGCCACCGGAGGGGGGTCGGCATGCCTGTAGGTCAGGGTTCTGTCAGTTGGCAAAGTCTCAGAGTCGTCTTCAGAGTCAATGTTAGCATCTGCTGTAATGGAGGGGCACTCCTCCGTGCCTGGTGGAACATCTGAATCTGTCTGGGAGGGAGCAGATTCACTGATGGATGTGGGTGGGGTCTCCTCACATTGCTTGGCAGAAAGCTTACCTCCTGGTGGTGGGGGTCCACCTCCTAACTTGGCCAGAGGCTTCTCCTCATTCAAGGCATTCTCTTCACTGATGAAGTATTCTAGAGGGTTAGGGTTGATGAAAGATGGGGATAGTTCTGTTTTGGGGTGACGGTATTCGCATGAAGTGACTAGACAGAGGTCGACATCTGTCTTGGATGGAGCAGAGGGGAGTGTAGTGGCATCTGGGTCCTTGGATCCACAGGCATTGTAATGAGACAGATCAGAGGAGAGGGGCAGATATGATGGAAAGGGAACTTTGGGGCTCACAGGGGATTTTGCCTCAGGTGTAGAATCCTCACATTTAAAGGGATTAGTCTCCTTTACTGGGGAAAAGGTCTCTTCTTTTGAAAGGGTAAAAGACGATGATGGAGAAGTGGCTTTGGGAGGTGAGGGTGACTTGTCGTATTTTTGTTGTCCATCAGATTTATTAGAAATGCTCTCTAAAGATGCCGAAATTGGGCTGGTGCTAGCTTTTGGAGGTGAGGGTGACTTGTCGTCCTTTTGCTGCGTGTCAAATTTATCAGAAACGCTGTCCATACATGGTGAAATTGGGCTGGTGCTAGTTTTGGGAGGTGAGGGTGACTTGTCGTACTTTTGCTGTGTGTCAAATTGATCAGAAATGCTCTCCACGCATGGTAAGACTGGGCTGATGCTAGCTTTGGGAGGTGAGGGTGACTTGTCGAACTTTTGCTGTGTGTCAAATTTATCAGAAACGCTGTCCATATATGGTGGAATTGGGCTGGTACTAGCTTTTGGAGGTGAGGGTGACTTGTCGTCCTTTTGCTGCGTGTCAAATTTATCAGAAACGCTGTCCATACATGGTGAAATTGGGCTGGTGATAGTTTTGGGAGGTGAGGGTGACTTGTCGTACTTTTGCTGTGTGTCAAATTGATCAGAAATGCTCTCCACGCATGGTAAGACTGGGCTGATGCTAGCTTTGGGAGGTGAGGGTGACTTGTCAAACTTTTGCTGTGTGTCAAATTTATCAGAAACGCTGTCCATATATGGTGGAATTGGGCTGGTACTAGCTTTGGGAGGTGAGGGTGACTTGTCGAACTTTTGCTGTGTGTCAAATTTATCAGAAACGCTGTCCATATATGGTGGAATTGGGCTGGTACTAGCTTTGGGAGGTGAGGGTGACTTGTCGAACTTTTGCTGTGTGTCAAATTTATCAGAAACGCTGTCCATATATGGTGGAATTGGGCTGGTACTAGCTTTGGGAGGTGAGGGTGACTTGTCGTACTTTTGCTGTGCGTTAAATTGATCAGAAATGCTCTCCATGCATGGTAAGACTGGGCTGGTGCTAGCTTTGGGAGGTGAGGGTGACTTGTCGAACTTTTGCTGTGTGTCAAATTTATCAGAAACGCTGTCCATATATGGTGGAATTGGGCTGGTACTAGCTTTGGGAGGTGAGGGTGACTTGTCGAACTTTTGCTGTGTGTCAAATTTATCAGAAACGCTGTCCATATATGGTGGAATTGGGCTGGTACTAGCTTTGGGAGGTGAGGGTGACTTGTCGAACTTTTGCTGTGTGTCAAATTTATCAGAAACGCTGTCCATATATGGTGGAATTGGGCTGGTACTAGCTTTGGGAGGTGAGGGTGACTTGTCGTACTTTTGCTGTGCGTTAAATTGATCAGAAATGCTCTCCATGCATGGTAAGACTGGGCTGGTGCTAGCTTTGGGAGGTGAGGGTGACTTGTCGAACTTTTGCTGTGTGTCAAATTTATCAGAAACGCTGTCCATATATGGTGGAATTGGGCTGGTGCTAGCTTTGGGAGGTGAGGGTGACTTGTCAAACTTTTGCTGTGTGCCAAATTTGTCAGAAATGCTCTCTAAAGATGGTGAAATTGGGCTGGTGCTAGCTTTGGGGGTTGAGGGTGACTTGTCGTCCTTTTGCTGTGTGTCAAGTTTATCAGAAATGCTCTCCACACATGGTGAAACTGGGCTGGTGCTGTCTTTGGCTGGGGGACCTCCTAGCACTGGGGATGGCTCCTTGGAATGGGGAGAATGGGTGAGTGACGATGCCTTTGGGGTGACTGGGGACTTGTCTGTGTGCTCAACCACGGCATGTGGGATCTCTGTCATTTGGCATGGGGTTGTAACAGAGGGAGTAGACTGAGATGCATCTGATGGAGTTGCAGATGTTGCAAGGACTGAATCACTTTCGTCAAAATAATAAGGCTTCTCCACTGTAGAGCTATGGTCTTCAGATGGCTTTCCATCTGTTCTATCAGAGGGGCTGTACTCAACCTCAGTGGGTCCATTCTCTGTAGCACGTGAGCCACCTCCTACAGATGGATGCTCTGGGGATTGCTTACTAAAGTCCAGGGCTAAGGAGTGGTCAGGGGACTCCTGGCCAAACTCTATTGACATGGTGGAGTGTTCTGGGGATTTTGTGTCATGCATCTGTGCTCTGCTTTTTGTCTTTGGTGAGATGTCTGGGGAGATAGACATGGGCCTCGGGCTATCTTCCTTAGATGGAGATCCTTCAGCCTCATGGAAGGTGGTTGGGGTCTGAACCACGGAGACAGACAAAGAGTCATCTACTTCTGTTGAGTGAGGAGAGCCTACCTCAGCATGAAGGGAAGGAGAGTCAGTGGTCGGTTCCGGCAAGGAGCTAGTGGCCAGAGAAGCTGTGGATGCTGAAGCTAAATGTGAAAATGTATCTTCTGCTACCACCTCCTCCAGAGGCGTTCCTGACTTGTCTGATGTGGTACCCTCTGAAATGGACATTTTACTCTCTTCTTTGAAAGAAGTGAAAAGATTAGTGTCTTCATGTTTGGTCAGTGGTGCTGAGGACAAGACTGAATGACTGTTTTCTTCAGTTTTCTTATGATCTATATCAAAGGGAGATTTTTCAGTCTTCGTTGGGGAATCAGGTTCAGTTGGAGGTAGGCTTTTTGGAGAGAAAATTAGTCTCTCTTCTGGGGAGAAACTTTCTGGTACTGGTTCTGGTTCTGGCTCATATGGCTCTGGCGTAACTCTCTTTGAGGAATCTTCTTTATCACTTGTGACCTCCACAATTATTGGACCCTGATCTTTGTCTTCACACTCAGGTGGTATAACTCCAGCTTTTTCATCTACTGGTGACTGATAGTAAGGTGTGTGACCAGAGGACTGAGGTGAGTTAGCTCCTTCCAGTGTCTTGTCATCTGGGCTGATGGAGGAATCCGCTGTTACTTTGGTGCACCCTGCCAGTGTGGTGGACAGTTCTATTGGAGCAGCAAATAGTGGTGGAGAATCAAACGTGTCTTTGCGGTCAACTGAGGGAGAACGTACAAGAGGTGATGTTGTTGAAGTTGCACTGAGTCTAGCTGCGTCTATGTCAATCTTCTCACATGGCTCTTGAGTTGCAGCAAATCTTTCATCTTTCCCTACAGAGGGAAGCTCCTTACAGACTTTATCCTCTTCTAGTGATGAAGGGGGGGATATCGTGGAAGCGGAGTGGTTGTAGTCATGGCCTTCTGTGGCTTCACTCTGAGAGTGATCTGGTATATCTTGAAGTGGAGACAGCTTCTTCCTATCATACTCTCCAGATGCGGTTGTCCCAAACTTGCCAACGTCCTGTGAAGGAGATTCAGTCTCATCGTTCATAGTTTCGTCACTCATAACGTCCCTAGGAGTCGACATCTCATCAATTGGAGTTGGCACACTGGAGATCTCCATGGTGGACTGAGTGTGGCCAGAAGTGATAGTGAATTCCTCAGGGGGTTCATCTCTGTTCTCGTCATCTGAGGCTGTAGAGCTCTCGAAGGTGACTGGAAGCATTTCATCATGGATCAGTGCAGCTGGAGACACTGGTGAGGACACTTTGGGTAAAGCTGATACACACAGATTAAGCTTTTCAGTTTCTTTTTCACTTATGTGCAGGCTTTCTACATTTTTGTTTGTCACATCATCATTGTCTTCAACCCTCTCCGCTGGTTTGACTGGTTCTGGTTCTGGTTCATCGTTTCTGTCTTGGTGTTCATCTTTAGTGGGAGTAAGCTTATCTTTATCTGGTTCCACTCTCTGTGGTTCATAAACCTCTTCTGTTTCTCCCTTCTCTTCATAATCTCCGACCTCATACGTCTCCTCCATTACAGTGCCTTCATCTTCAAATTTCTCACTTACAATGCCATTGAGTTTTCCCTTAAGAACTTGTTCATCTGGAGTCTCTCCACTGTCCCCTTCTGCCTCCGTTGTGGTTATTCCCTCATCCAGAGACTCTGGTGCTTCAGGTGACTCTTTGGTTTGTATTACTTCTTCATGGTGGATCATCACAGTCTCTTCTTCCTTATTTTGTTGCACAGTCGCATCATCGTCCACCAACTCTTCAGCTTTAAGCTCCTCAAAGTCCTTAGTGAGGTCCTCTGGTGAGGACATTAGAGATCTTACTGCTTCTGGATCATCTGCAACAACAGCTGCACTAGCTACAAGTTTGTCACTGTCCACTTTTGTCTCCTTCTTTGTCACCTTTGCCTTTCCTTTCTCTTTTGATTTTGGCGGGGTTCCCGCGTCTTTCTTTGCGGCAATGTCTTTTTTCAGGGGCTTTGGTTTTGGTGCTGGACTCTTTTCTTCACCCACAGCTGTCTTTTTTATGTCTCTAGAGGGCCGTTTGACATCTTTCTTTTGCTCTTTCTTTTCTTCCTTCTTCTCCTTCATAGGTGAGTCTCTTCTGATATCTTTTTTGATAACTTTCTTTGCCTCCTCTTTCTTTACTTTTTCATCCTTTTTACTTTCTTGTTTGGGTGTATCATCTTTCTTTACGACTTCTTTTTTAACCTCCCTTTTCTTTTCGACAGGTGTTGTTTTGGTCTCCTTTTTAATAACCTTCTTCTTTTCTGGAGTTTCATTTTGGGCTGTTTGCTCTGTCTTTGCTTTTGATTCTTTCTCAGATGTCTTTGCCTTTTTCAACGGGACCTTTTCTTTTTTCTCTGTCTTTTGTGTTTTTTCATGAGAGGATTCTGCATCTGTCTTCGCCTTTTCTGGCGCCTCCTCTTTTGAGTCCTTCCTGATGCTTTTGATTGGTGAAGGCTTTGGGGTAGACTTTAGGCTCTCTTTGCTGTCTGTTCTGTGTTTCATCTTAGCCTGCTTTAATGTCGGTGTTGATGGCATGGTAGCGGACAATGCTTTTTGAGTGACAACTGGCTGCTTCAGGAAGTCCAGGTGCTTTAGTTTTTCTAAACCTTCAAAGATGTGATGCTGGGTGGCATTTCCAGGAAAAAGAACACGCACAACCTTATCTGAGGGATTTGCCGGGTGCCACACAATGAGTGAGGAGATAGAAGTGAAGTAAGAGACAGGGAACTCAGATTCTTTTCCATTTGGCAGAAGAATGGAAGTGGTGTCTTTTTCACTACCCGTCCACTGCTTCATGAAGTGCTGCATCTCCTTGCTGTTCTTTGATGGATTAAGCACATACATCTCAAGCTTCCCAACACCCATTTTCTGGAAAAGTATGATTGGTTCTATAGTGTTTCCAACAGGTCTTTGCAAAGGCTCTATCCTCAGATTCAATTTGGTGAGGAACTGCTGAGTGAACGCTGCCTCCTCAACATTCCTCCGCACTCTGTAGTTAGGTTCAGGGATCTCCAGGTTCTCAGGCATATTCACAAACACAACACCAATATCTGGGGAAATCATGTTCTTCACCCAGTCACTGTTAGCCGTTGAACCCTGTGACTGTTCCTCCTCGAGCTCTGCAACCTTCCTCTGCAGCATGCTATTGATGCCTGGCAGGTTGTCATCACCAATGTGGGTCAGGAGGATAGAGTCAACCCTGTCCAGATGTCTCACCAGCTTCCAGAAGCACGACTTCCTGTCTGAACCACCGTTAATGAGCATGTTGAAGCCGTTGACAGCAAAGAGAGCAGAGTCACCGCAACCAGCGGGGAAAATATAACAGCATGGTTTGGAGAGTTTGAGGAATCCACCTGAGGTTGGTGGTTCTAGCATGTCAAAAGGTGATGGGATCTCTACTGATTCAGATAAATACTCTGTGAACTCTGAGAGGCCTTCCATTTCAGGGAGTATGAGAGTGGAGTTTATCTTCATGTTAATGAAATCCTGCAGGTTGTGTTTGTCCAAATTGGAGTTTTTCCAGTCGCCTTGTTCAGGGCAAGAGAGTGTAAGGTTGGCTTTGTTTGCTGGGTGAATGGTGCTGAGCAATTCACCAATCTGTGCATGAGAAAAATTAAGTAACTAAGTAACAGCAAGTTTAATGGGAGCTTCTACGGAGCGTAACTACTGTACATTTTAATTTATTGAAAAGGGTTTTATATACAAAATATAATTTTCTTATCCTATAAAAATCTGATGGATTTGTTTTTCATGACAACCTCATATTTATTATAGGTGGTGTAATTATCATGGTGGCTCACCTCTTGGTCTGTGAATATGTCAATGAACTTGAAGAAAGAGAAAGATCCGGACTGAAGAATCAACTCTCCGGTGTTTTCAGAGCATTGCCCAGAGAGAACGAGAAGCTTGTGTCTGGCCGTGTCTGAGATCATCAAACGAACCTGGAAATTAAAAGAAGAATATGACATTATATACTACAATAACATGAGCAAGCAAGTTGAAGAAATATTGAGAAAAGTGTGTATGGTACGAAGAAACAAATTAATTGTTTTCTGCAGCAGCAATCAGCTTAATGATTTAGCACATTTGAAATATCGCCAGTTTCAAGTCACTCAAATCCATTAGCTAATTAGCTGACTTGTTTTCCTGCTGCCCACTCTGCTAAGTTTCCTTTCATCCCTCTATCTTTCGGCTCTCCCCCTCTCTGTTTGTCTGTTTTTTTTTTCTGCAGCAACATCAGCTGTTATGGGCGGCTGGCCAAGTCAATCCTGCTGTGCTGTGAGATATTATTAATGCACATGACTGCAGACATGGCTGGGGGGCGGAGGCAACACTGAAAAGGAGCAGTGACACAAGAGAAAATTTTGTGCCATCTATGCTCCTGACCCACCTCTGTCTGTCTTTAAAATGTAGCGAAAGCTTTACCGCAATAGAAAACGGTAAAATGACGTGCTTGTTATTCTAGCAGTAAACAAGCATTAGTCTTGTCACTTGAGCTCCTAAGCGCTCCTAATTTTTTATTCAAATCAACAGCAACAAGCTGTGGATAAACAGCCATGACATGGAGGGCAGCCAAGGTTGAATATTAATCCTTTTCAAGCTGTAACTGCTTTTAAATGTGCATTTTTTTCATGAACTTGTCATCAGAAGCTGAGATGCCGAGTTACAGAAATAACAAGGACGAATATAATGGACAACAATTATAGCTTAATTTACCTCGGTGCTGACTGCGTCATCTGAAGGGTTGATGAGCACCACCGTCTCCAGGACATTACTTTTATGGTGCAGAATTCTCTGCCCTGCAAAACAAAAGAGACGATAGATGCAAATGACAAAATAAAATCTAATTTCATACTCACATCATTTCATCATACCAAGCAATGGGATTCAGTTTCATGCCTGTATGTTATATTGTCCATATGGTGCTACTGATTTCCCTCTTGTGAGTTAATCAGATGTGTCACAACAAATTAAACGGGGAGATTAGAGATGAAGGGATTAGTCACTCAGGGAACTGTTATAATAATAATAAAATGATTATTTAACTTATTTTTCTAGCATGAAATGCACTAAATACCTTACTTCCAGCTTCTCACTAATGATGGCTTTACCATGTCTTATAAGATAGTAAATAGAATATATATTATAGACCAAACAATTAGGTAACTGAGAGAATAATCATCATTCATTGATAGTAAAAATAATCGGTAGTTGCAACCCTGAAATTAGACAAATTGTGCTTGAAAACTCTCTGAAAACATGATTCATTGCATTACACAGTTAAATGCAGTACTGACTTTGAATCTTGCCTTCAGGTCAGGACATGCTACATTGATTTACTGTATGCTAATATGACTTTCAACTAATGTAAGTTATAATGAGATAAAACACTAATTAAAAAGTCCTGAATGAGTCCCCGCTCTTCTGGCTCTTATGTGGGGCAGAGCTCAGCATATTTCTCAACTAATTCATCAAACACAGTCGATCTGACAGTTCTAATATGGCTGTGTAAATGTTAATGGTCTCTGCAGAGTAGAGTGCTTCATCTCTAAGATGGATGAAATCTCTCGAGATGGAATATAACACACCCCCTTACACCCTGAATCTCACTCCCAGGCATTAAAACCTGTTTTCACATGAAGTTACTCCTCCGTCATACTTTGTTATAAGACGTCATCTCACTTAACTCCATGATGCTGGTTTGATTAATTCAGCGACATAGAAAATGTCTATGAAACAATCTTATTTATCAACTTAACTTCAACCAGCAAGAATTGATTTTATGGCCACTTGGGGGCAGCGCAACAAGCTGTAAACACGACGCTGACATATTTTCTGTTATAGTTATTTATGAAGACGATTTGCTGAACGTGTAGCAAACAGTAGCTTATTCACCAATTCAACAAATATGGAGAAACATTAGCATTCATCTGGAGTCCTGTTTCTGACAACTTGATTCGTTGTTAATACAGAAATATTGATTAGTGCAGCTTTAAAGTAAGTGATACTAAATACTTTATTACATTTGTCTGGTGTTTATGAATTGAGAAAATGGCCATATTAGATTTCATGAAGGATGTTCGAAATGCGCGGAACAAAAACAAATGAATCTTGATTTTTGATTATTTGCATTATTGATTATTCTGGGCATTATTTTATTGATAAATTTATTAATGAATCAATAAAATCACTTATTTGTTTCTCTGATTAGCGAATATTTACATTTAACAAGCTGAAAATATCATTTATTTTTGGCAGTTTTTCTGAGAGAAATTACTCAAATGATGAATCCATTTTCAAAACTTTTGCTGATTATTGTCCAATCAATTAATCAGCAAGTCATTTCAGCTGTAGTTGGTCTGAGCCCTCTTTGAGATGACAAACAATATGATGATGATTATTCGCCAATGATCCGATAATTGATTGGTCTTTCTATATAATGTGGGCTGAAAATGGCGGAGTGTACCACACTTTAATTAATACTTTCCTTTCATAACACAGAGCTGTTGTATAGAAAATGAACAGTGGGGTGTGACAGGCTGATAATCAATCATCCTATACTTTGGATGACTGATTATGATAATGACTTTGATCACACAGTGTGGGGTTAGCCTGCGGTCCAGCTGACGAGACATGTTATCATTATTTACCCCAACACATCAGGCTTTCACTCAACCTAACAATCTGTCTGTGTGTCTTCTCCTTATGATCGAATTATTTTTTAAATACATGAATTTATGGATCATCCTAGAGCTGAGAAATGCCTTTTTTTTAAATTTAGAATTGCATTTTTGCTGGTAAACACTCGACAGCAAGACAAATATGTTCCCTGTCAGGTTCAGAGGAGCTTTAAATTCAAAAGCGTAATACCGAGGACAGACTGCGCCCCGTCTCCAGAGACATGATACTGCAGCAGCTCTATGGCTGCTGGACCGAATCCTCCATACATATTTCATATTGTAGAGTCTCATTATGGAGCGCGCAGCCATTAACCCTGCCTCTTCCTCCCAGAGGCCTGTCACTCCATATGGAAAAACTCTTCATTCAGTGCTCTTAATAGTGAAGTGGTTTCTATGCAGTGCATGACGATTAGCCTCTAATATTCTGGAGATTGTGGAAATAATGACTTTATCTCAACTCTTTAGCAATTCCCATAGGACACTCCATTTTGTATGGAGTTAGTTGTCTGGAAAAAAATATTCCTAGTGTGATTTTAAGCTTTCATAATTCAATTTGACCTCCATATTATTCTCCTATTTTATTTTCTGCAGTCTTCCATCAAGATGTTTTAAGATCTGAGATGAATCCCGACTTGTCGATCTATGACTTTTCCTCTCATTTCACCATCAAGTTGACATTTTTTATTTTAGTATTTAGATTTCTTGATCTCCATTAAGTGGATTATGAAGTTGGAGCCATCTTACTTTAGTGATCTCAGGGAGTTTTGACTTATCCTGAGAAATATCTCAACATTTACTTGATGGATTGGCGCAAAACCTTTAAATACAGCATCTCAGAGCAGCTAGCACGGCAGGAAAACGCTTACCGTAAGATGTCATTTCAGTGACGGAAGCTGTAATTGTAATTTCAAAGATAAAATATGGTATTTTAGTTTTTGCACATCCGTTCAGAGTCATGTGCATTCTTCATTCTAGCCTATTCTCTTTGCATGTGCATGCTATCAGCAGTTTGAAGTGGAGATTTGTATCTCCTGCCACCATCATCATAATCCCAGTCGACTGTGGGAGAAAGCAGCTTCACTCAGCTTTGTTCTTAAAGTGATGACCAGAGCTCGTCCATAAGAACAAGTGACTAAGGAAACATTTTCCAGCGGTCTGTGAAATGAGAGAACAATCAATCATGGAGGCCATCCTGTTGATGATACCGTACACCAGCCATAGCCGTAATTGCTAATGTAATAGTAAAGCATTTTCTTTGTTTGTCTCTGTGGGTTACGCCCCGTTTACTGGCTTTAGGAAATACCATGCACGTTAAACACTAGTGATGCATTTCCACCCTGCCCAATTGCTGTGTGTCTAGGGTAACTCGTCAAAAAAATGACAGATTGTGCACTGGGGCTTGATTTACCCTGACAATTACCTTGATCGATATAAAAACCCTTAACGCCAAGTGTGTCTCCGTCTCACCGGGGGGCGAGGTAATGTGACATGCTTCGCTGAGCCTTCTCCTTCTGGCTGAACAGAAAGTGCAAGGCCGGTATAGCCTGTCTGCCACAGACTGAACCAGACAGGGGAACATCAATGCGGATGGCACCGCACCAAAAATAGATCAGTGGAACAACTAAATTCAGCGCCTCCTTTCTTTTGCATAAATAATAAAAAAAGACCTCGCACATGAGGATAATAATTTGATCTCCTCAGGTGGATTCCCTGTATATGTCAGCACCTTTCTCCTTGCTGTCATTTCTTTCTCCACCGCAACAGAATAATTGACCATGGTGACATTCAGCGACAAAGACGGGGCCCCCTGAGCTCAGTTTTCAATGACACTTGCTCCCGTGTCCCCACACCACTGGATTAAAAAAGAAACCAGTACACATCATACATCTGGACATGGAAACGTCGACACGGCTGTTAGACCGTCGTAACATTGATGCCTGATGTTTTAAACTCTATTATTTTTAGGAATTAGCTTGTCAAAGCAAATGACACTAATCACTAAATCACAACGTGTTCCCATGGCCTGTCTCTTTCCATATTCATCCAGCTATGAACATGAAGCGTAATGCGACTCGACTGATCAATCAATCTGCTTATTTACAGCTACAGAACCAATCAGTCAGGATCAACTGTTTAATTGACATCGAGAGAAAGCAGGATTGTATTTGTGAAAAAAAAAATCAGGAGGATCTTTATCCCCGACAAATTCATTTGTGAAAAGTCAACACAGTTCTTTATTACTATTGATCACTGAATGGATTTTTAGAGAAAGCCTTTTAACCCTCCAGTTGCTCCTGTGGAGACAGCGCCGACGGCAGAACGCTGGG
Source organism: Nibea coibor (assembly GCA_023373845.1). Taxonomy (NCBI): domain Eukaryota; kingdom Metazoa; phylum Chordata; class Actinopteri; family Sciaenidae; genus Nibea; species Nibea coibor. Next base: position 18,034,823 of record CM041720.1, on the reverse strand, counting down.
AAATCTATACGTAACCAGAAGTATCATATATCCAGCAGGGAGACACCAGGGGTCTCCTGTCTTGCCCCCTTTTTTCCCCTCTTCCCCTCCTCGCTGTGGGGTCCGCGCTTCCTGTGCACTATCGCAGCGTAATGGATAGCATGCCATCTATCAAGCAGACAAATGACCGCATTCGTCCTCCTCCGCCCGAGACCACCTGCTGGTTTGTGTTTTCCTGTGAGCTCTGCACTCTAAACGATGAACGCACGACAAGCAAACACAAAAACTCATAGACAGATGTTTCATTGATTCTTCTACAAATAAAGTTGAAATTATCCCTGACACAAAGTCAGCAGTTCAGCTTCCTAATCAATCTTTATCCTGAGAGAACGCACTTACCATTCCATTGATGCTTTGCCTAAATCGACAGACTAAGCGTTAACTAAGACTAACGCTCTGGACAATCTGCTTATTCGCTTCCTTGGCAAGAGTGAGATGAGAAGATTGATACCATACTCTTGTATCTTTCCAGTAAATATACGGCTACAGCCAGCAGCCAGTTAGCTTAGCTTAGCATAAAAAGTGAAAACAACTGGCCACGGAGAGCGGTAACTTCCTTTACTGAGTTACTTCACCGCTTTAGTCACAAAACTGCTGTTGTGACATGTTATTTATGTTCTGCTATTAATTCTTGCAAAGTCACTGTATATGTTGTTGCTCTGTTTCCAGTCACTGTAATACAATTTGTCACAGTTTGCGACAGGCTTGGTAATGCTGTAAGGAGATTTCAGTGCACACGGGCGCAGGAAAAAAAAGTGATATGATATACGAAGAGGTCAGCTGAGTTATGGATCAGTTTTTGACAGTGGGAAGGAGAGTATTAAGTCCTGAGGTCGTGGACTGGGCTGAAATTTATGACATTTTTTTAAAAATGTTGTAGCCACTTCATTGTTGCACCGTGATTACGTTGTTTTTTTTTTTTTACAGATTGAAGATTGAACTAATTATTTTATGGACACGAGCCCAGGAACCTGGAGCATGTGGTAAAACGTCCACTATTAATACAGTTAGATAGAAAAGCCCTGTAAATGTCAAACTAAATATTGCAGCTCAGATCTTCCCCTTGAGAAGAGACAAAAACATGCAAAGTGTGGAATCTAAGAGAACAACATTAATCTGATTTTACTGCTTATGCAGCATTATGTCTCAAAGTCTTGGCTTCATTAATTCACTCATCAGACCTGCGTTTCTGTCTCGGTGTCGCAGCTTTTATTTACCAGCACATCTATCTTCTATCTCCTCTGTTTCCTCTCTCCTACCTCCTCCCCCTCCCCGCTTTGCTCCCTTGTTTGCTTTTCTGTCATCCTCTTTCTTCTCCCCTCACCCTCTCTGTTCCCCTAGTCCTCTCTGTTCCCCTCCCTTCTTTATTTTCACGGACAGACACTTGCCACTGGGGATCCTACACTGCTAATTACTCCCAAATCAACTGCGCATCTAGTACTGGGTTGCAAGGCAACAGCACACATGGCAGGAAGAAAGGGAGAGGAATGGAGGGTAGGAAAACGGTAAAAACAAGGTGGGATGAAAGGAAAGGGAGTCTCTTTGCCATTATAGACAAATCACCATGTTTCATCTCCCTCTCAGCCTATAGTATTTCACCTTTGTTAGCCTTTTAGGAGATTTGATACAGGGATATTAAAGTAAATCACCTGATTTAGTCTGCAGCTGCAGCAGCAGTTGTTGGCTGGTTCGATCTATTGTGAAGTACGAAGCCCTGCTGGTCACATCCAACATGGAGCAAAGCCAAGCAGAGATTTTACTGTAACTGCCGCCACCCGTCAAGGCCATACTGCCCACTGACAGGCCACATGTCCTGCCATACTGGATCTGCTCCATCTTTATGGAGCCTCTTCCTCACCTTGCCAACGATACATCTATAAAAGTACCATGCAACCGAATGCTGAGAGGGCGTAACCAGTGACAGGTAATAAAACCCGTCTGCTTTGTGTACTGCAGGGATTTATAGCTGACTGCGATGTGTCAGCGCGGAGTCGCATACAAGTATATTTACTCAAATGCAGCTTAGAGGTAATTGTAGCCCACTTTACTGCCTGTAATACTCATATTATACTTTCCCCTCTTATCATTTAATCGGACATTTAAGTGTTGTCGTCTTGTGAAAATGAAAGAAAGATCTAGTAGGAAGATTTCAACTGATCAACATTTTCTAATATTTTTTTTTACATTAAATTTAAGATAAAAAAAATGTTTGTTAAAAGTTTATGAGTTTAATAATACTAAGATTTTGAATGCAGGAGTGTTTTTACGTTGCTGTAGTATCATTATTACCTAAGTAAATTTTCTGCGTCATTTTTCCGCCCCTGGAAAAGTGTGTGTCTGCGTGTGTGTTTTTGTTTGGGGTGCAGTGGAAGCTAACCTCTGACATCTGCAGAGAAACGAGCTGAGTGTCTGGAGACAAACAGCTTGAGTTCCTGGTCCAGGTTGCAGTCGATGAGGTTTGTGTCCCATGAGCGGATCCCTGCAAGACAAACAAACAAACAAAAAAAAATCATATGAATGAAGAAAAAAAGAGCAAAGAGCAAGAGAAGACACCAACGAAGAAGAAACATATGTTAGCTTCGCTGAAAATGAACCGAAGCACGCAACGGAGATTACACCAAGAACTTGGCAACAGGTTCAACAAATATGCAACATCTCACCTACACCCACTCACACAAGTATTTCACTGATCATTCACTGAGAGTTTGTAGGAAAATCTTATAACACGAACATGTATAGCCCTGTTACTGGTTTGGCATGAGAAAATAAATCCATAATAGGAAATATCCATAGCCCTGTTTCTGTTTCGCCATGGGCCAGACGCACTGGTTGCCTCCACTGAGCTGAGTCATGGTGGCATCATCCCCTCATCATAATTATGCGGAGCAAAGGCCTTGATGAAGTAGTTAGGAGGAGGGACGTGGAATAGGACAAAGGCAATTTCTTTTCTTTGAGGGAAACTGCGCGTGAAAGTTGGACAAACAGTTTATTTCAGTCACAGTATTTATTATTTGTTGAAGTGGGATTCCAGCAGTAGGGCTAAAATGAAAACAAAGGGTGTGGCATGATAACGTGTAGTTTTTTCTTTGTCTAAGCAAGACAGAAGGATGTAAACATAACACAGATTTAAAATGTGAACAATGAAAATAAAAAAACATAAAGAAAATAATAAAAGAAATGTGTTTAAAGTGCTCAGACACTGTGTCAAACTCCATCTGATGAGGAAGATGAGTGAAAGCTCCAGAGCAGCTACTAAAGGCGCCTGTGTTTTGATTTTCCAAGGTCAAGAGTAAAGTTTCAGACATATTTAGGGTCAACGTAACAATCTGTTGAATAAATATAACAACAGAAAAATAAACCCAGACGTAAACGCTTCAATTTCCATGTCTACAAAGCAGCTTTTTGAATCACACCTGTTTGTTTTTGTCCCCGTATGAAGTCATTCTTTCCTCACTGGAAGCTTTCATTTGTTACCTATGCTGAGAAATAAAGAAGCTCAGTGACTGCGCCATATTCTCCTCTTCCCCTCTCCTCTCTCTCACACACAAACACATTAAGGCCAGTAAAGGCAGCAGAGGCAGCTGTATAGCATTTTCTAAAACGCCCTGCTCAGTTTTGAAAATCGCCCCTTGTGGCTTTCCGTAGGGACCGCAGTGCGGACCGAGCCACGCCCACCAGCCGGTGGGATGAGAGAGAGCTGGATGCAGGGTGATGATGATGATGATGATGATGATGGGGAAATGTTCCCACAGGATGATCGGATGATCCCTTTCTGACCATTCTGTTATCACATCCGAGCTCCGGCTCTCAGAGTGAATCGTCTTTGTCTGCCCACGGAGAGAAAGAAAGCTGCCGTGAACGATCTGTGGCTGTGAACTGATGCGTGGGAAACAAAAGCCTGACGCACCTGAACGAAGCTGGGCAAGGTGCTGTGCGTGTGGCTGCACTTGGAGCTAAATGTTGCATTCTTGACGCATAGTGCGGATTTTATGCTGAATCACTGCTGTCGGCTCCATTAGAGGCCCTGTCCCACGTGTGTGGATGACAACAACCGGCCCCACTGACATTCATATGACAGGAGATCCAATAACAAAGCAGTGTGCGACAGATATGTGGGTTAAAAGACGCGAGGATGGCGATATATTGTGTCGATGTTGCTGGGAGGGGCTCCGGTTCAAATAGTTGCTCATAATTAAGGCTGTGAAATAGTTAATGACTCATTAATATGCGTAATTCGTGCGTAAAATCCTGCGTTACAAACAGGTGCATCGACAACCTGCACGGCTTTCAAACATACACGACGAACTTCCATCTCTGATCAAGTTGCTACGAAGATGCTACGAAGTTGAGCTCTCGTTGGCCTCCACCCACCTCCACGAAGATCCATCTTACCTCTCTCTATGTCCGCAATGGCACACTTGAGGTGATCCTCCGTGGTGATCTCCCCGATAACCACCAGCAGGTAAAATTTGCTGTCGTTGAAGTGCTGCGAGGGGTTGGAGGATGTCGGTGAGACCCCGGTGTTGCTTTGACCGCCTAAAGTCTCCATTTCTGCAGATTCTACCAGGGTGGCCATCCTCTCTCCTCCTGTCTGTCTCTCTCTCTCTCTGTCTATCTCTCTAGTATCTCCCGTATACGCGCGCTGGATCCCAGCAGCAGCAGCAGCAGCCTCCTCCCTTTATGCGCTGCAGAGCACCGGAGTGATCTCCAGACATGCAAGTGGAGCCTCGATAGGAGTGGCCCTAGCTTTTTATACCAGCAGACATTGTGTCATATTCGGTAACCGGGGAGAGAAGAGGGCGCCGGTGGGTTTTTTTTTTTTTTCGCACACTCACTCCACATCTGATGTCATCCGCAACGAATCAAACGCCTCCGGAAGTCACAGAGATTTGATGCTTTGTGTTGTTGTACATATTCATCAGTGATGGACTGTTTATGACTTGTTACACGTTATGAATACTCTGACAGACAGACAGCTGCAAGCTTGCTCCTTTAAAATGAAATTTAAAAAACAGTTTTAAAGCTCCGCAAGAAAAAAAAAACGATTTAAAAGATGACTTTTCTGATTTTAAGAGTCATTCAGGGTATGTTGGGCTATAGATGCTCATGTAGACTTTCTCTTTTTATATCTCAAAGATTGAACCAAAACTAAAGTCCACAAGAGGAGCAGAGGGGCTGCCAGCCTGCTCACACTTTTAATAAAACAATAAAATGTTCAAAAGAAAATAAATAAAACTGTTAAACAAATAAAATCAATGGAGAAAAACATGAAACACACTGATTTTAAAGATATTAAATACTACACATCAAGCACTAAGAGGACTACATCAGCAGTTTATTATTGCACTGTCATGAAATTAGAGGAATGGTTTCTCAGAATGCATTTTTCAGCAGAAGCTCTCTGACTGTCGAACCTCACACCCTCACCGTGTGACGCGGGCTGTTTGGTACTCCTCGTGATGATCTTGTTGTTGGACAATCCCTTTTGGCAGCATCGACACGGAATGTGAAACTGATGCAGAAAAAGCTGCAAAGAGAATGGTCGTTTATGGAAAATACATGTTTACGGTTTCTAAACATTATCTCTGAATTATTAAATGACATAAGTTCATTCCAACATTAACAAATTCCTCAGAAAATTCTGCTGCAGCACGATATTGAACCACTGAGTGTGTGTGTGCCCTGATGTCTGTTTAAATGTTTCTCTGCAAAATTATTTTCGAAGGGGTTCGATCATAATTCAGAGCAAATTATACAAAAGATCAGTGTTTCTCTGAAAAGCCCGGACTGATCATTTCTGTAAATTTATAGTTTCTGACACTGATGTGAGTTACGATATTTTACTTTCATTTTACGGGTGTTGTTTGGCAGCTGCTGCCTCCATCCAGTCATTTGACTGTTTTATTTCTGTTTGTACTGTGTTTTACTCCATTTTAATGCCATAGTTTTGTACATGCATACATACAACTAAAATAAAGTATTTTCTGAATGGAAATGTTGCAGTACTTGTATATTTTGGGATGTATTTAAAACTTTGATTAGAGAGTTCACAGTACAATAACGAAGATGAAATGGGCTATAAACTTTATTTAATCTAATTTAATTTCATGTTAGTTTAACGACAATTAAGAATCATTTACAGTTAGAATAACTTCATTAATTGATTAGAAACAATGTTACAATTTCAGCAAAATATGTAGTTTTACTGTTTAGAAGGTTGAACTAGCTTTTTTTAAATCTTGATATTGGGTTAATTAGTTTAAAAATAAACAACACAAATTATAACAGAAAAGATAGATCATCAATAATTAACTTACAGAAATACACACAATATATTACAGTATCAGAAATAGGACTGTCTTTATTCACTCTGCGTGAAGTGTTTGGTTTCTAACCTCACCACTGTCCTATATTTAGAGATAATGGACATATTGATGTCTGATCACAGTCTCCATCTTTGATCTCACTCTGCTCGCTCCCTCACAGTCTAATGTTCAGTTTTTAGAGATTCACTTTAACAAAAAACATCTTTGACTGTGGAAAGTTTCCATATGAAAGAAATATGAAATCAGAGGGGGGGTTAAAAGATGGACGACTACAAACGATAGCAAATGAAAAGAATGAAGATCACAGGATTGCTGCCTGCCATATTTTATTAGAAAGTAAACAGGGTGTGTGTGTGTGTGTGTGTAGATGTTAAATGCAGCTGGCAGTGGATAATAAGCCATTCTATCTTATGACATAAACATAAAAGATGCTCAGCTTTCCTTGGAGGATAATCTAAAGTAGCGGCTGAAACTTTGCCCTTTGTGAAAGCTGCAGACTTCAGAACTGCAGCTGACTGTTGTCGAGAATGAACGTCAATAATTTGACAGAGACGGCACAGGATGCACAGATAAAACAGAAAAGCACACGCGGATCCTGACTTTCACGCTGGATTCCCCCTCCAGCAAGCCTCATCAATGTGATCCTGTCTCATGGATGGGGTCACTGCAGGTGCGGTATTGACTTTAAAAGGCTATCAGAAACAGGAGTCCAGGCAGGAGAAACAGGCAGCTCCTGGATGTGAATATTTCAAGGCCTTTGCGGCCTGGTGCGCTGTGCGTGGTCATATTCTCTTAAGGCCATGGGAGGTCGAATCAAACATTCATCATACACTCTGGGAAAGGAGGGAGGCATTAAAAATACAACAGGCTGCCACCAAAGAGTCTAAAAGACACAGGCGAGGATGAAGATGAAGGGATGAATGTGTGTGTGTGTGTGTGTTGTTTTTGGGAGGAGGATTCACAGATTGCTATAGGATTTTTGCTTGAGCACATGCATTTGTGTTTGTGTCTGTGTGTAGACGGGAGTTCAAAATTTTACTTGGAGGGATTTTAATAATTCAAAGACGTTAAACCCTTCTGGGTCTTACAAAACATCAAATTCTGCGACGCCTCAGGTCACTTATAAAAAACAACAAAGAGGAGAGATAATATATAACGCTACAAAGAGATTTATTCAGCACAGAAACGTATATCTTTCAGGTTGTTAAGTATTGGTCTATGTGGATGTGTTGTCCATTTTATATGAAATCATTTTGCAGCTGTTTTTTAATGATGCAGCAGCTCCACCGGAGCTCTCTTTGTTCCCTCATGCTGCTTTGATAACGCACATATCAAAGTGCAGCTTGCCACACCTCTTTCAGCCGGCTAATGCTGCTAATTGGCCTGTAACCTAATGTGACACACCTTGGCTTGCAGTGTTTTTAAATATGAAGGAGTTCAGGGTAAGCAAAGTACAAATGTAGAGTGGATACTGTCTTCTTTTATTCTGCTCAACTCTGGTTATATACTTATTTATTTTTAATCCTGCTTGATTTGTTTCTTGGTGATAGAAAATGAAATTGCTTCATGCCTCCCTCACAATAGTCCTTTAGTTCCACACTGTAAGCTATCAGGATGGGCACCATCTACCATGTATTTGGACAATATCAACATACATATTAACCAACAGTAACGATTGCATATATCAAAAATACCAAAGAAATAAGAAATTATTCATTTAATTGACTTGCTTTTAAATAGTTTGTTGTTTTTGTAGCATAAACATCTGATTTTGTTTTTCTTTGAACATAGGCATACAGTATATCTGAGATGGGAATCTGAATCGTTTACAAGGGTCTAGTCTCCACCCAACACATTGTTGGAGGGTTTGTTCTTTCTACGGGCCAGTGCAACTTCATCTGTGGTGTCCCGCAAGGCTCAATTCAAGGTCCCCTTTTATTTTCCCAAAATTAGATGTGCTCAGAACACGTACCAAAAATAATCTATCAAAGAATTATCAAGGTGAACAAACTATACTGAATCATCATTATCATCATTAAAGGACCACAAACTCACAGAACCTCATGGTATGATGACTTGCAATAGACTGATTTTTACTACACACGAAGACAAAAATTGGTTAAAATTAATCTACAAAAGACAATGCTGTCCATGCCATGTAGCACATAGCACACATGTAGCACTTCAACATAAAACTCTTTACTTTACTCTTAAGGACTTATTAAGGATCAAAATACCCATCATGCTTACTGTATCTGCACTTGCTGTGAGACACAAGATGTCCTGAAATCAAATAATGACAAATACCTGTAAAGCAGCATAATAACATCTGATATGACAGGATTTATTTTCGTGATTTGTTGGCATGGAGACAGCCATCTGCCCTGACTTGGCATGTGGCCACAATTAAGACCTTATTGCCATGGTACCACTGCCCAAGAGAGAGTGGGTCTGTGGTTAAAACACCTTTTCACTGACTGCACTCGCCGGCTCCTCCGGTGCAGACTTGGCACATAATGCTCATAATGTCATAAATGTGCATGGCAGTTATTAACATTTCCATTTGTTACGATATCACTTTAATTGCTATAAATCACTGCAGACATTTTAACATAGCAGGAAGAGCACAGGTGCAATTCAAATGTTTCGTTTAGTGCCAACATGCACAAGACCAACACCCAGCAGTGACAGCCAACAGACGGCATGTGTTTGACAATTAAACTGCTCACCTTGAGCAAGGTTGCAATTATATATTCATCTTTATATCTTAGATATCACAATATTTTCTGTATTTCTACTTTTATTATCTTTAAATATCAAAAGACGTGTTGGATGGTGTGGGGATTATGAATTATAACCAGCAAACACTGATGCTGCACAATCGTGTAAAAAAGAAAAGGTGTGTGTTTCACAGCAATTAGTGCACCAGGAAAATGCTGCATTAACTAAAGAAAATAGGTCTTGAAGCAAACACAAGGACAAAATATCATCCTAGAGAGGAAAGCACAGGTGCACACACTACACTCCATCACGGAGGAGTCCCTCGCTCTACCCTCCCTGGTATCTCTGTGGTATTTCTCTGGGTCAGCCGACACCCTGCTGAGCTGACAACACCAATGTGTCAGCCCGTTGTATGCTAGTGTGTGTGTGTTAGTGCGTGGGGGTCTGAACATGCGATTGACTGAGACAGACAGAAACACAGAGGCAGACGGGAAGCGAGACACAGAGTTCAATCAATCACAGTTCATGTGAGCGTGGAGTTTTATACGCTCAGTTATACATGCAGCGTTCAGTGTATATATTTTTATCATTGTCACACTCCTGTTCATCCAGCAATATGTCCAAATCTGCTAAATTTGCCAGCACCAGGCAGAAAATTGTGTCTGACCTGTTTTTTTCTGGACTCATAAAGACGAGCTAACTGCACAGCAGTAGTGTGGCGCGTGTGTGTGTGTGAGTGTGTATGAACCAGTTGAACCCTGTTGTGTCTGTTTTGGATGACAGCTGAGCACAGAACATGGCTACCTAGATTATTAGCCCTTTACCAACCTAATGGTGTGACTGCAGAGATAGGAAAGTCGGTCAATTAGCCGGTCCACCACCTCAACACTGCACAGGAGGTGGACCGGCGTCCGGGGAGTCACCTAAGCACTTCTGCTGTGCAGTGTGGCACTTTGACATGGGAGCTTATGGAGTTTGGCTTGTCCTGTAGCCAGCCTCTGGTGGACGTATGAGGGGCTGCAGTTTTTGGCATGTCTGCGTTGGCTTCACTTCACAGCTACAGAGGTTGCCGCTTGGATACGGAGGACAGATATTTGTGTTTCCCACAGGATGAATCCTTTGACTTTGGTGATGTCATTGTGTTTGCCTCTAGCTCTTTCAGCAGGTCAGACAATGAAGTATACAGTGAAATATCTCCAAACTATCCTTAGGATTAGCACAGAATGTGGTGGGTCTCATATAATGTATCCTAATTACATTATTGTGATTCCTTCAGTGCCACCATGAGGTTGACATTAGTGTTTTTGAGTCAAATATCTCTACAAATATTATTATGTTCCCTTCAGGATGTAATTACTTTAACGGTCCTTTACTTTTCATTTGTTGCAATGTTCAAGCCAGAATTTGATTTTTTATATGACTTTATACTTGCAAAGCTAATGAGGTTACCATCAGTCTCAGCTGTACTTAGTTAATATGTGAAGTCTGATTTTTTTTGTTTGCTCCTGTCGTATCTTTTAGTCCAGCACTGACAGGGTAGAAGAGATGGAGCCACCGTGGAGTCAATAACCTCCCTCACAAACCTCTGATCTGTACTTTACTAAGTGATCTCCTGCAGAGACTGAGAAAGGCGCGGTGTTGTCGGCTGTAGGGAGGTGAAATTGGCTTTTTGGTAATGATCCCAGGAGGCACTATCTCGATCCAGATCCAGATATCAACACATCCAAAAAAGAAAATAATGCATTGTAATGGTGTAGTGGTCCAAGACTGCTGTGAAATTTTGAGATGATACAGCAGAAAAATAGAGAGTAATGTTTCGTCCTGTCATCTGTTTTCAGGCCCGAACCCCAACCCTGTTTTTAGTTTTAGACTACATGATCAGCTGCTCAGCAGATGAAAGTGCAGGAGAGGCTTTGGCACAGACTGACAGCTCCCTCTTGTGACAGTAATAAAGAACAACATTATCTTTATACTAAAGAGAATTTCGGTTGTTTAAATTTATATAATTATAGTGAAAGATTAAAGATGATTTTATTTAATCTTTAAAGATAATCTCATTTAATCGTTTTTTCTTATTTTTTGTATTTTAATATATTTTTTATCAGTAAAATGTATTTAAAGTATCAAAAGTGAAAGTTTTTATGCAGAAAAACGTCCCCTCTGTTGATCGTTGTAATTGTTTTTGTGTTATCGAGTGATTATTAGATAATTATGGTTAATTCATTCACGTGTTGAGGTTGGTTGAAAGAATCTGAAGGACTTTGTAGGTTGTTAATTTATAAAAAAGTGATAATCTTAATTTGTAAAGTAACTTTTACTTTTAAATAAAGGGGAAGGAGTAAAATGCACAGTGTTTTCCTCTCAGTTGTATAAATGAAACATAAAATTTAAATACTCAATATGTTTTGTTGATTCATTCTTCTTCTGTATCTCACTGAGCTGACACTTGAAGCATGAATCCACAATAAACAACTTTGTCCTGAACAGACACTTGAATGAATTACACACACTGAGGATGTAATTATCGCTACAACCTCTCTCAAATTGCCGGCCTGTCTCGATCTTTCGTGGGCACACACTCTGTTGAATAAACATCCATCACCTTCTCGAGTAAAGAGCTTCACGCTGGTCTTACCTGACACGGAGGTGAACATTTCATGTCTGTTCATCTCCACTCCTGATCTCTTTGACTCACCATCATGTCACCGGCATCATCCTGATAAAGCCCTGATCATTACAACATGCGCTTCCTCTCTGATTCTCGCTTAAACTGCTCCAACCTGTCATTACCTGTATTTCAAACACAGAGTGGAGGTTTTGGCAATGACCTCTACATAAATTACAGAAAGCAGAGACACATACAGTCTGTGAGGTCTTGTTTTTGCACCATACTAAGCTTTTATTATGAGGCAATGCTGCGTGTCAGCTCTTTTTCCACGGGAGCAATTTAAAGGAGGGTTAGTGCAAAGTCAGCAGTCACCAGCGGGAAGCTCTTTACCTGTTGTCCAGCCTGATAATTAGGTGAATTTCTGGAGTGGGCCTTTATTTGTAATTAAGATGCAACCAGAGAGTGGAGCTGTAGTGCCATAGCATGCAAAAAAAAACAAAAAAACACCTGCAGCAGGAAAGGAAGCTACTATATCCTGTGAGAGAGTGTGTGTGTTTCTGTGTGTCTGTCTTTGTGAGAATCAGTTTGATATCCATAAGAAGGACAGTTTAGGAATGTAAAATGAGGCAGCTAGCTACAGAAATTCAAAATAATATGCATACCTATATGTTTAGGGTACATTTACCTGAATAGATCTACAGATACACATGTGATTCCTCTCCACGTTCAACCGCCATTCTTTTAATGTAACGCAAAACACCTGCTCTTTGTGCCCGAAAGAAAGGGTGAGGCGAGGGGGTTGCAACAACACTACAGGCCAGTAAATGCTACACAATGGAAGCTACAGCCAGTAGCTTAGCATAAAGACTGCAAACAGCTAGCCCGCCTCTGTCCAAAAGGTAACAAACATCTCAATAACTAACATTATATTTGGTTTGTTTAATCCCTGTCCCTTCATTGGCAGGAGTGTTTCTTGGCTGCGTCTTATTTTCCCACTTTAAACTTTCGCTCAAATTAAACAAACACTTGCTAATAGGCGAGTTATAAATGCGATTTTATCACCGTTAGACTGAGCTGTTTCCAGTCTTTAAGCTAAGCTAAGCTAAGCTTCTGTTGGATGTAGCCTCATCTTAGTGATTCATCATGTTTTTTAAAATATCAAATTACTGAAAATTACTGCAGAGCTGAGAAAATGGTGGATTTAGTGCTAATCTTGAAGCTTTGGCCTGTGAGGAAGGGACGGACGGATGTGGGCCAATTTATGTGCACGTATGTCAACTTACACATCTTCCCTCAGCCACCGCTTTCCATTTCAACAAGCGCATTAAGACAACAGTGGGTAACAGTAAATCCACTTCAGTGAATCCAGTTTAGTGGAAATACTTGGCACCGGCGGCAAAATAATCACATGGCAGCACCCTTCCCGACATCTCACAGTGTGATGGAGCAGCTCTGCTTAGTGATGCACTACTGTGAGTAAACCAAAGGAAAACAGAGACTACATCAAGTCATCGAGTTTCTGCAGCCAGCGTCGGACAATAAGAAATATACTGACTGCTGTGTTTAGGGAGCCGCTACAAATGCCATTAATTTCTGTTGTTTGCCTTTAATAAGTGATAAAAATATAATTAAAGCTCTTAACAAAGTTAGATTGAAGACAGTTTGACAGATGAACCAAATATTTTCTATTAAGGGAAAATGTAGGAATCCCCTTTGTCCCCTATTGCACTGTAACTTCAAATTTATAGCTTCCTGTTTTATCAGGCCAGTCCTTCCTGTGGTCAGGACAAAATGTTAAAACGTGTTATTCTGCGCTGATCGGCACAGAGCGACGTGCCCATGCCGTGCTGTTCTCTGCTCTGTGGATTGTTCAGTCACTACTTATCTGACTCCCAATCTGTACGTTATCCACCAACAGGTTGATTGATGTTCATCCAAAACCCTCTCCTGCCCAAACTACACACACACACATACATTCATTTGGCTGACTTCATTTTGACCTGCCCTGTAAAATAGTTTAGATAGGCATCAATGGCTGGCAGGTTGTTTTATTCTAACGAGCATAGGCTGTTACCAACGAAACAGCAGTGCAAACAGATGAAGACGTGACAAGCGTGTGTGGAGCGTTTAGTGACTAAATAGTTGGATATTTTCATTGGAAACCAGAGCTAAGAGAAGGAGTGTAGTGTAGTGGCAGGCAAACAACGTAAATATAAATTCTAGAGAGATTTAGAGTCGATAGACACTTTCGTCATTTTTCATAATAGAAGAGTAAGTGGCTCTTCTTTGGTATTGAAGCAACACTTTCATATCTGACAAATCTGAGTAAACAAGTCAATCAGATTCACCTTTTGTGTGCAGTTACTCACTGTTATCTCACCGTTCGGCTCATTGTAATTCTTACTGATGAATTTAGAAAGTACAAAAGGTCTCTCTCGGTTTGATTAGCTGCTTATACGTTGACCTCAGTGTGACTCTGGTTTCTTCGACACATGCAGTCACGTGGAACCAGCACTGTGAGTTTCCGTGGAAAGAGCCTTCACTGGAAATTACCTTGAGGTAGGGTAAACACCCACATAAATCATAACAGGAGAGACAAACAAATGAAAACATATACTAGATCATAAATGAGTGTATATAGTTTAAGTGTGAGTGTGTGATAAGTGTGATAACCAGAGTCAATGGATAACTAAACCAGCAGAAATTAGCAGAGTCATTTTTCTGTTTTTGACCTGCTCCCCAAATCTGGAGGCGTAACGAAACTACCGACTTCTCCATATTCCCCGTCTCTCTCGCCGACTAGGTTTATGCCTCTACTCACGTCCACAACATCACTTTTTAACGTGACTGAGTTTGGTTTTATCATTGTCTCTCTTTGTTTTCAGTTCCTTATTCCCAGCGGAACAATCAAGGGAAGGGGCGAACTCAATTTTTTCCTTTGCCAAGCAAAACCTGCTAAAGATACAACACAATGCTGAACTTAAAAAGCAGATGTTTGACCTTGTGACTCTGTCGCTGATGACAAATCACTGAAAGGAAATTCAACAAATAATCGTTTGCTCTGTGGATCATCTTCACGGCGTAGCCCAGATTTGGAGAGGTCAAAAAATCCTGCAGCTGCAGATATTTTGGACCCCTGGGAAGAAGTTTTCAGCTCCATAATGCGAACAAATACTGTCAGCGGAGTCAGTGTCATGCCAGAACCAGAGCTGGGCGAGCAGGCAATGTATCCGGGCTTAGCCGAGCCGGGCTTCTTGCTGCTGGACTCAATATTCACAGAACAAAAATACAGAAGGTATGTCCTGTATCTTCAGCCCTGCTCCTCTCTGTGCATTACACATTTATAGATGATTTTTTTAATGTGTCACATGTCCTTCCACTCCCGTCTTTACATTTTTTAAATGTCGGTCTGCTTTCTCTCTTGTCTTTCCTTCAGTCTCAACAAAACCTGAACCAGACTTAATCTATCTGGTCTGCGTGGCAACAGTGGTGAGGCCTGGCCAGTGTTATTGTCTTCTGCCAACTGAGATGCCAGCCTGTTACTGTGCTGATCTTCCTTCCAAGCTTGCAATGTTTTTTTTGGCACGAGCGTTTGAGTGTTTACGAAACCAAGCAAGGCCAGCTTTTTAAAAAAGGGCAGGGGACAGTCATCCTTGGGAATGTTTTTGAAATGTCTTTTGAAATTGCCAGAGAAAAATCGAACGCACATTGAGGTTACATGGGACAAAGTGGTTACTAAGCACAATTTGACAAGTTGATCCCAAAAAAAGCTACAAAAATCGGCTAATCTCGCTTCTCATCTAGTTTTCTGAGTGGAGCTGAATTACTACTAATCTCTCAGGGTATTATAATAAACAAGAGTTTATCTGTGGGTAAACTGAGGAAAACTAGAGCCATTCGATGAGAAAAGACCAATAAAGACATTTGGATGAAGACAAGTTATGAAAAGCATGACGACATATCTCCCCACACGTTTTTATTTTGTAAATTAAATTCAGTGACCTGCTTTTAGATGAACACAGTGATGATGACGATGATCGGTGCCATGCAGATCTCTGCATCTCTTCTTCGCAAAGATGTTTTGAAACACCGCCGCCAGCGAGAAACAGCATGCGTCCGTTGTGTTTCCTCACTTCTCAGACTGTATTAAACTAAATACTATGATGCTGAGGAAAGAAAACATTCAGATATTATATAGCTCAGATAAAATCAGGGAAAAACACTGTTTTCTGTTGGTTTGTGTGTTCAACGTACAGGAATATGGTGCCTGGAGTTGTTTTTTCAAAGATGTGCTGGCATCGCAGTACAGCTGTCATTCTAGGGGTATTACACGTGACAAGACTCTTTCACACCTCTTGACAACTGCAGAGACGGAATGACGCGCTCACTCGATCCCAAGAAGCAACCCGCCATCGATTTCCGCTCATCTGAGACAGAGCAGGGCAGTGAGCGGTGTAAATGAAGCAACGAAAACACAAATCTGGACAAAGAAGTCCAGAATCACACATGCCCACAACACAGGCTCACCCCAGCGGATTTAGAGAAGCCTCTAACGTCCCCACTTTCTCTGGGAAAACATTTATCTGCAATAGATCACTCACTTAATTATTTGGCCTGGAGTTGCCGGTCAGAAGGGAACAGCAGAGTTTGCATTCTGATCACAGACATTGTCCAGCTGAGGTCATTCAAAGTGCCGCGTAACTCTTTCCCACGGAAACAAGACACAGTAGCTCAGGAGACGACAAACACAATTTGCTCCGCGACTTTGCTGAGATGACCCTTCGTAGCATATCATCACATCGGGTCTTTTCAACATCTCACTGGTCACCGAGTATCTGCTGAGTGAATGGTGTGGATGTCGTTTACAGAGAGTCAGTTGTGGAAATACGCCAGTGGTTCACTTATCTGAGTGTGTACAGGCTAAAACAAAGGCAAGACTGCAGATAGCGAGTGCTTCCAGCCAAGTGGCAATCTCTGTGTCTGCGATGTGAAGCCGACGAAGTCAATTCAGCCTTTTCTGCCCCTTTTTTTGGTTAGCAGGAATGCTGAGATGGCGACGATTAGAACAATCACGCTCTGAGCTTCATCAGAAACCCATATTTTATACCAGCTATGCTTCCAGTTAAAACATTTCTAATGTTTGTAATGCTGCAACCAGAAGCCAGTTAGCTTAAATTGGAGTGAACAAATGGAAACGTCACCTCCCAGCACCGCTGAAGCTCACCAATTAATGAATTGTATCTCATTTATTTAATTCATAAAAAATGAATCGTAAAAACAAAGTTTACAGGAGATTATCTGCTAAGTGGCCGTTAGCTGCAGCGTCCATGACACTGAAAACTTTAACTGTAGGCCTACTCTTTATTTTAGCCTATGAATGTATGGTTTGTCTCTTTTTTGTGTGTCACTATAGAAATAACATCGCTCTACTCTCCAAAAACAGGGATTTGTTATTGTTACCCAGCATTAAAAAAGCTTTAATTCATCACTCAGGTCCAAACCTCCTGTTAATGGTGGGATTTTCCTTTTGCTTCTCTTCCTGAGGCAGCTGAGATGTTATTCAAAGAAATATAATAAAATAATTATCCAGACTTTAATGCTGTAACAGGCAGCTTTAAATTGTGTGCCAGGTGACATGCTTTTCCTCAGATCCTTTGGCTCAAGGCAAACGCAGCCATGTTTACATTAGCTCAATGGTTTCCCACAGTTTTTAAAGTTTATTAAAAAAGTGCCAGGTTAGATGGATATGTGGTGCCTTCCTCAAGGACAGCTTAGCTTCAAATTAGGGCTTTTCTAGTCCTTAAAGTAATTATATTTTCTTCTAATTCCGACGAGGGATCTCATAGTTGGGCCTCTTCCTTCCCTTTTTCAGCCACTTTATTGCAACTGGAACATTAATGTTAAGTAAAATAAATACTCCTGTAAAGGTCCAGCAGTGAACATGTTACTTAAGTAAAGAGTAAAACAGGAACACAGTCTTTCCTTTCTGTGAAATGTAGAACGGTAAGCCCTGCGATGACCTAGTGTCCAGGGTACCCCCGCCTCTCGCAGCTGGGATCAACTCCAGCCCGCCATAACCCTGATAAGGATAAGAGGTTACGGAAAGTGTATGAAACAACTGATGGGATGCTTTGTATACCAATGAACCTGAGTCATTTCACATGAAAACTGCATCTTAAATCAACATGATTTAGGACACCGAAGCAGATAATATCTCTTTTCCCATGTGTATCGGTTTATCTCTGCAATACATCCCAGTATATAGATCATCTCTGTGTCACATCAGTTTAAAGCAGTCACTCCCAAGGTATTACGGCAAGGATTTGCGGCACATCCTATTCTATAAAAGGGGATCGGTACTGCTAAAGACTGGTATGTATCAAAGATATTGTCAAAACAACTCTTGGACTCTTAAACAGAAAAGGCATATATATGGAAGATACGCTGCCGACTCTTTTTCGTGTTTCTCTGAAAAGACACCAAGAATGTTTCTAGATGAAAGTGAGCAGGAAGTTATGTGATTTCAAGGTTCCTACTTCAATTAAAAGCGCCATTTTCTGCTAGATTAGACAGCTGGAGGCTATCTGTCGAGTTTTCCCAATATGTTCTCAATTTACCTTAGGGTAATGATGCCTGCATTCATTTCTGCTTCCCTGATATTGGTACATATCTGCATACTTCTCCACTTTGTCCCGAACTCTCTTTTTTCATTTTTCCTCTGAGTTTCATCCTGCTTGTTAATACAAGTTTCAGCTGTGTGTTTTCAAGTCAGCAACTGAGACATTTCATCACTTTAGCAATTGCAAGTCATATGAGCTCAGGAATAAACAAAGACTATTGGTGATAAGATAATGTAATGTAATCACCACTTGTGATGGACAGTGTTTAAACCAATATATACCAGACGTAGCCATGAAATTTAGTCTGCCGACTTTGGTGATCCACTGCTTTCCAGCTACTGGATGAAAATCACCATCAAACATATATCCTATGTTTTTTGAGTAAGAAACCCAAGAGTCACTTGATTTAATATCAGTTGTCATGCAGTCCAGGCCTTAGGCTCCACAAAAGTATCCCCTGGGGGATCTTATGAGGGGTACTAAGGGAGTATAGGGAGTATCCTGTCCATGAATATCACTAACAGGATCTAAAGTGGCGGCAGGTGTAAGGAATCATGGCTCTTCTTTTTGCAGATGATGTGCTTCTCTTGGCTTCAGACTACGACCTACAGCACACACAGGGGAGATTGTAGTGGAGTGTGATGAGGCCAGGTTGTGACCCAACCCGGGTCAAACAGAAGGAAACTGATGGATGGACTTCAACTTTTTATCAACTTTAACTTTAAACATATCCAAGACATCCAAATGAATAATATATGGTGTGATACAGTCATATAAATCAATGAATACACGACACCGCAGCCTGACAGTGTCAAAATGCCATTCTGTGATGACGCTGAAGCATTTTTTACTGTGTAAATGTTCAGGCGTGCGTCCATCATTACCTCATGAATTGCAAACATTATCATAATATCATGTTTGTAGCATTTACAAAGTCGGGGCTTATCAATTAATCTGTTTAAATCCCTATTAGGGAGCAATTCTTTCCATTCATCTCTTGTTAATAAACATGCACATTCCTCAAGAGGATTCGTTCCAAGTGACAGATAGTGGGTGGTCATATGTCTGTGTGTATATTTACAGCCAGCCCGGAAAGGCCATCAGACTGGCCCGGAGTGTCAGGTCAGTCTTAAATGTGCAAAATGAAAGAGATAAATCAAAGTGCCGAACTGCAGACCGTCAATCCGCACGCTGCCTGCTCATGTTGTAAAACATGAATAAATGGTGCAGCACTCAGTCATTCCTACAATGAACATGCATGGAAATAATATTGAAAATAAAGACCTGTACACTCTCTTCTGTCAGGCACGAACACGCACATTAAGTAGCCTTAATTATGGCAGTGGAGGCATATCTGAATAACTGGTCTGGGTTGAGATTACCAGTTCTGATTAACAGTGCAGAGAAGGTCAGTGATGGAGCAGTAGTTGGACTCATGAGTGATTGGCTCTGGGATTTAAAAAGTAGTGAGATAGCGGGTCGAGGTTGAGAATCTGAAGAATTTGGAAGAGAATTAGCTGTCGCATACTGTATCTACAAAAAGCAGAATATTTGCTTATTGGAGTTTGGCTTTGCACAAACTGAGTGACGTCCACCATTGTTTAGACGGGGTCGCTTAGCTTAGCTTATTTATCCCTGTGTATAAATAACGTCGTTGTACTAGTAATCATTATAGGAAATCTGGTCAAAATCTATTCCCAAGCCACACAAATATGCCTCTGTGCCCGGGAATGTACCATATCACCAAACTAAGGAAATGGTGGCAGGGTGAACGGCGTCTTTAGCCGTGATAAAGAAGGTTGGCATGGGAATGTTTGCAATAATGTGATAAATTACAAAGAAAGTCAACAAGTTAAGAATGCAACCAAGATCCTCTGACCGACAAAGATAGCAAAAACAATACCAAATCTGCCAATATTAACACACCAGTAAGTAAAATAGATAAATTTCTGCTGTAAACTGCAGCAAAGTGTCCAGACTGTATCGACTCCAACCTCCTGTGATCATGCACGGTAAAGGAGCTCGTGTACGAAAATGACGGATAGTTCTAATCAATAACTAATAATAAAAAATAAATGATAATGATGATGGGCATCTTATCACGTTTCAGCTTCTCTCTGTTTGCTCAAATGATGTATATTGACACATTTCGATTCTTCCGTTGATTTAACCTTTAACACGTCGCCGTGACGATCTGACAGGACCGTGACTGAAGACACAGAGGATTCACGAGCAGCGACGTGGAAAGCCAAAGGTAAATTCTTCTATTAATTAAACACAAGATGATCTCACCACAAACTAACATCATCATGGAACAAGACAACACCTTTTACAATATTGATACATCCCTGAATAGGTTGAGTCCCTCCTTTCTATGAGCTCAGCAACAGCATAATACGTGTTTGTTTCATCTGCTCACTCTCCAGACCTGTCATATCGTCTGCAGATGTGAATCAAATCACACAGAGGTTTGTTTAATTTGACTCAAAATACTTTTTGTCCCTCAGAAGTGCTCATTTTTTTTCGCCAGAGAGGCAAAAAGTTCAAGAACATTTGTCAATTTATCCACAAGATAAACTGACTCTTTCCCAAATATTCACAAATTTAAAAGCTTATGGAATGAAACCAAACTTCCCTTGTTGATACGAATTACACACTCAGCAGCAGAAAGACGTTTTCAACACATGGATTCAGTTAATATGGTGAACTTGTTAGCAAACAGTTTCCGTTCCTGGCCGTGTTTAATCTATATCAACTCCTGCAGGGAAATATCTCATCTATGTTCACTAACTGTGTCTGATTTAGAGCTTTTTTTGCTGAAGACAGCTGCCTGCTAAAGTGACAACACCATGAGAGTTAACCAGAACAGTAAAGCTGTGGTTTGGACAGCTGAACAATGAATTGCAAGTCCACATAAAGCTTCAGATTCACGTGTCACGTCACGTTCAAGTTCAAGTCAACTTTATTGTCAATGCTGCCAAACAGCAATAAACATGAAGTATTAAATATAAGTAGAGTAGTAGTAAAAGATGTAAAAAATAAAAATACATACAAGCTAAAAGACACAGTGGCAAATCTGGAAGATATAAGTATGAATACGGCAGTATGAATTTACACTGTAATTTAACAGACTGTTGTAAAAATATCAATTAAAGCCACTTTAGTTATCTGACAGCAATTTCTAAGATAAAAATGTCTTAATTTTCTCATTAGGTGATGGAAATCATGACCCATTACGAGCCCGTCAGATAAGAGCGGTCTGAAGTGACGTCAGGGCTGCTCTGCTCTCTCTCATTTTCTCTGTCAATTTGTTATCGACTTTAACATCAGCAAACTTGCGTTCGGTTTGGTGTCAAAGCACTGAAGCAAGTGGAAGATAACTGACAAACGCCTGCAAGACAAAGCAGCAGCAGCAGCAGCAGGCGCGTACAGAAGACGGGAGAGTTTTAAAGGATTGTTGCCAGCTAATGAAGCGGAGGATTAGATTGGCCTGAGAAAAGCTATGAAACTACAACAGAAATCTCTCTGCTGTCGTGAACCACCATCTCGTTTGATGTGGTTGTCACAGACACAAAGGGAATTTTCAGTTTTCAGTTTTTTTCACAGGAATCGTTTGGGGTTAAACAGTTAAAAAACGGAAAGACGTGATGTATCACGTATCTCTTGGCCCAATCCACCCACACAGAAACTTTTAATCACATCGTAATTCCTACTGCCTTAAACACGCTTCTGCATCCACATACATGATTTTTTTTTTTTTGTTTCCGATCGTTTGTTTCACCCACAAAGGATTTTTTTTAAAGTCATATATTCATTCATCTGCCCACAGCCTCCAAATCACACTTGTTTGAACATAAATCTACCTTCATCCTTAGATATTCTCACAGTGTTAAATATACCGATGTAACATCTCGCTGATTTCTTGCTGTGAACATGATACATGTGATTTGCATGAGAAGCACATAACTTTAACGTTGGCCCTGATGCATTCAGTTGCCCCAGGATGCAAAATAGGCTACTGGTTATTAGTTACACCTGTGTTTGACAACTACAAATATCAAAGTACTTGTATGTAGTAATCTATATGTGGAAAGATGTAAGTCGAGGTACGATAAATGGGGTTAAACTAACATTAGCAATGCATTTAATGCTGGGTTATTCCTGGGTAAACATTGCCTGTATATGGCAAGTGTAGTAACTTTAAACAAACTTCTCTTGCAGTCTTATGGTTGGGTTTAACTCCAACAGACGGTCAGCGTGAAGAGAAGCAGGTGGACTTTGCAGACATTCACACTTGCATGAAATAACTGGAGGTCAGCCAAGTGCAAGTCTTTAAAAGTCAGACATGATTAGTCACCCGAACGGCACGTAGAGCAGCAGCACAGCATCGGGATTTGCATATGTATACACAGCAGGCTGTAAGAAGCAAGCTTTATTATTATTGTTGCGGTCATATCCCAGAAGTGGAGAGCCGTGTCTAGAAAAGGGCATCAGAGGTTCTCAATGGACTGTGAAGGCGTCCTGCCCGGACATACATGGATGCCAGTCACAGTGCACCTGAAGCAGAACCAGACTCTCCTTGTTTTTGTAACACCCCACAGTTCCCATGATGAAGATGGTTGACACTGTTCCCTGCCTTTCCCTCTGTCGTAACTCGTGTTGTGGTCTTTTCGGGCTCAACCTGGTCGAGCTGGTCCGACAGTCAGGAAACTGCCTGTACAAGCTGGCCACCCCTCCATCAGGAAGTTCTTTGTTATTCTGTGCAAATATTTCATCACCCTGTCTGCAGGCCTCAACGGCCCCCCTGGTATTCAGAAAAGGACACATGAAAATACACACACACGGTTGGTGTTGGTGTCATTTTTATTCACTACGGCATCTACACTGTAAAAATGTTGACATGAAATGTATGTTGCAAGGCCCCTTCTAATCCAGGTCAGTAAGTCACAGCAAACTGCAGCTGAACTCTTGATACTGCAAAAAAAATGCATTTTTTTCCAATGAAGAACATCCCTATTCTGATTGAGCAATCTGAAAAATCATAGTGATGTCACAGGGAGTTCACGCTTCATTGACACATGCAGACTGAGGCGCAATAAGGATGCAATAAGGATGCTTTTTAACCATGTTTACTCTGTGTTCAAACAGTTGTCGTATTTCCCAAGAAGAAAATGAATGATACCAAACTCAATAGCAGGGAGTCTTTTCCTGCAAAGCTCAGTTAAATTCGGACACATGTAAGCTGCCTGTGATTTGTCTTTCGCCTTCCCGCATTTTCACCCCAACTTCTCGATCCGTCTCCTCCTCCTTGGCTCTTTTTTCCTCCTGCTTTTCATGTGATAATGGCTACAGATTTGATAGAGTGTGCAATAAAATGTTTTCCATCGTCCCCGTTTGTCTGCATGATCTTACATCAGTGAAAAGAATGCTAATGCTTTAAGGTTTTTAAAAGGTTTTGACATCTTTGTGTTTTATGTATTCGTCCCAGTTCACTTCTGCATAATTTGCATTTCATCTGGCGTAAGCGGCATTCAAGTCAAAGTACAAAGCATCTTAAAAATAATGAACGATTGATAGGATAGGGTCCCCGCACACAGCCTACATAACATACTGTTTTTGCCTTTACCTCTATCCTTTTTCCGTTAGTTTGATGAGGCGTCAGAGATGAATGTCTGTCTGGAGGATCATAGTTTTTTAACAGATGGACAGGACTCATTCCTACATGTCAGGATGTGAGGTCAGATGGTCGCAGAAAGTGGCAAAACTACAACCAGGCAGGGCAAAACTCACTATGCAGACATTTCCTGCCCTTTGGTGTGCACATACACTATTTACTTTGCGCTCCTTTCAAGTCAGCCAGAGACACTTTATGACATCAGACTGAAATAACAACAACAGTTATGAAATAGGATATAAAAGAACATATTCATAACCCTAACACATTATGGAGCACTGGGCAAGGCTAATCTAAGGTGAGTTTTTCAGCTGTCACTTGAAAGAAACAACAGATGCTCACTGACGCAGATGCTGAGGGTTCATCGAGGTTAAGGCCAGCCCCACTAACGGCCCCTGTCAGCCATAATGTGGAGCCTGAAGGGGGGAGTCGAGATGAGATGGGCTCCAGTGGAACATAGCGAGAGAGTGAACTGCGTAGGGAAATATATAAACAAGAAACACTTTAAAACAAATGCTGTATTTAACTGGGAGCCGGTGTAGTTGCTTAAGAGTAGGGGTAAAGTACTCCCAGGACTGTGTGTGGCAGACACACACAAACTTTTGTAACTGACTTCTGGACATACTAAATCCCCGAGTAGGTACAACTAAGAGAAGGGCATGAGTAATCTAGTTGGGATGTAATAAAAATGTCAATCAGACCGAGAGAGTCTTACTCTGGAGATGTTCTTGATCAGGTGGACAGAAATCTGTTTTGGTGACCTTTTTTAATTTAAGACAGAACGCAGAGTCTAAAATTAACCTCAGGATTTACACGGGAGACTTCGTGAAGCGAGGCTGGTGGAGGCAACGTGGATAGCCTCAGTTTAAGTTTAAGGTAATTACAGGTCATCCAAGCAATAATATAATTTAAGCAGTCTGTCAGGTTGGATGGTGGTGGAGAGTCAGAGGCCTTGGTGTGCGTGCAGCGCTGACAGTTTATATGTTCAAGAGGAAAAATGTAAATAATGAAGAACAAATAATAATAGTCCGAGAACTGAGCCCTGGGGGACACCGCAAGAAAGGGAGGATGTGGGAGACCAAAAGCTGGTAATAGAAACGTTGCTGTCTAGCTGTGAGGTAGAGCTTCGACCGTGATACCGCGTAGTGTTCAGAACTGGTTCAGCAGAAGATTATGACAGCTTGTATCAAAAGCAGCCATTTTTAAAGCTCATGGAACGGAGCCATACAGACGAGATGTGGTAATGATTTGTGCAGAGCACAGGCAGGCTTGATTTAATCTGTGGAGTGGGTGTGTGGTTAAAAAGGCTCAGCTACAGTGGAGACATTAACAAAACCTTAAGATTTATGTCGATTAAAATTCGTCATGGATTATGTTCTTCTGGTTTTTATATCAGAGTTAACATGTTGCAGCTTCTGTAATTTGGTGTCATTAATAATAACTAACTGCAATAAGAGCTGAAGGTATTTCATGTCTTTCAGTGGCTCGTGGCTCCAATGGCCCATAATAAACACAGAACAGTCATAGATATCAAGCTGTGCTACCTCATTTTGCATAAAACTTGGAGCCACATGAATTAGTATTACTATAAACAGTGATGCTGTTCGTAGCAATGAACCCACAGGAAATTATCCCAAAGTTCGTTTTAGCATCTTTCAGCTCATTGTTTTGGGTTTCCGTCCCACAGCTTCACTTTTTTGGTTCAGCTCGTTCGTAATTCTTGCACTGAATCTCATTCAGGCTTTGAAAGTCCCTTAGTGTTGCACATTTGTCCAAGAAATTCTTTAGTGTTGTTACATCTTCTCAATGAATTTGAATTTGAACCATCCAATTTTTCACTGTTTTCCATGAAATGTGTCGCGGCTATTCAAGGTCCTGACCTGTTGTCCGGTTAGGATAACCATTAACCATTCATTCTGCCCATCTGCCTTAATAATAGCCCGTTTGTTAATGCAACTTTTTTGTCCTATCAGTGCAGCTCAGCTTCACATATCACCATTAAAATGTGAAGTTCATAACTGAACAGTAACTCTGTAATCAAATATATCTCCAAGAGTTTAATGCATACACCCTGTGGGATTCAAGATCATGTTTGTTTTCTCAAGTAGTATGACTCCTGTTTTTTTTAAAGTGCGTATGTCTCATTATTACTGAGTACATCTTACACAGAAACCACAAAAATTCCCAAATCAAAACAGAGTCAAACAGACAAATAAAGTGGCCTGGATTGAAGTTGCTTTCATGCAGCCTGTTTGCCATTTAACGTCTCTCGCTCGGTTGATGAATGTGTGAAAAGACAAGTGCCTGAGGACACTCGGGAAGAATCTGGAATTAAAGTGAATATTTTCTCAGATATAGCTGGCATGCAGATAAGTATGAGTGCCAGTTTATTTAGACAAAGGTGCCTTGTAGTAGCAGCAGCAGCTATTATATTTTCTTGTGAAACCTGTAGGATGCCTGAGGGATCAAATGATGGAAAGCACCAATAAAAAACATTTCCACAGAAGTTTGGGATCGCTTGGGTGAGTAAGAGAAAGGCAGAAAGACGCTGCAATTGCCTGAGAACGAAAAAAACAAAAGTGTGCAGACATGAACGCCAACATGCTCATTTCTAAACAGCTTCACTGGCATGTAGAGCAGAGTTTGGTCGTGCAACCACCATCATCAGAGCATATTTATCGTCAAGGAATGCAGAGGAGGACAGGTGTGGCACTGTGGTATCATAACAGATGCCAGCACCCACTGCAGAGGACTAATGATTATCTCATTAAATGCTGATATCAAACCCAAGTAAATAAATCTTTCACATTTAGAAACAGCATCTGTTGCTCAATTTCGAGGGTAGATACACCCTAAAATATAATTTGCTGTACTAATGATTTTACCCAAAGTCAATACTGAGCTGAAGTATTGTGATGAGAGTGATGAGAAAACTTATTATGACTTTCTGTTTGAATGTACGGCTTTCAGAAAAAAATCTAAATTGTCTCCATACCTGTCGTGCAGCATGCAGCTCATAATTAGTGGTGGTTATAAGCTGTTTGGTATGGGTGGGATACAAATACAACCGCTAGCTTCTCTTAGCTTTGTTTATAGGTAATGTACGTACTAATTACTTACCATTACTTTTTCAGTTTTTCAGCTGAGGGATAGTGTTTACCGTCACTTCATACTCAATGAAAAATATATTAAAAATGCCACATACAAAATGAATTTTTACATTTTTACAGTTTGTCTGTTCTATAGAGAACAACACAAGATACAACCATGCAGCTACCTCAAGTAGCTAAGTGTCTACCTCACCTTTCCCTTATCCTCTCGCCAACAGCTAAAAGCCAGTTCCAGACTTATTCTTGTTGGCCAGCGTCTTGCACTTGCTCTCTCCTTAGCTTCCTCTTCCGTCTCTTGCCCTCTATTCAGTTGCCTATTTGCACAGCTCCGGTTCTGGCACGACGCCAGCTCTCTTCCTCATGAGCATTCCCAGTCGGCTCCTCCTCACACAAGCCTGAAAACCTCACTCTGGCGCTCCTGTGCCAGGAGTGTAAATATAAAAGTCTCCCGGTGCTTTATGCTCCCAGTCTGGGCACCACAGTTAGGTTAACTGGGCTAACTTGCTAAGCAGTGAAGGTACTTTGGTAATAAGTAAGGCTTTTTATCCGTCAGGAAAGTCTGAGAGTTGAGACAGAGCAGCTGGAGGACATCAGAGTGAAAACCATAAAACATTTTCATCGTCCAGTTTCACCAAAATTTGTGAAATAGTTGGTGGTGTATGACTTAGTGCCACAAAGCGTGGGTGCACTTCTTGCAGGAGATCCTGCGCAGCAACTGAAGTTACACAGTGCAAGAACAGACACAGAGTAGTGCAGGGTAAGAATGACAGAGACACCATTCAAGTCAGTGTAGCATCAAAATGATCCTGAAGCTGCTACTTTAAAATAACATAAAATAAAATAGCTACATATTGTTGTTTCAAAGTATTAACTATCAAAGTTTTTGTTACATTAATCCACGGTTTTGTCCTTTAGGGGAAAAACCATTTCTAAGCTATGCCTTTAACCTGCCTGTCATTCTTTTATAACCTGGGTGGGGTCATGTTTAGGGTGGCACCTGGGGCAACCAATCCTCACCATCACCACCAGGTACGCGCATGATCATCACCGCAGTCACCCCTCTGCTGTTTAGCTTAAGAAAGAGGCCACACTTCCAAAAATAACATGTACATTCTCTCTCAGGGTATAAATATTTGCTTCAGGCAATATTCTTCATCACTCACAGTGCATGATGGAAAATGATGGCCACGCTTCAGCAGTGTAAACAGCCGGGTCAGACGAGGTCAGGCCCAGATTCTGGGTCAACCTAGGTGAAGGAGATAACTCATAGCGGTGTTTGTGCATAGGCTGAAAGGTGCATGAAAGGTTTTGGCGTTCGTCTTAATTTGGTAATTATATAATGCATCTCCCCGTCTCTGTCTCTCACTCATACACAAATACTGTGAAAGCTGTGGGACGTAAAGTACTTGATGTCTGCCTTTCAAACTGCCAGAGGGAAATAGTTTGCAACTGTTGAGACTTGTTCCTCTAAAGCTTATGTTAAAACCGCACCTGAGTGTTGAGCTGATGAACATAATTATAGCCATAAGTGTCTGAGGTTCTTTATGAATGTACTGATTGAGAGAGGAGAAAAAAAAAACAACTTTTGGTGGAGATTAAAAACAACAGAAGTAGAAAAATATATACAACACACAAAAAATATATATATACCAGGGAAAGCTCAGCACTTGTCAAACATTTCTCTTTCATCATGGGAGTCAGGAAGGAATGCCTCTCTCTAAAAAAGAGAAGTGACAGGTCAGTTCTGCTTGTCCACTAATGCCGTGCCTTATCTCAACACTCACATACACACCCCTCGTCCATACTGCAGCCGGCCAAGATAAAACCCTCCTGGGGTCTCCGAGTTTTAAGCGTGTGTTGTTAAGATAGCACAGAACAAGCTGTATGTTCCACGTACAAATGAGTCCCGACTCAGAAACGTTACATCTGTTCGTGGGTAGGAGTATGCATCTGTTTCTGCAGTTCTAAAGAATGAAGTGGGCTAATTGGTGAGAAAGTTGGTCTTTATTTTGAATTCTTTCTACAGAAATTAGAGATTTATCAGCTCTCCATGAGCACCAGAGACCAAAAATGCAAAGTCTTTGTGTGTTTTTTAAGTGATTTTTATCTTTCCAAGCGAATAACCAGGAAATTATTGCCAAAAGCAGCTTGGCCCTCAGTCAACATTAGTGAGTTTTCAATTTTAATCAGCTGTTGTTTGAACACAGTTGTTTTTTGGGTTTTGTTTTTTGAGAGCAACTCCTTTAGTAAATTATTAGTGCGATAAGAAGCTGTGGGGAGGACATTCTTCTGTTTAAAAATGGTTAAAGATTAATATTAAAGTTTATCCAAGCAATTTCTTTTCATAGACTCAGCCAATATTAGTTGCAAAAGTTCAATATGGGTGCTCATTTGTTATCAGACTGCTATGAGTTAATCGTTAACCTTTCATTTGGGGGAAAAAACAACACATTAACTTCTGGAGAAAAACGACGGCGATCATGGGAATGTAACATCACCTCACTAGACCTCTGACCCTGTTCAAAAAAATGTGCCGTATAAGCATCTTGCATTGGCACGGCTCATGAAACTTTACATAAAACCTATAAGGTGAAAGCACTCTCACGTCGACATGTAATATTAGCTCAGTCACTCAAAACAACAAATAAACCTCCCGGACCTGAAATGTAAAGCTGCTACACGCTGAGCATACAGTGTAGCGCATGACTGCAGCCGACCCCTCAACTTCAGCTATAGGTCCCTGTGGGACACACAGAAGATTGGCAGGAGATTTGTTTTTGGCATGGATGTTGTTCAACCCATGGCCACAAATTTTCTTGTGGGGACAATAAAGTATCTATCTAAGCTACACAGTAAAATCAGCAGCAAATAATCACCGCGAAAAATAACGAAAGGAAAAGATTCACCAAACACATGTACAGTCGGGCTACATCTGCACAGGCGCCTACCATATGCATATATGCATCCATGGAGATCCATATTGCTCTGTCATCACTGTGTCTTACTTAAATGACAACACGAACAAGTGGCTGAAGCGTGCATGTGCCTGCGTATGCAGACGATATAGTTTTCTCTTCGGGTAATACATACGGTCATCTTTTGCTCTGAGCTGGATATCGAGCAGGTCAGCCCATTCTCACTACAAACTACAATTGTATTGGGTGATTGCCAAGCACCCAGATTAAAACTTTTAACTTATACGTAATCTTTAAGTAATTTGTAAGAGTTTATTAATGTACGGTTAACATAAATTATTACGGTTGCGTTTTCTATATTGTCTATATTTAATTATATATTTATACACTAGCCTCAGGAGGACTTACATCTGCTTAACACTAAATTATAGCTTGTTTATTATTGTTTACATACTGTTTATAATACTACATAGGAGGGATATTAACCATGTGTTGATATTGTATAATTCATTGTTTAAGAAACATTGTTTTAGGGATTGTTCAAAAGCTTTGTCATCACACATAAACTCTCCAGTACATTAACATCCGCTCTTTTAGCCTGCAGCCAGTTGAGCAGCTTTCATTTTTTTTTGCCATCGGTTAGCTGTCGGTGTTTACATATTCTCTTTTAATCTCTTTAAGAGCAACTGATCCCACTGCTGATTTAATTTTTGCAGTGTTTATTGGGGTTAAATCCGGTATACATCCTTGTCCAAAAAGTTCCACCTTTAATCTGTGTTGTTTTACAAGACTGGGGGAGTAATGTGACTCCGTGGGGGGGTCTGACAACATAGGAAGTTTGTGTGGATGGATGATTTGCTGGACCTTCTATGGAGCAAACACACAAACATGAACCATTTATGGCGCTGGCCTTATCCAGCTATATTTATTTAGTTTGAGAATTCTGCAGTGTGTGTGTTTTTTTTAGTCATATTATTGACTTTGATTGAAGGAATGCAAGAATTGACAGAGGAGTACAGACAGATCAGGACTTGCTGTTCAGTGATCTGCTCCCTTATTTAGAACAAAGAGGATCTTCCAGCATTAATAAGGCTCTCGACGTGTTGGCAGTCAACGCCGTGTGAGAGCAAAACATGCATAGTCATAAACCGCAACAGTAAGATAAACAACAAAATACAGATCTGCACTCGTAGGGGAGAAAATAGGAGCGAACGCTGGCATTGACACTCAGACTGATTATTAAGCCGATTATTGATTTTCGCTTTAATCCCAAATGTAATAATAAACGTTAAATCTAAGTGTGCACTCGCAGGGTTCAAGTACAAGTGCATTTCAGCAGCCAATACATCTCTGTATGACATTTTCATGAGTTCTCTGGGGAAGGCCGGAGAATCTGAGGTTTTGTCACATGACCTCACTCACACATGACCCTAACTCCACAATGTGGACCTGAGTTTAGATGCAGAGAGGGATCGAGGTTGGGGCATGGTGAAGAGTGGTAGTCTTGGTGCTTATACTCCCCCGGGGAAAACAAAAATGTCTTTGGTTTTCCCAGGCTCAAACAGAACTTGTTGTTCTGTTTTATTGCACACAGTCAACATTTCTTATGTGAGCTTCAAGTGTAAGATGTAAAAATGTTTTTTTAATGTTATTGTATATACAAATGACAGCTCCACCTGTGCCACGAGACGAATTCATTCAACTGCTTTTTGTCACAAATGCTGCCTCAACAGATGGAGGCCTTCAGCTCGTCATTTCACATCTGGACGATGCCTCATGAAATAGGAATGCAACAGCGATGGTATACTGCTGTTGAGAGTCACTCAACATGGTGATGTCCAGTTACTGGAAGTGAACCAGAGAACTGAGTCATGTGAGTCTCCCTGTTTTTTTTTTTAATGTTCAAATATTGTGTTTCATTCTAGGGCTGTTTTAAGTCCAAATGGCAGGGAGGGCAACCAGATCTCACATCATCACATGCTATATGTCCAAATGGAAAAATAAATCATCTGTAAAGCGCTCTAGCGGCCATTTTTCAGAGTTTCGTTGGCTCACTGAGTCTGTTGCTGGAGGTTCTCAGGCTGCAGGTGCAGTCTGGCATCTTGTCGTAAAAACTGTCTGCGCTTTTGTGTGTTCTGAGCTCAGAGCCCGCTTCCTTCCTCTCAGGTTGTGGTGTCTGGTGACCGTTCTCCTCTCCCATCTTGCTTTGTTCTGTACCAGCTCTGTAGAGTGGATATCTGATTATACATTACAGCATCCACCCACAAGATGTTCTGAAACCGTCAATAGGTCACGCTTGAGCTCACTATCAATATACCAACCAAAACACCAGATGTACAGAAAGTACCTGCTTTCCAATCATCCATAAGTGAACTTGCTTTCAGCACGTAAAGATTTTATCCTACCTAAAATATTTGTGACCGAGCCACAGCAGACACGTCCATGAGCTGGCATCATGGTTCTTATTTTGCACTAATGTTTTGCACCCTTGGGTGTTTAGGATTTTTTTCTCTCCACTGCCAGTCATCATGCTTCAACAGTTAAATGTTATGTTGCCACTCTGTTATTGTGCCAAAGCCACATCAAGTGCAAACCAGACTGCACTACCTGGTAGGGCCATTTTGTTTGGGGGAGAGTAAGGTAACTGCAGCCCTCAAGCGAAGTACAACCAGAGAAATTATTATCAAGCAGAGGTGCAGCTAAAAATAGTCCTGTGCATTATTGATAAATATTGGCTTGAAATCCATTCTGTTGCTTGCATAAGTTTTGAAATATGACTTTTGTAACGTTGATCTAACTTCAGTATTTCAGGCGCCCTAGTCAAGCAATGAACGTTTGATAAAGTGACTTAAAGTATCGTTTTATGTCAGACTCTGGAAAATGTTAACCCCTCCTTCAATGTTCAGTTATAATGCAGTAAAACATGGGTCCTCGTTTATATACTTGTACTTGCATTTTCATGCAAATTTTAAATATCCAGAAAGAAGCAGTAGTAGACACGAGTAAACATTTCAGTTCCTGTTATCTCATGAAAAGCAGCATTATATAATTAGTAGTACGTAATGCTTTACGTCACTAAGTCTCACAGCACCAACTGTTTTACTCACTTTGGTGAAAATGGATCATGTACTCTGAAGTGGAGAAGCAGAGCAGGTGTCGTGCCAGAACAGGAGCTGGGTAAGTCATCACCTCTTCCTCATACCTCAGGATTGGGCAGATAGTATTGATTTGATTTTGGAGCGGAGTACAAAAATGTGCATATGGGGATGAAAAACATCAAATCAAGTTACAACATGTTAGCAAATATAGTTTACTTGTACTTCCAGTAGACATAGAGGAACATTAGCATTCATTTGACTCTTGTATGCTGTCTATGCTGTGCGGCATGTGCAGGAGAGGAGACAAGGCTACATTAGAACCACAGTAGTCACATTAGTCTGCTTATATTTGAAGTGCTGAATCACATCTTACTTTCAGGGATAAAATATTTATAGCAAAGTTGCTTAAGACTGAGGCAGTTTAAGAGATTTTCGGCATTGTGAAAAATATTTTTTTTGAGAAACTTCACCCTGAGGTGAGAGGAAGTGGTACCTCTCTTAAGGTTTCGTCAGTTTGTGGTGTGTACATGACACACTTTCCACACGCACCGCAGCTCGCTCCACCGCTTTGCAATACAAACACTAACATCCTGCTCTTAAACATTTTGTTTACGGACCATAAATAACAGAATTGATTCATTAGTCATTCTCTGTTTGATTCCGTGAACAACACTATCAACTTCCTGACAAATATCCTAACAAACATTTAGATATTTATCTGCTGCAGCTGTTACAATACCGTTGCCTCCAAATAAAACAAAAAATGTCTTGGGTTTAGTGAAATATAGCATAAGAAACAATGGCCTAAAGTCGTGTTTGTACACTGCTTAAAGTGAATAACTTTAGGTAGATTTTAAATCAATAGCATATCCAGTATGTCACTAAGATGACACAGAGTTTATCGGAGATGCATTGAGGTCTTGCTCAGCCACCTTTGATCATATTAAATGAAATGGTTACCGGAAACAGTGGTTATATGGTGTTTAAACCACAAAAGAGAAAAGTACATTCAGATGACGCAGTTGGGTTTCTATTCTTTGAGGTCTGAGTGAATAACACAATGTACATGTAGTGGTTGACTTGTTTTGTTATCATTTACATCCTGTGTGAAGTGTAGGTAAGTACATTTGCAAGTACGTTTGCAGCCATACGCCATTATCGTGACCATCAGGCTGTTGAACCCCCATGATTACACTGCCCACTTGTCCAGCTCCGGTTCTGGCACGACACTAGCCCTGCACCCTGTCAGCATTCCCACGCACCCCCGGACCTTAAAACCTCGAACACTTCCCCAGCGCTCTGAGCTCACAGTCCGGCAGCCCAGCTCACAAACAGAGCTGATATTAGCTGACAGCAGCTACAGTTTGCAGCACCTTGCTGCTTTTACTATCACAGAGGTGGTATCAAAATGATTTAATACCACTTATTTTATGGTAGAAAAGTAAATAGTAAAGTAACTAGTAACTATAGCTGTTATAATAAAAATAAAATAACAGCAGTAATGGAGTAAAAAGTCCTATGATCTCGCTCTGAAGTGTAGATTAGATGGCATAAAATGTAAATGTACTCCCCCCTCTGGCGTTTCATCAGACCTGATCTGATTTATGTGTGTTCCTGTGCACACAAAAATTCCATTCAAACTGTTCAAAACAATCGACAGTTATGACTTTGAGGTCGCTTGAGAGATGACGAGGTTAATGACAGGTTCACGTCCCTGGAGACGGGCAGAGATAATGAAATGAGACCTTGTGACATGTGCAGTTCCTCACTGACGACCCTGCTGCTGCTGGCTGCATGCGCTGCACCGCGTCTCACACAGCTCACTGGTTAGAAGAAGCACAGAGGAGGAGCTGCGCTCAGTGGCCCCGACAAGAAGAAACTTCCCTGTCAGTCGTGAGTGTGACACCAACGTAAAGCGCAACTCGCAGCGTCAGAGCTTCGCATGCAGACCAATAACCACGCACGTAAACATCTTTATCCGGCGGATTGCTCGTGTTTCTATCAAGACCTTTGCCGGATTATGGAGTTTAAAGCCTGTGCGTAAAAGAGGCGTTTGGAAACGATGGATTTGCTTCTTGTTGGAGCACCTGAAGAATGCTCATTAATGGAAAGTGCTTTGGGAGTGATAGAGGACCACTGGCTTAGTGTTTAATAGTGAATAAAAAGACAGAACCTGCAGGTATGAACTCCACGGAACCAAATTTCAAACCGCCCACCATCCCGTCGATTATGTTCATTTTCGGGGTGGTGGGGAATGTCATTGCCATAGTTGTTCTGCGAATATCACGGAAGGAGCAAAAGGAAACGACTTTTTACACACTCGTGTGTGGTCTGGCAGTGACAGACCTCCTGGGCACCCTGCTTGCCAGCCCTGTCACCATCGCCACCTACGTGAAGGGCTCGTGGCCGGGAGGTGACCCGGTGTGCCAGTACTCCGGCTTCATCCTGCTCTTCTTCTTCTTGGTCCAGCTCAGCATTGTGTTCGCAATGTCAGTGGAGAGATACTTGGCAATAAATCACGCGTATTTCTACAACGAGTACGTCAACCAGAAACTCGCCGCTCTGACTCTTTTGGCCATTTACGTTACCAACATCGTTTTTTGCGCGCTGCCCATCATGGGGCTCGGCCAGGTGACGCGGCAGAAACCGGGGACTTGGTGCTTCATCGACTGGCAGAACAACGACACAAAAGTGGCGACCTTTAATCTGATGTACGCGGGTGTGAATTCGGTCATGGTTCTGGCCACCGTCATATGCAACGTGATGGTGTGCGGGGCTCTGATCCTGATGCACAGGCGCTTCATCCGACGCACGTCTTTGGGCACAGACCCGAGGCGCATCGCGGAGCTCAGGCGCAGACGGAGTTTCGGACGATTAGCCGGAGCAGAAATCCAGATGGTGATACTGCTTATCGCAACCTCGGCTGTGGTTCTCATCTGCTCCATACCTTTAGTGGTGAGTATTGGAAAGTTGAGCGCGTAAACGCTTCGTTACGCGCAAGTATGTCAAAGATTTTCCACGAATAAGCCACCGCGAGAAGGAAAATGCACGAGGATAGGGTTATGCTGTATCCAGTACAGGTAGTTTATAGAGTATCTATTACAATTCATGTCAATCCCTGTGCGTCAATCTAACCAAACCCTAACCACAGCTGAAATGTATCTGTAGGCGGGCTACCATAAGATGCTAACGAAAATACAACAAGTGAAAGTTATGTAAGTTCTGAATTCATGCTAAACACAAACAAACACAGCATGGTTAATGATACCTCACACTAGCTGCACTGTGTGTTCCAGTGTTAGACGATTGCGGTCGGATGACGCATTTCTCAGAGACACAAGTGCGACCGTTCACACACTCTGCAATCAATTCAGCGGTTTACAAGAGAGAGAGAGAGAGAGAAGTTTCAGTGTTAAAACAGTCAAATAAGTGTGTCTTTAATTTGATTAACGTCAGCTCTCCCGTCGTGTTGTTTTGTAATCACGTTATTTGCGAGCTGTGTCATTCCAATCAGCCAATCGAGAGCGACTTTTCCTGTAAAGTCACAGATAGAATTGTTCCCTGCTCAAACCGTTTGCAACGTTTAGATAAAGAAAGACATCACAAAGCTCCACAAATCAAGTTGCCTTTTTTGTGTGTCGTGGCCCTTCCACTGCTGGAAACAGTCTGTTTGGAAGATACCCACTTGTTTCCTTCTGAAGCCTCAGAGTGACTTCAGGTGCACAGAACAAGGACTGACCATTAAAGCAGGCAAAACCTGCTTTAATGTGGGTTCTGATTTAAGGGAAAATACTGTGAACTCACCCTTTAAGGACCTCACTTCTATAATTCATGAAATGTCGAAACGTGTGACTGACTTGGATAGAATAATATTCGACCCGGGGGAGAGCCCAATGGCCAAAGGCTTTCTAATGATGAATGACGGTGAGAACTGTAGCTGTTTGTACTGGCTTCATGCCATCTCTACGCTGCTGTGGTTAACACAGAAGTTACACTGGGCCAAGCGTCTTATTAGCTTTGACTGCTCCATGCCAGCCACGTAGGAATATATAAAATAAACAACTGCTTTACTCTTCCAAACAAAGTGTAGGCAGGTTCGAGCTTGCAAAAACACGAGCACAAACTGTTTCTGCGTTTGTAATGTTGTTCCATGTTGTTTTTTCTCATCTAGTTGAGGATCTTTGTGAATCAGCTGTACAGAAACCAGAGGGAAGAGTCTTCATGGTTGAACAAAGACCTGCTGGCGATCCGCATGGCCTCCATCAACCCCATCTTGGACCCTTGGATCTACATCCTGCTACGAAAGACAGTGGTCCTCAAGCTGATGGAGAAAATTAAGTGTCTGTTCTGCAAAATGGGAGGACGGGGACGAAGCAACGGCGGCCAGTTTCGCTGCAACAGCCACCTGTCCTCCTCCATTGTCTCCCGGGATTCTCCCTTGCTGGTGTCACGTGGGATTCAGGAAATGGTGAGCACCTCACAGACCTTCCTGTACCCGTCAGAGGGAAACCCCAGGTCGTCTCAAGCAGACGCGCAGTACGGCTCCAGTCCGCCAGCTGCACAGACGTTACAGTCCCACCAGGAGGTCTCTGAGGGGCCTCAGGGGGGGCTTTCAGAGAGTGATTCAGAGGACACGTTGCCAGACAGGCTGCTGAAAAAGCTCCCTGTGTGCCCCAAAGACCCAGCTCTGCACGTGACGTTCACAGATGAGACTGAAAACATACAGGAGAAAAGCATATGAGCGCTGCAAGGACATGATAATAATGGAAAAAGCTGAAGACTGAACAATGATCCATCAATCTGTAGATATCCGCTGGACTGTACAGACGTATTACCGAACTAAACACCTATTATCAATGTATTACTCTCCAGTCATCATTTACCACCAACACCATATCACTAAAAACACTTCAGTACTATCACAACAGTTTTATGATAGAGAACAAGAGGAGGAGAACTCCTGTAGCACTTTTTGAATATTAAAAACCACTGCTAGGCTGTCAGAAATGTTTGTCACGCATCATTTTGACGACAGCCTGCACAACGACTGTAAAGAATCGACGTTAAAATGTGAACCGTGTTAAATGATTGATGTTTAATTTATTGTAAGTATGACATTGTACGTTATCGTCTTCTCTGTGAGAAGGTCCAAATAGTTTGGAGCCATTTTAAATCGGTACAAGATGAATATGTTCGTGTTCTTTTTTTTTTTTTTTTTGGTACTACATTCGCAAAGAATTCAGTCAAACTCGTTGACAAAGCTAGAATCACACCATCTCCTGCATTTCATAACAAAAGGCAGCTATCCTGTGGCTTTTCCACATCCGCTCGACACCCGAGGATGTTAGGACGCCTCTTAAAATAATGTCTTAATAAAAAAAGACCTTTTCAGCTGATCTAATCAGACATTATACGGAAATCAAGAATGGGAAATCAAAGATATTATCAAAGCTGTTGGCAATAAAGGTTTTGTTTTTTTCTTCCAGTGGATCATCCGGTGTAACATGGCATGTAAGATTGATATAAATATCATGCTCATATTTCAATGTTGAAGTTTTTTGTTGTCAAATTTAACCACGACAGGTTGATTCTCTTGTCAAAATGTTAAACTCATACACAAACTGAAAATAAAGGATGGTAAATATTCATACAGATTAAGGATTTGTGTCGCTCTTTTGCAAAGTGGAGTGTGAGGTGAGGCTAAATATGAATGTAAACATGCTGTAAAGTAGGAGAAGGGGATTACCACATAAACTCGTGGTCGATTACATGATTAGTAGACTATTTTGATATGCGATTCATGTTTTTTTTAAAAGCCAAAAAGTGAAAAAAATCATGTGTCAGCCTCTTAAATGTGTGGACATGCTGCTTTTTACTGTTGAAAATAGGATTTCGGGGGGTTTTAAGTAATCTTAAGACAGCACTTTGAGTGGGAAAAAGAACTGGACATATTTCACCAGTCTCACATTTTACACACCAAATAATCTGCATGTTAATCACAAATCGTAGACTTTATGGTACACTGAATCAGCATAATCTTCCATGATGACCTGATAATGAAATATCGATCGGTCTCCAGTGGAACGACCGTGATGTTAAAGTTCATTACTGATTGCTTGAAGTGAATGGATGGGAGTCGCATCTTTATCAATCTAAACCACTGACCCTGCCGGTGAGTCATATACCAAGAAATGGCCATTTTCTCTATGACTCATGTCTATGTAAAAACAGATGGCGATCCAGAGATCAAACAGATGCCAACTGAATCTGAAACTTTTCTTTCAATAAACGCTCCACAGTAACATTTCTTCACGGCAGCGTGTCGCCGCTGCTGCCATATCTCCTTCATCTCTTTGGAGCGCTGATGGCTATAACACATTTCTAACCAATAGCCAGCTGAAGTGGCATGGCACCGCTCACCTGCAGACTGATGGCTCCTTCAACCCAGAAGACTTCCAGGCCCAACGTGGCCGGTGTCCAGAGTCTTCCGAGAGCAATAAAAACCAACCACCCTCTGCGAACAGTATCCATTAAAAGGAGCCGTGACCTCAGAGTAAGAACTCTGGGAAGCAGGAAATAGTGACTGACAAAACAGTAGTGATTGGATTTTAACAGAGAGTGACAGGAAAAAAGATTCTTCCTGGAAACTTGTCCCTTCTCTATTCACCTCATCAGCTAACGCCAGTAATACACTACAGTGCATGTGGCAGGCTGTTTTAGACATTTAAACCCCTGCTATGAGGAGCCTGTGAAAACGATCGGCTGTTAAAATGTGCCACTCAAACAGCAGTGAGTGTTCATGATGTGACCATTTAGCACAGTGTAATTGAGGATTCCAGGAAATGATGGAATAACAGGATAACAGTGTTGGGTTCATTTTAGGGTCAAGGTGCACGGGGATATAGGATTATGTTTAGGTTAGGTTAGCTTTACCACACACTGGGAGATGCAGCAACGATATTAAACATCATTTCCCAGAAGTGCAGCATCACAAAACTTAATAGATAAACGTTTACTGACTGTAACATCCTATTTTCTGGCTCACGAAACTTAATTTGAGTGTTCATCTTTCTCATACATGCCACCACGTCTTCTATCTAATCTAGACCTGAATTTTAAAAAAGGTGAAATGTACCGAGGCAAACTTGAATTACTTCTGGAAACAGCCAAACATTGATCATTCCCTGCATAAATTAGTTTTAAATTCAAACTGAAGGGGATGTAAATATCACCATAATCCATCCATGAGTTGCTGAGATATCAAAATTACATCAAACTTCTGGTGCTTCTACAGGAAAAGCGAAGTAGGATTCATCCTCTGGGAACCATGAATTTCTGTACCAAGTTCTGTGCAAATTCATCTTGTAGCTGCTGAGTTTCATGACAAATTTCATGACAATCCATCCAATAGCTGAAAAGACTGTCCAAAAGACTGTCATGGTGGTGTAGTTACTGATTGCAACCCCTTTGCATCACCCTCATGGTTTAAAATTGTGGGCTTCTCGTGCCAAATATGCATGCAGCTGTAAAGTAGATGGAGTAGAAGTGATCCAGCAGAAACTGTCAATCAATTAAAGGTCCAGTAACCGGTCCCACCAAGGATGAAGCAGAAATAGAATAATGCTTGCGAGGGTGAGGCGAGCAGATTTTCATTTGGTTGCAACTTCACAGCTGGACGCCACAGCAAGTTCCTCAATTTTGTTTTTATAATGCAAGAATGCAGCGTTACATAACAGACTAAGTCGAACCCTGTAGATATGTAGATGCGTATTCAACCTGAACTCACCTGGCACACCCCGATTACACAGAAGTAACCTGATTGTTATGATGCAACTTCTTCTAAAAACAAAAGCTGCACCTGCAATGATTTGGGTGTGTCACAGACAAGAGTGATGACTTATGTAATGATTATTATTTCTGTTTTATTTTTGTATTTAATTTAAATCTGTTTGCAATGATTGGTCTCTTTGTACAGATCTATTTTCAAAATTAAGGCTCGCACTTTGTTTTCTAATCATTACGGAACCTTGCAACCCTCGAGTACATCATGAGTTTGCTTTATTGACTTTTTGCGATCGTCTGTTCATTTGACAAAGATACACATCCTTTTGTTGCATTTATAAAAGGATGTGATCGTAACGTTTCCTGAAATAAAACCCCTACCATTGCTGCACGTAGCCGGCGCGGTGTGGAATAACCAGAGAAACCTACACAGTGTATTTTCAGATCTAATTTGTTCACAGAAAACCTGCATTATCTCAGGACTTACAGTGGCCTCAATTATTTCTAAATATACACGCTGCCCTAGAAAGCTTGAGAACAGAAATGAACGCTGTCCTCCATTGATCGCTAGAGATACCTTTAGGTCAATGACTGATCACTGCAAGACATGAGAACAGTTTGACAGTGAAAATTAATTCATCTAATAAACAATAAATAACTTTTTACAGTGTTGTGGCAGCAAAAACATCTTAAAACTGATCTCTTTGTTCTTAAAATGTTCCCGGGGTTCAAACAGAACCACAGATGTGTTATCTGAATCATCAAGAAAAAGTACAAATTTACTAAAGAATTTGAAGCTGTTAGAAAGGAAACACACGGCTCTCAGCAGCTTGTGGTTTGTTTCGTTACTTTGTGTTCTCTGCTACAGTGATTAAATCTTATGGTGTTGTACTTGCAGCGTGTTATGTAAAGGTGCGTTGTTAATCGTCGAGCTACTAAGGCGCTCCCAACTCCAATATCCAACCAACCAATCCGAACAATATCCCAACTACTGGATGGATTACCATAAAGGCTTGTGCAGGCATTCATGGTTCCCAGAGGGTGAATCCAAATAGCACTGGCTATGCTGACACATCCTCTACTGCTACCATGAGTCCATAACATGCTGAGAATGGTTCAAACTTGGAACAACTTGGGGAAAGAAAAATGATTTATACAAGTAAAAGAAATATTGGACTCAAAAAGTCCCAAAGGAAAGAAAACTGCAGGACTCACATTTCAATTCGTGTTTATTCACGGACTATTCACACAATTTGCTGAGCATGCACGCTTTTCCAGCAAAAGCCACACACAGACTCATCTGAACCTCACAGGTCATTAAACATTCAACTATTATTATTATTCTTCTGAATTTTCTGGCTGTTTCTTTCTCTTTGATTTGTGTCTATGAACACAAATCAAAAAGAACAAATCCCTGG
This sequence comes from Nibea coibor, assembly GCA_023373845.1. NCBI lineage: Eukaryota > Metazoa > Chordata > Actinopteri > Sciaenidae > Nibea > Nibea coibor. Next base: position 17,992,512 of record CM041720.1, on the reverse strand, counting down.
ATAAAACTGAATCCTAAAAGTTTGTTTGATGTGCTGCAGAAGCCGACAGATCGTGGCTCGTCATTAATGTGTTAACATCTTTTCACAAACTCATGTTTCAGTGAGGCTGCAGGGTTCTTTTTTTTCATTTTTATTTGTTCAAATGAATCTAAACCAGCTCCATCAGCTCCACTGTTTAAGAGTTTCGGAAAGCAGATTCTAATGTAACCACAGAGTAGATTATCTGTTTTAAAATTAATGACCACATCAAGATGGAACAGAACGAGGAGATGTAAAAGCCATCAAAAACATCTTGGTTGTCTGGAACAGAGTGTAATTTACAGTAAATAGCCAGAACAGACTAACAGATAAAAAATATATATCTTTAATCTTTATGAGTGCATGTAAATATTTTCCATGCACATTTAAACACAATTAACATTAAAACGATGGAAAAAATGTGAAACAACAAAACTCAGTTGTCCTAGTCTCCTGCTTCTAAGGGTTTTTGTGCCACAGCGTCACATACTCAGAAAAAATGAAAAACCAGGACGATTAATTCATGCCGAGACCAAAGTTCAGAGTTCAGAGTCCTCTTGCTTTGACAAACTGTTCCTTTGAGGGTGTCGCTGTGTCCTCTGATCCCCCTTCCCCAGTGACTACATTTTTTATATTTCCCTCAGCGTCTATGACCACGGTAGTCCTCTTCAGCTCCTCATAGCGCGTCTGCCGCTGAGCGACGGCCTCGCAGGCGGCCAGCACCTCATCAGATTCAAAATCATAGTCCTGCTCGAGCTCCGGGGCATTGAGGATTTGTTTCTGGGTCTCCTCTTCTTGCCGTATTTTCTCCTTGGCTGCTAAGTGCTGCTTCCGTAACCTGCATGCCCATGCCAGGTCTTCCTGCCACAGGGAGTGCTCTGACGGGCACAGGTGGACCGCAACCTGGAAGGACCGCACAGCCTGCAGGGACAGGACAGCATGAGATTAGGATTCAGATCACAAGCTTTTTACGGTGGTCATGAAAGATAAGAGGAGTTGCTCAAGTTTATAGTGTCCATCAAACCCTCAAATGAACTGTTTGAGGCCCGTTTGAGGGTCCTCAGAGATGAATGGTATCTGTGCAGCTGAATCAGCAGATGGGGGCTAACATTCTTCATGCTGTGCTGCAGGTGGATTTATGGTTTCATTAAGAAGACATCAATATCTCTCAGCTGACTGTGCAGATGTGCATCGATGTTAAAATGATTGTCCTGCTGAACAGGAATACAAACACCAACTACAACAACACGAATGTCAGCCAGCCAGCGCTGCCTGTGAAGAAACTCCATCCCTGTGTGAGAACAGGGCTGACTAGCAAACTCATCAATCATTCTAGTTACGTAATGTGAGGCTCATGTTAATATGCAAATGAGGCCCACTGCATGCATGGCAAACCTGCAAATTTGACTCCACCTTGAAGAGTTCACGGTTATCCGGATAATTTTGGCTGGAGTGCGTGAACCAGAGTGACAATGGTGAGTCAACCGGCAAATAAAGACAAAACGAGTCCAAGTGATTTACTGAGCACTACAAGTACATTTCAAGAAGCACTCCATCACGCTTACAGCAGGAGTACAGCTCAGCCTGTAAAAAACTGTTGTCTGAGATCTTCTTAGTTTTAACACTTAACGCTAAGGATATCTGCTTTTTTGACGCTGCCCATGTGGAGATTAACATCCTCGCCAAGGTTTTCTGGCTTTATCGCCTTGGCTAATATTTGCTTGAACGTTGATTGAACATGTACCTGACACACTGAAACAACAAACTATGTCGTTCAAAGCTATATTGTTCCTGAGATTAAATTAGTGATATGTTATGAATGAAAACAAAACACTCCACTCTCCTTGCGATTGGTCAGTCGTGTTACACAGTGGACTTTCTTGATATCAATTCCTGCTGTTTCTGTATTTTTCCGTCCTGCACTGACGTCAGCATCCATTGAGCCTTGGCCTCGCTGTTACCGGTGTTTTAAACAAGTGCAGCCAAGTTAAATTTTGGCCTGTCACCAAGTTCAACACGGAATTAACACTAATTATTGACGGCTAGTATGACTTGCCGTGGGCGATCTTTATCATATGTTTTGTTACTGTAGCGATAAATGATTCATAACAAATTTGTGACGCATTTGAAAGAATCCGTGTCTTTGTCTGACCTGGATACCTCGCACCGGTGCACCCAAATAAGATTTCAAACTGTGCTCACACTGCAGAGCCTGGATGGATAACACACAGTGCAGTGAGAGGACCTGACGAGCTCAAATCCTAATGAGGTAAACTCAGCTTCAGTTCCACCTGTTCCTGATGCAACGTTCCAGTGTTTGACATGAAACAAAAGCCTGGGAGCCAAACTGTGGTGAATGTCAGGCTGGTAAAATGTCTTCGGCGAATCAGATATCAAGCATTTAATGACCACAACAAAAACAAACTCTGAACTTCTGGTCCTTAAACGGTGAGGTCTTGTTACAGCACTGCAACAATCGTCTTCAGTAAGTAACTGAGACTCAAGTTTAGTGTCAAAGAATTTCATCATCCACCACCTGTAACACACGTGTGACTGCACTTTTGAGAAATGAAACTGTCTGTGACCAAAACAACGTGTCAAGTTTCATCTTGAACGAGTCTCATCAACTTTATTCTGAAAGGAATTCGTCACCAGACAAAACACCACAATGGGCAGATTAACCGGCTTCTCTGGGAGAACCGTAGCCAAGACAGAACTTAAGTGAGAGTAATGAGAAGACGGACGGCGACAGAGCCGTCACACTGCGCCGCCGCCAATGTTGCTTTCAAATATTTATGAAACATCAACAGAAATCAGAAGCTGTATGTTTATTTCACTCGAGAAAAACGGACAGAAGCGGGAATTAAAGACGGGAAGAAAAAGAACAGACTCATGGAAGAGAAAATGGGGAATCACTGCACTTACATTTGCACAAACAGGCATTACTCAAACATGTTGATACATATAAAGCCCTAAAACGCGACCGAACAAGCCTCGCTAAAAATAGATGTCCCGTTTTTTCTCTTCCTTCCCAATAGATTCATTATACAAGGAGGTGTGTCTATATTTGGTTTAGTTTTAGCTCAACTAACTTTCAACACTTCCCATTGTTGTTTATGGTGCCGTAGGACAGGTCTCTCGCTTGAAGAGTGACAAGCGGTGCCATTCGCTGGAGGCCTTTTGAGTTCAGCCCTGTTTGCTTGGCTCTAGATGGGATGAGCGGTGTAACTGTGATATGCAGGTTTCATACACCCACAGGTTCTGGCGTGTTCTGGGGCAATTTAAGCAATCGTGCAAGCCTCGGGCACTTGGGTGTGCTTTGAAAGAGAGGGCTCCAACTGAGAGGCGAGGAGTTTGCTGGTAGTAAACAGAAGTAACCGACGCATCTTAACGGCAGAAAAACACCAAGGACGCGACTGATTTATCGCCAGCTCCAAAAACAGGTTCATTACCAAATCAAATGCTCATTCAAACGTTCCAAAGAAGATTAATAATGACTGTCTGTAGCAACAAGCCATAAATCCTTATGCAACACCACCAAGTCAACACTGGTCAATACGTGCCAACTTGGATTTTGTGTTTGCACCTGCAATATGTCACCTTTCTGACCACAACCAAGCAGTGCATGGTTTTAATCACCTCAGTCATCTATAACACACTGCCATCTGCAATTAGTAAACAATGTCATACAAGTTTTTTTTTTAGGTCCTGTTGTTTCCTCCTTTCATGTCTCCTTCTTGTATGACTCACACACACCTCCTCCACCTCATTCCTTGCGAGTGCATTTGATTGCATCGCCAAATTCAATAGCAGTTTGACAGCTTTTGCTAATTTGTTTTTTTCGTTTGGAGCTTGCACTGCCAGTCACACTCACCAGGTCCACCTCTCCCAGATTGAGCTGGGCACGGCCCAGAGTCTGCCACCCCTCCCACCAGAGGGGCCGGAACTTCACCGCAAGCTCCGCAGCCTTCACGGCAGGGAACAACTCCTGCAGGATGGTCAGTACCTGTGGAGAGAAATGACATAGATCGAGACTCTGAATCTCTCTCTGTAGAGCATGTAGAGCTTTCATCTTTAATGAAAGTAAAAGTGCTGCTGTGGTGCACGTTGTTTCACTGGAAAGTCTCCACTGCGTTAAATGGAACACAGTCTTGATTAGTATCATCAGAAACACCTGCGTTGACACTACTACGCTATGTTTGACTCGTCGCTCTTGTGACTTGACCAAGCCACCGTTTGAGCGTTGTACAGTGTAGAACAAGAGCACAGTCACGGTCAGAAGACTGCTCTCTATAATTTACTTAGTGATGTGTATCGATTTAGCAATGTTGCACTGACCTCACTAACCTATTTCAACCTTTCTGGAGCTAGTGCAGGCTTCTGCTTCATCTTTTATTTAGACGATGAGCAGATAAATTTATACGTCATGTAGCTTGTACCGCTGTGCACGTATTTGCAGAATAGTCTGTGACAAATCATTATTCAAGAGACGAATGAATTAAATGCAGACTGAGAGTGTCTTGGCAGAGCAGCTCTCTGCTGACATGACATCATGTAGTATAGTCTTGCAGTTTCACTCTTTCTGTGTGTTAGTCACTGCTGTTTGCTCACAAAAATGTACTTTTAACCAGAGAAACCACAAAACTAAAGTGAGTGAGGAGCAGTGCCTCTTTAGTGTTCGGTGTCTTTTCCTGCTTCAACAAGAAATTATGATGTGAGAATAAAGCTGCAGCATGAAACAATTCAATTCATAACTGACCCTAAAAGTCTGGCAAGTTTTATCCTAGGCTTGACAACCATGTGTCATTTGCACCCATGTCCAGCGATAAGCCAGTGATACTCAGAATCATCTCTGCCTGAACACTGAAAACCAAAATAGCGTGAGAGGTGTGAACAGGCATGGAGCACAGCGCCTCATCTCAGTGGAGAAGCCCAGTTCACCTCATAACCTTAGAAAAGATGCAGCATTTTTAGACTAAAACGGTCAATTCTCACTATGAGCAGGGAGACGTGGTGACAGTTTCTCTAGTGTGCACTCTGTAGTCATACAGAGGGCACATTGGGCACAACAGGGATTGAATTAAATAGGAAGAATGTGATGAGGGGAAGTAAATGACCAGCATCAGTGTAACCATCGTCGTCATCTGGGGCCAGTAATGAGAATCTGATGAGGTCCAGCCTATTTTCAGCCTAATGAACGTGAGTCAACATCAACACTGATAATGGACACTAAATAGGTTACATGTGCTACACGCACAAAGTGGATCTAAGCAAAAAACGGAAGTCCCTTCTCGCGTCATGCTTCGAGGCTGCTTGCTCGTAATTCTCTACGGGAGCTATGTGACTGTGCAGATTTGATCCGAGTGGACTGATGTGAGTGATGTGCATGTTTATGTCATGTTTCAAGTCAGAGGAAGAATCCCTTTTACGATGGTGTTTTCCAGGCCTGCTTCTCTAATGATTTCCTTCTCAAGTATCCTATAATGGATAATATTATATTAGCTTACAATACTCCATGTGATGTGAGTGATTTTATTGTGTTAGGTTGTAGTAAATGAATGAGAAATAATGGATAGAGCTCTGCCTGTTTGTCTGCCTCTGCTGGCTGTTCTACTTTTTCCAAATATATGTGAACCGTCATTTTTCAGACACGCCTTTGTTAGAGGAAAAGGAGAAGCTGCAGCTGAGGAATGATGACAAAAGTTAGCTGTGGCCGGCTGGGGTTTTGTTGTTTGCATGACAATATGTTCTGAAATGATGTCTGTTCTTGGTCTATTATTGTAGTGATGCTTCGCTGTTTCCTGTTGCTCTGCATGGCTTCTGTTGTCTTGAAGATTTCTTGTTTCTGTTGTTGACTCTGCTGCAGGTTGTTGTGTTGGTTCTGGATATATTTTAGCTGGAATTCACACCGGCAACATTTACAGACGTGTGTGTCCTAAATAAATGAACCCAAAGACAGAAAGGTAGGAAGAGGAAGTGAAAGGAACAAGAGAAAGGAACTGGGAAATGGAGCTAAAGAACAAAACATTAAAGCCGTTGGAAACATGCTGCAGACTTCCAGGGGTGTCATCAACATGCTGATATTACATATCTAGCTTAAGAGCATACCAAAGTGGCAGCTGAAGGAGCGTACGCGTGGCTGTGATGGCTGTCACACACCACACAGTACATGAGCAGGAATGTGTAGAAGCTTGCTGGCAGTCGTAGCATTCCCAAACCAAAGGATAAGATAGGAATAGGTAAGTTAGAAGTTTTCTTAAAAGCAAGCTTCAAAACAAGCACGACTGATTTATTGTATGCTGGCTATGAGCTCCTCTGTACACAAAAAAATCCCTTCAGATAGAGCATCGAACATAGATCTAAATCTACAACCCCAGACTCTGAAGGCAGCAGATAAACTAAATTTAGACCTGCTTGAACTTTCAGTAATGTGCCAGGAAGTGACAGAAACATTCTGTGTATTAGCCGTGTGGTTACAGGCACATTTAACCACATTAACACAAAGACACCGCTCACACTGACAAGTGACTTTGTGATCATTGTTCCTCAGATCACCTCGTAAAAAGGAAGTAAAAGTGACTTTCCATTAAAACTGTGTTAAGAAAGGATCTCTGCGGATCCGGCACAGAGAGGATGAATGAACTAACCCAAAACTATTTCAGAATATACATATGAGCATGATTTTTTTATTTTAAATGGGAACTCCCCCCCTTGATTTCACACACGCTAAATTTCCACTTCCACTTAATCAACAACAAAATCAGCCGTCAGTCAGCGTGGGTGGAGATGTGAAACGTATCCTTTACAGAAAAAAAAGGATTGGGTGAATAGTCAAATGTAGGTTTATAATATACCTGAGACTTCATCTCATAGAGCACTGGGTTGTCTGGAGTCAGGTGAATGGCCTCGTCCCACTTCTTAACGGCCTCCCAGTGCCTGAAGAAAACACACACTGTGGTTCAAAACACACACGATAGGACTAAAGACACAAGCAGACTTTGTTCATGGCATCATTATAAACCATAACCTGGCTGCTACTGCATACTGGTCAAAGCTTCGCAGTGTGCTACGTGGCTAAATATTCATGCATGTGAATCAGAAGTATTCATAATGCATTAAAGACTGTTGGCTATGGTTCAAAGTTACCTAAGCAATCAACGACCTACAGACATCGAGTTAAACGTGACTTTGTATTGACTTTGGCTGACGGTAGAGTCTGACAATCATGTAAAGCAGTGCTATTGGACAATCAGCTCCATTGTCTCCGTCCTGAGATTTGATATATGTTCTGTAACCAAACACAGGGTCCCATGTTTCATCGTGAAGCTGATCTCCCCGGTAAATTCTTGTTATAGAGAAGTGACTTGTGCTGTCCTGATCTTTAAGATTCTCACATACAACTCCTCAAGAGCTGAGATCAGCCGAGAGTTGTATTTCAGTTCATATTTGCGACTGTTCATGTTTTTTATTATTTTATTTACAAACCTGCAAGCGCACCTGCCCACCTGTCTGACACACACAAAGTTGGCAGCAAGCTAAATGAACACACGCAGGTTCACTGAGGTGAATAGGTCGTTATAAATCAAACTCTTCCCCGGGAGGCCTCTTATTTAGTTTCTTTCCAGAGCTAGCTGACACTTAAAATGGCTGTTCGTTTCCTTTCAGACATGTAAGAAGAAAAATAAACAGCGCAGAGGTCACGTTAAGTATCACTGCAGCCTTACAACTGTAGTCTACTAATCTGTTTTGCATACATTTGTTTGAGGCATCACAATTCTTCAGGATCTGACAAGCAGATATTCACTTTTTCAACACGATGAATGGAGACGGTGAATGCGTTCATGCTCTGTCTAACCGCCCTCTCCTCCTCATGTCAATATTGACATAAGACTCGTTTCAATAGCCTGATCAAGACAAAGGCTTGGAAAGATTATGATGTGAAATCCTGGGTTTGATAACACAATGGATCTGACATGTCTACATCTTTTACAGATTTATGAAGAAGGATATCCTGAAGAAATTTAAAAGCAATTAAAAGTCACACAAAGGAAACATTAACACCGATCTGTGATAAAACTCGGATGATGGCCAGAACCAGAATGAAGCTTGAGAAAACAGTCAAGAGAGAGGAGGGAGGAAATGGAACTAAAGCAGTGTGGAAATCTCACCCACAGATGAGGCAAAGGACACTGCAATATCATGTGAGGAAATTAAGCAATAAGCAGAACACATGAAGCCTCTGAGCTAAAAATGACAGATCTGCTATCAGCCAAAGAACGGGTGAAGGAAAGGGTGAGAAATAAAGAACGAAGATAGGATAAACAGCGAAGTCAGCTATCATTTGATCTAAGTGCACTCCCATACGTTATTTGAAGGTGTGAACAAACATGACACAAACTGAAATATCTGCATGTCCTTGTGGTGAAGACGGTTGAGGGTGGGGACATCACAATGGTCTGACACACTTTTGACAGGAGGAAGGAAACACATGCTTATGATGACAACGCTGCACACAAGTGTAAACACACCCAGAAAATATATATAAATAAATAAAGGCTGCATAGGATGTTGTACACTCCTGCATGCTCGCTTTTACTTTGAAAAAAACTGACTCACCACGGCAGCTGGAAGCCAGACAAATCTGTAAGCTATGCCGAGCATTTGGTTGATGACACGACTTGTTGCCTCACAAGACTCCCACACCTCCCAAACACCTGAATAAAGCAACTCTTGGAGAAATTTCACAGTTCTGCATGGATGATTTATTTTAATTCAAGAGATTTGTTCATGTTCTTTTGTTCGGTTGGTGCGAGTACAAACAAGTTCGATGGTGTCTGAGTGAATGGGAGAACTGTCAATCATATTTTGTATGACCTATTTCAAATGCCGGTCCCGAGCAAATCCCTGCTGAGCCTTGCATGAGTCCTTGTTTGATTATTACAGATGCTCAGAAGTCTAAAGAGCTTTGGTCAACTCTCATTTCGCTGATAAGCCACAAGTAGCGGCCCATACATGTAGAAATTAATATGCAATTTGCATCATATAATGTTTTTTTTTCCATCTTGATTAAGAGTTTACTCTTTCTGTTTTGGTGTGCTGCCGTATGAAGATAACTAAGCCTGTAGAGAGTTTATAATCTATTTTAACTGCCAGATCTAGCTGAGTACTGGCTGTGATTAGTAAAATGTTCAGTTATCTGTGACTCATCGTGACTCTGGTAAATTTAAATAAAACAACCTTTAAAATGTAGAAAAACAGCCAAAAGTTGCAGAGAACTTCACAGGCTCATCTTATAATTTATAATGCGTCTCAAAGAGGTGATTCAGATCACAAACCGGCACTAAAAGGAGCTCTTCAATTACACGGCGAGCATCTAAACGTTGGTAATGACAGACCGAAATCAGAGGTCAATGTCGTTAGAGGAGAAAAAACTCCTGGCTGACATCCCCGAGCAGACACCATCTCAAACCTCTGAACAGCCATTACAGAGCACCATGGAAGCCATCATTTCCTCACAAATACAATTACAGGCAGAAGCTAAAGGAAGGAGGTGCCGGGGTCACAAAGTGATTGTTATTTGGCTAAAAAGGTCAATTATCATGGAAGATGTAAAGTACGAAAACAGACAAGTGAGATTTTAGACACAACACGAGGTGAAAACTGGAGCCACGAGTAGAGAAATATCACTCAAATTAAATAATTGTGGTTACTATTCTTCAACATAACAAACTCTTCAGGGAGTGTTGGAGTAGACTGCTGGAGCGATTTAAATATTTTCTTTCCTCCTAATATTAAATATTCATTGACAGGCCTGAACACCGGATTCTCACACTGCCAAAACATAAATTGTTGTTTTATATAAACTGTTGTTATACCCACACCTACTGATCTTATCCTGGGAGGAAAACAGCTCTTTGGCTTTTGAAATCCAAATCTATACAAGAACATGTGGTTGCAGACACCAAAGCGCACCTTATACTTTAACATGAAAGCTTTTAAATAAAATACAGGGGAAGGTTCAAGCTTGGGTTGCACCATGTTGACTGTCAATGCTCATCTGTATTAACAGGTCAGTAGTGTGTTAGATGGGTCTGTGTGCTCTGTGCAATGGTGCCCTCCCATGGACGAGCTCTAATAGCACATGTCACTAGTTATTGGCAGAGTAGACCTGTTAATTCCTACTGGTTCATCCTCAATGCACTCGCCTTTCCTCTTTTCTCACAGTACATTTCCTAATTTCTCTTCTTTGGCAGATCCTGCATCAGCGGAGTGAGCAACCAGCGCTTCACTGGCCATGGTAATAACTTGTGAGTATCCAACAAAGGTGTAACTAAGCCCCTGTTAGTCCGCATGAAGAATCCAGCAGCACCCAGACAGGAAGCTCAGTATTACAGAATAAAATAAGATTCCAGTTGTAATCCTGCTTGGTGTAAAATTGGCACGGAGTATGGAAAATGTCTTTGAAAGGAAATAATAGCTCAAAGCGTGTTTGCTCAGCACTATTTGTTGCAACAGGTGAGCAAATATTTAACACCTGGAATTTAACAGTGCATTTTTCTCATGATTGTGCACAATCCCGCCACCCACAGAGCATCTAATGTGGGATTCATATGTGCACCTGTATGCAAGCCATTCAGAAAATTCAAATAATGAAGGTTTTATATGTCTGTGTGTTACTTTTAGAGCTCAGAAACCTGCCAGCCTTGAACCGCTCTCTCCTCACCTGCCTTGCTCGGCCAGCTGTGCACCCTCATCCTTCAGCCTTTTGCTCTTTGCTGCACAGTCCTCCAGCAGGACCTCTCGCTTTCGCTTGATGGCGTGCAGCCAGTCCACCTCCTCATCCACGCTCGGAGCACCATCTTCAGCTTTCTCTGCCTCCGCCTCGAACTGTTGCACCACCGACTTTGAAACCTTCTCACCGACTTTCCTCTTCCAGCCAAATGAAGCCATCCTGTAGGGAAAATAGGAGGCTGTTTACATGCTGCAGATATGCTTTTATTTTGAAATTCCAGAGAACTAGCTAAGCTACCGCTAGCACAACATTACAAGTACTCGCGTAGTTTCCTCGACAGTTTGGACGTTTAACGTTTAAACACTGCTGCTGCAGTTAGTTTAATCTCTCGTGTAAGTACGTGACATATAACTAGTTATCTAACTACATCCTGGTTGATAAACAAACACAACTCCGTCACAACAACGCATGCTAACGTTAGCTTGTGGCAGCCTAGCCGACACTTCCTACGACTCAGCACGTTTTCTCACACAGTGACACATTTTCAATGACATGACATATTTTACATCGTTGTTTCAAGACGTTAAAATGTGACTCGGGAGGGAAATGAATACGCACAGACTTCTACAGCTTTCCTGGAGCTAAAGTGGACAAGCTAACAGAAGCTAGCTAATGGTTGGCCATAGTTGGTGACCCCCTCATGACCCGGATGTTGTGGAAGTGTTTACGCTGTCTCTTAAAGACACATTTTATATGTTTTCTTTAGCACGCTACAAACGAATAAGCAAAACTGTGTTTTACTATACTAAAATTATATTTTAAAATAAATGTCGTCAGTAAAAAATATAGTGTCTGGGATTAAAGGCTAATTTTGCCCACTAGATGGCACCACAGAGGCAGTTTCCTCACATACTTGATGTATTTTTTTAATAAACATCACAGATTTTATCTAAAATGCTCGTTGTTTTTCACCACAGTAACGTAATATTACACAGAAATACACCTTAATATATAGAAGTTTGTGTTTTTTTATTGTAAAATCACACGAAGGACTTTAACTTAAAATCTTGTGTATAAATCAGGCATGTCCAAAGTCCGGCCCGGGGGCCAATCACAGCCCGCAGTCAGATTTCATGAGGCCGGCAGCTTTGTTTTTTTAAATATATTATTTATGGCCTGCTAGGATAGTCAGATGCTGTATGGTTTGCAGATTTGGACTTTTGGGTTGACATAATAAAGCATTTGAATGCAGTAAAGTGCTGTAAACTGCCTGTGTTGGTGCAGCATAAATGCAGCGAAAGTATGTAATACTCAGTTGTCATTGCACGACTGTGATGTTTTTAATTTTCCTCAAAGTTATCAAAAGACTAGAAACATACAGAGATCCTTCCATCAGAAGTGTGTGCAATTTAGCAGTTTATTAGGCAGTTGTGTATACAAACGATTTCAACACTGTCCATTCAGATTTACACTGGTCCATCTGGTTAGGGTCCCTTTACACATCAAACAAAAATAGAACAATATTTCTTTGAAGCAGTTCAGAACAGACAGAATCGATCTGCTAACAGTCCACGAGGACGCAACTCCAAACGCTGTGGAAAATGTCACGGTTTCACACATTCATCATCCCGACAAAAACCCATCATGAAACCCATGAACAGGTTTTGTAATCAGAATTTGCAACTGCCCCTTAAACTATAAATGTTTTGTTTTAGTGCCTGTTTCTTTACCATGATCGCTCTATTTTATAAACTCTAGTTTAAAACCGAGACATAAAGGTCAAATATCAACTAAATATTTCATTCCAAACCTGCCCCCACACGACGGCAAGAGAAACAAGATAAGTGTTGTCACTCTTGGCAATTTTTCTTGAAATATATCTCTGAAATGTAAAGTCGTTTGTACAAATGAGATATTTTGGATTTTTAAAGCTGTGGAGAGCTAAACACTGGAAACTAAGACATCAGTAACTGCTGACACCTCTTCCTTTAAAAGTGTCAATAAAAACATGCAAAGTCCTTTAAAATCTGCTTTCAGTGACTGAAGACGAATGAACATGTAAAAATGAGAAACCGGTTTACCTTTCAAGTTTGCTCTCCTCCCCTCGCCCCCTATTGTCATAATTAAAAAGGTGGTAGCAGTCACTGAGGTCCACAATAGTTTGGCAACAACGTAATCATATGTTTATTTGAAGTTTTGCAGGTAAGAGTTTGCTTTTTGTAATGCCAACACTTGGGAATAATCTGTTGTGGATAAACAACACTGACAGTTTGTGGACTTTAACCCTTAAAAAAAAATGCATGAGTTGCCAATAATTCTGACCAGCACTGAGTTCAAACGTTTACGGACATAAAAACAGTACTGATAATAAGGCAGCCAAACAATAGACACCACTTTAAGACTTTAAGACTGTGGACAGGAAATGGAGGGAGACGCATCAAACTTTTGATTAAAGACATATCAAAGACTTTGTGAGCTTGCAAGTATAAGGCTCTGTCTGACATTATCAAATATAAATCAGCCACGCATTTATGATCTCAATGCATGTGAGATGTTTTTTTTTCTTCTATCAGAATTGCAATCTACTCAGCAGGACTTAGAAATTCCAAACACACACACACACACACACACACACACACACACACGTACGTTTGTTTCAGGTTTAAACATGCGTAAACCTTTGTTCAAGGTCAACCTTCAGGGGAATGTGAGGGCAATCAAATCATAAACATGTCTAAAAATGGCAATATTTGGGATGCATTCATCTGCCAAAACACACTGTCCATGCACTGCATGTAAATTGCTGCTACTCATTTTGTAATTGAGGCCTATACACTTGTGATGGATTGGCATTTACAAACTGAATGTAGGCAAAAGGCATCTCACTCTGAAATCATACTCAAATCCTAATCCTTAATCTAAAAAAAGAAATAGAGAAAATACAACAGAAAAAGTCAAAATCAACTTGTCATTTTAATATGTGACACTGAAAAATGATATATTTCTAGATTTTGACTGTCATGGCAAAATACCTCTTAAATGGTAAAAGCAGGTTATATGTATCTGGAAAGACAATCAAGTATCAGAATAATTGTGATTGAAGGAAACAAAACTGTGATTTTTAAATTATTTAAAAACCAGACAGTAAAAAAAGGAAAATATAGACCATCCAGCAATAGATCTTAATGCAATAAAGAAAAAAAAATCCATTTCCAATAGAACCAACACTGCGTTCACTTAACGCACTGATAAATATATTCACGTATTTATATATAAAAATGTAGGGGACAGAGAAAGTCAAACAAATTTTTACAACGAGGACAAAACCATGACAATTTAGTCTCTGACAACTTAGATTCTCAAAAAAAAAAAAAAAAAGACCAAACATAAATCTGATGAAGCATTCTTTTTGTCCCTGACACAAGACAGAAATACAAGGGTCATTGCACTTCTTCAGAGTCCAATGAATGTCACGGGCACGACAACCCTAGTTATAGCCAGTGCAGCGCCCCGATACGTCTGCACTGCTTCTCTGATCCCCACTGAGAGAAATACAAGAGCAGCAGGAAATAAAAGATACTTGTGCAAAAGTGCTCCCTGCATCCTATACGACTGCCACCCAAACGCCAAACTCAACGCGTGGCTTCCTTCTCTGCAGGCAAAAACTTGATCTTGTTCTCTGTACTGGAAAGCAGTGCTCACTGGCTACAGTACAGAAAATTCAGTGTAATCACTTGCGCATATATGAATAGGTGGGATGTGGGCATTTGCTATTAAATTGATCAAAAAACTGTAAAACCACCTCCTAAATGTTGTTCTGTCCTAGCTAGTAAGTAGCTTGTCATTCATCGTCGCAGTAACCCCTTCCATTCCCTGCCAGCTCAGTATACATCTCTTCCACTTAGGGAACACTATCCTGCATCAGTGCCATGGAACAATCACTTCATCCTCAGCCGGGATGAACTGAGCCATGAATCGGTTGCATGCTTATTGCTATAAAGACACTCGGAGAGGAAAAAAGGCTAGCGATTGTTTTGCAAGCTATCGTGCAAGTAGTTTAATAAGATTTGCACACATCTCAAAGAACTCGATGGTGTGGCTTCCTGGTCGCGGGACAGACGCGTTGTCCGCCCCTCCCGTTGAGTCGATGGATGAGGTCAACGATGAAGCTAAGGAGCCTTCCGTGGCCTTGGTGGAGTGCACAAGGCTCGACGTAGCCGGAGCCTCTGCCCCATCTACATCGTTCTTAATAGTGGTGCGGTAGTTGCCCACAGACCCAGAGCGGAGAGGGGTAGCAGTTCCAGATTTTGTCTCCAACATATCATCTGAAGAACACAAGACGCAAAATGTTTTCCACAAAATACACGTGCAGAGAAAACTCTCATTTCTATGCTATAAATACTGATGCTAATAATTACTGGAATGAAATCAGTGTCAACAAAATCCTTCCATTCGTTAAAGTCACTGGTAAAAACAGCAGCTCAACACTGTGGCTGACTTTGCCGTAGCCTAAAGTCAAAATTCTGTCTTTGTCTCTGCCCTTTGCACAGCATGCCTGTGCAGTGTTAATGGCCTATATCAACCCTCTTATCTTATATTTTCCTTTGAAGCGCCGCTACATTCAAACCTGAGTCAATCATTTATGGAGTCTGCACTGGCGCTGAGTACTACAGGACAGAATCATTACTGAGATACAGGGAGCTGAATCACAGGGATACCATTCCTTTTTTAATCTTTAAAAGCCAAGACATTGACATCTAATATCAGCAAAACAATCATTTTTCCCCCACACACATCAACTTACCGTCTATGCTACGGAAGTCAAGGAGGTAGGTTCTACTGTCCACCTGGTAGAGTTGAAGGCTCATCTTGGTTTGCATCCCGGTAATCGGATTCTTCCTCCTCACACGTAGATAATATGGATTCACAACCTGGAAGAGTTTTGAGAAGAGTTAAGTTTAATATCTCAACTTACTCATGTCATTACTCATCCGTGGAGTTTCTTTCTTACCTTCCACTCATAATCCAGCTGTTTCATGGCCCGGCACACTTCTGACATGATATCATTGGGTCTACTCTGACTGCGGATACCCAGATGCCACTTGGCCCTTCTAACGCCCTGGTGCTTGGACTTCTGGGGGTTCAATTCGTCTAGCGTGTGGCGAGGCCTTGGGAGCGTCTCTGCAACGAGGAAGGGTACGCGCTCGGGGTGGGGCTTCATGGTCACCGCTGCGCCAGACGAGGTGAGGTGCTGGTCGTCTAGAAAAGAGTCGGGAGGGCTGGACGCCAGGTAGAAATCCTTGGCTTCGTTCATGATGCGACGATTGTCAATGATGAGATGGTAGGCGACGGCCAACGGATCCTGATGGTTGCGGCTATATATGCAAGCCAGGACCTCCTCCTCTGTGCACTCAAACTTCTCACACACCTCCTTCAGGGCCTCATCGTCAATCATGTTGTTGCTGTAGGAGGGATCCTCAGGGAACAAGTACTTTGGTAGGTCCTGTTTAAACCACTCATCCTCTCTGTGCAAGGAGAAAAAGCCAAACAAACCACAGACCATGAAAGCAAGTGTGTCAGTAAGGCTAGTCTTCAAAAAGATAACGTGTACTATAATCCAGATAAATCTCATCAGGCTCACCGGATCTCTTTGATGGTGGCTCTTTTCATGGGGTCCACCTGCAGCATGTGTTTGAGGAGGCTTATTACTGAAGGATTCAGATACTGCGGGGTGAAAAAGATCCCATCGCAGATCTTCTTAAAGAGCGTTGGCACGTGGTCGTCATCGAAGGGAAGTGTCCCACACAACAAGGCATACAGAATGACCCCACTGCTCCAGATATCCACCTCTGGACCAGCATATAACCTGAGGATGAGTAAGGAGAAACAATCCTTTAATCATGAAAGCAACATTTTACTCATTTTTGTGTTCAGTGTCCACGTAAAAAAAAAAATACTCCTACCTTCCTGAGATGACCTCAGGAGCAGCATAGTTTGGAGAGCCACAGCTTGTTCGCAGGAACTCTCCGTCTGACATCATGTTTGATAGACCTGCACACAGGTTTACAGAGTTATGTATCATACACACATAATTCAAACCTGTGGGTTTAAGCCTGTGATAACTGGTTTTGTTGGCCGCTTGAGGAGCAGCAGAAAGAAGCTGTAAAGATAATATTGACACATCATCGTCCTCAAGTTGATCATGGCAAACTTGTTGCTTATTATTCATCTGGAGTCATGTTTCCTGGCCACATGATGATAGTAAGCTCAATATTCAAGCTCTGTCTCTACCAACTCCTGAAAGAAACTCTTGTGTGCTAAATGTAACACCAGCTCGTCAATAACTGTCTGCCATTTGGTGCAGAGCAGACACAGAATGGCAGGATTTAGAGCTTTTTTATTGCCAAAAACTGACACCATGAGGGAACGAAAATAAAGAACTCTATAACCACCGTATGTCATGCTTCTCGAGGACGGGACATGATGCTCCGCAGGTAAAGCAGATGTTCATTTAATAGATAAGACACAAAATGTGTCACTTTGTAGAAGAACAAGGTGAAAGTCTGAATATGTGCTCACCTTAACATTCAGTGTTGTGCTGTGTGTTTCACAAACTCATATTAAAATAGTGTCTCCTCAGTTCGGGACTGAGACACACTTACCAAAGTCTGCAATCTTGGCATTCATGTGTGCGTCAAGCAGCACGTTTTCAGGCTTGAGGTCTCGGTGCACCACCATGTGTCTGTGGCAGTAGTCTACAGCTGAAATAATCTGCTGGAACAGACGACGACTCTCCTTCTCATCCAACTGTCAAAGCAGAAATGATCCATTAGGTGAGATTTGTGTTTTGATATCTCTTGCAGCCGCTGTTGGTTTTTCGGTTCACAGGTTACTGTATCTGTGCTAAAGGCTGCCAATAACACCAAGCACACATAATGCACTTCAGTGTTCTGGTCCTCTCACTGAGAATATAACATGCAGCATCTGCTACAGATGACAAGATGGGAGGAGTGAAAGAAAATGTGGAACATCATTACACCAGACTACAAAGCATCAGAGCATATTACCTTTCCATTTTTGCAGATGTAGTCGAAGAGCTCGCCTCCTGAGACATACTCCATCACCATGAAGATATCTGTAGGGGTGCTAATAACCTGATACCTGCAAACACAAAGCAAACATGAAGCTGACAATTAGAAGATATTACACTGCTGAAATATAGACGGCTATGAGTTCTTATTTCATTGTTTATAAAAACAGGAATGTGTGCTGTTGGATCTCCTGTATTTGGTATCCAACTCTGGAATATTTTAGAGATATCAAAAGCGGCCAGAGGAAATATTTTTGTGTTCTCTGTGTCCTGTCTAAGCCAGAGGTATGTTTGTGGCTGCGCTTCCCCTAAAATATCTTTAAGCCTTGATGAAAAAACACACTTTTAACAAAGCCACAACGTGACTTATTTTACAAAACAGTGTTTCAATGAACCATGGACTTGCTACAGTTGTCGTTCAGTAGTAAATAAATGTCCATAAATTACATTTAGGGCCGTGTCCAACCCACTTGGACTTGGTCTGAAGGGAGTGACTTATTACCACTGTTCTTACAGCTTAGTGCATTTTGTAACAATCAATGCTGTAACAAATTCTTACAGGGATCGCAGAGATTTTCTCCTTATACATATCCACAAATGCCTCTAAGCAACAAACGCATATGTTTCAACTACAAATACTATAGTTCAATTCATCTCTGTTACAGCACATCGCTGCTTTGATTCGTGATGTGAAGACCCATGACTTCTGTTCTTTGTTATTTGTTGCTTCAGTCTAAGTCTTGGTGGGAAATCCTACACGAGCTGTGTGGCTACACTTGTATTTAAGTCATACTCGCAGAATAAGCGAATAGGACAGATGTATGTAAGCAGCACAGAAGCCATGTTGGAAGTTTGCAGCTGTGAACAGGAAAGCTATGACAATGTGACACAGTTAAGATGTCGTAGTCAACACTGTGTCAATCCACCGGTTTTACTCCAACAATCACAAAATTGTCATGCCCGTCTAAAGTTCAGCAAAGTTTGAGCAGATAGTTGACTAACTCACGCTCATCTCATGCGTCACGATTGCTACAAACATCCTGCAGGCCAAGTGAAACAGTGCTGTGTTAAGTTGCTTCACTCCACTAAACATTATTCAGAGCAGACAGGCGACGTTATGCACTCTGCCCCAGTGTTTGTGCACCCTGTCAAAGATGGGATCTCACCCTCCCTCTCTCCCTCTCAAACACACAAAACAGAGTTTACATTCTTGTGCATGCATGACATGGAGCGGGTATTTCAGGCAATCAGCCACTCCTCCTGGTCAGTTTAATGACCCTTTAAATGTGGCACTGGCCCCTTGCTGCAGCCTGTGGACATTCACATAGCAGACAGGAAGTACCTCTGCAATTTTCAAACGGTATTTTTAGGTCAGTGTCTCTTTCAGCACCAGTGTACCACCGCGGCGTGTTTGTGTTGCCAAATGAAGTGTTTACTTTAGGCTAGTACTGGTTACCATCGCCGGCTGACGCACCTGTGCATTAAAGCAAACAACAGGGTAGTGTGCTGGTCTCTGACTGGTGTCAACAGTGACGCACTTACGATCACGCGGTCATGTATATATCTGCATCAACACGTGGAGATGTTGTCAGCAGCGCCGTGTATTTACAACAGGATGACACAGACTCATGAGTTCTGTGAATACACTTTCACTGAAGGCTAAATTCGAGGTCATACGGCAAGGCATCAGGAGAGGCAGTGATGAAGCACTTTTTTATATTAACATTCAAGGTAAACCACAACAGGCAGTAAACCCGCGGAGTGACGGGAGAGGAGACTGGGTCAGACAGATATTGTCCTAGATGGATGTATTCTAAAACACACCATTAAAGCTTGGAAATAGCTCAGTGGGTGGCATTAATGTGGCGGCAGGGGGATTACAGAGTAGCGAGCAGGGTGTAATCTAGGACTTACAGTTTAATTATGTGAGGATGCCTGAAAAGCTTGAGGTTCTGGATCTCCCTGCGAATCTTTCCCACCACATCCAAACTGCGGATCTTCTGCCTGTTCAAGATCTTCACAGCCACTTGGTGCTTGGTCAGCTCATGTTGGCCCACTGCAGGATAAAACGACAAAATGAGAGACACATGAGTAATACCACTTACAACACCGGACACATAAATGATGAACACAGCCGCTTTTCAGGAACTAAAGCTGCGTTAACAGTTCTTTTGGCAGCTCCGAGGCAGTGGACAGAGCTCTATCACTGACACCTTAGAAAGTTGATACAGCAAACGTGTTAGCAAGCAGTTGCTCATTTCTGCGTCCAGCACTCGGACAGAGCAACATTAGTATTCATTGAGAGTCATGTTTCTGTCCACCTGATGAGTGTAAATCCAATATTCACCCTCCTTTCAGCTCTGGGCCGATCTCCACTAACTCCTGAGGGAAATAGCTGGCTTTCAAGCTATTAAACGTTCAAAGCTTGTTGCTGAGAAGAGCTGCCTGTAAATGATGCTGAGGCTAACAAACAGCAAACCAAAACAATGAGCTAAAAGATGCAAAAAAATGCTCAGTAGAGATGTCAAGTGATATTTCTCTCACTAAGAGTGACGGGTCATATGAAAATACCGATTAAGTGGAATAAAACACAGAGATATCCTTGTGTCTGTACGCTCATGGATACACTCAAAGGCCGAAGACCAAAATCTATGAACTAACGAAAACAAACAATCCAAACAGCTCGTTTTATCTTGAGGATGTGGTTAAGCCTGCAGCTTTTGAAGGGGGTTCCCGATCTAAAAAAAAAAAAAAAAAAAGAAGAAGGTTTAATCCTTCGGTTGACGTGATGCTGCAGCGATTTGCGTGAGCCGGGAGGAAACACACCTGAAACACATAGCACACAAACAATAGCATGGATGGAGGGACGGAGGGGAGGACAGGACACTTAACAGCTGCTGTTGATTTACCACTTGCTGGTGCTGGTAGTGAACTATTAACCGAGTCTGCAGTAATCCAGAGCATAATAACATAGCACACAAAAACCAATGTACTGTGCGCTGTGGTCCTCTTCTCTTCTTTACAACACAGAGAGATGACTCACTGGGAATTAACTGACTGAAAACAAAGCGGGCGGTTGTTCTGGCTGTTGTTGGTGGTGGTGTTGTTTTCTGGGGGTCTGGCTGGTTCACTTCATTTGGGTATATCAGAGCTTTCATCATGTGCTCCCTGGAGACAGTGCAACAGAAAGCAGCCTACACGGTGACATTATGAATGAGAGCAGTAGGTATTTTACACCTGTTGGTACAAGCAAAGCAAAGCGGTGCGTGTATGTTGACATATGAATCGCACCACCGCCCCCCCTGGACTGACACTAGCGCTGGGCGTTGATTCGGGTTAGCCCCGCTCTCACACATCCAGACTGACTGCTCCATAACAGGTCGGCAAATATAACTCAAAACGAGGGCAAAGTTGAGCCCAAATATCGCCCAGAACTTTCTCGACGAAAGGACACAGACACTCTACTACTTCCCGGTGTCTGTCTTGACAAGCGACTTGTAGCTTTTTTTTTTTTTGGCTAGCTCACACCGCAAACGGACGCTAACAGAAATATAACTGCCGAATAACCCAACACTCACATTTTGTAGCCGTGGCCTGGAGACTGCAGCTACGCTTTGTCAAACACAAGTTGAGCTAACTAGCGGGACAACAAGTGTGCTGTTGCCTTTCGAGTTAGCTTTCACAGTGCAAGCTAAATTAGCGGCTAAGCTAAAGAAAGCTAAAAGAGCTCCGCCGCCGCCGCCACCATCTTTCAGTTGGCAGGATGTGCGGGAGCGTCAAGAGACAGCCGTACCTTTAACCTTTCCAAACGTCCCCACTCCGAGCGTGTCTCCGAGAATGTAATGTCCAATTTTAACCCTTCCTTCGTGTTTCGTTTTCTCCGTCGTCGCCATCTTCCCGCAGTGGCCTTGGGCTGCGGGGTTAGCTAGCTGCGGGCAGAGATGGACCGAGCTCCGCTGTGTGCGTCTCTACTCTAGTGGCTGTGTTCCGTATGGAGGGAGGGGAGGGCGGGGAGGGGAGGGGAGGGGTGCGTGTGGGAGGCGTCCCGGCTCGTGCGCGATTCGTCAGCGGCGTGGACGACGTAGTATGGTGCCTTAAAATGCTCCCGGTAAATTCCTAAATCGGGGTGTGATCGTTAAATTTTCACGCGTAAAACTTGTTTTTGCTAAAGCGCATTGTTCGCTTTAAAAGTACATACAGAGGAAATGCGCATTACGCGTGCATGCGGTAACTAGAGTGACGCGGACCTGTATAAGAGATGGAGCAGAATATCAGGAGCAAACATGAACAAATGCAACAAAATGTAACATTAATTATTTACAGAGGAGGCTAAACAGCACTATGGGAACTGTGGATCAACTCCCCAAAGTAGTGCCATATATGGGCCATCTTTCAGACCAACCTCATGTATTCTCTTATGACCTTTATGTAAGGCACAGCCTCCCTCCAAAAAATGAGACTATAACAGGCAAAAATCCTGTGAGTGTTGCAGACAAGGAGTTACATAACTCATCAAAACTACTATGATTTCCACTGAGTGTCATGAGAGTGTGATTCTGTGATATGTGCCACACCCAAGCGTCACGAAAACTGTGTTTGCAAAACCTCCCAGATTAATTTGCCTGGGTGTACTCCAAACAAAAACATTACTTCTACATCCTACTATGTAACTGAAATTCCACTGAAATGATCTCTTTCAGTCGTCCTGGTTAGGTAACAGTAATCAGTCTACTTTGCACAACATGTTCAACAGGATGCAAGCATTTTTCCTGAATGTGTTGCAGTAAATTAAAAAATAATGTATATATAGTGTATCACATTCATCCTCCTAATTTCATTTTGAATCATGCTGAACTTCGTGTGAGTGTGCATCTGTTTTCTACGCTAGCAAGCAGAACAAGTCTGTTTAATGCTGTAGATGCCTGACAAGGGCATGGCTGTCAATGTGTGTCTCAACAAGGCCCAAAGCAGTTTGATTGCATGTGGGTTGACAAAACTATGCAAATGTGTTGCTCGATGTAGTGCTCGCTTAAGTCCAAGCTCCATGCTAACAGCATGCAAACATGAATCTCAGTGAATCTCGGCCTCTTAAACCTTTTTGTCATTCTGTTATTGCGTTCTGTTCGTTGAGTTATGTGATTCCTACCCGTGTGTGTTTCCACAACCTTTTCAAGAGTTGGAAATGCGAACAAGAGCAAATATTTGGCAGGATTAAGAGCAGTATGGAGACTCATCTGCCTGCAAAGACTGAGATTTGCACCAGTTTAGCATTCATGGAAAGACTATTTTAAGAAAATCTGGTTATTAAAGTTATTACATTACATGGAAATAAAACACTGAATCAAAGTAGCTATTCATCATGGAATATCTACAGTGAAATGAGTCCTTTTCTGACATGTAAGACAGACATCGTCCTGTGTTGGTCCTGGGTCTTGGATGTGACTTCTTGTTCAGTGCTGGTCTGGGTTGATCTCCATCTGCAGAGGCAGTAAGTCAAAGACAGCTGGACCTCACTGTGTCATCTCAGCGTTTGTTCTTAAGCTTTAACAGAGCCACTTCTCCTGTAACTCACGACCTGGAAGATTGAGGATCCTCATAGACACGCTGTGAATAACAATCAGCTCGTCAAAGATGCGAAGAGCAACTCAGTGACAGTAATAGACAGTAAAGCCTCTCCAATCATACCCCGAAGCACTGTGAAGCACAACATGATGTACTTCAGGGGATATCCTAAATAACTGAGACAATCTTTATTGTCAGTAAGTCAAAGGACAGACTGAACAAATGCAAGTTTCACTCTGTCAGTGAGTGATTATTAAAGTAAGAATGGCCTGGTGAACAGTTACCATGACACCCCGGAGAGGTCTGGTAGGAATTAACAGTTAGTACCAAAAGTCCTTGACAGTGACACTTGTACGTTTGTGAATGAGTGTGTGTATGTGTGTGTGTGTGCTCTCTGTATGTGCATTAATATTAAAGTGTACTGATTATATAAACATTTTTATACATAATCCCTCCATTTTAGGGCAGTTGATCATCGAGTGCTTATAGTGAGGTGTGTTTAGTTGTGTTTGTGCTTTTATTCATCATGAGGAAATCTGAGGAGTGACTTCCACCATAGCCCGTCCATAAACTTCCATTTCTTCTCATTCACACGTCATAATAGCCAAACTCTGATCAGAAACTGGCAGCTGTGATCACCCTAAAGCTTCTCAGTGGTGACATCTTGTGGTTACTTGTCTACTAATCTAGCCGGTGTGATTCATCCACTGAGGTTGTGTCCAGTTCTTCTAATTTTAGTTGTTAAATGAGAGAATGAGCTGCTCAAAGTGAGAAGAGGTGCTCGTTCAGAGTGAGTCTAAGGTTTGTGTGTTTAAAGCGATCCTTTAAAGGATGCTTGTAAAAGTTTGTTTTGGGTTTAATAGGAAGTAGGTGAAAGGTTAAATGGGGTGTCACAGTGAAGTCATTCAAGACGCTCCAGCTTCACAAGTATTCATAACACTCAAAATAATGTCTGCAGTGCCACAAAAATCCAACCGTGAGTAGTTCAAAGACACCTCAGAAGATGGCAGACATGGAAATGTGTCCAGGTGATGATTACAGGTCCTATGCTCTGTCTGCTGGTTCAGTATATCAGCAGCTCTGTAATCAAGGCTTCATTTCCATGCTATGTCAATGCAAATTTAAAATTTAAATAACCCTAACCCTAACTCTTGGCCCAAGCTGAAATAACCCACATGACAAATTCACGTTTGTTTTTTTAATTCAAGAACTGAAAACTGAAAAATGCCCTGCAGACACACGTTATACAGCCATTTCACAGGCTGAGTTAGTCCTATATATTAAATGATAAACTGAATTTAACGTGTCAAATTTGTGGAGCTGACTGTGATGTTCTTTTATATTTTTTTATATCACCCTTTGAGGAGAAATTCAAAATTTAAAAGCCTCGTTTTATCTGACCCACATTCTGCTCTTTTATCTGCAGATTGCAGACGGGCCTCAGGAGCTGCTGCTTATACTTGACATTATAATAATTGTATTATAGATATGATGATAATTGTATTATAGTTGTCTGCTGACAGTGATCTTAATGAAGCCTCACAGCTCAAGTTTTACTCAAGGCTTTTCTTTGACCACTTTTTGGCCAACAGCGCATGAAAGTGTCACACTTCACACGTTAATATAAAATCTTTCTTATCAAATTAGGAGACACTGTTCTTCGTTTTTCATAAATCTATTTCATGTAGTTTGTTCGGCAGCCTTTTCTTATCAACAGTGAAATACCTCACTCATGTCCTGACGACGAGCAACCAGTAGATGGCAGTGTCTAAGCGAGGGAGTGGATACTGAGGAGGAGGATGCCTCTGCTCTGTGCAGAGACAGTGCAGTGTTGCATTCATAATTCCCAAAGTCAGCCACAGGCCATGAACTACTATCACTGCAGAATGATGCAACTTTTCAATATCGGTCTTGACTCAGCAATAAGTAATGAGTGACTATGACAAACACTATATATGGTAAATCTCCTGAACGCAGAGCTGAAGCAGACTGAGCGATGACACACACAGAAATTAAAAGAGTTTTTGAGTGAGAAGGAAGGATGTGAACAAATTAAAATACAGATAAGCTGCTAACTGCAGGAGCCAGAGTAGGCACAACTGGACCTAACATAATCCCCCCGGGGGTCAGTCTCATCACAATTAGCTGGGTCTTTTTTTATTTCTCCTTACGGGGGAATCCCCGCACTGCCCAGCTCTTGTTATTTCTGTGCCTACGTAAGCTCCTGGCAGTTTACTGCATGCAACGGTGATTATCATTTTAATTACAGAGGTGCTTATTATAATCCTACTGGATCCGCCTGTTAGCATGCTTGTTAAAGTATTGCTCACGCCCAAGCAGCAGCTGCTCTCCCAAATGAAATATGAACATGAACGACCTTTCCATACAGAAAACCAAACCGTGTCAGCAGCTATTTACTTTTTCATGAAAACATTTTATTGCTCAGGAGTGTGTATGCATACAGCTGCACGTACAGTACATTAAGCGACACAGAGACAATGGAATGAAGGTGTTATTACAACGAAACAAAGATTCTCACACACCGTTTTTTATCCGCCTGTGAAAGTACTGGAAGGTGAATCTATCAGCACGAACAGCCAAAGATCTGTTGCCTCGATGGACAGTTAATATTTATGACTGTGAAGACAAAGAGGGCTACAGCATTACTGCATCGATGACTACATCCCCCTCTTAGCGTAGTGAGTCATCTGTCCATAGTTGATATCTATTCTGAACGAAACACAGGTGTTAACTAGTAAATAAAAAAATATATATTAACCACATAAACTGATCAATCCATCACCGTAATAAACAATTCAAAACTTAACAGGCCAGTGTAAGAAGAATTTTTAATTCCTTTGGTGTCTGCAAACAATGTGCATCATAACAACATTAAAAGATGTAATAATCCTATCAGGAAAACAAAATGACATAATAGTTTTAAACATGTTAAGTGGGTTAAAAATACTATAGGTACCAAAATTCACAGTAAATAGCGTGAGATGTGGGGAAATTGAAATGGGTGAGAGACAAACACTGAGGCACAAAATACAGAATTCACAGGTCAATGAACCCGGTGAGATGGAGGGAGGAAGGGTGGCTGGCTGGTGAACAAATATGAGGGAGGAATGTGAATCCAAGACAAAGAGAAATTAATAACACACACACATATTTATGAAATGCAAGACAACCTAAAGAGTTAAACAGGTTAAGCGCTTGCTGTGAAGTAAAAAAAATCATCGTAAGCGAAGGGAAAACAAACACTACTTTTAAAAATTCACTCGCTCAGAATGGAAACATCTTATCAATATAATTCAACAAACGTCATCAAAACTATCTTACCAAATAACAAAAGAACATTATTATCAAGGTTTTCTGGAGTTAGTGAGCTAAGAGGACTGCTTGAACTGAACACTTGTGTGCACTCCCTATTTTCAATCTGTGTTTAAGCTCTACAGTATCTGCATGTTGAGGCACTTGGAAAGAATATGATTGTACTGTGTGAAGTATATTTTATGTACATTTGTCATGCTCCTGTGCCTGTAAATCACACTCCTTCCAAAATCTAACATGTGCTCTAACCATACAGATGTAAAACTGAGTCGGATTTGCTGTTCCTCGAGTCACATACTGAAACTGAAAGTCCCATGGTCAACATGATCGTGTTTTTCTTCTCTCAGCTGAATATTCGAAACGCAAAAGCAGTACAGACATTTACAAAAAATGTTTTTTGTCAGATCATGAGGTGGCCACGATAACCTACTTAACTGATTCCAGATCAGTGTTGCGGCTCCGAGGGCTGACGACTTTCACCCAGAGGAAATGGGCTGGGTCTGTAATCTCTGGCACCTGATCTAAAGCGAGACGCTGACCAAGATTAGCCTGGCAGGAATCCATCCAAGACCACTGAGGACAGTGCAAAAATGTGTTGGAAAAACTGCTTCTTTTCCTTGTGCTTCCCCTAAATGCATCCTACCGAATGTGTCCCAAAAATGAAACAAAGAAACAAGGAAGGAAAAACCACCTCTGGAGAATTCCCTTAAAATATAAACGCTTACTACAAAATTTAATTTATCAAGCAGATTACATGGACAACTATCAATGCTACATTTTAAGGGAACAAAAAATAAAAAAAATAAGATGATTGATAATATTCACAGTCAAACATCATTTAGTGAGTTGTGGGCTTGTCTTCCAAATAACAGAAACCTTGCACACACCGTATATCACAAAATAACATCCTCAAATCACTGGTCCCAAACTAATACAACACTCCACATGTTAAGGGAACGACTCAATTTCACGCAGATGACACCCCCTTCTTCTCCGCTAGCAGTCCGGAGGCCGGCGCTCACGCTTAAGGAAGGCTAGCAATGTCCCGCTTTGGAGGGGGGCCTTCTGGTTTGCAGGGAGAGGCGTTGGCTTTGTCCTCGAAGATCAAGACTCTGTGGAGAGAGAAGAGCCGTGACATAGCATAAAAAAGTGTCACACTCATTGGCATCGCTAGGTGGTTGCTAAGGTGTTGCTAGGTGGTTGCTAGCCTGTGCTAGGTGCCTTCCTCTGGGATGCTGAGTTCTGGTTGTATAGTAGGGCAAACATCATGGCTGCTTTGCTGTAATGTATGTTTGTAGTCGCAACACAGGTTGACATAAACAATGATATCACCTTGTATGATTACTAGGCAGCAAGCACACTGATCAAATATGGTTAAAGTCGTGTGTGTTGCCCAGCAGGTAAAATCTATTATATAATTATGCAATAAGATTTGTCCTTGGCCGTGTCATATTGATGTTTGGCTAATAAAATAAATCATAGCCTGCAGTTAATGCGTGTTTTGTGTGTTTGCATGTGTGTTGAATTGAAATTAAAAAAGGTACAACTAACATTTATTTTCATCATCAATTCATGGACAGATTACTTTTGCAATTAATTAAATTAATGAATTCTAACATTTTGTGTCAATCAACTAATTGATTTTATAATTTCAACTGAAATTAATTAACACCGGCAGAAACAGAGACGAGGAAACCTCGGCGGATTCAGCACCATGGAGAGAGTCACGAAAAACGTAAACTGGACAACAAGAGGCCGTAAAAGATGTGAACAAGAAGGTATAGATGAGAAGCAGGATGTGTGAGCGAGCGACTGATAATCAGCTACAGTCACGGGCGAGGTATGAACTGGCAGAGCAGTGAAAGGACAGGAATGAAGGGAAACCACACAGGGACTGCGGGGAATAGTGGTTTAGGCTGCACGCAGCAGAGTGAGTGATCTGACAGGAGCTATTCAGAGCGAATGCCTGTCTTTAATTTCCTTTTTTGGAAAACTCTCTCAAAGCTCCACTAAGCCCATAAGGAGCAGTGATCCCAACAACCAAACCGGCGCTCAGCAACTCAAACTCTGGCACATCTCTCTGGCAACTGCTCTCATTCAACCATTTTGTCTTCAGACTTTTTATACCTCCTCCTGACAGTCGTCAGTCAACTGCTGATTCAACGATGAAGCCAATAACGACGCAAATATCCTGTTTTTGTAAATGAACCATAAATCACAGATAATCTGAAGCAGATATTTGAGACATCTGTCATTCAAAATCTTGGTTAAACATATTGGAATGCCTCTTTGCAGACTTATGCACTGCTCTAATAGTGACTTTATTCAAAGAGCTTTTACAAACGAGGCCCATCTGTGGAGCACAGCCTCAATTATTTCCTCTAATTGCAACTAGATCAACTGTTGCCCTGCTGAATGCTTCGGGTAGCGCTGCTCTAAAGCTGTTTTGTACTCCCAACTTCTCCCCCCACCCTCTCTTCCTCTCTCCAGAGACAAAAACAGCAGCACACAACAGAGGCGTTGTTAACCTTTGCAGCTATCAGAGAGCGGGCAGCAGTGGGCTGCTGGCTGGAGTTAAAAAAGAACAAAGTACTAAGAAAGAGCAGAGCAGTAAAGATTAGTCAGTTATTTGATTAGTTGTCAAGTATTTTTATGATTCTTGCTTGTGTTTTTAAAGAAAAAAGTCAATTTTTTGTTATTTCAGCTTCTCAGAAGTGAATATTTTCTGGTTTCTTTAGTCCTCCCTGATGGGAAACCAAATATCTTTGCGTTGTAGACAAATCTGAGAATGATTTATCAACATATTTTACCATTTTCTGGACCAAACTGATCTAGTATTCAAGAAAATGATCGACAGGTTATTCGATAATAAAAATAATCAGCAGCTACAGCCCTAAACAGGGAGATACTCTATGTCGGTAGGCTGTGACCTTTAATCAGAACAGTGTAGCTTAAGATTTCACAAAATCCTTCATTAAAATACTGATCCAAGTTAGTAGAGGGGAAACTGAGATTCAAACATCTGTTAAATTTGTCTAAAATGTTACTAAGTGGACAAGCGTGGCCGGGAGGGAATCAGACATTTATAAATAGCGGCTGGGGGATTATGGGATACACTTTCTCAAAAAATGGTTTGAGGCCAAAGGAGGAAAAGTTATGCATTTCCTCTGCTTGTGGTGTTTTTGGGATTATGAGATTTGTCTACTAAAGGGTCCGGGCAGCTTAGTCCACCAGAGCTGACATGCAGCGGCCAATGCACTCATGACTGACTGGAAGTCTGCTTTAAAAGGCTTACACTGCCTACACTAAACCCTTTTTAAAAACAGCAGGAAATATGTCACCTTATCCACAGAGGTCAAGTGAAAAAAACGACATAATCTGACAGAAATCGTTTGAACGTAAAAGAGGAACTTTGTTACGAAAGTTTTGGTGTTTTCGTCAGTCCTGCGTGACCGTCAGCGGTTAATCAGCCTATCGTCAGTTACCTAATCACATGATCCCGGCTAAGGATAAGGATGGGTTGACTATGGATAGGCTAACATAGACGGGTTTGTTGCCATGGAGATTAACGACTAACGCAGCATGTGGGAAATGACATCACCGCTAGTCATCCCTGAACCTCCTGCTGATGGATGAAACAATCAGCTGAAACAGCACACGATTCATATCCTCCCGCTCAGACTCACAATGAAGCAGCAGATGGTTTATAGAGACAACTACCTCTGCGTATGTGTCAAACATCCTATTAAATATATATCATCTTTATACAAACGCACAGGCGGAGAGCTTCACTTACAGTTTGAGCACAGCTGAGCGCTTGCCCAGCATCATCTTCACAAAGTCCCTGTAGTTGATAGTGTTGCTGCTGCCGCCCGTCACCTCCACAATCATTTTTTTCAACTCCAAGTGGGTCTTTGGCACCCCCAGCTTCTCCATCATCCTCTTCAGACCCATCATATCTGAGAGAGGGTGCAATTCACAAACAAATCCATTGTTAGGTGAGAGAAAGGGGACTCATTTTATCATGCATTTACCAAGGTAAGACAGGCTTTAGTGATCCAACGCTGGTGAAATTCACTTGTTCAGCTCAACGTGGATAAGAAGAACACTCAACACACAAAAATCAAGATTTTTACATTTATATTAAAGAGTTTAACACACATCAGAGAACGTAAGTCTGCATTTCTAACAAAAAGGGAACTAAAACATCATCTAAATGCTTAATTTCTTGTATCTGAAGCGTTTTAAAAGGGTCACTCTGACAGTTTTACACAAATGCAGTTCGTCATCACGAGGACCACCACGCAACCCTGATGATGTCATGATGCTGTCATGGGTTATGTCAGCTACTGTAGGTGTGAGGTCTGGAAGATTGGAGCATTTAAGAGGCTTGATTGAAAGATGCTTTTGTGTTGCATTATGGGAAGCAAGTGGGACCCTGTGTGTCTGGAGCCAGACCCATACTCAGACTAAAAATCAGGATATGTCAGCCTCTAGTGCTTCAGTTTTGATCTGTCTCTTGTGAGAACATTATGTGTGAAGTGTGGTAATAAATCTCTGGAGTACCTCTTCACGAAAAGGGCTTCAGGAAATATAAATAATGATAAATATATTATGATCACAGCTGCGGATATTGTCCAACTGGCTCCTGTATTTCTAGTGAGCAAATAAAGCCTCCTGCAGAGCCCTGTGAAGCTGTCGACTGACGACAGCTTACTGACGGCGGCCTACAGTGGGAATAATGCGATATAAACAATATATTTCACTCTGGACCAACAAAAAAACAAACGCGGCAACTAAAGCAGACAGGCGGCAAACTGCTGTCTGACTCCCACGGTAAAGTTCGCATCACATCTGCTCAAGAACTAAAGACCTTTCACGCTGGTGTGCAGTTTGGGCTCGCTTTACATACAGAACACAGACATGACACATGAGCCGGTTCAAGCCCTGTGCTCACACTGGTCAGACAATACACACACACAGTATT
The DNA here is from genome assembly GCA_023373845.1 of Nibea coibor. NCBI lineage: Eukaryota > Metazoa > Chordata > Actinopteri > Sciaenidae > Nibea > Nibea coibor. The sequence goes on along the minus strand of CM041720.1, from coordinate 17,960,790 downwards.
AATTACTGCTCCCTCATGTCGACACTGCACATGGGTCTGCTGACAGTTGTTATCTGGGCTGCAGTTGGTGTTTTAGGGCGACCGTTACTTACCAATCTCTCCCTGGTCGTTCAGGTCGAACTCAGCATATTTATCTGCAAAACACACACACGGACAAGAGGTGATTACTGACAGTCTGTGAGCTCACAGACCACATACGCAAGTGCAACATTTTAACATACACAAACCACCAGCTGGTGTTTCACATGTCAGCAAAACTGTTAACACACACACAGTGTGTGTGTGATTTCACTGTCTTACGGCCGGCTGACAGCTGACCTGGCAAAAGAAAAGACGCAAACAGCTGATAGTGGCAGGTGTGTGTGTGTGTGTGTGCGTGTGTTTTGGATGTCTGTCAGTGGACAGCAGGCAAAGGGCAGCTGAGTGGGAGAGGGAGGACATGTGAGAGTGAGCGGGGCAGGAAGTTAAAAGAGGACTGAAAGTTCAAGCACACAAAAGCAGGAAGGAAAACGACGACGGTGAAACTTGGATACAGTAAATCTGAACCTCTTAGTCGGCCAACAAACGGACACAGTCAAACTCATGCAAGTAATACGTCAAAGATGCATTATGCTTTTTATATATACTTGTTCTTTTATTGAGAGTTAGATGAGACGAACGATGCGTCTCATGTCCGACGAAGAAGAAGAAGAAGACGACTGGAAGCGGGGAACAAACAAACACAACATCACATATCAGAGAGTTTTTAGTTATTGTGTTGTTATACGGTTCTTTACTTTCTCTCTACTCTCTATATAAAATAAATAAGTAAATATATATTTTTCACTGCTCCGTCCGGTTGCAGCACAGAAGCCTCCCTGTGCTCACTTCTTATGAACAGCCTACATCAGTCATGTTTTAAGGGGTCGTAAAGCATCTACCCTACCACAACACTTCTCTTATTGCCGGTACACTTCATTAATTAGTTAGTCACTTTATTGGCATTCCAGCTAAATCCTTTTTTATTTTAAAGCTTCTTCAAACGATCTCACGACTACGCGGAACAGTGATGTGTCTTTGGTGGATGTGAGAGCACATCCACCACACAACATCCCATTTCTTTTTTCCATTTTGTGTGTTATAGACAGCTAATGTCAGCTGGAGAATCAATCCCACACAAACAAACAGTAGACGAGGCTGAGCAGCGTCTGGGCTGAGAAGTTATGTTTGTAGTTAGATAATTACTCGGTTTGTTTGAGTTCACAGCCAGTTACTCTGTTATCCCGTGTACAGTGACAAATCAAAGTACATATATGTATACAAAAGCGCTACATGAACATGATACTGAAGTGGCTCCTTTGAAATGCCAAAATCAGACATATTCCTGCCTCTCTTTTGTCCAGAAGACCATCTCCTCTGGTCAGATTACACTTGCTATTTCTGTCCCACAGTGGAAGCTCTGTGTGTGTGTTGGAAGGAAGAGAAAGGACTGTGTTAACTGTGTGAACCCATGGGGAGTAGGACAGGACAATGGTAACCCTGTTCGTATACTCTGAGGAGGGGGCCTCCACACACACACACACACACACACAGAGCTGTTCTTGAGTGGGCCACTTGTCGTAGAGCAGCCTGTTGATCATCTGCAGCCACAGAAAATGGCTCAACTGAACGAAACTTAAGCCCCGAGTGAATCCTCCTGACCTACATTCCTTCAGCAACTAATGTGACAAAATGACGAGCGCCATTAACTTCTGAACCATCGGACATGTTCTGCGTTAATCCTGTCTGACGCTCCCACAGAGCTTTGTGATTAAAGTTTGATTGAATCTGAACTGTCTGACGGTGAGTTTATATCATTTTATAAAGGGAGGTTTTCCATGGTGAAAAAGATGAAATCGTTAAAATGGACGATGACTTCCTGTCGTTTTAGCCCACAGATAAACGAGGAATTTTCCCATCCTTTTAAAAAGACGCCGACCCTAAGGGTAGAAAAACGCTTCTGTTGTTTCTGCAAACAACCTGATATCCGGTCTCTCTTCTATCTGTGCACGGACAAACTGATAGAGGTCTATTTTATAAAGACGCCTGAGAAAGAGATATTGTGAGCTAAACACGAGAACAAACGCATGAAACAACAATTTCACTGATTTATGTCAGCCGTTCCTCTGTGCTCTCCTACTCTGACATGCAGAAGTAAATATTCAGCATGCAGGGTGCTCAGAGGTGCACAGGAATGTGCTCTCTCTCTATCTAGAAACTGATGTACTGACGTTTGCTCTGGTGGAGGTGGCGAGCTGCGTGGATGCCATCGATGATAACAACACGAACAATGCGAACTTTAAACTTGATGCTGGCTCTTGTGTAAGGAGTGTCCAAGCGGTGATTATCAGACTAATGTTTAACCTGCAGACTCAATACAAATCCAACATCCCCACGAACTGGTAATGTGCTGCTCTGATCAATGAATCACCTGCTGGCAACAACTAGCCACCATCACCATCAATGACGGTTAAGGTTAGCAGCAGAATAAAGGGAGGTTTCACAGTTCTCTCAGCTCTAGCTTTAATAAGCCAAATACTATTTATCCATCAATTATCTGGAACCGCTTATCCTCATCAGGGTCACGGTGGGGCTGAAGCCTATCCCAGCTGACTTTGGCCGAGAGGTGGGGTACGCCCTGGATGAGTCGCCAGTTCATTACAGGACAAACAACCATTCACACTCACACACAAGTTAGAGCCACCAATCGACGTGTTAAGTGCATGTCTTTGGACTGTGGGAGGAAGCCAGAGTACCCGGAGAGAGCCCACACAGACACCAACGTGCCGCCCACTATTCATGATATGTTTAATAAATTTCTTTGGACGGGAGTCAAGACTCTCCTTGTTTTAGGTGAGTTGGAGTGCGTCCACTGTGAACCCTGCTTTTAAACACAAGTCTTTAAATTCTACTTTTAAAGTGTCAATCAACACGTGATCCGTCCCGTTACCACGTTTAGATTTTTGGCAGTGTGTATGTACTTTATCTTGGGAGTAATAAAGTTTTATCATATCTGATCTTAAAGACGAGCATCAGTGATATGATGACCAATAAAACTAGTGAAGTGAAATATAACGCCTGATTCATCCAAAAATACCCTGCAGCTGCAGCCTTCATGTGAATGTTTAGGGCATGTTTAAAAAGGTTTGGGTCATGAGTCGGTTGGTGGTTCAGTGTTTAGATGCTGACCTCTGGGTCAGTGGGACAGTATGGAAAAAGATAGAAAAAAAAACAAAACAGAAACTCTCTCAGGATCTGGGTGTCGAGTCTCCTTTCTGTTTATACATCACTGCTCCATTTCCTCCAGCAAGCAGAGATTGTAAGTAGGACACTGGAGCATGTTTCTCATTTCAAGGCGTATGCCCCGCTTATTAGAATAAACAGCGTTATGTTATTCTGTCTGGGAAAGTCAGAGATAAAAAATCTGCAGAAAAAGAAAAACAAAATGCTCGACATGCACCCAGAGCATACATGTGAAATATCAGAGCGACGGGGTGGAGTTCTTTGATAAATCGTGTAATTTTGTTCCCGTAATTGGCTCCTAGTTGTAATGTTTTCTCTGTTCCCAGGAGGGATGAGTCTACCCGACAAAGTTCGGAATATTGTAACAACAAGCAGAGAAACGCCCGAGCACATTCCTCCGAGGCCGCTGAGGACTTGGCCTTGCAAACCTCTTTGAAAAATCACAGCAGTCTGTCTTTCCCACAGAGAAAAACAAAAAAATGTTGAAGACTTGCATGTGTGTGCAGGCTGCTAACAAACAAACAAATATTGAGGGGAAGACAAAAGTTAGGAAAAGAGGCAAACGCTGAAACTGCTGAGAGGACTTACTTTTAAGACTTTCCAGTTTTTCCGCCAGGTCTTCTTCATCCCTGTATTTCTGGTCTTCCAGGTATTCCTAAAACGGGAGGAAGAGAGGAGAACAAACGGAGGGGGATTAGAAAAAACAGGTTTAACAAGGTCGAGTGAAAGTGAAACCCCTCACACCGGCTCGGTCTTATTTCAAAACTTTGTAAAACTTTCTTAAATTAGAGCATTAAGTTCTGTCAAATGTGTCCAAAACTTCCATTTAGACAACGATGACTCATCTTAAGATCCGCCTCCTCAGGACTGTCAATACTCGTCAGCGTGTTCATTAAGTGGGACACCTCACGAGGGGGCAACGGAAAGAGCCTGAAGGGAGCTATTCTAATGAAATTATAATGACACAATCTGCCATGTGGGAGTCAGGTTTAATCTACACGGGGAGGAAGACAGAGACAGAGAGTGTGCTTGTTCTCTGTGCTGACCTCTGTGTGTCTGTCAGGCCTGTAATTAAGGGTGAAACGGATAAACACCACGCAACTGGATGTTTATCACAGACGGCTGAGTCAGCCGTGCTGAATCACAACTGCAGCCTCCGCCCGGACACAAAGGAATGTTCCCTCCCAGTCACGGTGTTATCGAAGTATGCAAGTATATTTGAACAAGTATCACAACCACACTGCAGACATTTCCAGGCTTCAGCCAGAGGTCAACCGACTGATCTGTGCCTGGTGGAACTGGCGATATCGACCTTTTCCTAATAGAAACTATCGATCAACGCCGAGCTGAGAAACAAGTAAGTTCAGGTCAAGCTGACATCTTAAAGGTGCAGTGTGTAGGATTTAGTCGCATCTGGTGGTGTACTCGCTGCACTGCAATCTCCTCACGTCACCCTCACCTTCCTAGTGTAAAGGAGGAACAACGCTTGAACGGCCCCGTCAGTGTTTGTCTGTCCAAGCTACTGTGAAAAAACACGATGTTTCAACATGGCCGCCTCCACAGAAGAGGACCCGCTCTCATTTTCAGATGATTATGCATGCATGAAATCATAGTTATGAGCGTTATTTTCTGTGTCAGCCACCGATCTTACAGACTGGACCTTTAAAGGAGCAGCACGTGGCATCTAGCAGCCTGAAGGAAAAACTAACAGAGGCTGTGAAACCTGCGAAAAACGAGAAAGACGGCAATGTTTAGCTTGTCTGCTCTAAGGAAACACGGCGGTTCAACATGGATGACTCCATCTATAGAAATACTCAATGTGAGGCATCAACAACATAATCATTCTTATTTCCAGGTGATTATACACTAATGGAAACACAGTAATGCATATTATACTCAATAGTGTGTAAATAGAGTCACCTAAATCTCACACACCGGACCTTTAAATTACCAAACAAATTAAAGATTCTGGTAAATATTACAGGAAATTGGAGAATTTGGGGCTTACAAATGGTGCAGATTAATTGCCTGTCAATGGATTAATGGCCTCAACACCCTAGATACGTAACAGAATATTGGACACAGGACCCATTTGTGCAAATGCACCCATGTTAATCTACTGGAATGGAAATGTGCATTATAAAAAAGAGGATTTAATCACAGTACGGCTGTTATTTTTAGACCTAGTCACTCTGAATGAGCTGTTTTCTCTAATGAACAAAGACGATGATGAAGAAGCTCTATGAAGGGACAGAGGGGGTTTGCATCTGTGCGCAGGAATGTCACAGGCACTCCGGGGCTGCGACCTTATTATCCATGTGGGACGGGCTGATGACAGGAGGGGCCCGGCCGAAAGCAAAGGAGGGAACCGGAGATTAACGCACAGAGACATCTAGTTAATCTGTGGGAACTGCTGCAGAGGTACGGAACAAAGCGAGGCCTGACGGTAGACAAAGAGCCTCATTCAGGGGGCACCTGGAACACAGCCGGTGCAAGTGCACGGGAGATATGATGGAGGGGGTGATCGGTGTGAGCAGGTCAGAGAGGGGGAAGCACAGACGGAGATGTGTGACAGCATGCAGCCGCTCAACAAGTGCCACGAGGCTGCGGAGAAATCAATAAAACGCATCAGCCGTGCACGTCTCTAACACACATGTGTTGTCATGCACGCTCCGTGTGCCATCATCGGTGTGGCCTGCACGCTCACAAAACAAGGCCAATGCCAAGTCAAGTGCGTGCGTCCGTCCGTGCGTGCGCGCCCGTTGGGTTCAAATCCCCGCGGAGGTGCGGTTACACACGCGAATGTGTCAAATGCAACAACGAAACACACGCACCTGGTTGATTTCCTCCAATTTCTGCCTCTGCTGCTCCTTCAGCAAGCCGAAGGCTTTCCCTCCTGCAACAGAGAAGCACGTTATTGTCAGAGCGAGCTGGTTAATGTCTGCAGAGAGGCTTAGCTTGGACGGGAGCCGGCGGGTCGGCCTCCTGATGCTCCATTGTAAAGACCAACGGCAGCGCATGAAACCTGGGGAAATACACAAAGCAGCCCCGCTGTTTCCTCCGGTTTTTACCTTGAGTGTATTTATTTGAAGGCATCCCGGAATTTATCTGCAACGAAACAAGTCCAGAAAAACGAGAAATATCCGAGCCAGAGGGCTACCAGAGGGCAACTGTCCGCCGGGGCGACACTCTCCTGTTCTCCGTTAGAGATTGGACCGAGTGAGCCGCTCAGCTCCGGTGTCAAGCTGGACGCATTTAGACAGGAGACATCCGGTCAAGCCTTTCAAAATAAACTCTTAAACCACCCTGCAACACAAATAAGGTGAGACTTTATTGATTATTGAACTGGTTTGGTTCCCCAAAGGGTGAGATCAGGTGTGTTGGGTTAAGCTGAGCTGGCTGTTTATTTGTTTGTAATCTTACTGTTCAGATGAGTGCACATATTATTATTATTTTGTTTATTAATAATTAGTTTAATGATCTTTGAGTTAATGGTGCATTGGTTAGCAGTGTCGCCTCACAGTATACCTGGATCCAGCCTTGGCTCGGGCCTTTCTGTGTGCAGGTGTCTGCATTGGATTGTGTCCATTTTATTTACACATTATGCATTATTTGGTAAACTCTGTTCTGTTTACTATGTATATATGAGAAATTTGATCTCTTCTATAGGCCTAGTTATGTTTTCTTGGTTTACTTAGTTTTGCTTAGTTTTGCTGTTGGCATCTGGTCTGTCTGTTGATGCATTTACATGTTGTGGTTGTCGTGTAAATGCACAAAATGCAACAAACAAAGTCTATACATACATCAGGTATTTCTGAACATAAATATTTCAAATAAATCAATATTCAAAAACAACACACAAAGTCTAAATACACACATGTGCCTCTGAGCTATTACAAATAGTTAAAATCCATGAATATTGATTAAATACAAGTACTGAGCTCTTATTTTGAAGGCTGAAACATCAGACTTTCCGGTGTCAGTGTGTGGACATGGTGTCTGACTGTCCTCATCAGTGAACGATGCTCTGAGTAAACTGGGACGCTTCTTGCTCTCGCTTACCATCACGTGGCGCGTGAGGAAACGGCACATCGTGACTGTGTGTGTGTGTGTGTGTGTGTGTGTGTGTGTGTGTGTGTGTGTGTGTGAGATCCAGACAATAAAGGCACAAATGGGTAAACAGAGCCAATCAAGAAGCTCATTTCACTGAATTAAAGACAATCAGTGTGCAGTGTGTACATTTCACAACAATAAAGGTAAGACAGGCATGTAGGTCAGAGCCACCAGCCAACAAAATGTGACAAATGTGGCTGTGTCTGCTCATGATTGGCTCTGAAGACATTCTGCCCCTAATTGCCTCAGATGAGGCTTAATGCCCCCTTAATGTGATGTCATCCCAGCCTCATAAAGAGCCACATGGCTCATACAAGAAAACATTTTGTCTGCTGGATGAAGCCAGTTTGGGGATGATTTCATGACCGCACAGCCAGTAAAAACAAAGCACCTCCACGGCCCTTTACAGACGGCACAGCCAAAAATCATTCCAAATCTTCAGCAGTGACAATAAATTCATGGCTGAACATGACATGACTTTTCTTGTCGTCGTGATTAGTCGTTAAATATCATCGCTTAATATTTCGACCTTGTTTAATCCAACAAAATTAAAAACGTGACACAAATGAAGTCAAATCATCTTATTTTTAATGTTATTTTTTAATTTAATTCCCTGTTTTTAAAGAGCTAAATCGATAAAATAGAACAAAAGGAAACAAGTGACAGTTTTTCCTTGTCAGGTTTGTTCATCTTTAATTAACATTATGTATTACGTGTCCTACTTACCTCCTGTGTATTATCATACATTTGTACTTAAAACGTATTACTGTGTTACATCATATCATGTGGAAATGATTGGGTAGTGTATGAATATATTTATGATGACCCACCACCAGTGCAGGGTGGTGTGTCACCCCCTTGTGGCCATTTATTGTGAAAGCCTCCATTTTGGTTGGATCCAGAAGACAGGAGAGCAGCTCAGCATCTCATCTCTTTAATGACAGCGAGCAAAGGTTAAAACCTCAGTGTCATCAGAATCAGTGAACTCACACATTAGCGCTCTTCTTTAGGAAGAATCTACACATTTAATAACGCTTTGCCGAATGTGCTAAAGTTGACACATGCAGTTGCTTCAGCGGAAGAGGTCAGAAGTCACAACTAGACAATCGCTCCCTGTTCAAACTCTGCACAGCTTTCCTGATCACCGCACGGAGGTGCATGCTGATAAGCAGTCTCTTATACTTTAGTTTATTCTGTTAGACCTTAGAACACTCGAAGAAGATGAGTTTCAGGTTAATTTTCTGTCAATCGATGAGTTGACGTTGGTTTGTGTGCGGCAATTTGAATTTGTAAAGTAGCTAAAGCTGTCAGATGAATGTGTTACTGTCCCTCTCAAATGCAGTGCAGCAGAAAATGATATATAAAGTGGTATGAGGAGACTCGAGTACCTCAAACCTGTGCTTGAGCACAGTTCTGGAGCGAATGAACAGTTAAGAGTTTTCCTCCACATGCTGCCTGCCTGTCTAAATGTAACTGGGTTTTTTTTTCAGTGCTGTTGAGTAACCACTGCACACTTGATGGCTCTGGTAGGGAACTCTCCTCCTCTTTTTTTAGGTTTATTGGATTTTTTTTTCCTAATAGGGCTCTGAGCGCCTGTGTCTCCGGGGGTGTCGTGTTCATTAATTGTTTAATAATGCAGCAATGGAGAAAGCCTTTTAGAGTGGAACTCTGTGCCATTCTGCCCTATTAGCCCCTTTCGGATAAGCTTGACTTGTCACTGCTAATTTACAGTTTTGGGGCATATGTGTTACTTTTTTTAGGCAAAACGTTACGAACTGGCAAAGTCTCACCTGATTAATTAGATGGTAGTAATTTACATATGATTATTCAGGAGAAAAACCCACACATATCAACATAGCTATTAAAATATAGCAGCTTCAGAGCCAGAGAAAATGGTTTCCTGTAAATGGATTTGCTTGTGCGAATGCACACGCTGAATAATAAGCTAAGTGAGGGCAAGGCCTTCATCGGGATGCAGCGCATCCTCTGAATTTATTCCTTCAGTCGAAATAAGACCATGCAGAAGCACAACGGACCTGTCATTAGAGGGCAGGAAAATATTGCACAATCAGAAGTCATGTCCGTGCGTGATTATGAAGACGTGCCACATGCTACATTTTACACTCTGACAGAAAACAGGCAAAGAGTCATATCTTTCTGTCACCGCGGCTGCACAACAAACGGGAAATTTACATAAACGACAAAACGTGTTTTGAGTGTTTTATGAGAGCACACTCGAGAGCCAGTTTATCAGTTTACCTTAGCCTTTAGTTCTATCACATGATTCACATGAAAAGGTCTGCTGGTCTTCCTTTAGAAGAACTAGAGAGACTACTCTGCCTCATATATCCATGAGAGTCAGCTGAACTTACTCTGGGAGCTTACTGTTTTTTTTTTTATGTTCATTAATTCAGAGCTAGATCATAGAGCTGCTTGGCTTTAAATAAATTATGACCTTGGCAAGACCACAGTCCGCTACTAAATTGAACAGACTGCAAAGCACTTTCAAATTATAATATGTTGCCCTCCCAGTGATTTTCAAGCTGTCTCATATTTTTGTTGATGTTCACAAATTGGTAGCCAACACTTGTTTTCTCCTTGAATCTTCTGTAGTTCATGTTGCTAAAAAACTCACGATGATGTTATACAATCTACAAAGTTTAAGCATTTTTACATTGTTGCAGCTCAGTCTAATTTTCTCTTCTCAGCCGCTCGGTGCTGGTGAATGCAGCGTGCAGGTATTTGAAGGCAATTTGTACTAAAGGCGGAAAACCGAGGCAATTATTTCTCCAATATCCAAGTTGGAAATAACAAGACAACATTCGGCCAGCATAAAATTGATGCAAGAGATAAACATCGGCTACTGACATCATTTGCAAATCTGGTTACCTGCTATTGTTTGGAGAAATTGATGCATATTCATGTTTTTATCTATTAAAAAAACAAAGGATTCATGTAAATGAGACTGCTTGATGATCAGACTAAAGCTTTGTCCGTAATGTAATAAAGTTCGAGTCCATGTTGTCCGATGGTCAGTATATAATTATGTAAAGGCTGAACTTTCTCCGGTGTTGTAAAATGAGGAAGATTTGCTCGTTTAGAAACAATAACCTGAGATTGAAACGGTGAGGTTGCAAAATTCTTTTCATTCCAGCTCGGATGACAAAACAGATCACGTCGAGTTCGGCTAGACAAAATTCAAAGGTATGCTCCAAGTTTTGGCAGTTTGAGATTCACCAGAGCAGCTTTGTGAAAGTCAGTCAGGTTCAAACCCAAGATTGTCTTACCTCGAGGCACTCACCACCAATCCAGCATGTGGGTCATTAAACACATAATTTATACAATGAGCAAATATGAAATTAATGCACTGCCTAATTCATTTTTGCATTTTCACATCAGCATCAAATCAGAAGTGACATATCAGGACAAAGTCATTTGCTACAACACCTGTAGCGGTGTCAGAAAAGATAATTGTGTTTGTAATGACAAAATATCAATATTGAAGTGGTAATTAAAATAATAGAGATGCCGTACAGTTCAAACTTCAGACTCTTTCAGTAAAACACTTGAAGGGAAAGTCTTGAAACAGAGAATTGATCCAACAATTCTGTACATCTGGTATCATATTTAATGTTGTAATCTGAATATAATAAACCAAAAGACACAATTAAAACATCACATATACTCATCCATCGCCGTCTGGTTTGGATCTGACTGCGGGCAGTCAGGACTGCAGAGACAGGGTGGGCAGGAAACATCACTGCAGATCCATCGCACCCTTTTTACAACCTGTTCCATCTCGTCCCCTCCGGGAGGCGCTACAGAACACTGTACGCTGAAACACCCAGACACAAGAACAGTTTCTTCCCACAGGCCATCACTCTGCACAGTTAACACCAGACACACAGTGTCAAGAACAATAACCCTGTGTCTCAAACATCCACTGTACCTGTAAATTATTTATCCTGTTTTGTTCTTTAAATCATGTAAATATCTTCACTGATATAAAATCTACACACACTGTCATATCTATCTACCTCATGTACGTAAAGCAACCTGCTACATAAATCATATTTATGTAGCAGGTTAACAATATTTTGGAGCTTGTTCCAGTCACTATGAAATGTAATTTATCTACATCTATGACTCGCATGGTGTGAGGACAGTTCCACATCTAGTGCGGTTCACATGCTCCCCGTTGTTGTTCTTTGAAAAGCCCCCTGAGATCTACGGGTCAGCAATGCACATCTGCTGGTTCAAAGTGTCAGAGGTGACAGAGAGCGAGGGCCACGGAGAATAAAAGAGGCAACGTGATACTGCTGTTTGAGTCTGTTTCAATGTCAGACATTCTGAGTCATTCGCTGCATACGACTCTCTGCAAAGACAGAAGAGGTGAAATACTTCTCTGCTGTTTAGTGCCGCACAGGTTTCGCACAATCAGACTTAATGATCTGACAGAGGCTGGATGGGACAAGGGTCAGGAGGGCAGACGGCAGGTATGATGGTGGAAATGAGGCCTCTCTTTCAGAGAAGAAGATGTTAATGCAGAATCGCTGGATGAAAAAGGAGGTTGAGAGTGAATTGGGTCAAGAGTTAAAGGGTAATTGCATCCTTGGAGGGTGTCAAACTTCTCCTCAAAGTAGAGGGACAGTCCTCGGTGGACGGGGAACAAGGATGAATGATGGCAGGGAGCTGAGGTTGGAAAAGGTATTATCAGGATCTAGAAAATGAGAGGGAGGAATGCGGCAGGGAAAATGAGCATTAAATGCAAAGGGAGATTGTGTTTAGCTGAGTTATGATGAGGCAGGAGAGCAGAGAGACAACAGAGGCTGCAGAGAATATCTCAAGAAGATCAAGACAATTTAGATAAGAGAAAACAGAACCAAACGTTGTTGCTATAGTGTGCATGTATATATAAAGAAAACACCACAACCGAGCTTTTCAGGTGGAAACAAACACACCACATGAGGGCAGCATTGATTCACACTGCTGTTAGCTTTCTAACAGCATTCACATTCAGTCCATTTCATGAACAGAAGGTCAAGGAAGTCAGTCAAAGAATTGATGAAGAAAAAAAAAAGAAAAAAAAAAGTCAGTTACGTCGTAATATAAGAACATAGAACAGGAGGAAAGGACATAGACACTGACATGATAATGGCATGAACATGCAGTCACCTAAACATCATCATCTTATACTTGTGCTGATCATAAGAAGTGTGAAGGCCAGCGAATGCTGCAGCAGTGAGGTTAGAGGCTGTTAAGCAGCATGAAGTTTGATGCTGAATTTCAGAAATGTTAGTGGTAAATTCTTTCCAAAATAACAACTGGAAATCCACGTCATAATTCATAATAAAAAAAGACAGAAAGGGGAAAAACTACCTGTTGAAGAGATTAGGTTCAATTTACTTCAATTTTACTTCACATGCACACTTCTAAACCTCTTTTGACCTTCTCCCCTCGTCAAATTGTTAAAGAGTAACTTCTGTATTTTTCAACCTGGACCTTTCCCCTCTCCCCCGTGCGTCTTGTGTCTGACCAATGGGGACAGTAGTTTTTGAAATTGGTCCAGTACTGAACAAAAATGCTGCAGCCAGCAGTCACAAAATGAACTGCGATGTGTAATCCTTCTGGGGAAATGTGCACCATCAGTGCAGCGTCCTCTGAAAGTGCTTGTTTTTCTGCCAGTGACAGCCCAGATTGTTATTCTGACTGTCAACGTATGGGAAGGATCTCTACAGAGGGAGACGTTTTCCATCACGGGGCATGTGAATTGTTCGTCTAGTTTGAACTAATGTGTTAAAACGGGTAAAGCGGGGGCCTGTCAGTGGCAAAAACAAGCACTTTTAGTGGACGTACTATACAGTGACGGTCCGCAATTCCCCCAATGGATTACACATTGCAGTCTATTTCACGGCTGCAGTGCTCTCTCGCTCACTACTGAACAAGTTCAGAAACTGTTTCCTCTGTGGTGATTTAGACGCAAACAACAGGGTCCAGGCTGAGAAGGTTCTTTTCTCAACATATGTGGTATACACAACAGATAACGGGGCTGATTTTCCTCCTATCACGTCATTGATGATTAACTTTATAATTTCCATTAAATTGTTCATTATCAGCAAACACAAATGAACAGTTATGCCTCGCCGTTTAATTAACTAGCTAACCAATTTGGCTAAACAATGACTAATGCACTACTTAAAAGTGATTATCACCGTTACCAACACTCATTAACTTTATCTTTGAATAGATTGGCTAATCAATTTACAGCGTGGTGTGATGATTAACTAAATAATGATATTGGTAGCACTCGTTGACATACGGTATATAAAGATGGACGACGTGGCTTCACGTCCACTCAGGTGCCAGAGTCTGCGCGGTAGTGATCAGAGTTGGCACGGCAGCGTTGAGTTCCAGTCTTAACACTCGGCTAACTGAACTGTGAACAAGACTCAGATGTCAATCTGTGAAATGTCAGTTTTTATACCACGAGGCAGCTAACTAAAACCAAGCTTTCCTGAAAAATGAACCTCAGCATGATAAGAAACCACCTTTGGGGAAAACGTATTTGTCCTATACTTCAGCTGGTCACCACAGGTGACATCAAGACGTTTTGGACTCAGAGGTTATGCCATGGCGGCTCGGTGGTGCAGCGGTTAACACTGTCGCCTCACAGCAAGAAGGTTCCTGGACAAGGCATGTTCTCCCTGCCGTGAGTTAACCGGGTACTCCAGCTTCCTCCCACAGTCCAAAGACTTAACAGGTTAATTGGTGACTCCATAGGTGCAAGTGTGATAAGCTGGCGACTATCACCCCGCCTCTCACCCAAAGTCCCTTATAATATTAGTCAGAGACTCCACAGTCCCCACCATTAGCAATAACTTGGCGATGATGCTAAGGAAGAAGGCAGAAACCTTGAACCCGGCTCAGTGGTGGGCAGCTCTGCCGCGACCCGTTGAGTTATGACTATGATCCTCCACCGTGAAGATGACATTTGTGTTTTTTTGTGTGAAACGCTGTGAGAACTATCGGGTAGATTGCCGTGACATTTGGTGCGCGCTTTCATGTCGCCCTCAGGATGAATTGTAATAACGTCGGTGGTCCCGTCACTTCTCGTGGAGCGGCATCGTCGATCATCCCCAGCTTTGTTTTTGTGTTTAGCGTCGAATAGCTGTTGTTAGCATGAAACTAACGTTATATCGGATAAACATTAGCACACTAGCACAGCCCCACTGACTTTTAATTTTCTATATTCCAAAATATCAATCCATCTGTTCATCCATTCACTGCGTGTCCAGGTAAAGGCAACAATAGCAACAGCAGAGCAGCCCTGAAAACCCCATTATGTCAGCTACTAAATAATAATTGTTTATTCCGGTGCAGCATCATTTATTATGTCTCCATCTCTGCCTCAGAGAACTCATTTTTCTGCCTCCTTGACAGGAAATGTCTTTGTTGGTGTTTTAAACACATGGGTTCGATGGAAATGCCACCAAATATTTGATAAATACAAGGCAATTGTTACCAGTATCAGATTACACTCGCACACTTGGGGAAAAAAAAAAAAAAGATTAATGAGGACCAATTTGAAGAAGCTGCAGCTGGACCCCGAGGTCTCCGTGTATGACTGAACCCTTCACCCTATCAAGCTGAGTAAAAATCAGCCCCCCTCTGGAAGAATCTCATTTTGTCTGCTCGTATGCGCAATTTTTCGGTGACTTCTCAAAGATTGTGCCTCTTGGTGAGCGTCAGACTTGAGACTGACCCATAAAATTGAGTTTTACTTTGTGTCTCACCTCCCCGTGCACCATCACGCTCCCATACAGAGCCTGTATTACTGCAGCCGATACCCTTAACCGAGGTCATTTATGTGATCCTTCTTACTGTCGCTTGTGAATAAACCGCCTTTTTGTTCACTCACTTCTTGAATTGCAACCTTATCGCGGCGGAGCGGGGTGTTTGTGCCTCGGTGACCCTGGGAGCAATGTTTTCAGGAACATGAGCTCCTGTTAGGGACACCTGAGGCGTACTGGTATCAGATGAGGAGTCAGTAAAGAGAATCGTGCCCAGAATAAACACACCAGGACCAATTTTTGGAGTCAGGGCCTAAGGTTTGAGGCTAGTGAACCCTGTAACTTGATAAGACACATGGCGTAAATCTGAACCACTGTAGCCGATGAAACCCAAAAAACTCAACACGTTTTCCTTCATTTCCTTTTGTCCTTAAATGTGAGTCATGAACACATTCAAGCATTTGTGACCTTCATTATACACTCTTCACTAATGTTACCTTTCATAATGTGCTACCCAAGAGTGGGCTGCATAATCGACACTAGTACAACGGCAAAGTTGACCTTGTGTGTGTTCTTGTACAAATGTATTCAGTAGTTCTCTTGGAAAGTACAGCATGTAAAGCACAGAATACGACTGTCCAGTCAATTAAAACTGCCCCAAGGCTCGTTTTTAATGCCAATTCTTTTGAAGATTTTGTCTGCGTGAATGTGTATGCTCTGTGAGAATCGTACACTTTGAGATCTCATTGTATCAAGATCAACATAGAAAGAGGCGGAATAGGAGCGTCACTGTTTGCTTTTCTGTCCATTCGTTCTTAGTGGAAAATTAATTTTGCTCTTTGCAGACGTTTAAACTGGTTGCAATGTGTTATGGATATCATCTGTACGGATATGTGCCTCTCTTCTTTTACTCTATGTGACACTGCTCATGGACTCCTTGGATGAAGAGATCTTGCACCTCAATGAGAACTAAATGGAGTCCAGATAAATAAAGTGAGTCTGTCCTTGTCCCGTCCTACAAATATCAATATAATAATAAACAAACAAGTTTCCATAAATGATAGAAAACTGTTTCCTTGAGAGGCAGGACACACAATAGAAGTTGAAGCTGTAAGAATGCTCCTTGCCATTTATAATTTTAAGAGCATGTTTCTTTTTAGCATTTTCAGCCTATAATGTGTAAACATAAGTTGCAATTGTAAGCAGCCATATGACTTCCAAGGCCAGGGAGCATAAACTACATTATTTTGTCTGGGTTACGGAAGAAAACAGCCCACGTTCACGACTACCGCATTCAGAGTGTAGTATTTCTGTGGAGGAGCTATTAGAGTAAGCCTATAGGGAAACAGGAGCTCCGTCTCTGCTTTCCGAATTGGACAAACACTCCAGCAACCCCGGCCTACATTACCTGAGGTAGAGACATGTTTGCCAAACAGATCAGTTCCTCCTCACACTGAAAGCCCTTTTCTCTCTTGTAACATTAAAAAGTGAAAACATTCATTTAGGGTAAATCATCAACAGGTGAGGACGATCACATTTTTCCTCTGAGACGTTCAAAAGTCAGCTGGAGGCAGCGCTTGTTGTCCCGTGCACGGAGCTTAGCTCTGGTGTCAGTGCTAAGCTCCATGCATGCCTCCGTCCTTGATATCAAATGCCAGTTCCTTTTACTAGTACACAC
The DNA here is from genome assembly GCA_023373845.1 of Nibea coibor. Taxonomy (NCBI): domain Eukaryota; kingdom Metazoa; phylum Chordata; class Actinopteri; family Sciaenidae; genus Nibea; species Nibea coibor. The sequence goes on along the minus strand of CM041720.1, from coordinate 17,943,948 downwards.
TTTACAAGTACAAGTGCGACATTTTTATATACCAGAAAGACTTTGGCTACTCAAGAGCTCGAAAGCTGAGGCCTACTCTCTACAACTAAGACCCAAAATGCACTAGGAGAGGCAGTCAGAGCAGAAGTGGCAGCACTAGTGAGGCTCATAATGTGTACTAGTAGTACTCATATTAACTGCAGCCAGATGCATCTGCCAGCGAAAGGCATCAATTCAGTCAGCGAAACTGAAGGTTGATGGCTCCAGAAGAGAAGCTCGATTCTTTTCCACTTCTGTCTGCAATCACGGAGCCATTGTTTAAAAAAGATGAGAGAGGAATGTGAGTGGTAAACCTGCCACCATCATCATTGTTACCTCCATGTGAACAAAAACAGTTTGACAGGTGCTGCAGCAGCAGCAGTGAGGAGGCAGGGTTCGGCTGTGTGGTCAGCTGACTGTGCTTTCCTCCAGAAGAGACACTGGTCTACAACAGCAAGGATCCTTTTCAGGAACTAAGGAGGATGTGTGATCCATGAGGTTGCCATAATGGATCCACCGGTGGGTCCAGCAGGATTGAGGAGACTCAATTTTCTGTTCATTTGCAAGTAAATATCTTTTCGGGGATTCATTAGGGTAGCCATAGCTTCTAGGAGCTCTAACAACATGCTGGCAGCAGATCTCAGGAAACTCTCTCAACTCTTTTTGATTTGTTTTAAGATTTTTTACCTGAGAACAGGTGACGTTACAGTCATGTGTCATCTCTCAAGTGATTGCGCATCTATGTAGACCACGCACGGTGGAATGAGCGAGGTCTTTGCTGTATCATATCCATCAGCTGATGACAACAGGCAACAATGCTACCTGATTAGATGGGAGAGATCTACGGTTAAGCACACATGCTAGGCAAAAGTGCAGACAGATGAAGAGTCTTGTACCTTTTCTCTCACCGAATAATCTCCCCTACCAGTCTCTTGATACTCCTCAGTGGTGAAGTCTGTTCCGGAAAGCCTGCCTGAGTGGGTAGTGTCAGTGTCCAAGTGTCAGCAGTATACTTTCACTGTGTGAAGGTTGAGTGCATGTAGGGATTAGTGGGAAGTGGTGTTTGAAGTGGGTATTACCCTTTTTATTCACCTCATGTGTATCTTTTCTTTATTTGCCTGGCATGCCCAAGCAGCTGGAGAGAGTGGCATGTCGGGGCTCAGCAGCGAGGGGAGAGAGAGAGAGGAAGGCCAGGTCAAAGCTTTTCATTCTTGTTCCCTGTTTCAAACGTATGAGGAAATATACAAACAGTTCAATTCCCGTATTGTTTATACATTTGTTGCATGTTATATGAACTGTACAAGAGGGTTGTAGGCATTGCAAACTCTGACATCACAATAAAAGTCCCTTTAGCACTGAAAGAAAAGGTCTTTTCCAGTGCAGTGTATGCTTTGCTTCTTTAAAATTTACACTTTATTTGGAGATTAAATCGATTTAGTTGCTTATTTAAACCCGGCATCCAGCTCCGGCTACCACTTGGGGGCAGCCGAAACGAGCTGTAAGCAGAACACTGACATATTCTCACTTTCACACATTTCCACAGTCGCTAACATCCACCAGAGACACAGCAACGTTAATTTGCAGTCGGGTCAAATACAATATTCATGATCCTGTTTGCTTTGACACTGTTGAGAGTGGTGAGACTGAACCAAAACAGCTGAGCGGCGGGCCTTAAAACCACAACAATGAGCTAAAAGTGTCTGACACGCTTCACCGAGCTGATGCAAACTGCTGATTTGGGTATTAATTAACTGTCTGTCACCACGAGCGACCGCTTTCACGCCACACAAAATCATTTGATCTGTTAATATTAAGTGTTTATAGCAGATTTAACTTGGAGAAATTTCGATACCTGTTCTTTTTTTGAGTTTGTCAGAATGTCAGAATAATAAAAAAGGTTCTTATGTATTTGAATGGATAAAGTTTATTGCGGCCTCATGGTCTTTATATGTAGAGCTGATGGAAGATCATTTCTATCTCTCCCATGCACGGAATGATAAGTACTCACGGTGCAGAATAAAATAAAGACAAGAAAATCCTCAATCACAATGAAAAACTGCTGCAAATATAGCTATTAGTTGTATAAAACATATAATGAACCAGTTGGGCTTTTGTCTTTTTAAGGCTCAGACCTTCACGGCACTGCATGGGCTGTTTTTTCTGAGAGGTGGAGTTATTGAGGCTATACAAGTTCCCTTGACAGCAATAGTCTAGCTAATAAACACTAGATAACGCAAACTGCGCTCACCTGTCTAGGAGAAAAACAGCTTGGCTTCAGTTTTCATTCCCTCTGTCTCTCTCAGGTTTCTCTCCGTCTTCCAAAGTGTATTGTATTGTTTATGACCTGACTCAATCATTGCCAATTTGCAAGACGCACTGGAGATGTTTGGGGACTCAAAACTGAATACTGTTCCATCATATTTTGCATTACACACCTGTCCTCGGAATGGCTTTTCTGAACCTTTCTAATGGTGTCTTACAGCCCAGGAAAACACACTGAGTTTGATATACATATATATCACTTTTTTTTCCAGAGCAAACTGTCCATATCTCAATAACATTTCTTTTGTCTTCATCGTTCTTTTCTCAAAACTACCCACCTGGCGAGATGACTTGAGAATCTATTTGGGTGAATAAGCCTTAAACAAAGAATAATATCATGGCCATCATGGTCCAGCCTTCAGTATAGCATTGAATCAGCTCTCATCAGGGTGTCTAATGACCTGCTGATGTCTGTAGATTCTGGTAATTGTGCCATTTTGACCTCATTTTAGCTACAGCCAGGTGAGTAAAACGCCAAATCAGGAATAACAGTGCATTTAATTTAAAAATAGGAATGAATGGCTCATCCTGTGGACTGGATTGGACCCAGTAGCGTGCTGGTTTTGGCCCGTGGCCCATATGTTTGAGACGGCAGCTCTATGTCAGCATGATGCTCTATTTGAGGACAATTTCACTGACAATACACAGCTGTAGTTATTTGAAAAAGACTTTCAAGCTACGCAACTTTGAACGGTAAAAAGTTCCTGTGGCTAAGATAAAGAGTTCTCACTGTTTGTGGCTCCTTTTAGACTCCACTTTACTGCTGGGCCTCTGTCCTCAAATGTACTTACCCATCGCCTGAATCCTCGTCCTGTCATGTTTGATCTAATCTCTGCATTTGACAAACTATGAACATTATTGGAAGTAGCAGTTTTTTTTTCTCACGTCTATTGTTAAATTAAAATAATTGGATAGAGATCTGGAGACAGTTCTAAAAACATTCATGTCTCCTCTTCTTAGTTCTTGCAAATCTCTTTACACAGGAGTCGGGCAGTCAGACCTGTCTTTCCCGCCGTCCAATTTAATAACCCCCAGGCTCCTGACTGGCACTAAGAAGGAGGAGTAAATCTCTGATACTGGTCTCCCTTCACTGGCTATGTGAAGTACATGCATTAGCTTTTCAAGATTTTCTTTTTTAATTTGTTTTTAGATCACTTCATGGTTTCACAAGGACACTGTGGAGCTTTTCTTCATTTCGCAGCACTGGTTGTCAAAGGTTGTAGGTTTTGGCACCAGAAAACTGAAATGGGGAATGACAAAAAACACAATGGTAGGCAGGTCAAACCTGATGAAGGAACAGATGCCTCAAACCAACCTCAGGAAGTTTAACAAAAACAACTTAAAAGTTGAATAAAAGCAATAGAACAAAATCAATCATGCGTCTTCCTCTTAAACTGCAGACTAATGACCGGCATTTTACCCTAACAGCCTCGTTTAAACTCATATCATTTGCTCAGGTAAACACAGGGTCAGCTAAACGCCTTTCACAGAATGTACAAAACCACAAAACAATAATTTAAGGTAGTTACTGATAGCATCTGAATGTAGCCATGAACAGACCCTGGATATAAGTGCACAAACTTGAGTGGAATATAATGTGCTCACCAGAGATCGTGACCCTTCGAACAAACAAGGCAAGCACCAAAAGTCATAAATAAAACATAAAACATAAGAATGTAACAGAACTCGGTGAAAAGCGAATAAAGCTGCTCTTTCACAGCAATTATAATATGTAATATCAGGGTATTCATATCTGTAGCCAACATGTATAACTTGCTTTAGGTACCTTTCAACCTAAAAGGTTAATCCATACATATTAAATATAATGAATGGTGTAATTAGCTTACAACTGTGAGCCATCTTTCTCCAGCAGGTAATTGTGTTTCTAAGGCAACTTTAAACTTATTTTCGAGCGGAGGCTATCCAGCAGCGAGGCCCGAACCATGACTTCTTAAAACAGCTGCGCCACCTGAGATTTCCCAAACTTCCCAAAGTCACGATCACAAAAGCCAGTCTCTCCCAAGTGCAATTATATTTGCATGGCTGCTTTTACAAAAGAGGGAAAAAGAAGTCGCCCTTTTTTCCTGTGACGGCCATGATGTCCTGTGCATTCAGTGACCCTACAGGGCTAAAAATATTCCTTTTAAATATATATATAAAAGTGTCTATACTGTTGCTTTCATCATCATCATCTGTCTGTGTAAATTATAGGAGATAATTACTGTGCATCAGTCAGCCGGGGCCTTTTTCTTTTCTTTAAACTTTAATTTAAAAGCAGATCTATTCTCCAGCTGAGCTCTAGCCAAGAATAACACAAAAGCATGCCAGGATACCATTCACATGACAACTTGACAGCTTGACTCTAAGAGAATTCTGGGACCTAAAAATGGTCTCAGGCCAGAACAGGTGGAGAAAATTTCACGTAATAGCTTTATAAGTGCATCATTCAATCATTAAATAAAAGTCTAAATCTCAGTGTTTGATGGATACTTAGAAAATCTATTCAAAGCAACACTTCATCATAATAACAGGTCATTCTAAAACACTTTTTTCTTTTTTTTCCCTCTTAGAAACTGTTAATGCGTGTACCATTAGTGAACTTTTTCATGTTTATTTCGGCTTGATTTAGATAGAGCCAATCTTAAAGCTGCACCAATATATAGTTTTATATTAACAATGGATCAAATCACTACGTGCAAAGTGAAAAGTGAAAAGACGTACTCTTAGTGGCAAATCACAATTCTGTAGTTCACTCAGCTGTATGTATCATTTGAAAGTTTTCCGCCTCGGTGTTCTTGTTTTTTCTGGCCCTCTCACTGCTCATGTAAGCTCCATTTGCAAACAGAAAGTTCTTTAACTCTTATATAGAATCTGTTTGCAAGGGTTTTGGTGTTTACATTTGTTGTCCATTTCTAGTCAGACTAGTCCTGAACAATCGTGTTTGAGCAGGCTTTGGATGAATGCAACTGTCCATGTGGGGAGCAAAAGAGGTGGAACACATTGGCCAGTGTTTGGTGTGTAGAAGAAGTAGTCTTGGCCTAAATATCTGTTATCTGGATATCCACTGGCTACATCCTATGCCTGTGAGGAGACTAAACAAACACCAGGCGACACCCGATTGGATCTGTGGAGCATTTAACAGCCAGATATTTCCATCAGGAGTCGGTGGAGACCAAAACAGAGCTAAAACAAAGGTGAAACTCCAAATAACCACCAATATCCACAAATAAATGATCATGTGTCTGTCTGTTGGATGTGCAAGGAAACTGTATGTTAACATGATTTCCATGCCAATAAATACACTGAAATCAATTTATGCAGGTTTAAATGTACATGCCGAGCCAAAAACACGTCTTCAGCGTCAAACAGGGAAAATTACTCGTCAGCTTGCACATCAATCAACCCTGTTTACTTTGGGCAACTTCATTTTTTCCTGTGACTTCCCGGTGGATTTATTCTGGCACCATATGCAACATGTTTACTAGACAAGATCTTGTTTGTTTTTAATATGCAAATCTATATCCTCTTTCATCTGCCAATCCTTTTTCATAATTTGGCTTTCCACTGAAGACACACATGCACATATCAGCCTGCAACATCACCATAGCTTTCATAGTTCATTTGGGCTCTGTTAAAGCTTAACAATTCCCAACAGGACCCACAGCATGCTCTTCTTTAATAGGGAATGCAAGAGGACTTCAGGCGCGAGGTGTGACTGTAAATGAGGTTACAGTTATTTCATCATGCAAAAGAGCCTTTCTTTATAGTTTTAACACGAGTGAGTCCACGTGTTGCAATGCAGGAAGCAGATCTGTTGTCAGTCTCGTCACGTCAACAGCTCATTAACACGATCATTAATGCATCAACTCGAATCACATTTAAAGGAATCACAGTCGTCTGTTTCAGTGTCACTTTGCTTCCGTTTGATGAGCACACGTATAGAAACGTTTTGACGTACACTGTGTGCAGCGGGCGATAATTAAGCATGGGTGATTTACTGAATCATGTGTTGAGAACAGATGCTTTGCTGTATAACAGAAAATGAAGCAGGATTTTTTTTTTTTTTTAGCACCACGGCAATAAAACAGCGTCGTGTTGTGCAGAGGAAGCGCTGGAAGTATCACGTGATGTTCGAAACATGTTTCCGTATTTACGTACAAATCACAATGCACTGATGACAACTGAAAAACATCCATTTGCATATGTTTACATGATTTCAAAAGGTGAGTCACAGACACAAGACAAATCCCTCTGCTGTTATTTGTGCAGGGCTTTTTGAACCTCTGGTCTCCGACAAATTTAAGAGCCATCTGACATTTATCTTTTCCCTCGTTATGAGCCCGTCTAATCTATACACCATTCTCGAGGCAAATTTGCATTCATATTCACAGTGGGATGGCTTGATACTAGAGCAAATAAAAAGGGATGAGGAAGAGAGCGGCTCTTGGGCTCAGATTTTCTGACAGTACATGGGGAATGACATGATTTTGGGTGGAAATGTGAAGATATTTTGGTGGGGCACCAACATTTTTAGTTTCCTTTCCTGAACTCATTTGATGACTTGCTGTGAAGTGGGACAGGAGGCACAGTAGGGAGCGTGTCAGCAACTATCTTTGATGTTAAGGATTTGAACTTGTGTTTGCCTGCTCAGGCCACGTCAGGCACATGCGTTATGCGCTGTGGATTAACGTGGTTTGTGCGGATTTTAAAACCATTAATTTGACATTGATGTGTTTTTTTTTTCGGGAAGGGAAAATTCTAGTAATCTATCCTGGAGACACGGTTGGTGTGTGAATGACATCCTGCGTATGACTGCCAGCGCGCATCATGACACAAGGGGGGAAATGTGAAGTTAAATGCATCCTATAGATGTCAGAGAGCGGCTGGTAATTACCTCCTCACCATTATCCAAACAGCATAGATGGTTCACTGCCAGTCTCTGTTTGGTTCTTGGCTTATTATCACTGAACCAACTCCAACATCGGGCAACAGTGCTTCTTGGATTCGAACAACTTCTTAACGAAATGCAGTATATAGAAACTTCTTTGGCAGAGAGAGGGACAAGAGTTATATTTCTGAAAATGGGAAAACTTTGAAAGTCCAAATGATCGGGGATGGATTGCTGTTCAGAAAAAGTTGTTTTCCTCCTCATCACCACACTGTTAGAGCAAGCTAATGCCTAACATTGCAGAGTTGGCAGTGTAAACTGGTACTTGCATTGCATTACAGAAAGAATAAAGAAGACTGAACTGAAGATTTAAACTTTCTTCAGCTTCTAACATTTTTTTGCATACAGGCAACAGGTAATTTTCCGCAGACATTCTGTGTCATCCAATAATCATTTTTATATTTGAGGCATTCATCATCCTAAAATATGTGTCCATATTTACAGCAGAATTATGGCACCACAGATCTATTTAAAAGAAGAAGAAGAAAGGAAAAAAGAACAGTACAGTTTGAAACTGGCAGCAAACAATAACACACACACACACACACACACACACACACATACCAGATGGAAGAAGATTTGAGGGTGTCAAGTTCTTTGGTAACTGTTGAAAAAAAGCGGGAGCATACTAAAGTGAGTGTTCCCCTGATGCTCTCATTTCTCTTCTTGAACTTTTAGTTAACTGCAACACATTCTCTTGTCAAATTTGTGTGATTCTCTGTGAAAAATGAAAAACACCTTTGTTTTTTTTCCCCAGAGAGCTCTTTGAGACAAAAGCTTCTTTCTCTTCCAGTGTAAGTGTTTGGAACGAATGATCCAAGTTCATCTTATCTTCAAAGAAATTTGCTCAAAGCTTTTTCTTGTACCACAACAGTCAGAGGTGGAATTTAACTACTACTACTGCTGCTACAGAATTCAATTCCAGTCCAGTGAATTCATGTATCACCAAATATAGTGATTCTGAATAACTGGATTAAATTCACTTAAATGAGTTCTCCAACTTCTTGAGCTATAAACTGGTTGGAAAATGTGTTTTCACAGCTCGTCTGAACTCATGAAAAGTTGACTTTTTGTGGGCGCGTCGCTGTCAACAGTGAAGCCACAAATATAATGATGGTCTTATGGAACATGATGCATTAGATGTGGTAAATTGAAACCATCCAGCAGTATATGAAGTAGTTCAAATGAGGACAACCTTTCAACTCGAACAGTGAAATGCGACATACATATTAATGCATCAGTAATATTCATCTGAAAACATCATATCTAGTAGTTCAACACAGACAGGGGCCATTATTCTGCATAATGAGTACATTTTGATGATAACACTGTACAATGGTTATGCTAAAAGCCTGTCCTTAATGTGTATTTGCTATTTCTTTACATTTAAACCGTCTGCGAGGACGAGATAGTCAAAGTGTTCCTGACTTCTGATTCGAATCTGGCTCAGATTATTTAAACCTGTCATAGAAGTGATGGTCTTCTAAGGTGAGGGGAGCCAGTGGTGTTGTGCCCAGGGTGGTGCAGGTGACAGAAATCCCAGAGCGCGGCCCTGGAGACAAAGCTGGGCATGGTTTCACGCAGCGAGGGTCAACTGGTCGATGAGATGCAGGTGGTAAGATACTCAGGCATAACACACACATGGACGGACAAGACAGACGGAAACACGCAGAGGTCAGTACACCAGAAAGGAAAGAAGGTGAGGAACCTGACCACTGTGACTGACACTAAACAAAGAACTACCGCTACAAAAAACAGACTCAGACAGTGAGTACAGCCTGAGGAGTGGAGTGCTTGGAGACAGAGCTGCACTTTCTAACAGAGTGAACATAACTCCAGCCTGCCTGATTTAAATTCAAACACTCTGAACGTGACAACATAACCAACATCATCACCATTTCATCATGTTACTGTAACATGAATGTTTCATGTCTTTTAAGCGTATCTTATATAATGTACTTTGCAATATAATTATGCCAATAAAGCCTCTTTGAATTGGATTGAATTACAGCCGTCCGGTCCAGCAGATGTGCACTCAGTGCGCCCACTCTGTTATAAAAAGGAACATTGATGTCGAGTGAAGGAAAGAACTGTGAAATGACACCCCTCCTGCGTAAATGCCAAAAACATTGTAAAGATGCGTTCCCTGCTGCTTTTAATGTGCATAAGAGCTCCTGTGTGAACTATTTCTGAGGCCACCTCCGTTGGACTGATGCCTGCGGGCGTGAAATCACCGAACCTCTGGACGATATTAGCTAGCATGCACGAATACACTTACATCATCTCGGCTTTAATGCTCGACTCCACAATAAATAATGCTGCTGTATTCAGCACAATATGAAGCACGAATATTGTAATAAAGCACCTGATGAATTTAAAGACTCTGTGCTAGTCTCCGTCTCCATGCCGCCTCTCCACATTTCTGAATTTGGATTACATTTTTGTGCACTAATGACGCTCTATACTTAGCTGCTGGGTAGAAAAGTTTTTTTTTTCATGGATGTACATGAAAGTGCTCCGAAAATTTGGATGCTGGACTAAGGTTTTATTTGTGGTGTTTTACCAGAGCTTTGCTGATATCAAAGTTGTAAAATTGATTGTCTTTCTAGAGAGTTCATCCAAGACTCTTTGTTTGTTTCTTTGATCTCGTACGATACGGCAGCATTAGACGTGTCGGTGAAAAAAGGAAAAGACATCACATATACAGGATGTGCATATTTTATTGGTGGTGTGTCAAAAGTGAAAAGCTGACTGCAAATGTTATAAAATATTCAACTGCAGCTCGACAATCGAATGTGTGAATCGCAGCATGCGGTTGTGTTTAAAGTGCTCAGACTTTGTGCTATTGGAATTAGTTTGACAACAAAGAGATCACATTACAAGAAGGGAATCTTGATTTCACACTGATTTAAGTTAAACGTCCAGTGTGTCGGATTTTTTATGTAAAACTATGTGCAGCGTGTGTACATAGTTTGTTTAGATCACACATTTTCGCACCTTAACTTCTGGTAAGTGGCGAAGGGGGTGTGGTTGTGGTTCCACCTTATTTTTACCTGTGCAGTCAGACAAAGAGGGTGACATAGTCTCTGATATTTTTTGTTGATCGTCTCACTTTAAGTTTGCAGTTACTTGTTAGTTAATGAACATCATAAAACTAACAGTACGTGACTGGAATTTTGATTTGGACTTGAACGCGTCACAGCACTCAGCCGACCTTTTTCAGTAGATAACGGCTGCTATGCTGCACTATGTTTTCATGAGTGTATAATCACCTGAATATAAGCGTTTTATTACCTTAGAATTAGAAATAGTTTGACATCTAAGGAAATTCTTGTGGAGAATTTTGGTACTGTAGCATCACACTTGAAGAAATGCAAAGGAATGTCCCAAAATATTAAATTATTCCTTTAAGAAATTGAGAAACTGAGTCTCTTTAAATGAAAGTTTATTTACAACACAAAGGGAATGTGCAGTGCAGGTGAGGTTAGCCAGTGACGGAGTGTCCATGTGGCGGTGACAGGAATCCAGGAAAGTGCAGCAAACAAAGCTGGACGTGACAGGAGGATGATAGATGGAGTTTTCCCGAGGCGCGGGAGAAATCACAATCGGTAAAGAGTTGCAGTGTAGCGCTCGTTACCGCTAGGGAGAGAAGGAGCAATCTGGAGTCTGGGAAGTTGAATCTTCTGCAGCAGTTGAATGCAAATGAGGGAACAGGTGGCGAGGCAATCAGGCAGGTGAGAGGGAAATTGGAGGCCACACCCAGCGAGACACACACACACGCAGATGAGACAGACAGAAAGGAAGGAAGGAAGGAAAGAAAGAGGTAAACACACTTCAGTTAGCACATGATGAATGTACAGAACAGTCAAGGGTTGAATACTTATTTTATTGTTTTTGTTATCTGAGAATTCCTTGAACCAACATCGACTACAAGTTAGAGACATTTCAGTATGAAAAATGACCCTTTCAAGTATACTTTAAGGTGTAATGGTCTCTATGTGAAGGCCTTACATACTCGCTATACGGTTACAGTTACTTTAAGCAGATGTAGATGACTAATTCTGATCCCTGATCAGCTTTTCAGCATTCATAAAAACTGAAGTACGTGTCTCTTGCATCATTTTACGATCACCTCATGAGTTCTTTTCGATACAAAGATAATTAGCCTTTACATTTTGGTCACCAGGAGCCAGACGGTGTGATCAACCACGACCCCCCAAGACAAGGTGCCGTTCTGATAGCAACACTACAGAGAAAAATGGAGAATCCACAAAAACAAAAAAGAGGTAGGCAACGGTAAGGATCCCGAACACAGGTTGTGTGCTGTTGAAGCCTGACCTGAACTCCGCCGAGGCCACGACGACTAATTGTTAATTAAGCCAGGCTGATGAAAAAGAGCTCAAGTGTAAATGGATGTGTCAGTCTGGAGGAGCACTCAGACACACCTTTTACCCCCACAAAGGAAAATCAGCATTATTTTAAACTTGACAGTGCACTCCAGCGGTTCAGAGCGGCTGGTTATTATTCATGGTGAAATTAAAGTTCTGATGTTGTGGGTAAAATAAAAAACAAAAAGAAAAAGAGGAAGATTAGGTATAAATCATGAGAGACAGTGACTAAGTCTGTGGCTTTTGGTGGAAATGTGTGTCACTGTATCGAGGCGGTGAAATAAATTGCACCTTGGGGAAAGAATATGAAATTCGCTGACTTTTTTTTTGAAGCAGAATAAAAATGTGACCACAGTTCAGACCTTCAGCTGTCTAATCAATGACTTAATCACTGCCGTGTACAGTGTCTAGCCTTTGCCTGCTCCCGTGGCCTGGGGACAGGACTCGGGTAGGTTTAAGGCAATGTCCCTGAGACTGTCTCTCTCCTCCCTGATCTCCTGTAAGTCCTGTTCAATGAGGGACATCCGGCTCTGTTGTTCCTTCGCGGCTGAATGCAGCTTCTGGATTTTGGAGCCCAGCGCCGGGCTCTCGACGCTGCCACGAAGCATGCTCAGGCGACGCGCCGTCTCGTTCAAGATTCGGTCAAATCTCTCCAGCGGTACATTCCCATCTGGTGCGGACATGCAAGAGAGAGGACAGATGGGCGAAGAGGAAAGCGACAGAAGTTTTTGTTCGTCAAATGGCAGCCTTACATCAGTGATTCAAACGGTGGATCAGTCTGCACGATGACCTAATTGCAGTGATTTGGTCATTATCTCCTCAAGCATGTTAACATGTTGACCACTAAGTGCCAGAATGCTGCTTTTTCTTTGGTTCTTTCCAGATCTCTGTCTACTCTACCTTATACAGGAAATGGGTTTGAATGAATAAGTGTCAGCTGAATTATTTTAACACACTGAAATATGCCCACGAAGGAAATACAACCGGGCTCAATGAACAGCAGTTATTCTTGCTTTACCATGGGGATAAAAATCTGGGAAATATTTCCACGTTAAATGAGGCATTAAAAGGCACAGAGCTCTTTAGCGATCTGACATTTAAAAGTGTAATGAAGATTTATGAGTTTTATAGATACGGAAGACTAAAAAGTAGCCACACTGAAAATCATCTATAAGCAAATGACTTACCAATCTTGCTGATTAGCTCAGTTAGTGTAACAGAATAGGCCTTTAACTGGAGCTTGGCTGCTTCCATGTCTTCCTTTACTTTGACCAGGGACACCTCAGGCTGCTGGAAACAGAAAGACATACTCTAGATTCAGTCTTTTAAGCTGCATACAGAAAGCACAGATCAATGTGCATAGATTCTGCTGTTCAAGCCCGTATACGTCTGTGTCAGGCATACCTCGGAGGTGATCTGGGAGTTTTCTGTGCGAGTTAGCGTCTCCTGCTTGTCCAGCTGCTGTAAAGCAGAGTCTATATGGGAGCTAAGGTGAGCAGATGCAGTCCTGGTGTGCTTGGCCTGCGTCAGAATGGCTTTGGATTCCTGCACAGAAGGAAAGGAGGGAAAATAGAAGCAAGGAAATACAGAATAAAAACAACTATCTAAGATTATTTAGAGAAAAAGAAGAGTTTGCAGCCATGTTGTAACCTGATGATGGCACTAGATTAGAAGTTAAAGATCACCAAAGTTATTACAATTCATCCTTAGGGTTGACATATATGTACGATTTCATGGCAACCCGTCTTACACACACCTTTGCCACAGCATGTGCTGTTTGTTCTGCCTCCTTGGTGATGTTGTTGGAGAGGCTGGAGTTTTCCAGAGCTGGCTTTAGTGTCTTCTCAATCTGCGAGACCTTTTTCCTGACGTCAGCTAGAACCTTTTCCCCGAGGGGCTTTTCCTTCTTCATTGCAGCCTTGGTCTGGACCTGCCGACGGGGCCACTCCATCGCCATATCTGAATGTAAGTAAGTACATCAGGTAGTAAGCTATGAATAAATATGCAACAATTCAATGTAAAGTTAGGAAAAATACATTAAAAGTTTGATTTATTGAGAGTTTAGTATTCCAGCTAAACTCATTTATCAGGACTAGATTTAACAACCCACCAACTGTCGTCAGATGTTGGCTCAAATGTTGCTAAATCGTTATCGGTGCATGGATTTATGTATCGCATATTTCCAGAGAGATCTGCCCACTTCAAAGCAGCGAGAAGAGTTCAGACGCAAACACGAATGCAGAACTCTTTCATACATCCAACACTGCTCTGAGACGTTTCTCTGTTTACGTAGGAGCCCACGGTAAAAAGCCGAGTGAGAACACAGGTTTCCAGGGCCTTTTAAGGCAGATTCAAGGTTGTATTGAATTATAAAAAGTTTGACTCAAACGGATCATTGTCTGCTGGAGTTTTGTCTTCATTATTCATCCCCTGCTTTACTGTTTCTGCGACAGTCTGAGAAGATAAAATCACTTTCTCTTCAAGTATCACGAACAGTGAATTTCGTTCATGAAGTCGACGCCGTTCTCCAAACATTCCACTTCATTACATTTCTCACATAAGCCAGTGCTGCGTTCAATATATGCCAGATAGGTAGAAACATTACAACCTTGATGACATTTTTATTATAGTGATACTCTGTAGTCTGGAGCTCTTATGTTTGTTTTCACTGTCAGTACTTGACATTTCAATTTGAGTAAAATAATACAGTTGGTCATTCAACAAAATAATGAAAGGCAGTGAAGAAAATGAATAGTCCTGACCGAGAGATGGAAAGAAACTCACTCTCTAGTTCTCTGTGCAGTGTGATGACGTCCGATTCCACCTCCTTCCCTTTCACCACGGACGTCAAAGCCGTGACCTTTGCTCCTTGAGCGCGGGCTCGCAGCTTGAGAAAGAGACACGAACTCAGAGGAGTCAAATGTATTCAAAGCTCGAGACAACAGAGGGTTTAATGCAGCGCCACGTTAGCAGTTATAACCTCGCAGCAGTGTTATGCACTAACATCAGCACGCTAATGTTGAGAAGGTATAATCTTTATCTTCGTTTAGTGTGTTAGCGTGCTGGCATTTGCTAAATTGCACCACTGATGCTGATGGGAGTGTGAAGCTCCTCTGCCTGAACCCTATGTTATTACTAATGGCCAGCAGGGGGCGACTCCACTGGTTGCAAAACAATGGGTGTTTGTATTGACTCTAATGGAAAAATGACCCTACATCTGACCTGATTCATGATCTCAGTAAACAGTTTTCAGACAAGTGTATGGTCTTAGTCGCTAGTTTGAAGTCCAAATATGAAGCAGGATTCTGTTATATACATATTTTGTGTACTGCTCAACAGTAATATGAGAAAGTTTGTCTCCAACTCGCAGTATGCTGCTCATGCTCTCATCCAAAGCTCCCAAAAACAAGATGGCAATGATCCCAAACTCAAGGTTTCAAAATAGTTGTCCACAAACTAACAGATGACGGTGATGAGGTTTGGACTTGGTCATAAATCAAGTAGTGGACAAATTGAAGTTTTGACCTCATGATGCCGATGTATGGGAAGGGAAGTTAATTCACAACCATAAATGTCAGCCTGTGTAAAAGTAGTTAACCAACTGACAGACTGCTAGCATGGCTAATAAGAACAGCTTCACATTGAATTCAGTAAACTTTCCAAACGTCTAGACATGAAGCCACATGTTGCAGTAAATGTAGTTACCTCACTGACATCATCCACCGTCTCCAATTTCTTATTGGCAGTGTGTTTTAGCGGCTCCATCTCCTCTCCCATCTTACTGATGAGACTGTCTTTGGTCTGGATTTGCCGGTCCAGCTCTTCTGTCTGTTTCATTAGGTCCTCGGCCCACTAACCAAAGAGCAGAAATACACATATTCAATGCTTTCATTAGAACGGTCCCATTTTGCTTTCTCTGCCGCTTTTGCTAAAGATTCGTCCTTTACTGAGCCATTTAAGGAGGGCGCAGCGCATCAGCCCATCTCTGCCATGTTACAGCGTTTCGTCAGCTCAGTGATGCTGCAGTGGTTAATCACCATCCTCTGGAACAACATGCACAGGAGCAGCAAACACTGCCAACAATCTTCTCTCCTGTGCCTACTCAGTGTCCCCTCTGCTTGCCAAATGTTAAATTAAGAAAAAAAATGAAGTGGAGTTAACTGCCCACTCTTCAAAAAAAATAAATAAAAAACAAGAGCTACTTGTAGTTCTATATGAGCCGAGTTAAATGAGCCGGGATGGTTTCTTATACGTGCTGCTATCAAACCAGCTTTAACTACGCTAAATGATTCACTCATGGGTCTATAATGCAACACAATAACGCTTTAAATTGTACCCTGCAGGTGCTGTCCAAACTGACCTCCGTTGTGTAGTTGTCTGGACGCGTTTGGTTGAGCAGTGTTTGGTCGGGCTCCGATGATGGGCTGGCGTCTGACAGAGCCAGCTGATGTAAGGATGATGTGATGTTACCAAGGGCGAGCTTTAAACCAGCAGCTTCCTCCTCCAGGGCCAAGTGTTTGGCTACGGTAGCGTTCACCTGTGCTGTCAGGTTCTCTTTCTGCAGCTGCATTTGTGCGATTCTGGGATGAAATAAGAAGAAGAAGAAGAAGAAGAAGAAGAAGAAGAAGAAGAAGAAGAAGAAGAAGAAGAAATGTAGTAAAATGAACGCTTTGCGTCGTTTCATTCATGATGTTTATTTGATTTATCAGCATTAAGATAATAAGGTGCGGTCTCGGGGCCTCGTGTATAAATCAACTCATTCAGCACGTTCAGTTTCACATCTTCGGTTAGGTTATTCAAAAAGTGTATTCACATATAAATCTGCAAACAAGATAATGCAGCTTGTTATAAGTGAGTAAGGTGACAGTGTGCTAAGAAAGCATGATGAATTAATGAGAGGATGCTAAAGCGCCATTTTCATCACCTCTACAGCTGTAATGATATCCAATCTGTTTTGCCTCAACAGAGCAGAAACACACACAACGTCGCCTCTTTGTTCCCTCCGAAAATAATTCACCACGATTGATTTCACGTGTTTGCTGGGAAATTTTAAAGTGTGAGTTCCTTTTTTAAAAAATGAAAGCAAAAGTCAAGGGTAGCGTGCAGGATCTATACTATCTACGCACGCTCTGCGATGCATGGTGTTCGCACGTGGATCAGCCTCACATCCAGCACCTCCGCACGTACACATCCGACCATAAATGCAAAGCACCGCATGAATTTTGATGCATATAAATGAGTGTGCTTACGGTGAGTCATGGCAACAACAACCAAGAGGAGGAAAAATAAAAAAAAATAGTTTTTCTGATGCAGAAATTGAAGTGCTTGTGAGGTGGAGGTTAGAAAGCGCATATTGTTTGAGGCCCACAGCAGCAGTGGGGGTCGCAAACAAAAGAAAAAGCAGCGACTTTAACACAGTTATGTTATTCCCAAAAGGTGCTTTAGGCAAAAGATAAACATGTTATGTTATATGTATTATATCGCTGATATCAAAGACACACCTGTCGGTTTATTCCTGCTGGTATCAGCCATAAATGTATTTGTACAGGGACTGGTCTGCTGGAACCAGTTCAGCGTTTATATCCAAAAATAAATATCTAGGGAATCTAAATTGGCGTATCATGAGCCAGGAAATCTTTGCGGTCCCCGATCACTCGTTTCAACCTAATCCTCCTCATCCACGTAGTCCTCCAGCAGTGCCAATACATCCATCATGCAGCATTACGCACGAGTGTCACGCAGCATTTTTATGTGATCAATCATACTGATTATTTCAATCAGTCAATCAGTGGTATCCCCCACCGGGGGATATCATTTCAAGATTGAAGTTTGATGGATGAGCGCATTTCTTCACGTCGGTTTTGTTGTGGTGAACTTGCGTTATGTTTAGGAGTGCTAATGAGCACAGCACACTTTAGTTACACTTCGCTAATTTAGTTACACTTCGCTAATTTACATGATCTATATGTGCAGGCGGCGACGGCGTGCTGGATGCGTCGTCTCCGGTTTGCTCGTGCTCCGTGCCTGAGGTGATGTGTTAACAACTAAAATCATTCTCGGTGATATATGCACCGTATTAAAAGATGTTAAACATGACTGACGCCTATGTTCTGCCATTCCTTAACACGGTTCAATATCATTTGGATTCCTACAGATCCAATATAGGCTGACTTATATCTTGTTAACTTTTAGGTGGTGATAGATCACAACTTTTGCTCTTCCAGGCCCTGTTTTGCTCTTGAGCTTTGGGTAAGAGTGCCCGCAAGGATGAAAAGCAACAGGGATGACTGTATGTGGGAGATGGGCTGTGAAGTGTCAGCAGTAGAAGAAGCACTCACATCCTTTGTTTAAGTTAAATATCAGTCGCACAGTGTACAAATACTCCATCAGGCGGAACAAAAGTCTTATTAGCACTTAAGCGTCAAAGGTAAGTACTCGTTCTGCAGAAAAAAATGGGCCTTGTGACAGATGTGAAAGTATGAGCCGTGTATTTGTGTTCAAGTGTGATCTCCCTCTGAGCATAGGGCCACGCGTGGTAAAGGTCGGGGCTGGCCACAGGAAATTTCTTGTCAGTAATTACAGATGCTGCTAATGGGAAAGGCGCAGGAAGAGTTTCTGACTGTGCTCGGACTGCGAGGCTGCAGAGCAAGAAAGTAAATGCACTACGAGCTACAGTATTACGCGTCTAATCAATTCATAGCAATTCATTTTGCTTAATCTGCTGTGGGTCTAATGGAGACTTGCTCAAGAAGCCGTCCCGTTACGAAATCTCCGGAGCGGTGAAGTGATCTGATGAGCCGACAGTGGAAACATGACGGTAGTAAAGTCAGGGAGAGTTTGTCGTGTTGGAGTACAGAAAGCGTAGCTTCACGCTTTGTAAGAGATTTTCAATGTCACGGCTTAGCCCTTTTCAATAAATTGTATTCATTTGAGCTTAGACTATAGAGATGAAGAGCTCCTACAAACTGAAGAGCAGACAAGGAGAAGAGGGTCAGCAGGCAGAGGAGGGTGAACCAGGCTGCAAAGCTTGGGACACTGGTGGTGTTGCTGTGGATGCTTTGACCTCACGCCCACATTGATTCATTCAGAGCGAGGCTTCTCCTTGAGCAAAAGGTACAAAAACATTTCATTTCTCTGCAGGATTCTCTCCATAATATTGGGAGACACTTATAATAGCAAACTGTGCAAAATTAGCGGCAAAAACAAGGGATGCGATGGTGCACAATCGTCCACAAGGATTACTTTGTTTCGTGGCTGCTGGTTGACTCCATTAGTCACTTTAACACAAAAACATGGAAAAATAAAGTCCCGATTGAAGTCACCCAATGTCGCGAGCAATCTGAGTGACTGAGGCAGTGGAAGAGTCAACAGCTCTGCGTAAAATTACAGTTTTTATCAATGGAGGGCCAAACAGGGCCTTACTTTTTAATGTACACGTTTATCCAGGTTGGAGAAATACATATGTTTCCCTTTAAGTTACCAACACACGGGGAAATATGTGTGGAAAATGCAATTTTTATGCTACCCATCTGTGCATAAACCGCTCAATTCGCAGCCTATAAAGTGACACACGCGTGCGCACGGAGACACGCACACACACGGTCGTGCAGCGGCGCTGCGAAGATTAACAGGACGCTCCTGAACCGAGCTGACTACTGTTAGAAGGGGGTAATCAATTTTGGGTTGCTCGCTTCTTGCTCTCATCACGGCCACTGGAGGGCTTTTTGCATCATTCTGTCTAGCATTCAGGATAATCCTCAGAGCAATCACACGCTAGGAGATGCAGCGAGCGTGCGGCAAATCCAAGAAAGCAATAGGCTTACAGTGGAGAGAAGCTGTCCCCCTGTGGCTAAATGTCTTACTCCTAAACTACAGCATGCCTTAAAAGGCTGCTATAAAGACCTTGAGCTGTAATACAGGGATAGGTACACTTGTTAGGAATATACTGCAAAACTGCAATAATCCAGGGAGTCATGCAGCTTGTTGAGATTTTGCAATAGAAGATACTTTATGTGAATGGGAGACATTTTTTTCCAGCCCGTGCTTGTCTGCGTGGGTGTGTGTTTGGATTTGTTGTTGTGCTCACTGCTCCGTTAGGTTCCTGATGTACTCCTCTGTGGAGTTGTCCTGCAGTAGATCCATCAGGAACCCGAAGGTCTGCTTTGAGGCTTTTACCGCCCTGCTGGCTACGGCCTCAATGTGGTCCGCCGTTTCTCCGTGACTGTGAGAGAGAGGGGGGAAAAAAAAGGAAGACAAAGTGAAAGGGGGAGGAAAAGGGAGAAAGTGAGTAACACAGAATAACAGACCATTACAACCGCCTGAGGAGAGATGAAATGGATTTCAGCATCGACGACCTCCCCTCGCTGGCTCTCCAGTCCAGATTTCTGTAACTACCACATAATAGTGTTGCATACTCTGAGCAGCCGAGGGCATCGATTCAGAGTGGCCTAACAACAATGTAAGTGACAGGCTGAAAGAAGGAAGCGACGATGAAGATGAAGGTTGAAAGATTTATACAGCCGCCAGGTCTTCTAATTGACCCGTCTTACCTTTTCATCAGAGCCTGTGAGTCATTGACCATAATGTTCCATTTGTTGGGTCCCGACGCCACCTCGAAAGGAATGATCTACGGAAAAGATACAGATGGAGAAGAAATCTGTTTTGCCATGTTCAATTAAATCGCGTGAACCAAACCGTCCATCTAATAATGGCTTTATATCGTTCACGCTGCTGTTTGCACAGCGCTTCTTGGATCTGTGTCCTCAAAATCTGGGTGCAAACGGTGTCCTGGGTTCGCTGCAATTTTTCAAATAATGAAACTCATCTAATGAACCTATAGACTTAAGTGTATGTATTCACACTGGTTCAAAGCAGGGGCATGTGGAAAAACCTTCCACAATGTACATCCCCAGAAGTTTTGCCCTGATAAATGTAATGTGTATAGAGTCAAAAGCAGAACTCTCCCCCGAGTGACATTTAATTTGAGAAAATGCAAATAAAAAATGGGAAAACTGAATCAACAATTGACACTCGAGCATTTTTTTCCCTTTATTTGGGGAGGCTGCTCTGCTTATTAATATGAAATTAACTTGCTGCTGCTTCAGGCTTACCCAAGTGATAAGGGCTACAGTGTGTGCGCGCGTGCACACACACATACAGGCACACAAACAGAAATAGAGAGCCATATATTGGCAAAAGTAGCTCTCATCTTCCCCTGAACCTAAATAACACGACGGCGGTATCCATAATAGATTCCTGCGAGCGTCGTGGCGCGTCAGTGAAAAGCCTCGCAGTGGGTGAAGAACAAGTTGTTAATTTTAGCGTCCGTCAAACATTCCTTGGATTTTCTTTAGGAGGCATGAATTTGTTGCTGCTCAGAGAGAGGAGGGAGGTGGAGGTGTGAGCTGGGTGGGAATGAAATATTGTCTTGCTTTGGGGTATCTTTGTGGATCTATACAGAGGAGTTCCACCGAGAGTAAAAAACTGCAGCATCCCATAGGAAAGACAAGAAATCAATTGCGTTACGTACAATATCAGCATGCTTGAGGACTGGGTGAACGCTTCCTTTCTATGCAACAAAATGCCCGCAACATGCTTTAACTAACAAAACGCTGAAGATAGGACATGTTTGATTCGCCTACCATGTTGTCCAGGTCCAGTGTTGCCTGCTTTAGCTGTTTCTCAGACGCTCTGATCATGGAAATCGTCTCTGTGAAGGTTTGACACACACCCCTGCTCCCTTCATCCTTCCTGCTCTCGTTCCTTTCTCCCTCTGTCATGCTGATGCTGCAGTTCAAAGTAGATGTAATGCCATGCAGCTGGGCTAAGAGTGTGCCCGTAGAAGCTTCCAGCAAGGAAAATTGTTTTATGAAGGCCTCCCGAGCTTCTGAAAGAACAAAGAGCACAAAGCAAATAAAACCCACAGTAAGTCCTTCACGGATTATTTCACCAACAATATTATTCCAACCTTTTGCAGCTAGAACTGCCTTTTTAACATATTCCTCTCATTTACGGCGTGAATGCAGAGTCTCATCCTGCCTGCTTATCTGTTTGCGTTCAGAAAAACCGAATCCACACGCAGCTCTGTCCACATGTTTGTCATAGTCTAACTTATGCTTTTTCTGGTCTATCTGCTGCTGAGTACAATTAGTACAATATGTCTGTTGCATTTTGTGACATACTTTGTCTTTCTGTCTTAATGAATGAGAGATAACGAGCATGTGCGCTGCATTCTGCGCCGAGTTCGCCCGCACAGTGAGCCTGTCACCCCCACATACTCATTATATTATTATTGGGCCACCTAGTGCGCCTTTAAGTGCACGGTCGGCGACTATGTGTGTGTATGTGTGTATAAGTATGTGGGTGCTGGGTGGGGGGATTGTTAGACAACTGTTATCGTGATTGCAACTATAATCATAATAAACCAGGGATTAGAGATGCACCGCCTGTCATATAAATAGGGATTAAGTTGGTCACACAGCGCCTTGTTCTATATTGTTATGATTTGTCTCCATTTGGCCTGTGCAGCTGAGCCTGTAAGCCCTTTCCCCCCCAAAGATAATGAGGATATATCAGCATTGTGTTAAAGTAATTGGGAGAGGTTTGTATTGTTGCCTGCTTCCTGATTTAATCGCTTTGTTGTGTCGTATCTGTAACAGTGTCACACTGAGGAGACACAGACAGAGCAACAGCCCACTCGCAGAAGTGCCGGAGGCGGTTTCATGTCAGATTTCTTAGCCATGCTTGCTGGTCTTGCGTGTACTGATATGTCATGTTATCATCTCGCAGCCAAAAAGTGACACAATAGTTACAAAGGCACATAAGCGAGCTTCATATTTCTCAAAGCGAAGGCTGCCAAGTGTCTCTTACGTGACCACGTAGGAGACATTAAAAAGACTGACAGGCCAAGTGGAATTATCTTGGCTTCTGGCTGCTGTTACCTTGGAAGGCCAGAAAATCCTCCAGAGCATTGGGTAGAGTATCCTCCCTCTGGTGCTCATGTTCATAAAGCCTGGCCATGTGATACTTCAGCAGGTGGTGCTGCTTCCCAAATCTACCTCGACAATCAAAGTGAGCCAAGAGCTTCTCCAAATCCTGCAGGCGAGTCCTCAGCTTTTCTGCCTGTAATAGCACAGAGATTTATCACTGACGGTGTCAATGAGAATACAGATTCTGCAAGACCCAAAAAACAAAACAACAACAACAACGACAACAAAAAAAACACACACACGAGGGCTGTGACAACAAATACCACAGCAAAAAGATCTATCCATCCAGATCTGTATTTATTTATTCAGACGTGGGGATTGAGATAGGACTCTGATTCTTGCTACACCATAACATCAAAATGTAGTATTTCAACAAAAGCAATGAATAAATGAATATCAACAACGGGGTGAGGATAAAATGCGGTTTTCATATCCCCATGCGCGCGCACTTTTCTCTGCGTCGCATGTGGCCGAAGAAAGCATCTCGGGGGATAACTAGATTAGACTTCTTAGGAGATGGAAGTCCAACAAGCCTGAAAATGGAATGATGATGCTGTGAGTGGCACCAATTTGCTGACCCTGATAGTTAAATGGTCCGGATCTATAAAAAAAAAAAGGGCTGTAATCTCGATGTAATAACACCTCTTTTTCAAACCAGGAAACATGTAGCACGTGTTGCACATGTGTGATTGTAGGGCGGGCGCTCTGCGGTTGCTGATTGTATTAGTTAGCACCCCGAGGTGTTAATGAGCTCACTTTCTGAGTTCAGTCATTATAGTAGTAGGTATCCCTGAGTTCCTCTGCAGTGATTCATTTTCATCTTTGAATCATATATGTACCATATCACGAGTACCGTATATACCTCTCATTATTTTATTCCATTCTCTGGCTCGCTCTTTCCCACTTTCTTTTTTAATATCTTTCCCGAATCATTGATCTCACATTTCTGTCTTTTCCCACCTTCCTCTCTTTGTGCTTGTTAGTCTTTCCCTTCCTGTGTGCAAGCCGGAGGAAAATGTGAGCAGAAAGATAGAGAGTGGGAGAGGCAGAAAGGAAGAGCGGGGGGAGACTGAGGATAGTGAGAGTAATTGCAGGTGTTCAGAGCAGACAAGGCTTGGGATGTTCGCTGAATTGCTAACACCGTGGAAATCACAGCATGCATTCACACAGGTACAAGCCCGTCCGGAGAGAACATAGAGCCACTTTAGCTGGAACAAGAATATGTACGGAGGAAGACAGAACATGTCGGCGGTATTCGATTGGCCTCAGAAGCCAAATCCGGGGACGCAGCACCTTAGCATACAGACGTGGGTTGCAACAAATCTAAAGGGACAGAAAGAAGCAGCACAGGAGATCATTAGGGCAAATGTCTCTTTCTGTTTCACTGCACATCTACTGTTTACTTGCAATCTACAAATACAAAGGAGCCATATGGCTGTCATGAGGGTCTACAAAGGCGAGATGTGCTTGGGGGTGGGGGGGGGGGGGGGCTGTGCTATTTCCAGAACAAATTGCACCTCATAATAGCAAGAGCCAAGACACTTTTTGGTGTGCAAAGAATTTATATGGCTATGCTGCGGAAACGCACATTAATAAACATGAAAATCAAATAAATGAAGATTCAAAGCAGGGGCA
The DNA here is from genome assembly GCA_023373845.1 of Nibea coibor. NCBI lineage: Eukaryota > Metazoa > Chordata > Actinopteri > Sciaenidae > Nibea > Nibea coibor. Next base: position 17,919,649 of record CM041720.1, on the reverse strand, counting down.
TAAATATATTTCAGGTGTTGTTACTTACCGACACCTAAATCGAATGCGGTATTTTGTAACACGCTGCACTCCACCCCGCCACCACATTATCCCATCTCAGGGGGAATTACTGTGCTTTTACACTACATTTATCTGACAGCTGTGGTTAATTGTGCCTTTGCATATCGAGGCTTTACAAGTAAAAACATTAGTGCCAAACTTAATTAATTGATTAGCCTGTCAGCAGAAAATTAAAAGACAACTTCAGAATCGTTTAAGTCATCCATCAAGAAAGAAACGTCAAACATCAGCCGGTTCGATCTTCTCAGAGACGAGGATTTGCTGCTTTTCCTGCTTCATTGATGAAAATAATAGTTAGCTGAAGACCTAAAATATGCTTAAAATGTGGTGCTTTACTATATTTTAATAGTTATTTATACAACTATTTAACTACTTAACAGACTAGTGAGTTAGCTGGATGAAATACTTTTGTGTATGTGAAGGGGGTCACACAGCTATCAGGAGCTTTTTAGCCTCTTTCAGCTTATTGTTTTGGTTTTTGGTTCATTCTCACCACACTTACAGTTTTTTGGGCCCTTCAGGTGGTTTTAAAAAAAAACCTAACTATAAGCCACCTGCTGTTCTTGACAAGGCACAGCCGGCGTAGTGTTCAAGCACCATGATTGACCCAGGTCTCAATGCTTGTCGGGTGATGTACAGAGTGCTTTCTGACTGACAGGCTTTAAGAAGTCAGGTGATGCTGTACAAAGAGCGACAAAGTCCGTGTTTGGGGAGTGGATGAAAGGGTTAAACACAAGAGTTTCTGGCAGGAAGTCCGTCTTATAAATCCCAATTTCAAGCTGCGGACTCAGTTAGTGATTAGCTACTGAAAATAATGAGGCATTTAGCAGCTGAATAGCCAGATGTTTTTCTCAGAAGTTACAGCAAGAAAAGAGAAATGCAATTTATAGCAACTCCAAAGCTGTTATATTCATACCTTGTTGCGTCAATCACCTTGTTGAGTTAAAGTGTGTGCAATCTTGGCAGTTTTTATGTAAGTGGCCCACTTCAGCCGGTTTAAAGCCACAACACGTGTTAGTTTTTGTTGCCTTGTATGGTGTTTCTCACACAAACACACACACACGAACTCACCTGCTTCTTAACGAGGCCATAGCAAACTGGACATTCCTCACACTGGTGCGTGGCTTTGTCGAAGAAGTAGTTCGTTTCACATTTGTCACACTTATAACCCACGAAGCCCTCGCGACAATGGCAGGTGCCGTTGCTGTGACATTGCATGGAAACTGAGCCCATTGTGTCACAGTTACAGGCTGGGAGAGGACAGCGGGACAGCGGGATGGGATGATGAGAAGACGGGCGGGGGAGCGGAGGCAAACATTCGAACAGTTAGAAATGTGCATTAGAAGATGTATTGGAGGAACAGATGATGGTACATAGGGCAGATGCGATGCACTGAAGTAAGGTCCTGCTATACCTCTGCAACCTCGTGACGAGAATCCAAAGAAGCCCACACGGCAAGTATCACACAGTCTCCCCTCCACTCCCGCGCGACACACACACTGCCCCGTGACCGGATGACATCCGATGGACGACGAGCCAATTGGATTACACTTGCACCTGAGGAAGGCGGGAAAATATCTTGTAGTAGTGGATTTTGGGTGCTCAGTATTATACAGAGTTTCACAGGTGATTTCTGTACCTCTCACATCCTAAACCCGGTTGGAGGTTGAAGAAGCCGACTTCACAATAACTGCAATCCCGTCCTGTCACGTGACTGAGGCACTGACAATTTCCTGTCTGAGGGTGGCATTCATTTACATGCCCAGAGGTTCCGGCAGGATTACAGCTGCACGCTAGACGAAACAGACAGAACAGTTTCATTATCAAAACAATGATAATATTCCATTTTTATCGATTTGATCCCAGAGTGCTTGAGGGAAAAATGAAAGCAAATAACAGACGGTACCAAGGAGACTTCAGACATTGTTCTGCACAAAAGTTGGACTCTGGGTTTAAATAAGATGAACACATCACAGCTCTTACTCTTTGGATCTCTGTCTGCCTTAGTCCACTGTTTCATTCACTTAGACTTTTTTTAATTCTCCCAACCCAAAGAATCTCTTTCTTTCTTTCTTTCTTTCTTTCTTTTTTTGGTGGTTATCTTTGTGACTCACAGCCATTTGTTCACCCCATTTTCGCTTTCAACTTTCATGTCTCAAGAGTGCTACACCTGTCGAATTGAAACTCCTGAGATGATTAGTCAAGTCCATTTGAATGCACCATTTTCTGCGCACCTTTAAAAGCTGAACCCAAGGCCATGTAGTCCTTAATGGAATTTGTTCTGAATAGTGCTCAGACTATTACTTGACTCTACCTATCCTGTGGTAAGCAGAACTATCTGAATCCTAAAAGTCGTATTGATGGAAAGTATGTTTCGAGCGTGGAGTCAGTATTTATAAAGACCTCGAACTACCAAAAAAAAACATATTTTAGGATACATAAAATACTCTAGTTTGTGTCTGTAATGTGTTTTTTTTCCACACTAGTTGAGCCGCCATTTTTTAAATGACATGTTCTCCTTTTCCCTTGCTGCTTCCTCAAGCTATGAATATGCAAATATGCTCATTTCAAAAGTTTAACACAAAACTAAAAACAATATGTCAACTGGATGTCAAACATCCAGCTGAGGAACAATCAGCAAAACACATTTTTGGAGTGGAGGGGGACTTAAACTGTCTGTCTTCCTCCATTTCTCTCAATAAATTATACATAATACATAATAAATTAATAAACCAGTGTTTCATCACAGTCCCTTCTCGGTTACTTACGCTTGCACTTCTGGCCAGCTGTCTGTTGCAGGGCATCGCCGTAGAAACCCCGCCGGCAGCGTTGGCAGTGTTCCCCCTCTGTGTGTCCCACGCATTTCAAACACCGGCCGGTGGCTCGGTCACATATTCCCACCGCGTTGAAGTCCACGTTGCCATTGCAGTCGCATCTCACGCACGGTCGAGCTGACCCATATTGTCCCAGGGGGTCACCATAGTAACCGTCTTCACACATCTGACAGCGCATCCCTACACAAGGGAGAGGGGAGGTTACAGGAGTAGGCAGGAATTAGATGGATGACTGAGCTAGAACACTGTTTGAGGTCATCCCCGTGTCACCTCCGAGTCTGTTATAATTAAATTAAACCTCATATCAGATGTGTCTGAATCACAGGTGGCATTGTAAAATGAGTGCCTGCAAATGAGCTGCTTTAAAGCAACAGTCTTCTGGGTATCAAGCTGTCAGACGGAAATGCTCTCATCCTTTCTTCCTTGACATAAAGCCCATTATTTACCGTGTGGTGCCACAGAAATGATTTTACATTGTCGGTGGTTCATCTCACCTGTCTGTCCTGCAGGGCAGTTGGTACAGACCACCTGTCCTGTCTCTGCAATTTGGGCACAGCTGGTATAGTCTGGGCAAGGGCAAGGCTGACAATCACCAGGCGTGCCAGTCAAAGCGATGCCATAGTAACCATCCAGGCAGCGCTCACAGGTCATCCCGGTGGTGAAGTCTGAGCACTCACAGACACCTGAAACAGAGAGGGGAGTGTAACAATTACGCACTTCTTCTACACACACACACACACATCTGCTTGTATTCGTCAGTGTTTTTCAGCCTCTTGGCTCTGACACAGACGGTGATGTTCCCGCCATCGCCAGCAGAGAGCGCTGTGTCTCTGACCATAATTGCAGCCACTTCATACAAACACTCCACTCCACAGCTCCAACTGGTAAGAAAACATTCCCCACAGCCCAGCGTGGAGAGCAGAAGACAGCTAAATTCACCCCGACTATAATTGCTTTGGGAAATATAAGAGCCAAATGCAGTCCGAAAGACCTTCAAGAAATAAAGCAATTCCCACACCAAGTGGGAGAGATTACCAATTCTATGATGTCCGGGAAAACAAACTGTTGGTTAGAAAGCCTCAGAAAAATGACACACAGCTTTAGGCCGCTTTGCTCACGTGCAACATATGTTCATATGCATGTATATACAACAGATCTCTCATTAATTCTCTGCAGGTTGTTGAGCAGATTTTCAGTCTTTTCAAATCTGGCACGCTACAGACACTGATGTAACATGCTAAGCAGAGGAAACCACAGGAGTGAAGAACATGGCATAACGTTTGGGTTGACTACATCAGTGTGAGACAGCAAAACAACCCTGGTTCTTCCTCTTCTTCTTCTTCTTCTGTGCCTTTCAAATTTGCAACTTGCGAAATGAAAATGTTAAACTACACGACGTGGCGCTCTGATTTAATAACTGACTGACTAAAGCTTAAAGAAGACGACGAGAGAGCAATAAGCGTTAACACTCTTGGAAAACACAAAGAAAAAAGAAGCGTTGCGATGATTACAAAGTTAAATTCATCACAAGATCATAATGAGTAGACGTTCGTTACATTTTTATCACTTGTGCGTTTGTAAATGTGACAATATAATAGCTGCTTTTATTCCGTGTGCAGCTGCGAGAAGATATTTAACATTCCTGCTGCACAGCGAGGTTTGTTTGGCCTATTAGTATTCACTGAGCGTCTGGATATCAGAGAAGTTACAATCATTTTTTTTTTTAATTTCAAAGTTTCTCAAACGACTTAAGCATCGGTTGATAACAATAATTGCGCTGATTTTCTAGAAAACACCAATAATATCTCGATGCATAGTAAATAATCCACGGGCGTGCGATTTTTTGCGGAGCCCTCATTAAAATTTCCCATCACTCCCTCATAGCCCACGGTGTGATTCAGTGAGAAGCTCTTCACTGTGCATTTTTAAATCAGCTCACACCACTGAATATTGGAGTAAAGTAATTCTCGCCTCTAGCTGTACGGGGTCACTGCAACCAGTGTCTCCCATCACTAAATAAAGCTCTGTTGGCTTCGGACCTGCAAGTCAAGGATGTGGGATAACATCTGCAAAGCTAAATTGATCACATAACCATTAAGGCTAACAATTATCCCGTTGTTTGATGAAGTGCAGACTTCTGGGTAAAAATCATTAGTTCTTCAGTGAGGTGAAGTGAATAATACATGACTTCCAAGCCATAATGCCAGTCATTTAAACAGAGTATTTAGTAATAATGATTGTTCCCAGCATAAAGAAGTGAATCTTTCTTGAATTTCACAAGGCATTACAATGACACTGATGGCGTGCGGTGTCAATCCCCAATGAGCCATAGTAAATTTAATGGCAGCAGAAATGTGCTGACTTTACTGAGTGTGAAGATGACTGAGCGTGATATGAGGCAGTAGAGCCACCGAGGGCCTCCTCGACGCTATTATCATTCCAGCGGCTCCTTGGAAAAGCTAACGCCATGCATCACAAACTGTGTGGCTGAATGGCAAGGCCGCTCATCACATGACGCTCCCTCATCGGCATGCTAATCGTCGTTACTTCGTGACGATTTCTTTCGTCACCGAATCAACGATTGCGCCGTAATGAATTGTTGATTTCTGCGACGCTCCCGGTGGAGCTGCAGACTTTGAATCCTTTGACAAATCTGCAACCATCGCCGCCGTTCTGCCCCCCCGAGCCTCTCGCACTCCTCCCCTCTCAGCTATGGAGCAATGCACTTCAGCTCTCCGCTCTCCGCCTGAACTCTGCCTGTCTGTTCTGTGATGGCAAAGCAATATTTTTCTACACGAGAAACAAGCTGTTTTTTTTTTTTTTAAGAGCTGCCCTCCATCATATACACATCATACTCCAAAGAGCTCCTTTCTGCCACTGCTCATTCTACCTGCACCTCATCCCTCCACTCTGCTCCTCATTGTACTACCCTCTACAGATAGACACACATATTCAGGCCTAATGCACTTCATTAAGGAAGCCACTTGTGGAGAATAGGAATATATTGGAATACATCACTGAATGATAGCTGCGGGTGCACGGACAGGCACTACAGAAAGAGAGACAGGTAGCACCGCCGTCTGGCTTTTTCCCGCATCTCTCTCTCTCGGTGTGTTTATACTTGTGCATCATTCAGTGTTCTTCAAACAAAGTGCGAGGAGTAGCTCCTCCCGCAGCAGCTTCTAATGGCTTTAATGGAGTGAGATGGAAAAGTGCGAGGGTATAAAAATCCAAGGAGGAATTGATTTTAAATAAGTGTGTTTTTGTTTAGGTGAAGATCAGAATGTGGCTCTCTTTTGTTATAACATCCGAAATTTGAATTTATTTTTACTGACCAAAAGATCAACGTCAGCGTCATCCTGCGCCATCTTGGGAGGTCTCTCTGAAGGAGAAGGGCGACGTGTGGGGTTCCTGACAGCATGTGCGAGTAAAACAAGTCGCACGAGTTCAAAGAAACATGTGGCCGTGTGAGTTACGCGACTGTTTAGGCTACTCTCCTCTTCCGTCTTTCAAGCGATCATAAACAAAATTGGAAATTAGAAAGCGTGGGACATGAGCTTTTCAAGACCTCCTCATTTTCCAGGAGCCTTGTCTACTTAGCCCAGTGGAACACGAAGAAGCTTCGGGCCAAGGAAACCTACTCACTAATGCATGTGAACACCCTGTTTTAATGAAGGAGAGAAGGAAACAAAACAGAGAGAGAGAGGGAGGGAAACAGAGAGAGAAAATTTGGTCTGCAGCTTGGAGGCCTTAAGGGTAGAGGTTTGGGTACATCTGCTGCCGCACTGTTTGATGGTGGATGTTGCTCTCTAACTCAACACACATATGCTGCCAGCGCATGCTGCAGATGTGGCTTGTCACTGGGGCCTGAATGAGTGGACCACTGCAGAGGAGAGAGGGGGGATGTCGAAGGAAAGGAAAGGAGGAGGGGCCGTATATTCTGTCCACCCCCATACATAATGCGCACAATACGGATGACTGGGGAAATATGTTTTGTCACACTGTGACTGTGGAAAATAAATGCATCAATTCCTGTTTTGTGTACGGAGGCTGTCAGCCAAATTGCTGTGGCCAAGGCTCCGGGGTATCAGGGATGGGAACCCGAACGGCAGCGGTTGTAACTCATGTTGTCGGTCATCTAGTTGTTATAGAAGAGCCGGACAAATGATTTACTGTGTATTTTACTCTGATCAGACGTCAGTTCATTCATAAAACTGAAACAATCAGCTGTTAAAAAATCTTCTTGGGTTGATTGTGTTTGCTTCTTGATTCAGCTGATTTAACAACAAGCCATTATACTGTCTGTCAGTCCTCCACTTTGTATCTCATCATCTATTAGTTTGGATTCCAGGACTTTTCTGCAAACATTCATGGTCTCCAGATGATGAACCAGTGACTTTTCCTGTGGCGTCACTAGCAGAGCAACGTGTCACTTATCCTGTGAAATATCTCAAAATTTACTCCATGTATCGACACAAAAATGATGCATCATTTTTTATCTGCAAATTAAAGAACAAATGTTAGCGCTCTAGCAAACCAAACTAAGATAATGAACATAGGAAACATGATACCTGTTGAAAGGCCTCACAGAGACACCAGCATGGCTCTTAGCCTTGTTTAATATTAATTTCAATCACAACAAGGTGGAAGATTTCTTTGTTTTTTGTATTCCTGCAGTGTGTAGTTCAGTTCTCTCCTCGGTTCTTGGCTATTTTCAAATCTGCTGTTGTGAGGCAGGTGACGCTTCCTCAATTTCCCTCGTTTCAGCGATGCACCGGGAAGGTTGTGCCGTCTTCCTTGTCTTAACTAATTTCATCAAGGGAAATGTCGACAACAGTTTCAAACCACAGATCTCTGACAGTGTGACTGGAAACCGAGGCAGGCAGGCAGGCAGACGGAGTGTGCGCATTGTTTATCTTCCTGTTTATTTCTGTGTAAAATAAATGCGGTGTTTGTGTGGAGATAAGTAAAGCGTGCTGAATAGGATTAGTAGGAGAAATTACATGGTAAGATTCATTCTAACTGACTACATCTATCTTTTTTTTTTTGCTCATTTTCAGTTCCCCTCACTGTCGCTCCTCATATTCCATCACGCTGATGCAGGCCAGGCATCTCAGGGCTTAGTCTGCAACAAATACAGCCCACCAGAGAGATTAGGGGCTGAATAAGCCAGCGCTACAGCCAGCTTCTTTCTCTATCAGTTTGTCTGCCTCAACTTTCTCCCATAGATTTTTCTAACTAATGACCTTAGGGAGCAGAAGATGGCATTTAAGCAGGCATTTGGGAGATGCACGCTCCGGCTTCCTCTGTCTCATTCTAAAGCAGCTCTCTGTTAGTAAACACTGACTCACAGTATCCTCCATTTTAACCTAGCATTCTAATGAGAACTGCAACGAGCAGCATGTTTGTAATTTCTTCATCTGTACCCTAATTGATGCAATGAGACAGGTACTCTGGGTGATGGCCTTTATTAGGCCGACTTCGGTATAATTCGCTGCAGGGGCCCCTGGTGATCTGTTCCCCTTCACAGACCAAGGTCCAAAAAAAAAAAGCTTCAGTTTCCTGACCTCCTCCTCCAGACTGCAGTGGGCGTGACATTTAGCTATGCAAAACCACTGTGCATTATTCAAAAATTTGGCCCCGCACAAATGTCAAAGTGAGAAACAAGCATATGCTCTTATGAAAAAGAACAAGGACCACAAAGACCTTTATTTACTCTGGGGTTTGCAGAAGCTGACGCACATTCTGCATCCAGGTATTTGTGCTCAGCGGAATGCAGCTAACTATACTCGACCTTCTTAATGGCCGCGCGATTATAGCCAGGATCGAACGTAAGTGATGCGAACATGTGGTTTAACCTGAAGACTACGCGTTGGGCAAATGATCTCACAGTCCGTGGATGCACTTTATGGATGCGCAGACAAAAATCTGTTAGATCCACATCGACCCACATGTTCAAATCTTTAATGCATTCGTGCGTGTCTCATTATAATTCGAGATGCATGGGATATATTGAAAAAATTGGGCTGCACCGTTAATGGGCTATTAACCTAATTAATTAAGTGGTTTCCCATTAATATTGTGTCACTGATAAGGGGAAGGGAAAATTCATTAAATGATTCCCCGGTTTGTTCACTACGACAGAAAGCGCCAATGTCACCTTTGATTGTGTGTCGATTTGAACTTAAAAATGTATAATATTTATTTGGATAAAAAATTATATTTATGCACAAAAATTGTACAAAATTTGCCTATCGGCAACCTAACAGAGGATTTCAAAAGAAAGCAGGGAGACTGGTGGTCGTCTGCTCGAAAATAATATGTAATGTATGTACACTGCAGCAGTATTTTTATATGAAATACACATCAGTGATGTGGCTGTGTCCCATGTATTTCAGGTGCTGAACAGTGGCAGGAACATAATGTAGTAAAAAAGCAGGTGTGTGAATTTTTTTTTTGTCATAAATTGGGAGAAATACGGGACAAATGTGACCCCAGGAGGAAAGCGGGAGTGGGCAAGGAAATACGGGAGTCTCCCGGGAATATCAGGAGGGCTGGCAAGTAGAGCAATATGCTTATGGATGAGGACAATGGGGTAAGGTGTTGAGGGAGATGGGACTGAGGATCCAAATGATGAAACCTCTCAGCAGAACAGGTTTTAAATCTACGGCACATTAAGCCACATTTTGTTTCTTTTGACTTTGGATTAACGCCGCTTTGAACAGATTACACACGAGTGAGTTAGCATGCCAAAATTAGTTAATTAGAACACAAATTACAGTTGAAGCTAATGTGAATAATCATTAATTTTGCAAGTGTTAATATATTTATAAACCTATGTACTGGACACATTTAAATCTTGACCTGATGGTGTGTGCTGGATGAATAATTAACGGATCACTAGAGTTGTTGAATTCATTAATAAAATGTACATGATATTAAATATGCACAATGTACATGTGTATTTGTTCTGATTATATTACTTATGATCCAAAACTCTCTGAGCCTTCAGGATTTCAAGCCAAGCAAATGAAGTTAGTCCCAGATTTACTCTTTGACCTCCCTCGACATCTCCTTTGGTCTTTTCACCTTTAGAGGCTATAGAAGCTGCTGAGCCAGTTACAGTTACAGTTACACCGCACACCGGCTCTCCGACCATGCCGAAGAAACTTCATCTTTCCAGCTGGGCTGAGCTCACAGTTCGGGCAGCCCAGCTAACAAACTGAGCTAACAGCAGCTAACAGCGACTATAGTTTGCAGAATTTACCGTCTAGCAGAAAATCACCAAGCGCTGATGAGGAAATCAGAGGGTAACTGAACCATTTCCTCCTGAACAAAGATTTGAAAATTGGAAACAAAGGCGTAAAGCATTAACATCTCGCATTGTCTGTTGCTTGTCTGTTAATCTGTATCTACGGCCGGGTTCGGGTCTTACATTTCTCGGTCCTACATTTTGCATGCGTCTGGTTCCCAGCTTTCCAAAAACCTAGTTCAGATTCAGCTCCTGCATTTCTCAGTTCTTCATGGGTCAGGGGCCTGGCTTTCAAATAATAGACAGATCTGGTTCAGTTCAGGGTTTTACCTCCACACTCCATGCCTCCAGTTTGTAAATGCTTGAGTAAAAAAAAAAAAAAAAAGAGAGAAGCTGTATCTCGATCCACACAAGACAATATACAACTGTTTCCACAGATTTACTGGCGCTCCCCAGGACTAGTAATTCCGCATTACCCCACAATTATTTAACCGTTTTTGACCTTGGCCCTTTGAATTCCTTTTTGTTCAGACAGATCCTGATACAATATTGTTTTCTAAAGATGTAAGTACACGTGTAGTTCACCATGGAGGACTAACACAGATCTATTAGGCAGCAGAGGAGCTTTAATACAGCACCTTAATGCTCAATACCCAGCAGCAACTACAGTGTCGAGAGCATCATGTGTTTCATTTGTTTAGGTGATTAATGAGCGCTCTCCTACAGTGTGGGCTGTGCAGAAAATTGAGTGTCTCCATTGTATCTATACATTACAATCATCTCTCTCCTTCCTCAACAGTCTCCCACGAGCTTAGAAATTATGGCTTTTGCCTAATTTGGTACAGAAGCGTGTCCACTGCAGTGGTACAATGAAATTAAAGTACGTCCCAAACTGTGGAAACACGTGCTGCACACAGTTTTTTTTTTGTATCGGAAGGACATATGTTTGACTTCATCAGCCCCGCAGCGCCCGGCGCTCAGCAGAAATTGCAGTTTGCTCGTTCCACCACAAATATTAACATTTCCAATCTGTTGTGTTGCGCTACAGCAAATAGAACCGACACAACTTAGAGAGTGTTAATAAATCACGATTATGATGCACCATTGGCTGCAGCTTCCCTCGGCAGCCAGTGAATAAACTCCATCCCAATTCTGTCTGTGGGCACACCCTGCATGATGATACAAGTCGTTAGGTAATTATACAGCAATTAAGATTCTGATAGGAGAGAACAGCAGGTTGGTCCGCCCTCGTGGTGACAAATGATGAACAGGGTGTCTCTAATCGACTTACTTTGATAGTTCCCCTTGACCTGAACTTATAGATTTATGGAGAGCTTCTGCTGTTTGTTTGCTTCCTCCCTTCGTTTTTTTTATTTTTTTAAAGAGAAGCCAGCAGGCCTTCAGAAGATGATGCGCTATCATCATCTATTTTGAAAAGAAAGGCTAATTTTAAAAGCGCTTCCTTTTCCCGATAGTCAGCTAATGCTATTCAGCCCGAGAGCTTCGTGCCAAAGGACATAACACGGGGGATTTTTGATCCATGACTCAAAGGACACATCGTGTTCCATATTTAACACTCATTCATCATTTGCATGGCACTTGTGCCATGTAAATATTTTTACATCCACCCTGAGAAGCATGCGCGCATGTGTGTGTGTGTGTGTGTGTGCATGTATAAGAACTTGAAAGGGGGTGAACTCTATTAACATGCTAAATGCTGCTAAGATCTACCTGCTGGAGCAAAGCAGCATCTACTTTGATGTTGACGAGTTAAACACATTTATTTATATATATATTTATGATATATAGTAATTGGGGCTTCCTTCTAGCAACTCAGATCAGAAGCGCATTTGTGTTCAGACCGCCTACTATCTTCTGACACTTCAATCTTTTTCAAGAACAAAGAACAATAAACTGACGTCTCAGTTTTCTCTCTCACATCTGCTCTTTGTTGGCACTAAATCCTGTTCTGCATAAAAGCATGCACACGTTAGGAATCACATGAAAGAACATTAATATAAGGAGCAGGGAGAGACACGCCGTGTGGAAAACTTGAGATGCACGGGAGGGAGTCAAGGACGCTAAAAACAAAGTCAAGGTGGCTGAGGAGAGCAGGTGCAATCCTATCTGAGATGAAGAAGGAAGCAGAAGACAGCAAGAAGCTGACTTAGGGAGTCTGGGGAACAAGATGAGGCGTAGGGAACAAGTGTGTGTGTGTGTGTGTGCGCGTGTGAAAGAGAGACATCCAGATTGAGAAGACACATAAGAGACACCGAAAATCTGCAAGCAAATTAGACATCATTAGCCAAGAGGCGGTTAACAAGTCTAATTAGGGGGGAGGCAGGCAGGCAGTGATACTAGACTTGCTTCCGGACGTCAGATACACACACACACACATATACAGTCTTATAAATACACACACAGTCACAAGCTTAACACACTCTTACAGCCAAAAGCTTCAGGCATCTCCTAACTAGGTCAGATCCCTGATACTTTAAGGCTGAGGGTAGGAGGGAGAGAGAGAGAGAGAGAGGGGAAGAAAGAGATTGAGGAAAGATAAAAGATGGAGGCTGGGACCTTGCATGGGAGAGTCGCCTGCTCTCGGTGAGATGGAGAGACTTGTTTAAAGCTGCGAGAGTGTGACAGAAGGGGGGGAAACACTCAAGGAGAGTACGCACACACACACACCACACACACACATATAAATAACCGCAAAGAGGTTGACTTGTTTACACACCCAACAGCTGCTGTTTTACTTCTGTCATTTACGGGACGTTGCGTTTAGGATATGAATCTGAAAGAATACTGCAGCTGCTGTTATTATCTCCCATAAAATGACAGGTGCATTAAACACACACTTCTACTTTAGTTGGTAATATAAAGATTAGTTGGGTGAAATGAGAACGCCGCCGTATTAGTGCAAAGCCATCCACTTCTCGGCTTGAGTGATGGCTTGCCAATGCTCCGGAGGGTTGACGGAGTTACATTCCCTTGAAGCGATGATGACTGAATGTCAGTTCTGGAAAGACACAGAAAAATGCTTCAGTCGAACAGCCCGCATCTCTTTCTGTTCCCTCTGCTCTCTTGGAGGCACAGTGACAGAAAATATTGTCTCAACAGCCTCTGATGATCCTTCATCTCACGTAACGCGGGCTGAAAGCTTCAGAGGGACGCGGATCGTTTTAATATTCTATAATAACACGGCAACACGGCGTTGTGTTTAACGTTAAGCTAAGCTGGTTGCCATGACCGACACTGCCAATGGTGAACAAGAGAGCACGTATAACTACTATTTTAAAGTCATTGCATTAGTTATGTATTGACTTTCTTATCCTCTTATTGTTTTTTTTTAAAATCACTGAGTGGCTTGGAAACAAATTATTTCTTGGACGTCCTCTGCAGCTTGACTAGGACCTGAACAAAAATAAGTATGGAGTCCTCCTTCGGTCACTGTGGCCCTGGTCTCCGTAACAGTCTGCCTGTGAAACTCCACCTCTGCAGACTTATCCTTTTAGCCTGGCTCTTATTTAAGGTGCTTTGTCATTTACTGCTGAGCTTTCAAGCCCTGTCCATGCTGATTCTTCTCACCACCACCTCTGACTGAGACTCTTGCCCTGTTCCTGATTCCCAGTCTGCAGTCCGGCTGACATCTGTTCTTGTTTCCCAGTCGGCGGTCCGGCTGACACCTGTTCCTGATCTTCCATCGACGGCCCAGTTGTTACCCAGTCTGCAGCCCATTGATCTGACCGCCATCCTACAGAGAGGTCCCGCCTACGCGGCCAACCTCCAGATCGATCCTGCCTTCTTTGCTGCCAGCCTCCTGAATGGTCCTGCCTTTGCCAGCCTCCAGACCGGTCCCACCTACGTCTCCGGTCTGCTGGTCGGCCTTCCAGACCTTCTTCACCAGATCAGCCTTGCCCCCAGGTCGCCCGCCTGAGGTCTCCCGCTCGGCTTTTGGACCAGCCTTCTATCCATCAGCTCTCTTGAGATTTCCGACACTTACTTGCTGTCATCATTTTGTGTCCTTGCTGACGGCTATACAGTACAACACTGACTTCCCCATTGATAAAATGCTGAGTATAGCACTTTTTTTTCCTTTGTGTAGTTTCTGAGAGCAGTATTTATTGTGGATAAATGTACACACTCAGAAGAGCACAAGGATATAGTGCATAAAGTATATAAGGAGTGATTTCAGACTGCATGTCTTTCAAACAAACCCAAGCAACTTAAATCGATATATAAAGCTCCTCCAATGCCACAGAAGTCTGTGGTAGACATTGTACAGCAGCTTTCAAAGGCTGTGGTGCTCACCCCGTGACCAGTAAATTGACTTTGGCAGGTAAAACTGAGCTCTCCTGTAAATATAAAATGATCTGCACTTGATTTATGATTTTACTTTTCAGGCTTCTTTAGGCTTCTCTCCATGTGCAGAGATCACTGAATCAGAAACACTGCGGATTGGATGCCAACGAAGCGGCACAAAAATCATCAGGCCGTCCTGACATTTTTCAAACCCGTCATTCAGGTACAGTCGCGTGCATGCCAAATACACTGTAAATGTTGCGCTTATTACCTGTCTCTGGGTGACAGGACCCGTGCCGATGGCAGTTACACGGCGCGCATGTCGAGAAAGTCCCTCTGCCGGGGTCTTGGCGGGTGAATCCTGGGGCACAGCGCTCACAAAACTGGCCCGCAAAACCCGGGGGACAGGAACAAGATTCCACCCACGGGGCGGGAGGACTTGCTGGAGCAGAAGAGATTAAAGCCGAGGTCAGGGTCACCCTCGCGAGCTGCGATGTGTCTGGAGAGGAACAGAAGAGAAAAGACAGGAAGAGCACTTTGTCATAAAACTGATGCTTACAAAGGTCAGTGGTAAACTGATAATTGTTGCCTCAGAGGCCTGTTGAAGTGTTGGGGGTGCCTGCTTTTCTCTGGAATTAGTTGTGTGTGCGTGCGTGTGTGTGTGTGTGTTTCTATCTCGTTAAGCAGTGGGTTATTAGCATTTGTTGCAGTGCTGTCCCTCCCTCCCTGTCTCATTACAGGTTCTGGCCTGTGTTTACAGTTTACAATCTGACACACACACACACACTCTCTCTCACACACACAATAACAGATTCATCCACCCACGCGCCCGTAAATGCCACACTTAATGCTCGCTCGCACGCGCACGTGCGCACGCGTGCGCCCACACACGTGCGCTCATCACCGGGGGAATCTTTGATATGGCAAATGAATAAATCACTGCGGCAGAGCAAGACGAGAAGAAAAGGAGACAGGAGACTCGGTGGAGGTATGTCAGACGTGCGGTTCCTGTGGGGGTTTTCGAGATCCCTCTCTCCTCTCATGAATAGTGATGGGGGTAGACCATCTTGAACCGAATCCCTTTCACCCTGCGCTCTCTAAACCTCAGCCGCAGAAGACGAAATTACTTTTGTTCCTGGTCCATTGCTGAGTCTACCTTCACTGAAGACACACAAGACAGACAGATGGATGGATGGATAGCTAGAGATAGATAGATAGATAGATAGATAGATAGATAGATAGATAGATAGATAGATAGATAGATAGATAGATAGATAGATAGATAGATAGGTGGTAATTACAGTGCATACCAAAGGAAATAGAATTGGAAGAAAGATACTGAGGGGGGACAATGTGGAAGAACCTGATGAGAGGATGGACCTTGGCTTCTAACAAGCCGTGATCCAGCCATTTCTCCAGCGCCGTTGAAGCCCAGTTCATTTGCACCTCCGAGGAGTAATCAGTAGGCGACCCTGTCCTCCTCCTCCTCCTTCTCCATGACTCGCCCTCGCCTCTCTCCTTTACACTCCTCTACCTCAGCTCATTCATCAGAGGGGGGTGTGCAATTAAAACCAGTTTCAGACACTTTACCCTACATTTCAGATAATGAAAAACATTTAATTTTAAGCCGGGTTCTCTCCATCAGTGCTTTCTCCCACCCACAAAAAAAAAAAAAAAAAACTTGTCAGAGCAGCCAAGATTTTTATTCCCTTTGCTCACCGCAGCCCTGCAGAGTATGACAATTTAGCTCTCCTTAGGTACCTGGACAAGAAGCCATTAAGCCATTGACTTCTCATAAACTCCAATATGCCCGTGCTCTCTGTTCAAAACTTAATTTTTGTGGTGGAGAAAAAGAAAGGCCTTTACAGTGACTGCTGTTAAAGGCTGCCTTTATAGTCAGAAGACAATACTGTCATTAAAATAATACAGTTCTGGCATAAGAGACTCAGAGAGAAAGTTAAGGACAATGTGAGAGAGAGCGAGAGAGACGTGAGGACAGCTTTATGGGATTTTGAAATTAAGGTTTGCCGTGCAGCCTGCAGTGATAACGCACTTCTAACAGTGTTTGAGAATGAGTTGGAGACCCGACGCAAATCATTAACAGACTTTCTCCCCTGTGATGTGCAATAGATGCAGTGTAAACTGTGCGCTTGACTTTGTTTGCATGTTCGCGTGGGCGGATGGGTGGTTACACAAAACAGTTTGATGGAATATGCATGACTGCGCTCCCGTGTCTGTGTGCACAGACCCAGTCTTTTTGCATGCACCAATGAACGTGGGTACCACACACGAGCGTGCGCGTGTGTCACAACGCCTGCACAACTGAACAACTAATTAAAATGGTGTAAGTAAGTGTGAGAGAGCTGGTGATTTTTTTTGGCCAGCTGTTCTGTCTTCTTGGTGCTCTAATCCGCCGTAATGCCTCTTGGATCCCGCCTGTACTTTGCATTACAGACTATCAGATAGAAAGCGAGGGGGGGACAAGATAAAAATAACAGAAGGATTTCAGGAACTAGTTCCCAACGTCTGGGAATAAATGTCCCGATTTTTTGCTGAGCCAGATATGGAACAGTTGGAACTATTCCCTTAATACAAACACTGACATTGTTTTAGCGACTATCTTTGGCGCAGCTTTAATAATCTGTACTACCGTGTAATGAAAATGTATTTTTTATTAATAAAATGTGAAGGTTCCTGTGCCGAGTTTCCCGGTGTTACCTTTAAACTGTCATGCCGTTCTTTTCACAGTTACACATGATAACGCAACTGTTCTCCTGAAGTACGTGCAGAATCTTTACGCACATTAACATACACACACAAGCACACGCAGCTTACAGTTGTGTCCTCCAGCGTTGCTGATGCTGAGGGCTGTCAGGTTGTACAGGAGACGTTGGAAATCAAAGGCAGACAGCGCAGGTTTAAATCGCATCTCGTTTTCGTGGAGCCTGTTAAATAAGAAGACAGAAAACACATCATTCACACTATGCAGCGCAGTGTTTAAGCAGCGCATTCAGATGATGAGACACCACATTTTACAGGTCCAGAAACATAAGTGGATTAAATTTGTTTATGTGGCTGATTTATGAACAACCAGCGCGGTTTAACAGTAATTTAATCACTCCATACAACCAAGGAGATAAGATAATGCCAAGTCACAGCTTGACTTTTTATGGTAGGCTATCTTCGGCACCACACACACACGCACACGCACACGCAGTGCGAAGACAAATTTAAATGTGCTGACTCCAACACATATTCAGGGTCTTGATCATTGAGCTTTGCCATCTGCTGAAGGATGTTCTGCAAAGCCAGGCTGCACAGCTGACATCTGCCTGTTTTACTCCAGGTCTCATGCACTCTTTCCATCTTCATGAGAGATGCTGTGTCAGCTCCACACAGGTGATGTTGTGCTACACTGTCTTCTCCCCCTGCACCCTCCCGGATCCTGTGAAGGTCTCAAAGGTAAGGAGTGGCATGAAGCATGAAGAAGCACATTCATATATGGAAACCTTCACGTGCATGTGTAGCTAACACCTTCGAAAATGTGGCACTTAATGAATGAAACCTTAGAGTTGCTGAATTATTATACTGTGATAGAGAAATGAACCAGTGTTCCTAGTTCCTAGCTAGTTACAATTTTCATCACGTGCATCTGCTCATGAAGTTCTGCGCAGCAGCAAAATGCATATAATATGTCAGAGATGGCCGTTATATTTCTTAAATTTTCACACATAAACAACAAGAAAACTAGCTGCATGTTATTACCGATGGCTAGTACAACACCGATATGCTGGTGCATGTAAATACATACCTATAATAGCCAAACGTGTGAAAAGACTTTGATTGACACATTAGTGAAATGTGGAGTTAAAGAGGTTAAAACTGTTTTTCACCAGTTTTCAGTCCAGGATTTTGTGGGCGGTCCTTAAAGGGTGGCTCGATGACACGCCGAGGCCACCCTGAGCGTACCTCTGCACCCCTAGCAGACAGATAGATAGTTATCCTGCTCAGTGTTTCAAAGTTAGTCATGTCATTTTCTGAACTCCTCTGACACGTTTCAGTCGCTTCAAAATTGCTGCTTGACTGCTCCCACGAGCGGGCATGGCTTCAACACATTCGGCAGACACACCACCACAGTCCTGGAGCTGAGAATACTGCTCATTTTTACATGATTTTGACACCTAATTTCATAAACGTGTCGATATTTTTAATCATTCAGATTTGGCTGGGTGGTTAATAACGCTTTCTGCTTCGGTCCGACAAACTCAGAACTCATATTTATCCTTTGCATGATCTTTGTAGTCAAATCGATTAAATACAGGAAGAAAATGATTAGCAAATTGTTGCATTCTTTTATTTTCATCTTGAGCAGCATCCGAACTTTTTTTGGA
This sequence comes from Nibea coibor, assembly GCA_023373845.1. NCBI lineage: Eukaryota > Metazoa > Chordata > Actinopteri > Sciaenidae > Nibea > Nibea coibor. The sequence continues at coordinate 17,900,810 of CM041720.1, read as the reverse complement.
CCTGGGTTTGTAGCAATAAAGTTATTTTTTACAACTTATAAAACGCATTTAATAAGGGCAACTTAATTGAAAGCAGCAGCCAATTATAATACATGAACCTTGTAATTATGGGCAAGAACCATAAAAGACTTAAGTAGAAAACCTTTAGTTTGTTGACCATATCAGTCTAAGTGTGAGTGTTCGTTGGCCTCAATTTTATTAGGTCAACTCTCCTCAGCCCGATACTAACTCGCTTTATTTTGTGCATGGCTTCTGTCCTAGCGTTCACATTTACATCGAGAGCAAGTGTGTGTGTGTGTGTGCTCACTGACTTGCCACACAGACTCTCTATTGATGCGGCGGGTCCTTGTTCCCTGGCCTGACATGTAGGCACAGTAATAAAGAGAGGCAATTACAAACTGGGCCTCAAAGCCATGGTAATGGAGCTGGTCAGACAGCGATAAGCAGAGTGTGCATGAAAGTGAACAAACTCCCAGTCAAGCTTTCCCCATGGAGCGTCAGTGTCCCTTTTAATCAGCACCAAGCAGAGCGCGGAGAGCCACGCTGTAATTAAGCCTGCTCCGCTGAGGATGAGAGGAGATCATCAGGAGAGAAAAAAACCCAAAAGAATACTGGACACACACAGACACACACACCACACACACACACATATACCCTGTGTGTGTGTGTGAGAGAGAACAGAGATAGAGATACAAGGTGAGACAAAGACATAGCGGTGTGAGAGGGAGAGAGGAACAGAGACATGATATGGTACATGGAGGATAAGTGAACATGCAGCAAGTGAGTGTGATGTTGAAAAATACAACATAAAACATAAAACGTGTGTCGTTGCACAATATTAGCATAACCTAATTGTGTTTATCTGCCTTTGAAAAAACACATTTTAATTAGATGTAGTGTATACAGCGTCAAATCAAACACTGCTTTAAACAGGGCTTGGTATATCTCCCATTAATCAATCCTCAGTTTATGTGCTCGCATCAAAGTTTGCTTATACTCTGTTCATCTTACGGGCAGTAGAGATTTTAATAGTATAGATGCCTACTCTATTTACTGGTTAAACTCTTCATATATTTGACTTATAAACCCTATAAAGCCAGACAGATTTTTGACGTCTCAATTTATATTTAGCGGACTGACTTTACTGCCATCAAGCCTGATGAAATGGTAAATGGAGTGTGCCATTCTAGTCTTCTGACCACTTCAAGTGCGCGAAGCTTTTCACCCGATCATACACGTTCACACACCGATGCTGCAGCTTTCAGGAGCAATTTGAGGTTCATGCAGACCGGAGGAGCGAGGGATCAAACCGCCGATCATCTGATTAGCGGACGACCCGCTCCACCCCCTGAGCCACAGCCGCCCTCACATGAAGGCCACAAGGTGAAACACGTTAGTCTGACAGCGAAGTTGATTTGCATACTAAATATTGATGGAGTTTTGACATCTTTGGTGATGCTAAAGCCTCACAGATTTCAATGATTGGTTGGATTTCTGTTCTGGAATGAAGGATTCTAGACGAAGTACACAAAAAAAAAGGTAAATGATAGCAGAACAAGAACTGAGTTTTTGGCCCGGGATTGTACGAGTTAATAAATCACAAATAATTCATAAGTTTACCCAGGCATATACTGCAGTAATCCCATGTTTCTTCTTGCTTTGCTCAGTCACCTATAGGAAAAGTTGTTTTTTCTTTTTTTCTTCTTCCGTTTCGTTTTGGCAGCAAAGTCTCCTCTCCTCTGTTCAATATATTCAGCTGACCCTGATCTATGATCAAAGTCAGTGAATTTTCAAAACATGGCAGAAATGAGCTCGGTGCCAGATGCCACATGTCCGCACCACTATTAGCACTCTGCTGACTGCTGCAAATTGGCTCACCTTTTAACGGCATTCATATGAGCAATTTCCTTAAAGACTTTTGGCAGTTAAAAGAGCGAACAGCTGATCAACAGTGACTGTATGCAGAACGTTTATCAGTCGATTGTAAAAATGTAGCTGAGCATCTGAGGGCTTCCTGTTGGCATAAATATTATGCTTACATCCTGCGGACGTACACATACAGCTACAAACAAGGCAATAAAACCTCCCCGCCTACTGGTTTCAAGGGAACATAAAGTGAATAGAGGGAACATCAGAGGGAAGAGTGGATGCTACCTTATATAAGCCATTCACCTCCTCCTTTCATCAATCCCCTCCGCTCGCATCCCAGTGCTTCCATATATTTCTCCTTCATCTGATTTTGAAATGATCTTTGCACCAGGTGGGAACACACGGCCACTTAACAGGTTAACATATTTACCAGCTATGACTGCAGATGCTGTCAGAGGAGAGAGATGTATGTATTCCTACTCATGTTTATTTATGCTCTCACATGCCTTTAGCGAAACGCCGAGACACGTATATTCCCATTCTCAAAACATTATTATTTTTTTATGCATTATGTTGCATCGGATTGCTGTAAATCGCACTGCCAGATAGCCGCATGGATTAATGTGTTTGTGCGAAAGCTCAGGCTCGCACAGATTCTTGACATGTTTGCATGTGTGAGCGCGCGTGTGTGTGACAAAGAGAGGCATAAAGGGACAGAGGGAGTGTGAGGGAATGATATAGAGAATGTGGTGGAGTGCATCTGTGCGTGTACCTGAGAAGTGTAATGAGATCTGTGGAGAACTTCTCCAGAGAGGAAGACTTAATGACAGCCTCTGTCCCCCCAAGCTCCAGTGCATTTCAGAAAGGGAACCAAAGAGCTTCTTTAGCCAGGGCTCTTGGTGCTAAGGGGGAGCTCATTACTAGTGCGCAGACACCAGAGAGAAACATGGAAGTATTGGAGGGAACAGAAACCATGTCCCAGTTCAGGGACTGGATCCTCTGACTGAGCAAAAACTTGTGCTTCTGCTACATAAGAAGATTACTCACAAAACTAACAAAACTAATGGTGCATCCAAGAGCTCCTGGTCCACTTGTAAATATTTACAACTCATATTTACACTAAAGTGGTCAACAAAGTATAAAAAATCAGAAGTGTGACATTTCACGTTCAGTATGACTTGTGATGTTTCCTTTTAAAGAAGCTACTGGTTCGGTTTTTTTTTAACTCCATTAAACTGCGGGCCGGCACAACATAGATTATATTGTGGGCTATTAAGTGCTGCAAAGGATGTCCTCTGAATTCAAATTGCAATTTTATGCAATATTTTGAGAAGCTGTTGAAATCAAACAGTCCTTGTGAGCCCAGTAAGGGGAGCTGGACAGCTTCCAAAATCTACAAATGGGCCATGATCATTAAAGCTAAAACCTGAGAGCAAATTATGATTTGTGATTTTATAGGATTTACTTGTTGGAGATGTATTTTACCAACAACAGTTGATATATATATGTCCATCTGTCCTGTATTTCAGTGAGGCATGGGTTGTCAGATATAGCTGGTGTTTTGATTTTGGTCTTTCTGCAACTATGTCAACAAGGTTTCACTTTGAGAATTGGTAGCAGCTGTGAACACATTTTGAGTTGATATGGCGAACTTTATTAGTAAACAGTTGGTTATTTATTCCTCCAGCAATATTAACATTGAGTTGGAGTCATATTTCTGGCCACCTGGCCAATGCATGTCCAATATTCACTCTGTTTTTGATCTCTCCTGATGCTTTGGAGTAAATGCTATTGTCAGCAGTGTAGGCGAGCATGCCCACAATGGCAAAGCTGACATGCAGAGGCTAAGTAGGTACAGTGTAAGGTTAACCATGTTTATCGTTGAGCTTAACATGTTAGCACATTAGCTAATTAGCTGTAAACAGCTAAGGCTGATGGAATGGTCATTAGTTTAGCATCATATTTTAAAATGTGCCACATGTTTGTGCATGCCGACGGGTCATAGACATGATTTATTCCAGTGTTTAGCGCACCTGCTGGGCACGCCTTTCACCACCGTACATGCCGTGAAGCATTTATGTTGGTGGGTAACTTTATGGAGGAAAGAAGAGTAACCTTTACTTTCTCCTTGGCCTGTCAGCTAACTGTTAGCATACTAAGAGTTGTCACAGTGTGTGACTCGTTGGCTACCAAGAGCCTTGACAATGACACTGACAAATCAGTGTTGAATTCAGACACGTGGTGCGTTGTTTACATCTTTATAGTTGGTTAGATAATAAGACTGGGGCATAACATGACTAACATCTATGATATGATATTTAATTGTGGTGAAAACTGCAGCAATTTGGCGATGAATGTTGACATGGACAGTTTCATGTATAACAAATATTTGTCACCACTCACTCAGTGGGATGGGTCATCTTCTGGGGACCATGAATGCTTGCACAACAATTCGTCTAATATGACAGAGACAGGTTTGTTCCATCAAACTATCATCACATTGCTAGAAAGACGCCCTGCCTCTCCTTCCCATCACTTGACGCTCCAGTTGAAGTGTGCATTTGTTTTACCCACCACACAATAACCAGTTTTATCAAGACCGACCTGTTCTTTGTCAAAGTTTTCCACCACCACAGACAATAGTACAAGTATATTGACTCCTGCCCAAACTGCCAACAATTGTAGTGCGATTGTAGACAACCACCCGCGGTGTGAGCCCATCATTGCAACCACAATGCGCAGGTCCTGCAGGTATACACTTTACAACATCCATCAAGTCAGACTTTTCCTCACAAAGGACTTTGGTCAGCTTTGCTCATGCTTTAATTATCTCCCACCTGAACTACTGCAGCTCCCCTCATAGCAAGGTAAAACTTACTCAGAATGGTGTAACTTACTGCGCCTTTCCTCCACCTTCTTGAAAATGTAACACATTACTACTTTTCCTTTCAGCAGTAACCAACACCCAGTTGCCCATTGTTATCAAGACAGTAAGACAGTGATCCCAGAAGTACGTGGGGGGTCGTCAGGACTGAGCACACAGAGAGGACAATGCACGGCTCCCCGGCTGCGCAACATGTCAATTTCCATGTGGACCCTTCAATTCCTTGCTGTTTTCTGTGCTTTATTTTAAAGAAATCCTCAACAAAACAAAGAAAATAAAATCCCTTCTTTGGGAGGAAGAGTGCTTCCAGGACTGGGAAGTTAAGTTGGTCTGCGGGTGCTGAGGAGGAGAATTAAAGATAGAAACACAGGGGCAGAATTGAAGACAAATTGCAACAAAACAGTGTGAAGGAGGTGCTGAGTGGGAAGAGAAGGATTACTGGCTACAAGATGCCGGGCCAAGTGGGGGAAGAGAACAAAAATAGAGTGAATGACTTAAGCCTATTTTTTAACAGGTTCAATATGAAGACCAGGCCAGCTGCACCCACTCCCCAAGGTTGATAGGCCTGATGAGATCTCACCACACCACAATGTGACTGATTACACTGCCACTTCCCCCACAGACCATCACAGCAGGGTTCACCTCTTCAACCCAGGACTGCCTCCTCCAGTCACCACCGCCTCCGGATTGACCACTTTACCGTGAAGGGCAAGAAGGAAAAACGCCTGCAGGAGTCTTAGTAGAGTGCAAACTGGGACAAGCGGGACCAACCCGGAAGTCTAATTTGGGAGGAAAGAGCCGGTAGAGGATTTCCAGCAGAAAAAAAAAGATGTCTGTTGCACAGTTCTTCAGATGGTTGAGGGTTAATATGAGCAACAAATTGGGCTGGTCTGAGAACACAGAAGATCATAGGAGATGTTCGAGATCTGTCAGCCTGTTTGGTATGCTGGTGAGGTTAGACACTATGAACATCTTGAAGGAAAACGGCTGAGTTTGTTGCTGAGCTCCATGGTCTTAAAACACTCTTCACATCCCAAAACAGTTACTGTAATTGTTCCTCCCATCTCGACTGGTCATGAAGAGACTGCATCTAAAAGTGACTCCAATTAAAGTGACAATCCCCTCCTTTGCTACAAGCCCTTCGCTGTTGCTCAAGAAGAGAGCACTATCAGGGGAGGCAAAATGTAGATATTGTTTTCATTCAGTGTTTCTTTAGACACTTATACAAATAAGCTGCGTGAGAGAAAAAAAAATGCAGGCTGGAAAAAGACAACTCAATCAAGCTCTTGGCAAATAGAGATGCTAATCAGCCGTCTGCAACCCAAACAAACTATTACAACTGACACACAGGCAACTTAATATAATCTAACAGTAGACACACAGAAAACAGGAACAGCAGACTGTGAGCTACAACTAATGTAAACACCATCAGCTCTGTGTGACAGGAACTGTGTCGCAGCTTGATTTTGATTGCCGCTATCTTTATCACAATATCCAACCTCTGATTGCTTCGGTATTCAAAGAGCTGCTATCGCACTCAAATTATAATAAAGACTGCACCTACCTGCAGGGTGAGAAAATCAGCAATCCACATTCATATGAAATTGCTCCGTGGGTTTATATTAATCTGTGTATTTTTGTGTAACTGGAGGTCTGCGTGTGTGAACAAATGTTGGTGTGGGAGGCTACAGTATGCATCTCATCCGAGTGATTGAAACTACTCAGACATTTAAAACTGCAATTGTTTACAGCAAAGTGCTGTGGGAGGTCGGAGATATTTAACCCAAAGGGTGATGGATAAAACAAATGTGGACCAATTATTTAATTCAGAATATACAAAATAACATTACAACCATGAAGCATAATAGAGAAAAAACCTCACCTTGCAACGAAAAATAAAGTCTGAGCTCAGTAAGTCAGCTTGTCAGTTTGCTGTCGGCTGTCAAGTCACCGTGGTGGCAGGCTTCAATATCAGATCACGTGCAACCTGTGCAACATCCGTCAAGCGTTATCGTGCACTGCTCAACAAATAAGATGAAAATTATTAGCAATAATTGTTACCACAAACATTTGGATGCTGTTCGTCTCTCTTCAGATATTGTTATTCGCTTCTATCTGAACATCTCTTCATATTCGTTGCGCTTATAATGCTCCAGTTTTCGTCACTGAGATCAATAATGTTTCATTTGATCTGTCTGTGACTGCTTGTATCAAATTTAAAGATATATCAGACTGCAAAGGGACATCTGCTAGCAATCTGTTCCTCCATGCTGTCACTGCGTTCCTATGACCTGGTTGTCCTTCCATCCAGACGAAGGATGACATGTATGTACACTTCACATTTTCAGGTGATGATACACTGATGAAAACATCGTTTATACGTCTTACATTCCATTTCTGCCATATTCCGTGAATCGAGTCCCAGAAATTTGACACACTGGACCTCTAAAATTACTTTATGTCAGACTAGGTTGACCATATTTTCAAACCCCCAAACCAGGAACCTTAATTGTGCCGCACATTCACACACACACACACATAGGCATTTTTATCAGGATGTACAATTATCTCACCTACCAAGCACATCATAGACGCCATGAACGCGGATAGTCTGCTCGAATAAGGCCCTCAGTCCCGTTTTAATGGCTTCTTGTTCTCCTCTATTCCATAATTATTGAATTTGTCAGGTAGGTGTAAGTTTGACTGTTTCTTCCCCCTTAATATAACTTTTTTTTTTTTTTGTACTTTCGGTGACTCCTGTGACATTCCACTGCTGCACACATTTCAAGTCACTCCGGGTGAAACCATCTGCTAAATGTATAAAATGTAAAAATGGAAATGTAATGCTGCTGCTCTGTACCTGCCAGATCTACATGACAGCCTGCGCATGGGGGAGCTGGCTCATCACTACATTCATATCCCGACATTCTGCTGGGACCATGACAGCGCAGTCAGTGTGGGAGAGCTGTAATCTGTACATGGGTGTCCTGGATAGTCTGTGCGTGTACTCTGCGGACTCTATATATTGTAACAAGTCAGGCAACAGGGAGACGCGTAGATGCAGAGAAAAACAAACATCCTGACATCTATTCCTATGCACACATTCAAGCAAACACTTTGGTATTTTCCAGAGAGACTCAAGTTCAACATTGGAAAAAAAAAAAAAAAAAAAAAAAAAGAGCATGTGCACAGACTCACAAACTGACAGCACCATGCCTGCATCCTTGTACCTGACAATAAAAGAACGCCGCGGTGTGAGGCTGGGGTCATGGTCAAGCACTGGTTGGGGTGAAAGGTCAGCAGACACGGTGATTCCAGAGCCTTGGAGAAGCAAGGTGACGTTGTTGGGGAGTAGCTCGACAGTCTCCGAGGTGAAGGTGATGGAGAGGAGCTGGCTGTAGCTGTAGACTTGGTGACCCAGGAATTTCTCTAGTGGGGGGCAGAGGCTGGATGTTAGAAAGGTGAATGGAGTCGGCTTTATTATTTAAGTCTCATCCAGCACTCTGCCATCAATGTTGTAAACACAGCGTGCATGCCAAGTGTGTTGTGGTTGACGCTGAATTAGTATTTTTGTGTACATTCAGAAATATCCTGCCAGTTCCTTTCTTTTAAGCTTGTGTGTGTGTGTGTGTGTACATGAGGCCAGTGGGGTACAGGCTTTTCGAGCCCACATGAAGCACTGCAACAGTTGATGTGTAATTACCCACCCTCTCATCTCTGGCTCATTACAGCACATTAACAGGACTTCAAAGATCTTAGCCATCAGTAGACATCCCCCCTGCTCAGCTACCAAATCCCGAAATACACCCGAGTTGTACTTTTGATAAAAATATAGACATAATCGGCAGAAACTTCCCTTCATCATATGAAAAAATGTAAACAACACATGTTATTGTAGGATGTCTTGCACCAGTTATGGTCTAAAAATAAAAAAAATCATAATTTCTAGAAAAAACAACCAAGCTGCTGTTCTCTACCAGCGCGGGGTGAGCGAGTGGGCAAGACTGACAGGTTGCACGCTTGGTTGCCACCTTGTTTTTGAGCGTAATCGTGTGTGAAGTACATCCTGAGCTCGTCTGGGGGTTAGGAGGGCTAAGGACCTGAGTGGGTGATTTTGCTCGCGAGGTGGCCTCTGGCGTCATTCGGAGCAATTCAACTGTCTGGTCGTCTAATATCTGCTCAACCGACGGTCCCCTTTTATCATCTCCGCCGGACCCTTCAGCACACAGGTGCAGCCCACTCTCACGGTGAAATTAATCAATGTTTTCATGTGACCTGCAGCACTTCAGCAAGGCCCCACTTTATGACACCTCGAATTGAGTTTATTGCTTGCTGTTGGTGATGTATTACTTAGTGATGTGTTAAAGTAATTAGTTGAAGTTATTGCTTTTTTTCAATTAAAAAGTAATGTAATTATTATTTCAATTAAGTCTAAAGTGTTTTTTTCCCCTCTCTTTTCATCATTTCATGTATTTCATGCTTCAATGAATAATGTTATTTGCTTTACCAATGACTTAATTTGGTTTGTTATAAATTATATTGTTATATTAGTATTCTTGTTGTATCTTCCCAGCTACTATTCAGGCTGCAATGGCACTTGTTTGCTTTTGTTCATCTCCAATGTAAGGGATTTAAATTGAGTTTTTTTTGTGTGTTCGAGTGACGGTGTCTCTTCTCTTTCTAATAACCTGGAAGCTTCCACAAAAAACAATCCAAACACAAAGGGTCGAGGTGTTGCAGCTTGTTACATTACACCTGTTTTGTTTTTAAACAATTCAATTTCAGCACGAGGATACGTGAATAAATGAAGCGCGACGCGCTGTGTTATTTATATTTATCATTCAGATCCTGAAGTATTTGTAGCAAATGAAAAACAGGCTGTGATGAAAGGGGAAAAGCTTCAATTACATGACTAATCAATAGCACTTTCTGTTCCGAGACCAATAAGGCATCATTCATGTCAATCTGACTTTAGAGTCAATAGAAATTGATAATTACAGCCAATCAGGAGCAGGGGGAGCGGCTTAACAACCACCAATCATCACCAGTAAAGACAAAACACTTTCTCAAGTGAAATGAGCTGCCACAGATCTCAGTGTAGCTTCACAATCAATACATATTGATGACAGGAAATAAAAAAAAAAATTCAGCGAGTCCGGAAAGAAAAGAGGCTTAGATTAAATCCATCTCCAATTAGACAGAAAGGCCTTCAATGAGCCCTCTCACATCTAAACATCTTAACCAGTGGAAAAACAACCAGTATGGGTGAGAGGTCTAAATGAAATAACCGATCAATACTCACTCCTGAGTCTGACAAGCCACCACTCATAGCAGTGCAAATTTAGACCCGAACACATAAACAACTCAAGTATAGCATGGAATACTCTGTGTTTTAGTCCCTCAAATGCTCAAAAATGTACGTCTCTTCTTGTGCCACTATGTAACTTTGTGCTCCCAGTATGTAACGTTTTGTGGCACCACCAACTATGTTTGACTTATTTTAGTGAAACTGGATGATATTTTATGGAGAAAATGTTCTCTGATGTCCTCCTGCTGCTGCGTATCAGAGTTTCCTGATGGACAGTGAAGTAAATTACAAACTCTGGCTGTTAGCTGATGTTAGCTCAGTTTGCTCAAAGCACTGTGGAAGTATTAGTGTTAGTATCACCGGGAAGAGGAAGTTTTCAGACCTTGGACACGGGGGAATGCAGACGGGGAGCGGAACTGGTGTCAGTACCAGAACTGGAGCTGGGCAAGTACAGAAAAGGAGAGAAGGACCACGCGACCTCCACCTCACTCAGGGCAGGAGGGTTTTCAGTGTCAGGAGGTGCACGCTGCTTTATGAAATCTGCCTGTGAACCAGTGTGTGCAACTGAGGAGATCATAGCCTGCGTAACATTATGTTAGTTTTCCCTGAAATCCTAGTAAAGAAATTGGAATTCCCTATACGACATGGAAAAACTTGTGCCATGTTAAATCCGTGGACAGTCAAGCTAATTTAATTTTCATTGTAATTTATTTTCTCATAAGGACAGTGCATGTTAATCACCAATTCTGTACATGTGCCAGTGTTAGCCAGCTGGCTAACCTCCAACATGTTTTGAAATGTGTTAGCAGTCACGTCGAGAGATTAAACTTTCCGAGAGGGTGCGAGAAGAGGTTTCTGAGTTCTCTGGTGATGCAGCCTCGTTGCAATGGGGCTGGCATCGTGGTATTGGACTTCTGAGAACTACAAAGAGGAGCATACCTCATAGCGAGATACCGAGCGAATATCTGAAGGAGAAGCGGGGTGAAATTCGAAACTAAGTGAAACGAGCGAGCGAAAGATAAATAGAAGCATAAAATCCAAGCTGTGTGTTTCCCACAATAAAATTTGGTCGCGCTCAGGCTGCACTCAACAGAATATAATCCACCGGCAGATGCTCATTGTTGCATTAAGGTTAAAAATGAGATCAGTCTCAGCAGAGCCATTATTTTTGAGCAACAGAGGAGATGCAATTATCTGTATTTAGGGAGTGACGCGCCATAATAATGAGTAATGTAAGAGACTTATGTTCACAGAAAATAAAAGTCAACAGATATTACTTTTGAAATGATTAATAAGAAATATATGCTGCACATTCCTTACATAAGAGTGTGTAATGAGCCCCGTAACACTGCCGTGTGACCAAGCTAATATTCTTTCCTAAAGTGCTCCCTTATGGTGGTGAGTAGTTATGTTTCAGATGTTGCATGCTGGCCATTATTCTGCAGGTGTCTGATTTGTGTCAGTGTGGTTCCTGGGTGTTCTTTCTTTGTTAATGAGAACAGAGGTACCAAAGCATAATTACTCACAACCCTAATAGACCATCGAGGAATGGCCCCACTCCTGAGCCCCTCTCCAAAGCAATGAATCACCATAAGAAAAAACAATGAAAGGATTATTCATGTCTCAGTGTGATCTGCCGTCTGCGTATTGCCGTGAATTTATATTCGTTATTTTATCTCATGTGACGTATTGAAGAAAATTAAAAAGGAGAAATCTTTAAATACCAAAGTGTGTCTTACACACTGGACCAGAGTGTAGTCACCTAGAGGTGTAGTTGTGAATTGCAACCCCCTTATTACGCCCACTCCTTCCGAACGTGAAGGTGAAAGACAATGGCCATGAAATGTGAGCCAGTCTGTGAACCTGTTCTATTGTAACAAAAACATTTACAACCGTTTATACTTACAGGTGATTATATGACGATATAGCTGTGCATATTATAGTCCATTTAAAGTAATTAGCGCCCCCTTAATTATACTCATTGGACTGTTAAAGAGTTAACAATTAAATTCTTCACACATCTGTTTCACACCTGCAACATGTTGCTGCTTTTATCTCTTTTTAATAATTTAATGTCATAGGGTTTTTACGCCGTTGGTTGGACAAAACAAATAAGTTGAACATTTTTAAAGTGTCACTGTCAAGTATGATTATCGTGATTTTAGTTTACACGATGAACAAATCTAATATTGACGTCCTCAGAGCAGACACAAGAGCGATCCCTTTGCATCTGTCATCTTTGGCCCGGCCCGGTGTGCTTAACTTTGCTAACTGCCTCCTGACTGCGGCTTCATATTCAACACACAAACACAGATGTGAAAAAAGAAAGCAAACACATGCACCTCTCAAAATTTCAAAGTATTTCTTTAAGCAAAAACATTGCCTGGCTTGAACTTCTCCCATATGAAATGTTATTTGTTTTTCTCTTTGTACCATTGTACACTGAATATTGACTAACTATATAACTGGGATTTGGACTGTTGGTTAAACAAAACAAACTATTTCATGGTGTCAAATTGCTCTCAGATCTAATAAAAACCTAGTAATAGAGAAAAAAAATCAATAGATCAATTGCTAATATAAATAATAGTTGCCACAGTGGATCGGTCCATATAAATGATGCACGTATTTCTATCAACAACTTTAAAGGATAGAAAACAATGCCCTCAACTTTCACTGCACCGCTCTTGTTTCTATGAGTCTGTCAGAATGATCTTAAGCCCACTGACTGTGCTGCCACTGATGCTCAGCCAGGAGCACATAAAGCCACCATCACAACAAGTGATAGATGCCCATATAACTTTTGGGGGAACGGTGGAGGAGCTCACAATCAATCAGCAGGTTTAGACTTTGGCTCCAACCAAATTAAATCAACTCAATTTCAATTAAATCGCAGCCGCCTTGCGCAAGCATCGGGTCTACTGAGGCTCAAACATCGACCACCGTGCAGACAGTCCGAGGGCAGAGGCTGGGTGGACAAACTTTAAACTTTTAAACAGGTCCAACGCTGTCAGGACACTGAGTCTGACACTAAACTGCACTTGCTGCAGGCGGCGTATACATGACCTGAAAGTTAAGGGCATGAAAGGAAAGTTTCATTCATATTCAAGGCTCTTAAAGCAGTACAGCCTATACCACATATGCATATGCAAACTGATACACATACGCACTGAATACGCCTATTTACCTAACAGAAGTGAAGTAAAAGGCACCACTTGAAGACAGAAATCTACGTGGTGTTCATCAGGGAAGTAAGAGGGGACAGAGTGGAGTGAACAGGGCTGGTCTCAGCTCTGAGGGTTCTTGTCTAACCCACACAAAGGTTGTCTAATAAATTTGGCACAAAGGCCAGTGAAGGAGTCATACTGTTCTTTAATTAGTGGGTGTTTAGACTAAAAATAAGACTGCAATAAAAATAAATGCATGTGAGTGAGGAGGTGTGTTGCTATGCTAAGTTTATGAGGGAAGAATTGACAACTTTGGAAAAGTGGAAGCTGGAATGGCCAGACAGTATATGGACTTCCAGTCACCATTCCAAGTAACAAGCACTGATCACAATGAAACTGAAAAGGTGACAGACAAAGGAAACCAGCAGGAAGCCTTTTAGAATTACAAATTAAACTGAACACTCTTGTGCCTTGGTGATTTCTTGTGTTTCTGGTGTGCATCCTTCTAAAGAGCACCTCAGACAAACTTGAATCGAGTCCAGGAAGCTGACTCCCTAAACATCTTTTGACTTTAGAAAGCTATCATGATGAAACTCGTTTAATCAAGTAGAAAAATGTTCACATGACAAGAAATGGCTAGTGTGGTTGTTCTAAGCCTTTACCAACTGCACTGTGCTGCCAATGCTGTGGTCTCAAATAAGTCAGCACCCAACAGGGCTTGTGACCAAGTGTTGTTTTGAGTCTGAGCAGTCTGCAGGTCTCAGTGTGGTTCAAACAAAGTGCTTGTCAGATTGTTTAGCTGTGTCTGGAATCCCCCCTTTCCTCACTTTTTCCGACGCTGAAATTGGCGAGACTGTGCCTGACCATTTTTGTGCACAGTGATTTTTTTTCAGGAGGTGAGGAGATGAGAAGAACGTAGACAGGGTTTGAAATTCTCTCTGAAGCTCTCTCTCTCTCTCTTTCACTTTTTGCATGTGCAAACACACGCTGAACAAGACAAAGACACAAAGCTCTTGCAGAGGCACTGTGGAGGCAGGCGGATGCATCCTGGAGGAGGCTATGGTGGCCGACTGTCGCCATTTGGAATGGGTGTCAACAACTTCACCTTTAGTTGTGGTCAGACAAAACTTCACACAACTGAGTTTGTTCCAACTACACTGAACTTTTCATCCTCCCACTAGAGCCTCACTCAGGCACCGCTTCACCTCCTAAGTTAGTTGACTTCTCCCTCTCCCTTTTCTTTTTTCCGTGCCCTATATTCCTCCTTCTGTGCCACCGCTCAGTTCACTCATTTCCCTTCGCTACACCTTCTTTCTGTTTTGCTTGTGCTTCCAGATGACAGGGCCACCACACTGCAGATTACATGCAGACCTGGGTGCAGGTAGCACTCAGGTTGTGTAAGGCTCTTAGCCACAATTGCAGCTTGAATCAGAGTGACAGGTAGCCTGGAGCTGCTCTCACAGATCTTTGCTCTTCCTACTCTCTCTGCCACTCCTCAACCTAACACAAGAGCAACCATATGTTGCTCTCCTGCCATCTACTAGAGGGTTATTTCATTAAAATTCTACCTTTTTTTCTTTGTCTTCCTTTCTCTCCTGTTTTTTTTTCAGTCTCCTTGTTGCTTCAGGCTTAGCAGGTTGGCCTGCACTGCATATATGAAAAGGATCAACATTGGAAGCTTCTCAACAGATGGCTGCGAGGACTTATGTTAGATGATGTCCCCTTCAGCATGAAAGCCGCTCAGCCAAAAGAACCACAGTTACTGTCCAGCAGATTCAAGTGGTGACTGCGGTTGTTGGAGGCAGGTCAAAGCAACTGTTTAGGGAGGTACTTCATGTTTGTCTATGATAGTTCCTGGCAGCTGCGCTCAAGTGTTCAGTCTGTTGAGTCACCACGGGGACTTGAACTCAGCCTGTGTCAACTGTCAAGCAGATGTCCAGGATCAGAAGAAGGACTTGCTTTGGAGGAAGACTGTGTCCCCAAGTGCACTTATCTATACACATTCACATGCCTACCGCCGTACACTTGTGTGCTGAGCACGTCACACTACAAGTGAAAGGAAAACAGGACAGATAAAGATGATTGAAAATGTTTTCATGCAATGAAAAAGAAGGAGCGATTCTGAAGTCCTGATCGGGTTGGTCATTTGACATGAAGAAGTGAAAGGAGCGCGGGCATAAGTGCTTGGTGTACTGATTGTCACGGGGAATTCAGGAAACTCAAGTGCAATTCTTTCTCCTCTCTTTTTCTTTAACGCTACCTCGAGCTTTCCCTGTCTGGTCCATTGACTCTTTGTCAGGCACTATTGAGTATGAGTATGAGAATATCTGTGACACTTTGCCCTGTGGCACTGGCTGATATTTCTGGAGCTGGGTGAGCTACACAGATCCCAAATGTCCCTCTCTCTCTCTCTCTGCTAATTCAATAAAAAAAAAAGTCAGTGATTGAATCCTGTCCCTCGCGTGACAGCTGAAGCCCAAGACAACCTCCGTTGACAAATACATTCATGGGAATCACAGAAAATGCATTTTGCATGACGCTTGATGTGGAGTTGTCACTCAGAATTATCTCTCACTTTGCTGGATAACACAGTGGAAGGGATTTCAGCACGTATACAAATTAAAAGTAAAAAGGAGCAGAGACGGTGGCTGTGAGCGCGCGCACGAGAGAGAAAATTCCAGAGCTGCTTCCAAAGCAGCTGCCACTCCGGTCTAATCTTTAAAGTAACTGTACACATGCACCACTACAAGAAAAGGCGGGCGAAAATGAGATCATTAATAGGGATGGCAAGGCAATAGATTTGTGCATTTATTATGTGGAGAAACAACATAAACAAGCACTGCGCGCAGCAGATAAACAGGCTGCCGCAAAGCTGCTCTTGGCCAGTTGGGCACTAATCTGTGTGTTGTTGCCTACAGAGACGTTACTATAGACTTTGAAGAAGTAAGCAACCTAAAAAAAACACACACTGTTAACTATGTACACTTATAATTATACATATAAAAGCAATCACATGTACAGACGCACACACCACAGTCGGATTTGCACATTCATGACTTATTAATGTCGTTCTACAACGCGCCTGACCACCAGGCTTTCACATCCGGCTGTAAGCGTTCAATCTTCCTAAAAAAAGACGCCTCCAAATGGAGTCGTTCTCTGTGATTGCACGTATTGGGCATTAAACCTCCAGGATGCGGAGTTAATGGGATTGCTCCTTTTTTTTTTTTTGCTTCTAGCTGAGGACCGCACGGTGGCTGGAGGGGCTGTGAGCTGATGGCTGGAACCGACTTAACGGAGACAAGAAGAAACCAAGCCAATTTTCACTTTGTTGCTTCTCCAGCATGGCCAAGACATCCAATTCCATCAGGCCTTTGCTGCTGGGGCGGCTGATAGAAATGGGCCCTAAGTCCTGTAGCTGGGCCAGCTTATTCCCTTATCTTCTAATGGCTCTGATCGTGGATTGGAGGAAAGGGTGTCAGAATAACTGCCGTATGACCCGCTGCCAGAGCCCCTGATTAATCTCACTGAGGAACAACAGGAACAAGCTATGGCTATTACAGATAGCACTAAAATAATTTACATATTTGCTCAAAGAGTGGAGGATTTAGTATCTAATAACAGAACTGTCAACACCACTAAAACATCCTGAGGACTGTAACGCACCCATTTGACCCAACCTGAGGTAAAGATCTATCCTCATGGCTGAGCTCAAAGCTCTATTATATTGTGTTGTGACTGACCAGGGGCTTTGTAGAATCCGATGTCTTCCTCAGTGAGAGGCAGCAGGAAGACTTCACCCTCCTTCCACAGCAGGGGGTACTCCTGCCCTCCAGAGAACTCTCCCAACCAGCCATCTTGATCTGGAGGTAACAGAAAGCCAAACATGAATCACAGCTATTCTCCTCTGCATCACAGACAGTCGGGATGTACATACGGCAAATTGTAGCGAAGAATTTAATGTTTTGTTATTTTTCTATTTTATCTGTGGCCAACAGAGAGAGGCACAAAAATATATAAATACAGTAACCCTGAGAACTCAACAATAAAGGCTAAAGAAGAGATGCAAATACAGAACACACGCTGAAAATATAATAAACAGCCAAATCGAGAAAACACCTGCAAGCTGCACAGAAAAAAGTTAGAAAACAAAGTTTCTCGAGGACACTCTGAATAAGAAGTTTTTGCTACGGTTGTTTGCTTTACATGAAACAAGTTATGTGAGCCTCTACACCGTGTATACCTGTAGGTGTATAATCTATCACTTTCCGCACAGTCTTCAATAATATGTCATGAAAGCTGAAAACTTAAACTTTAGTCATTAGCGCATCTTTTCCAGGTAGTGAACACCAGTTTTTCTTTGAGTTTGTGGCTGTGATGTGTTATATGTGTCACATTAGTGAAGGTGTTTATTTCTTTGCAGCCTAAAATTTCGTCAGATTGGTGAGAATGATTTCCTAATTTGCTTTTGCGTTGTCAGTTTGCGTATTTCAGTCTCGACTTGTGTTGCATTGAGCCTGTAACTGTGAACTGAGTGAACCTAAAAGGCAATCATCTGCTTTCCCTGGTCCCCTCCTTAAAAATAGAATCAATCCAATAAAGCTGACATATACAAATATAACAACATGCACAAGCCAGCACAATACAATATGGTAGTTAAGGAAAATGAAGAGGGTGCAAATTTAGAGAAAAAGATTATTGGTGTTGTTAATTCTAGCAAGGTTGTAACAACCCTAGAGTAACGGTCTAGTCATTAATGGCTGGTGAGCCTTAGACAATACCTTCAATGAAGTCAGAAGTGATGTTGACAGCAGCGTAGTGACTGGATGAGGAACAGGCCAGCGAATGGCCATGGCAGAAACAAGGTTGACAGCCTTCTGGGTTTCCTTGCTGTAGGTTGAAAAACCCTGGCTTGCATCTGTAGGTACACACACACACACACACACACACACACACACGTATAAAAGCTTATTAAGATGCACACGCTGCGCAGTTGCCTCATTGCAGCTATTTACCATAACCTCGCTGTAGTGCTATTCTCACTAATCTCTTTAATTTGTTCTCAGGGTGCTGGGCGCTGTAGACCAAAGCGTTAGGGAAGAAGGTGACCTAATGGAGCTCAGCTGTGAAGACCCGGAGCCCTGACCCGCAGACACTAGCAGACATATGGATGGGACAGGAACACGGCTAAAAATCAGTCACGACACTGGTCACATTACACAGGAGAGAAGCCGGCTCAACGAGCCGTGAAATCAGAAAAAAAAAAAAAAAAAAAAAAGTCAACAAAGCGGGACCACAGAATTATTCAATAGTTTGAGACCTGGGGCTGTGTGTGTTGCTAATGTCACAGTGAGTTTATCAGTTTGATCTCGTATCCTCGAGGAATGAGATAGAAACAGACAGGAAGGAGCAGAGACTTGGTTATTGACATGTTGTAACAGTCATGTTCACTGTCCAAGAAGTCGGAATGATGGATAGCCCCAGATGTTCGAGGACATTTTTAGACAAATTATTCTTAAAGCTTTTCTTTTTGAGTGTGCTGCACCTGTAGGATGTGCTGACCTGTCTGAACCAGGGCATGAAATACTTCAAATACTTCACCACCGAATCCAGCAGTGATAAGACAAAGAATCTGTGATTAAAATGAAGATGTGACATGTTCAAAAACACCACATTCTGCACATGAACCGATGAAGCGTTCATAACGGCGTCTGTTGCTCTGTTGTGGAAGACTTCAGCAGTTGCCTCGGTAACCGGAGGTCATGTGCGCACATGCGTGACGTCGGCGATAACCTTATAACACACCTGTCACAGCTCTGTCCCTCCGCGTTCGGTTTACAGTAACACCGTCCGTCCAGAGCGGAGCAGTCGTCCACACTTCCGCTGGGGTCACACTCGCACGGCCTGCAGACGACATGTGACGTGAAGATGAAATATGTAAATACACGGTGCTCAACATGTGTATGTGAGAGGCAACATGTTATTGAATTTTAATTTTGAACACAAGGGCAATTTAATGTGAGAACTTCACTGAGAAGGGTGTCTGGAGATGTGTTCACCCCCCCCCCCCCCCCCCCCCTTGATCACAGATGGTCAGGTACACAACACAAGCCCTGGAGACAGTGGGGTGTCTTGCTCAAGGACACTTCAACAACATGGATACTTCTCGGGGCTCGAACCTGAGCTTCCCTAATAACTAGCCCACCACGTGAGGGTGTTTTTTCTCATCAGCGCGCTCAAAAAGCACAACAAGTGCTCTTGGAACAAATCATCCGTGGCGCGTCGCTTGTTTTAGTACATCGCGAAAATTAAAAGGCTGTGTAAACAACCTTGGTGAAAAGCAAGTGTATGGGGTCAGCGGTGACTTGGATTATGTCAGAATTTGTTTGATCACCTTCATTGATTGATTACTTTTGTTTGAAACTGTAGCACAGAATGTATTTTTTAATGAGGTGCTATTACAAATAATTCAATTATCCCAAGGCAAGCCATCTCTACTTGTTTCTGCTCCAGTGGTCTGCGTAATTCACACCTCAACCCAGCAGCCTGATTTAGCGGCACGAGTGAGAGAGCTGTGTGTGCGCGCATGCATGCTGGCATGTGTGCGCGCATGTATGTTTGTATTCACTGAATTTTGGCTGGAAGAACAATTGTTGATATTTTAAGAAACAGCTTATATTAATATTATATTATTATAATATTATTGTACGCTTTTGATTTATATAATTGTTTATGCCCAAAACTTGTAAAAGGAATTAGTTTCAAGTAACATCCCACGCAGTGATCATCCATCTGTGGGCAAGCTGTAAACATATCACTGATGGAGATAATATGGGGAACAACTATTGTCAAAAACATCCACCACATATGGATCGGCATTAGCTTTCATGTGGAGTTGTGTTTTTTTGACGTCTGGCTAATATAAGTGAAATAATCCCTCAGATTTTAGCTCGAGTTTGGTCTCCACCAGCTCTCTCGTAAGATAACTGGCTTTTCGTCGTCAGCTAATAGAGCCAGTCACTAACTTTGTCTATCTGCTGTTTGTCTGTTATTCCTACCGCCTAAGTATGGATACTGTGCCAGCAGCCAGTCGACTAATATGAACAGCAAATAATCATTGATATGCGATTCAGCGCCATCACGACTTAGCATTCCCTCGGCAGGTAGAGGGGGTCAGGGAGAGCTAGTGTAGACTTCTTATGAATATAAATACTGCAACATACTTCTTTCACACACGCACGCACGCACACATATTCACCATCATATACATTTACATGGAGGCTCATATGCACGCGCACTTAGTATGGAGAGCCCTCAGGTCAGACAAAGTTGGACTGTGCTTTTCATCATCAAAATGTATGCAGCAGGTCAGTGCATCCTCGAGCTGCAACAAAGGACACAGTCTGCAGAGCCTCTGAGGTAAATCAGTCTCATATCTGAAGGAACAAAAGCAACTCTGACTATCTTTTTATAAAATCTTCACCCTCTGAGCTCATTTTGGAGCACACTGAAACAAACAAATTCACAGCAAAGTATAAACACAGAGAGAAAACATTTTAATAGAATTCAATATGATTCAAATATTAATTTTGTTCTTTTTCAGGGCTCCGCCTCAATTAATACAAAATATATATATATATATATATATATATATATATATATATATATATATATATATATATATATATATATATATATATATATATATATATATATATATATATATATATATATATCAGCCATCAATCTTGCAAGATCTTTTTCCCATCATTAGATTGTCTCTGCAGTAAAACTCCAAACAAGTATTTATTGACTTAAATTAGAAAATTAGCTCATAGTACAAAGCTGAATTATGAATGATCTATAAATAACCTTCTGATAAACAGCTGGTGACAGTTAAAAGGGATTATGGATGTTTGGATCAATGGAACCGGGTTAACGTGGGATAATGTTGTGTGCAACTACAGCGACCTTGCCTAACTAGATGTAAAGCATGATGCATGCACTGTCTTTGGAGGGAAGCAGGGAACTTACTCCTTGTGGCTGGCTGCAGCTAAATCTGTTCTCTGAAGTTTCTGAAGGCAGCGAGGCTGTCACCATGGTAACAGATGGAAGAGACCGCATGGTCTCTGGCTCGGTTCTGAGGGATGTTCAAACACCGGGTCTTTTTTCTCCTGGTCTGGCTGGGTGACTGACCAAACAGAACGCTGACCATGTGCAGCAGGAGGAAATTCATGGCAACAGATTGGAGAAGTAGTGATTACTTCAATTACATTCTCTATTTTCAGGGCCTGGGTCACAATGACACTTGATATTTGCCTTTTGTTTTCATCAAATATTTCTTAACATTGGATTGGAGGGGGAAAAATATTGTTTTGCTTTCCAGTTTCTTTTTTCTTAAACCTATAATAGGTGACTTTTTGAGCACTGGGTACGATGAGAACAAGCTGTAAACAATCGTACATCTCCTTATGAAGCAGATGTAGCAAAATTGTTAGCAAACACCAGACAATGCAACATTAGCATTCACATGGAGTCATATTTCAGGTATTTTGATGAACGTCCGATATTCACTCTCTGTTGTCTCTGCTGAGATAGGTATCTGGCTCTTTAGTGGCCAAATGTTCAGGCAGTGGCTCACCTTATCTGTCTGACATTTGGTATATTGATCAGAGCTTTTTCCCCCCTGAAAAATAGTCTGAAAACAACGTGAGAGTGATAAGAATGTATCTTAACAGTATATTTGTGGGCTATAAAACCAAAACACCGAGCTGAAAGACACTCACAAGTGAATTCGCTGGTTTCTTCACTACATGTGACCCCTCACATATCACGCAGTGATAAACAGTACTCCCAACTCCCTGCTTCCTGTTTGGGGAACGTCAAAATGATAAAGTCCCTCCTTCCGGGACATCTGCAACATCCCTAATGCAGACATAACTTCCTCGCTGGATTCATGTAAACACCTCGGATACCTGTTACAGCTAGTGTGGGAATTTACACTGCCGGGATAAAATGTTGAACGCACATTGAAACAGAAACTACCATTATACACTAAAATATATTTAATTTGGAAATAAACGTGACCTGATTATCTTATTTTACAAGATGTCTAAATTATTGCAAATATTATGCAAATTACTTACAGATTATAATGTAATATTACTGTGCGTGATACTGGTGCAGTGACTGATGGGTAATCTTGCTTGTCAGCTTTCAGCAAACTGTTGTTCAGTTCTTCTCGACACAGTTCACAGCTCCTTTTGAAACGAGCACACTTTGCTGCCTGTGCTTTGGACCTTTAATTAACATGGATGAATACCCACTTTGCTGGAAACTACACGGCAATTGACCCATAGTCACTGATCACCTGTCAATATATAAATATAGATCAGAGCAGCAGCTCTTACTCCATAGTCATGAAATATAAATGAACCACATGACTATTAACTTTTGGATTACCCCCAAAACTTGAACAAATAGACTGAAAAACGATAACGCTGCGGATTGTTTCTGTTTTTCCAGACTAATTAGACACAAAGTTCATGTTGCAGCGGGCGACCGCAGCGATTGATCAGAGCGTGATGAACACCAGCACTGTCCTACTGTCTTGTCAGACGAGACGGATAAAATGGACGTTCGTTTCAGCGAAAAGACGATAATATTGATTAAACAATTCAGAAAATATACGTGTAAACAGATGAAAAGAGGCAGAAGATACTGACACGTGGGGTTTTTAGAGATGAAAATGACCCTAAAATACCCTGCCCTAAGTGAAAGCTTGGCTAAATTGAATGTTGATTTTTTTCACCCCCCCTCAGCTCATGTTTCCATGTGGAAAATTACAGCGCTCTGGGTTGGCGTGCTTGTTAGAACGGTTGTTAGCAGTTTGATACTGTATTTGGCACAATGTGGTACTCGCTGATAAGAAGGTCACTAATTCACAGCGGTGTCAGACAGAGAAATGAGAATCCTCTTGTTTACGGCTGCTTTGTAGTTTGATGAATTCAGGCTCGCGGAGGTTAGATGGTGTAACCTGCAAAACGGGCCGAGAATTATTCAGTGTCTGTGTTACCTGTTCTCTCCTAACCACTTCTCTATATTTGCAATCACTACTTTAGTCACCATAGTCGGATGAAAGTTAGTACTCCAATACCAGATTCAGATTCTCTGATTCTTTTATTGCTTGCAAAGAAAGAGCCGTCAGAATTATGAAGCGTCGTCTCCCCTCAGTTCCTATAGCACTTTAAGATAACACGCATTCCCTGCATTACTCTCAAGACGCATTGTTCTTCCTCTTATCCTTTGATTGTCACAACATCCGTCACATGACCCTACTCCTTAAACTCCTCTGCGTGCGTATTTCTTTCTTGTGCAGCTAAACATTTATTATTAACACACACGCAGGAAGAGGTTTCACTCACCCTCGAGGCTAAACTCCTCAGCAATTAGTTTGCTTGTTACAGCCTGCGACATCTTAAACATCATTATGTCGAGATGGATACACAAGAAACTAATATTTGTTTTGTTTTTCTTGAGTCTCCTGTCTCAATATGTTCGTGCATCTGTGTTTATGAGTATGCGTGTTGCTCACCTGCAGCCACCGGGGCCAAGCGAGTGAAAGCCAGCCTGACATGTGTCACACTTCTCCCCCGTCACGCCAGCCCGACACGCACACCTTCCATCTACATCACACTGCAGACTAACTGAACCTGGGAGGGACAGCAGATGGATCATGCAGGAGGGAGAAAAAAAGAAAAGAAAAAGGGGAATGTGACAGAGAGAAGGAGGACAAAAAAAAGGAAAGTATTTTCTAGAAGATACCTGTAGAATCCATAAATGTTATTGCTAAATCAAACGAAATGGATCAAAGTACTATTAAAGATTTGTCACGATGGCGATAAGTGAATACCCGTTATTGAATTCTGGTTCAAAAGCTCCAGTGATGAGCTTGGAAGAGTGTGATATACCCTCGCAATCACACCATCACTGACATTCTGTAGCTTTAGTTAATGGAGAGAAAAGAGCAGCAGAGGCATTGTGGACATGAGAGAAAAGGAAGCCTGATGGAGTCAGCTATAACCTTTTATCAATATAATGGACTCTAACACCTCTGTGCAATCACCTTACCACTATTTAGGAAACACAGAGGAGAAGATAGGTGATGTATTTGCTCATTTCTTTCTCCGGCTCTCTCTCTCTTTACCCCTGATGATGGTGTAATTAAGAGTCCAAACATTTAACATCCCATCTCCACCTAAAATTAAACTTAATGAGCACAGAGTCTCTTCATTGATAACGTTCAGTGAGTCGACCGGATCAATTTACGACAGCCGAGTAAAGTCATGGATTTCTTTAATGGTCATTTGGGAAGATGAGGCGAGGATACATCAGATGAGATGCGCAAGACATGAGACGAACGAGATTGCATGAATTATGAATCAGAGGAGATTCTACTCGAAGGCAAGGTTTGGCACTTGACGAGTCGATGGGTAAGAATAAATATTAATACGCTGTGATTAATGATTTAAAAACATTTCGCCATAAAAATTGCAACAATTAATCCTATGAGTCCTTTTTTGTCTGCAGCTAAATCTTGCTTATGGTTCCTTATTGTGCCAATACAGCAATCCAATTTAACCATAATTAAATTTTCTGTTGCCAGAGAAAACAATAGTAGTGAGTAATGATATTGGCATGGATCATAATTAGGATTTTTAAGTTATTACCAAAACAATTAAGGATTTTGTAGCTGCAGCTTTACCATTGATGTTGCAGTTGCAGGGCAGGCAGGGCTCCTCGGCAGATCTCCTGTAGTGGTTCTCTCTGCAGCGCTCACAATGGGGCCCGTCGGTGTTATCTCTGCAGTTCACACAGCGCCCCCCACTGCCGGTGCTCCGGTACTGCTCCACGTCAAACAGGCAGTCATCCGACCTCCCACTGCAGTTACACTCTGCGAGCAGGGGAGAGGAAGCAAGAAAGAGAAAGAGCAAGAGGTCAAGTGAGGGGAGACGTGAAGAACGAGGAAAGAGCAGCCACGGGGGGAGAGGTAGACAGAGGAGGCGAGGAGGTAAAAAGAGAGGAGACGGAAATAGACAGAGGAAAGACGCAGAGGGGGGGATACGTGTGTGAGAGATTATGTGTTCTGGGATTGGATCATAATTTAGAGGCTCGTTGCTAATCTTATTTCACACAGGCCTAATGAGGAGCCAATCGGCTGTCAGGGGGCACTTAGATAACAGTAATTCATGTTTATACAAGAGCAAATTACCCAACTGATAACGCACCATCACAGCTCTCATACCCCTCACATCAAATCCCTCCTTAGTTTACCACTTACCCTAAGGAGGGATTTAGGTGAAATTGCCCATTTTATTATGAATCAAGCTCTCAGTTGTGCCGGCAATAACCATATGATTATTCCTTTCTGTTAATAAGGAGTCTAAGCAGTGTTTACCTTATTTCAAAGCTAAAAGAGGGTGACAGGTTTCTTAAAAAAGGCTTGAGAGAGATTTAATAAACAGTCGGGTCTAACTAATGTCATGAGATTATTAGAGGTAAACGAGGGTTCACACAGTATTAGGAAAAGCCCGTAATAATAATACAAATATAAGACTCTCCTCTTGTTTGTAACAGACTTGTAACGAGTCAACCATAAAGGTGAGGTGAAAGTCTTCATCCTCAGTCGACATGCTAGCATGTGAGCAGCTGTCTTTAACGCATCCAGCCAACATGAAGCAGTCTAATATTGACTCTGCTTCTTGGTCTTTCCCGTGGGGCTCTTCAGAAGCTAAATCCTCCCCCTATATTCATTAACTAGTCGCTAGTTTGGTTGTTACCCACAGGGCAGCAGTGTTAGGCAGCGATGCTGATAATATTCAGCAATGACTAATGTAAAGGATTATAATTAAAAAGCAAAAATCTTTTGTCATGATACATGTTGCTAGCACTTGTTATATTGTTAGCTTGGTGATGGGGCTGGAGGTGGGATGAGGACGGAACAAGAACAAGTAGCGTTTGGAAGTTACACATTTATTTTGGAGACAAAGAACATAAAGCAAAAAAAAAGTGACTTATCAGTATCAGTAAAAAAAACTTCAGAAGTGCAGCTC
Organism: Nibea coibor; assembly: GCA_023373845.1. Taxonomy (NCBI): domain Eukaryota; kingdom Metazoa; phylum Chordata; class Actinopteri; family Sciaenidae; genus Nibea; species Nibea coibor. The sequence continues at coordinate 17,874,470 of CM041720.1, read as the reverse complement.
AGTAGTAGTTGAACCGCTGGTGTTAAAAATACTTAAGCAGGTACAGAGCATTCTCCTCATTGACTGCTCAGAGGGCTGGCTATGGTTTGACTGTTGTTGTTTAATGCATGACCAATGGCAGGCAGTCAGTTGAAAGGGAGATCCATGTAGAATATATCCTCTTCCAACAAAGCACACTTCTCTGATCAATGATAAAAGCCACGATAGACTGCTATCATAAAAAAAAATATTGTGATAATTATTTGCTAAAAACACGTGTAATGCACTGCAAACAAACAACCAGGCCAGTGCATAACCTGTCTCTATGTGGTTTCAACAAGCTGCATGATATTAATAAGCTCTGTAGTGCTGTGGGGGACTGCAGAGTCTCTGCGGATTTTCCGCCATGAGCTACCCGCTTCACATCACTCATTGAAATTTGACCCATTGTTACAATAAATTCATTGATTGGCGTCCTGAAATTGTAGCTGCAGTTGATGGAATGAAAAGGCGCTACAGCAGTCAGTAGCCTCTGCACTGCTGGGAGTGGCCTTTTGAACACAACATGCATCTTTTGACAAATGCTGAGTCCCTTGTTATCACATCTGCAATCCCTCTGCTTCCCGGTGCAACAGAGTGTGACAAAAAACTGACACTCCGCATAGAAAGTTGCTGCAGGATTCTGATTGGCACTGGTGGGCAACTAGAGCACAAATACATCCAGCCGGCTCCACTTGTCAGCTCCCATCCACTCTATCTTTATCGTGCCAGCTCGCAGTGCTGCCACTGCTGGTCAGGCTAGCAGATAGCCAGGTGGCAGCACTGTCAACAACAGCCTGGGTCTCCGCTGCATTTCCTTTAGTGGTACAAATTCATGTTGACTCTGATATCATCTCTTAAAATGTGATGTAATCCATGAAGCCTTCGGTACTCCAGGCTAAAAAAAAAATCATTAATGCTAGCACAGTTTTCTGCAACACATCTTGTCTGTTGTAATAATATTGCCTTTAATCTTGGCTTTTTAAAAAAAATATTGGTACTTTAATTGAATTTATTCCACTTTTCTAATATTTATTTGCAGCATTGCAGTCCCGTTTTAATCTTGGTTCGACCACATAAAGCACACAAAGAGGTTACTCTTCTTTACGATTTACGATTATCAGGTCTATCAATGGCTTATATCTAAAGTTACTTCATGTGTGAACCCAAGCGAGAAGAATGAGTTTGTTTAATTATGGTTCTCTATCCTGAAATGAGCTTCGGGGCAAGCTGAACATCTGGCTTCCCATCCCTCTCAGCATGTTCCAAAATATATTCGTTAATGTTTTAATTAGTTGCTGCTCCTGTGTCCTATTTTTTAAATTATTTTTTTAAATAAAACTTTTGTTTTTACTCTGTTTTTATTTTGGATATTTAGTTATCTGCACTGAAAAATAGGTATGTAACTGTAATTATTTTGGATTACTCCCAGTAGCAGTTCATATGTCTCTCTGTATATATTTAATGCTGTAATGTACTGTGCATTATCGGCCTTTCATGTAGCCATTAGCCCCGTCAGCCTCCTATCTTAAATGTAAAGTCATCAAACCATTAAACACACAATAATAAGAATGCTGAATCACTGCGGCGTGCTCTCCATCTCGTAAACGGGTGGAAAATAATTGTAGCACAACGGTTTGAAGGTGGTGTATGTGGGATGAAGACTGCTACAAGCGGCGCACACATACTATATGGCAGAAGGGAAGTGAGACAGAGCAAATCACTTAAAGCTGTTTTTCAGCAGGTTTAACACAAAGACCTCCACAGTTTGACCGTCTTGACCACGTTTAGGGCTGCTCGCCCACAAGCACTTCTTCCACATGCTAGTTCTATCCCTGGGACCATACAGCCTGTGCGTTACTGCCAGCGTGGAGCCTCCATACAAGTTAAGAAGGCGCCGCTCTCAGTAAGAACATGCACAAAGGAGTCCTTCTTGCCACTACCTCAAACACTATGACTCACACATTTTGGAATGTGAAATCTGAAGGATTACAATAGAATATATCACTACAGGGTATCTCGAAGGGAACCTGCAGCCTTCTCAGCCATAAATTCTGTATTTCTCTACCACGTAGATGCAGGAACATGTTTTTGTACATTAAGGTGAACAAGTGAAGAAAAGAAACTTAAATGTGGCTTAGGCGCACAGATTTATGCAAAGTCTGGTATGATTTAAAGATGCTTTGCGTGGAGCTGCAGTTGAAATTGTTCCAGTTCTTACAGTACAATACTCGCTTGTAGCGACTAAAGCGTGATTAAAGGTTCATATGGTCGTGCTTAGGCTCTCACAGCACTTGGGCAATGTTACAGAAAGATTGTAGTCCTGATAATATAATATTCATAATTCATAGATATATAATATAGATAGTTCTTTGCCTTGTATATGCTCTCCATCCACCCGGATTCGCTCCCGATGACTTGTGATACAAAAAGGTGGCACTTCCCCAGGACAGGACATAATGCTGACAGCATTTATATTTCTCTTGTATCATATTTAGTATTAGTGATGTAAGTGTAGGAGATGGAGTTGGTGTTAATGGTGACAACCTGTGACAGCAGTCTCCTCCAAATAGTCTCAAATTGATTGCACTGTGTCATACATTTGATTTGTTCGATAACAACGGACCGTGAGTCAGAAAACCAAAAAGTCAAGAACAGAGCTCATCTTAAACTATCTGAATCACTTCTCTATACAGATGCTGTCCAGCTTTACTGCAAGTTGATGTCTCCGCTGTGGAAAAAAGAGCTGGTCAAGTGCCTTCATAAGCCACGGACACTAACCTCTGCTGAGAGGCTGGACCTTTAGCACTTCAGACTCCTGCTGTGAGCTTCCAAAGACTCTTTAATTTGCATATCTGGCCCATATAGGCATAGACGTTGCCCTCATATTGCTCCTCGGGGCGTTGTTTCATAAAGATTAGCCTGGACGCATAGCGACAGCCATGCTCTTCTTTGTCTTCAGTGCTTTCAACAGCACACACTCTCTTAGCAGCCCTGAATAAACTCTCATTGAAGTATAGTAGTGCTATGTTCCAGTACCAAGGTTGATTTGAAACTGGTCATCTTTTGATTGAGTGTTACAAGATGTTTGATCAAAGATAGTCTTTGTTCTACACTAAATTCCCCAAAACACCAGAGATAACTACCCACCACATGATATAATGTCATCCATGTCATATTAACCACAAGCAATGCTGATTTCTCCTGATTGCATTGGATTTCTGCCTTCTTTGAGCAGCAAGGCATGGTTTCGGGAGTCTAAAAGAGGTTTGCCACCTGACCTTACCTGCGTGAGAGGTGATGCAATTCACCATCTTATTGTCTTCTGCCCTTTATATGAATAATTTGTTAGCACTGTTGTAGAATGCATTGCAGAGAGGGACCACAATCCCTGCAGGCACAGTAATTTCTCATTTTTACATCTAATTTGCTGGACGAATGAGATGTCGGACCAGCCAAGAGAGTAGAACACCAGCAGTGATAAGAAACCTATGAGGGATCACGCTGCATACATATCTGCACGACCTTTAGTGTACCGTTACAGACAAATCAGACCTCTAACCCACACACTATTCTCCCAGTTACCTTTGCGCTTAGGTTAAGATGACAGTTTTTGATAAGAACCGTTCATTGTACATCAACGTTGTTTACCACACCAGAGGAGCATTCAAGTCTCTTAACCCTCGAGACCCCGTAGCACTCAGAGTGCCCGTCCTATATTTCACGATAGTACCAGCAGCATGCATGATCATTCCCAGTGTATCAGAACACGAGAAAAGAAAGTCCTGAGCTTTGTATCGTGGATGGTTTAAGTTGTCATCAATAGCAGGAACTGTCTGTATCTAAAGCGTGCCCGGGTTTACAATCTTATAAAGGCTGTATGATTGTGTTATGATGGAGACCCTGACCCAATGTGCATGATGCAAAGTGATGAAGACATTGTGAGTTCAAGTTTTTTGGCTCACGTGAGATAATAACCATCAGTAAACAGCGGGACGTACCCAGCTATCACTGCTGGAGAGTTTTCCAAGGGGCAGTTTGCAAAAAAGAATCAGCAGGGAAGATGAATTGGTTGTTCTCATAAAAATAAACAGCTTCTTACAACAAATTTGGTGCTATTTATTTTTATTTCTGATGTTTTTAGCACTGAACCCAACAAGCTACAGATGCCACATATTTGGTATTAAATGAAAGAGCAAAATGTGTTATTTTGAATTTTTAAAAAAATGTTGGTGAATCCCTTTCTGGATTTGAGATTGAACTGTTTGTTGATGAAAAAAAAAAACTCTTTTGAGTGAGCGTTTTCAGAGAATTGCACTCAACTGGGATCCAGACGTCTAACTGTAAAATACTAAAATTATATGATCTCCTCTCCACTTGTGCCAAGGGAGTGCGTAATGACATAATGACAGTGATGCATACAAATTGGGACATGACATTTCTACATAATAATCTTAAGTGCATTTTAGTTACATTTTGACTCACTTCCTTTATTATCCAAATAGTTTGACATTTTGGAAAATATTCTTGTTATAAATTAGATGAAAGGATTGATACTACTATTAAAATGCTGAAGAGATTATTTCATGAAAAGCTTTAGCTCTGTAGCATGTGCAGAATGAAAAAAAAAAAATATATATATATATATATATTTCAATTTAGAAGTTACAGAGCTACGTATGAGTTTGTGAGTTAACAGTTGTTAGCTGCAGAGCTCAAGTTCACTACACCCGAGAAAACAGTTGTTGTGACAGTCACAGCATGCTTACATGTGAAGTTATTTTCATTTCTTTGTTATCAAGGTCATTTCCACAAATGTCAAACGTAAAATGTCTTGTAACAAGAGTTTTGACACCATCTTGTAAAATAAACTATGTAAGTGGAGTTTGATTATGTTCTCTGACCACTTTCTTAATTTCCCCTACCAATCAGTATCCTGCAGTTACATTTATATAACAGAGAAAGTTCCAAATCACAAGTAGCTACCTTATCTCCCAAAATATATATTAATTGCTCTGCTAAATATAATAGGGCAGCTGTGGAAAATGAGGTACCGTGGGTTGTCCATTAATCATAGGATTGGTGGTACCCCGATGACAGGCAAATTGCAGGAACTTTGTCTGGTAAGGTTTAAGTACAGTCCATTTACCACTTACATGTATCATTGATTATACTCAAAAAGTAAAGCCCTGATCCCCCACAGTGCGCTCTCAGCCCTGACTTCTTGTAGCCCACAGGTAGTTGAGTTTATAGACTCCACCACATGGAGTGCGATTGTAATGCGGATCATACGGTAACGTCGCCATGGTCACGTAACCGTGTGATAGTTGAGGCGGAAAGGATTCAGCAGGAAATTAAGTGGAAGGATGTTGACAGGTGCCAATTTAGATTTTGGGAGGGGAGCAGCCGATTTGAGATTTATCGAACTGTTCGAGACACATTCTGAACGCAGTGAGGCAACGGATGATCCGTACTGCCGGATGTGGTTTTGGATAAGGATGGGAGTGAACGGGAAGTCATTCCGATTTAAAATAAACTGTGTCGTGGGTTGAAAAATCTGTTGAAGATGAGCTGAAACGCAAAGCAATGGGAGGAAAAGGTTACAGGGTGTAAGACGAAAAACCTCTCTGCCAGTTTTAAGTGCAGTATTAGTTAATTTCATGAGAAATCAGATGTAGTAATGAATAGTTCTGCACAAAAATGATGAGGAATAAATGCTTGATGTACGACAGAGCAGACTGTTAGGTGAGGTAGCTGAATTGATGTTTCAAATGCGTCATCATTTGAAATGAAAGTGATAAGGATAAGCAGTTATGTGACATTATGTGACAGCTGACAGAAGTGGAGAATGACTGCATAGGATTGAAAATACATGACTTATATATATTTATATATACTGTAAATGGAGCTGACTGATATCAGAGCGTGGCCTGTAGTAAATACGAACTCGCCTAGAGAAATTAATTCTACACGTTCACTCAGAGTCGCTTTATTTCCAAGTCAATTCAGAAGATATCGTGACCTTGTCTGCAAATGGGATCGATTTAACACAACACTGTCAGTGTTAGTCATAGATTTTTTTTTTTTTGCATTGTCCTAAATTAGTAGCTAGAATATGATTTCACCAAGCAAACATAAGAAACCCAAAAAATACAACAGAAGATTAAAGAGATTTTAGGCTTAAATCCACTTCTACATCCGGCACATTTCACAGTAGGAGTACTACCAGGAAGCTTACATGATAAGTATCTGATTTATCTGAAGCATTATGAACGATACTATTGATATTCAACAAAATGATCACAGTCAGCCGGCTCCATCCACAGCCTTCAACCTTAAATCAGTGGCAAGAAAGGATTTAAAGTCTGCCTACTGGAACAGCCTCAGGCTAAGCCGATGACAACATCAAACAAACAACGGAAATTATGAAGACCCGCAGCAACCTGCTCGGGCTATAAATGATTTCAGTCTCAGAGGGGGAGAATCTTGATGAGAATGACATTTCAGTGCACCTCCACACACACACACACACACACACACACACACACACACAAATACACAACCAACTCTTGCACAAACCTTTGCATATTTATCCACACCTATTTTAAGACCACAAAGCAAAAAAAAAAAGCAAGCAGAAAATCAGCAGTCCAATATCAGAATAAACAACCTGGACTGACTGTTCACGAACGCCGAAACATAAAATGCTCCCTTAAAGCTTCCATTTACCACCTGCTGCTACCGTTCACACACCAACAAGGGCGAATATCACTGTAATAATCGCACATGATTCTCAATACTTTTATGCCTTTTGCTTTTTTAAATAAGTTCTAAATCAGCAGCCGGTCTAATACAAATCCTTTGCTACAATAAATGGCATTGATGTAGCTGTGTTTAGCAGAAAGTGTATATATTGGGCGAGATGCGGGACACCCACTGGACAAGTGACCAGTTCACACATATCCACTCACATTCAGAGTTACCAATTAATTTGGGAGCCTGTGGGAGGAAGCCGGAGCACGCAGAGAGAACCCAGGGGTGTGAATCAGGGAACTTCTTGCTGTGAGGTGACATTGCTAACAAAATGTAGAAAATGTTGCTGTCACTCCGGCTTTAGTAAATGAATACGGAGCCATGCGGTATTTTTAAAGCAGGCTGTGTCATTGTATGTAGGAGGATAACTCAGATTCGCCTAATTGACCAAGAATATTATCCCAACGCACTCTAGTAAGGGTCGCCATTGGGGTTGCCTGTTCACCGCTATTTCAGGCATTTTGCTGGATGTTAGCTGTCATAAACACGACTGCACCTTGTCCTGACATGAAGAACCTTTTGAAAACATGATGCTTGATTTATATCATATGCACACATGCAAACACATACTGCGCCAACTGAGATAAACACACATTTAATAAACAGTATACTGTAATTGGATTTTCCAGGATGTCTGTGTGCGATATGAGGCTGCAAGTTAATTATTTGAAATAGAGAGAATTTCAGTCGTAGCTTTCAAGTCCTCGCCGTTAGATTTGCCGCATGCAGTGCCACACGATAAAGAGAATTTATAGCTGTAGACTTAAAGAGACAAAAGACACCAATGCAGGAAATAAGTAGATTATTAATCATATGTCACTTTATGTTTATTTTGTAAAGTTCAGGTTTTATCTTAATTATTGCCTCATTCTCGGGTACCATAGTTTTCTAAGCCACAAAAGGTCACGCGTCTGTTATAGTTTAGTCTCCCTGCTAAAAGACTATTTGCTAAAATACTGCCTGAAAGAGACACTTGACATTTTTGCCAGATTTGTTGGAAATTGTCGGCTTCTATCAGCAGTGATAGCGTTCGTTGTAAATAGCCAACATAATTGCACTGCACGTGTTTTGGCTCACCCCCCGCCTTTCAACATGTCCTCTTTGTGCCACAATAATTGGAGTCGATGTTGCAAAGTGTTTGTGAATTGGGTGCTGCCTCTTATTTGCATGAGTGCACCGTATACATAGCTATATCTCTGTCAGGTTCTATTGTTGTTGTTTCTTGTGTGTGTGCTTGAGTAAAAAGGTTTAAAAGAGTTGCTATGATACAGTAGCTGTGATATTATATGATAATAAACCATAATATTTTATTTTAATGCTTCTGTGTTTTGCATTTGGTATTTGAAATATTATATTATAGTTTCACATTTTGGGAAATATGTTTATCTACACCTCTCATGGCCATATGCTAAATATGAAGCTAACACTAGCACCTGACTAATGAGAAAAACCCAACCTAGCTCTGAAAAAGCTAACAAAATTCATCTATAACACCTCTAAATTGTCATCTTGTTTCTTAATGTGCATCACTTTGCAACCAGTGGAAACCCCATGACGTAATTTAGTTCCAACTATAAGAAATGGTCCAGAAAATCACAACAGATATAGATACTTATAAGGAAGATCCATTCTCAGCTGGAGAAAGGGGTTTGACGGGCAATTATGAAGCTGATTTTCTTACAGGTTGAAGATATTTTACAATGTGTTTGTGTTATGATCATGTTCCCGTTAGGGCAGTGACATTACGATGACAGAATGTCTTAACGAATTCCATATATACCAATTACAGCAGACATCGGCTTTGTGAGATGGGGGAGAAAAGAAGAAAGAAAGAGGGGAAAAACGAGGGGAACACCCAATTTAAAATGTGTTCATGCTCACATAAATATAGCTCTATTAAACAGAGTAGCAAAGTGCGATAAAGCCCTTCTCAGAACGCACATCTTTACATTACTGACAGCAATTTAACATGTTAGTCTCATGTCTACTCAAGTCAGGACTGGATTCTTCGCTAACATTTACATGTTGCTATCAACAGAGCTCACGTCTGAATTGAATGCTGTCAGATTGATGTAAAGGCCACAGCAGCTCAAGGTGAAACATGCAAAGAAAGAGAACGAGAGCGCTTCTTATATCACCTTCACTGTAGTAAATGTGTTATCACAATCGTGGCTTCTTATGCACAAGATCGTGTTAATTAAGCAGGAAACAGTGAAAGAGATGGAGGAGAGATTGATCCTCTCACATCAGTCTAAAAAACTATTTTCTCCTCGTGGTGTGACTGGTGCAAAAGAGGTGAAATGTGACGGAGGCGTACATCCATAGTGATAATCTAACTCTATTTATATGCTCTCTCTATATACTATGTTACCACATTAAGACAAGAAGATGTAAATGAGCCTTTAAACCTCACAGGTTCACTCACATCAACACTTCTATCTCCCTTTGTGGATGTTTTAGAGCGCTTTAACTCATGAACAGTTTTCATTAGCTAATTGCAAATCTCGAAATGCTTCCCACGTCCACTATGAAAAAGACCATAAAACTGCAGTTCAACATTTTTTCCTGTAAAGATGTGTTAGCTTCTGCACAGCCGAGGCCAAGTCTCTTTAATGCATTGAAATTAATCTAATATAAAATGACAAAGGTCACGCTATAAAAGAAGCAACAGGGATATTTCTTCAGTCTAATACTAATCCCTCACCTTTTGATCTTACTGAGATAAAAAGAGGGTGCCGTGACAATGGCTAAATACATGCATATCATTTTCATACGACAAATCTTCAATAAGTCTTTCAAATGGAGACACATGGAGGCGTTTTCTGATCTGATGCTCCGCTGACTGGATCACATCATCTGTCAGTTCCTGCTAAAACCTTTAAAAGAAATCAGTGTTGTATGACAAAGCTATGGTTAGCGGTTGGTGAGGTTTAGGCACGAAAGAACTCGGTCAGGTTGAGGGATCATCACCAGTGTGTATGTTTTAGTGGCATCTAACTTCTTGTAAAATACATGTAAGCCCCTCTCTAGAGCCATTTTTAGTTTGTCCCTTATGGGCTACTGTAGAAACATGGTGGACACCATAGCAGTGGACCCATCTGTAGATATATTATACAATTTCTTTAATATCTAATCCTAACAAAACTTGCACATCACTTCATGTACACACACTTCCTCCAGCAGTGGTAGTTGCATGCACTAAAAGCTAAGTAAAGAGCAAACAAAAGCAAATACATCAACAATTAACAGCACACATATCAAATGTATCGAAGTTCAGCAAAAGAATGCATGCTCTGAAAATAATGCCATACATGACTTTTATTTTTCTCTCAGTTCCTGCAAAGCCAAAGATCATGTTCCCTCTATTCGATTAGGGCGGCTTTATACGGTATATTCTGAAAATGTTCCTCATCCCTTCCACCTTATTTCAGAGTGGTCTAAAATTACATGCAGCCGAACCAGCCTCACACTGCAAATCCGCTGCTGCTGCTGCTGCTCCCCGAACGTGATATCAGGTAGAACTACTGTAAGGGTCTCGGCCTTCTCAAGCTCACAAATGTTTCACACCTTAGACCTTTGACATCTCAGCATGTTTTTGTTAGCATGAAGACGTCTCTCCCATAACTAGCAAGGTGAGAGATGGGATCATTCTGACATTGTTTTACCTCTTGGTAGTAACAAACATGGATAAAATAACATCATGTACACATTCTGCGCAGTTTTTATTATAGCGCCCTGCTACAAATTATAACGTTTTTTTTTTTTTTTTTATAAATGTGTTAACAAATATGCAGTATATTTTAGAGTACTGTTTGTTAAGCTACGGCTGTTGACTGATATGGAGACAGTTGTAATTGTTCTTTATTTGGGAAGGTACTATAATGTCCCATGTTCCTAGCGGTCTTTGAATGCGTCATGACGTTTCTTTTGTTTATTTGATTAGACAGGTGTTGTGCCTGTCAAAGGTGAAGGTCACCTACCTGTCGGAGTTTGCGAAGGGGGTGGGACTAAAGAAGAACGAGAGGGACGAAGTTCAGGAGCGACACAAGGAGAATTAATAACGACACGACGGAAAGAGTCGGTTATAAGCCAGACGCTCAACAAGTTATCGACGTTATGCAAACTTAAAACCGGAGGTAAAAAAATGTAATTGTGAGCCCTGTTTGGAGCTGTGTCAGCGGAAATTATACATCGACATTTTCTGTTGTGTATTATGCTAGTTAGCTTTGTCCTCGCTAGCTGGAAGGAAACGGGAGACCGTGAGTTTTCTGAGTGAGTATTATGTGAATTAAAGGGATAGTTCGGGATTTTTGACATGAAGCTGTATCCCCGTCAGTAGTGTCGCACAGCCACACCGACTTACCCCCGACAGTGTCCCGTGGGCCGAGTTCCGTCCAGGTTTGGTCAGCAACGAAAGTAGTCCGGCAGGTTTCCTGGGACACTTAAATAAAACGTTTTTCTTCTCAAAACAGCATGTGTTCAAAAGAGTGATTTATTTGCATCGCAAAACCGATGTCGACGAAAAAGTCCCACGTCGTAATCACTTGGCCCTACTTTCTCTCTTTTTGTATCTCTGCGCTGCTGCAAGTGGCCGCTACTGTTTAGTTTTGTTTGCGGACGTGCCGCGTCGGAATGGGGCGCTTTCCGGCTCTTTCGGCCGCACCAGGCTCTCTCCGGGCAGCCCAGCCCTCGTCTGTCATCTTGCAGCAGCGCAGAGATACAAAGAGAGAGAAAGTAGGGCCAAGTGATTTCGACGTGGGACTTTTTCGTCGACATCGGTTTTGCGATGCAAATAAATCACTCTTTTGAACACATGCTGTTTTGAGGAGAAAAACTTTTTATTTAAGTGTCCCAGGAAACCTGCCGGACTACTTTCGTTGCTGACCAAACCAGGACAGAACTCGGCCCACGGGTCACTGTCGGGGGTAAGTCGGTGTGGCTGTGCGACACTACTGACAGGGATGCTATAGAGCTTCATGTAAAAAATCCCGAACTATCCCTTTAATGCCAATATGAACCGAGTATGGAGATGAACAGTGAGTTTATTAGAGTTGTGAATTTCTACATAGTGTGCCTCAAGCCTACGTGCCGCCATGCATGCTGCTGCTGCTGTAGAGGGTGCTCAGGACTTCGTTGTCGCTATGGAAACCTGCTGAAGCACGACTGGTTTCTTCATCTCACATCACTCGTCTTCATCGAACAGACTAGCTGTGTTTCTGAAGCTCCAAGGATCAGTGAGTACTGAGGAACACCTGAGCTCCAACATGCGCGCCAACACACGGTACCATAACTGAGATTACAAAAACCCCGGGTATTTTTATTTTAATTTTATTTGACTTAAAGGGTGATTGTGTTTTTTTTTTTTTGTTAATAAACACCCATGTTGTTACACAGTATATTTGCAATCGAAACGTTTATTTATGCTTGATGACTGTGGTTATTGGTAGGGCTATGGTGTGTTAAAGGTATGCATGGGAGGTTGTAGGCTCACTTAAACAATATAGCTACAAATCAGCTAACCAGGCCTCTCTGCACTCTAGGTGGGGTCGTACGCTCTAGTTAAAGTAGATATATCCCAATTTCATTATTCTGGACTCCCTCCAATCCGCCTCCCATGCATGAGGTGTTAACAGATAAAAAGGGGTTCGCCATGATTATCCTGTAACCGAATTGGAGTTGAGTGGGAGGGCTCACTTTGACATAAAAAGCCAAATGAAATACATTTTTCTCAACCAGTCATTACTGGATACATTGATTATTCTTGTTTCTTTTAGGGATTATTTGTTTAAGCGTTTATCTGAATGGACTTATTCATAAACTGTTTAGAAACATGAATAATGCAAAATGACAGAGATTCTCCCCCTTCATGTTGTGATCGACGTTTCATCATAATTAATCAATAATCATGATCTTACAGGAAAACAACTTTCCTGAGCTCTGCACATTTATTATTTATAACATATTCGTTTTGTTTACACTTTACCGCTTGCTATAGTGAGTGTTTTTAATTTCTTTAATGCAAATATGTGCTGATAATAATCGCCAGCAGATGAAACTCTGTCCTTTGTCAAAATGTTTTGCCCAAACACGGCAAGAATATTACAGTGGCCAGACAAGGGAATATTAAAGGTTGCTGGCGCAAACTCAGGCTAAATGAGTTTTTTGCCAGATAGAGATGTGCAATTACACCAAGCATTCATTATTATGCTTCCACATCCAGCGTCTCTTTTATATGGCGTGTTTATTTATTAATATACTGCATTGATTAAGTTGGGCGCAGTACTCTATTTAAGACGCCATCTGCTTGGTAGCATGAGTAAGAGTAATTAAAACAAGCTTTCTGCTTAATAGAATTCAGCAAAAAAACAAATATAATTTGTGAGCCTCTCTCCTTTATGGTTTTTATCCCTCAGCCAATTACAATTCATCCTCGACAGCGTTCGGAAAAAGTGAACAGTGCGATAAGCCAAACCTGATAATAGTTGCGCTAATTCATACACGCAGAAGCTCTGAAGCTACAGGGGATACCAGCAAACATATGTGCATACTAACAATGTGTGTATATTCACGCATGCAGATATCCATATGAAACAGAAGCTGATTTAAATAAACATACATCTTCCAGGCCACTACTCATACAGTAGACTTAAATCATCACGCGCTGTAATGCAGTCACAGAATGTCATTACTGTTTTTCTGCCACCACATCTCCCTTATCAGGTTTCAAGCAAGAATAATCAAATGCTGCATGAAGCTGGGTTCAACATAACAAATACCATTCAATTCACAGCGTAATGAGAATCAAAGAACTTGATTTCCATACTGATGGTCACTGTAATCTTTTCTTTCCAAAGCCATGGAGCGTACCTGCTCACTCGCACAGCAAAAAAGCCAAAGCCGCACGTGAGGAAATCAAAATTTCAACATCGACCAGAGATTGATGTAAGCTTCATTGATGGAGTTTACGGGGACCTTTGACAAGTTTGTCACTTGAATTTAATGCTGCCCTGTGGATTTTTCAGCAGTCTGCGCCCAGCGGACCAGAAGCAAGGTACTCACTTAAACACTCGTTGGCAGAGTCCCCAGAGGCCCTGGACCAAGGTCTATCCTGGTAAAAGGGGTGACATCTCTGGCAGTCATCTCCCACTGTGTGATGCTCGCAGGCACAGACCAGGCCACCGTGTTCGCCCTCAAAGCACTCGCTGGCGTGACCGTTACACTTACATCTGAGGGAAACACAGACAGAAAGTTATGTCAAGCACAACTTTTTGAGAGACACACACACTTTGCTGTTCCTTGCTGACTCAAGTGTAGACATACTTATGCACACTGTGAATGGAGTAGAAGGCAGGCGAGAGTTGAAAGTAAGAAGGTGTTTCCACTGTAAGGAGTTGTCACTTCTCATTATCCTTCACGGGCGTAAACATGGCCAGAGAAGAGGTAGGGTTTTCATTCCTTTTCAGCAGCTGCACTATTCAACTGTGCACTCAGCGCTTATACGCTCACACTATTTGCGTGCAAGCCATTTTACTTTCTATCTTTTTGTGTGCACACCATCTTCAATTCAGTGCATGCTGTATAACTTTCACAAATGATAAGTCGGTAATCATGAGATAAAAAGGATTTATTAAGTCAGTTTCCACAACAAGACAGTTAATATCTGCTAATTTCCTTTCTCTGCGCGTTTGGAAAGCGTATCAGTTCCTCCGAAGCACGGTGGCAGCTACGCCTTGCTCTGTGTAATATTTCCTGGCAGTGGCGTCGGGTTTTGTCGAGTGGCTGTGATAGGGGACAGGGACTTGTCACTGAGTGGCAGGCTCTGTCAAATTTAGCCAGCTGTCCCGCATCCAGACGTATGCTTGCCTGAGGCTCGGAACGAGTTATTTCCGTTGTCGCTGAGACAACAACAACCTAGTGACTCCAAAGTGCTTCCAATCCACTCTGCTAGACCAGACCTGAGTCGCTCGGTGATAATTCTAACGGAATATGTTATGAGGAGGATCACCTGAACTGTACAGGCAGCATATGGGCAGCTCGAAAAGTGATGTGCAATATGTTCAGTCCTCATGTTATACCAGACTGAAAAAGTGCATAAACTGCATTTTTCACACATGTGCATTGTTGTGACCAAAATTCTGACACATTTATTTCCGGCGCCGTCTTTTATAGCATCTGTGAGTGGGACCGGATGACTTGGTGTGGTGCAGCACCGAAGTGTAAAAGGCATGTGTACAGAAAGCACTGGTACAAGGCTAACATGTTGTCACGCGGGTCTCTCCCCCAAGTGTTGTGGCATTGGTGGGTAATTTGTTATGCTGCGGCAGTGATCCTAAGTGTTTATGACAGGTGTCAGATCAAATTTATATTCTTTCTGAAGGCTTCATCTCAACTACTTAATCGTTCACTTCTATCTGCAGCGCCAAGGTGCAGCCTGGTCCTTGGTGCTATGTCCTCTCTCATTACTTTGAGTAATAAACCAAAAGAAGTGGAAGGAGGATGGATGATTATGTTGGTTCATTCTCATCTTGACAGATAGAAGGAGTTTTTTTTTTTTTTTTTTATGCAGTTTTGCAAACACCTGTCTAGGGTGTCCAAGGTTTTGATAGCTTTGCGCACACACTATGTCCATGTTCGTGTCCATGCAGAACTCCTGACAGTTATGTTGACGTGCACATTTGTGTAGTCCCGCTCATTTTAAAGGAAATGCTGCTTCACCGCTAAGACTGTGCTAATTCTATCTTTACAGGTTTTATTTCAAAAATATCTGCATCTGTTCTTTGCAAATCAAAAATGTTTATACTGAATGGACACTGAGGCATTGGTTAGAGGCTGTGGGAAGAAACACATGGGACACGCTGAATTTTTCAGTATTTAACCAAAACAATGACCTTTCCTTGACCTTAACCATTTTTTTTTATGAGCATATTGCTTCCAGTAGGTGAGATAAAGGACAGGAACCTCAGGCTTTGGTGGCAAAATCCATGCTTTGTATGCCAAACCACCCACCCCTACCTCCTGAGGCAACAATTGTGTTTCCTCCAAAACATGGAGACAATTAGGATTTATATTGTGGGAGGCAGGGTTTGTGTTGCATTATGTTTGAGATATCTGGAAGCTGGAAATCCAAGTACACCACGAGACAAAGAAAATACACGAAGCTTTTGAGTTTGCTTTTGGTTTAACAGTTTCACAGAACAAAGCTAAGTTAACCTCTAAAGTGACTTCTAACATTTTAAGAAAGAATATTGGCCGTGCTGCGTTTTTGTATTGTATTTTTTGTATTTGCAAGTGTTTGACGCAGTCCTGAATGGTGTCTCTTACCTGCCACCCACAGAGAAATCAGAGATGGCATAGAAGTATGAGCGCAACACTTTAGCGTCCTTGAAGAACTCGTCTCCAAAGGTGTTAAGCCTGTCCAGAGAGATGAGGAGGTCAGTGGCTGTCACCCATTCCTGGAACGGAAGAAAGAAAAGAAAAGAAAAAAAACACGGTGTATTAGAAAACACCTTTCTAGGTCACCCACTTCAAAAAAGAACGAAAGGGCGTGGTATGGTTGGCTGCTGCCACTACTCGAGGAACAAGGAGGCAAACTTTAGCTTAGAGTGGTACGAGAAGGGAGGACACGTAAGACAGAGCAAAGAAAAGAAGCTGGAAAGGAGAGTTGGCGGATCGAGGGAAGGAGACAGGGGTGATGGTGTTACGGAAAGGGAGAGAGCAGATGTAATGGGGAGATAATGAGGATGGTGTAGGAAATCGAGTTAATGGCAGAAAGATGGGCGAAGAAAGAAGGGGATTAATGGAGACAAAAGACAAAAAAAAACATGAAAAAAGAGACAACACTGCAGCACTACATCGCTATAATGGATGGGATGTGGTAAAGCTCCCATCCTTGATATGATTTAAGCTCCTCTGTTTGAGCCCACTGCAAAGGTAAAGACAGGATGGAGCGTGGGAGAAGAAAGTGAAGAGGGATAACACAAACAGAGGAAAAGCAAACTGAAAGTGCAATGGTGGGGTGGAAGATAAAAGTGGGGCCAGGTAAAGGGAGAACAAATGACATGAGTAATCTTGTACCTGTGAACAGAAGCAACTTTTAAACAAATAGCTGGAGAGAAACTTTCTGTCTGTTTCTTGGCTGGGACTCTGTGGCAGTCCTGAAGAAGCCTGTAATGTTGTACGTTTTGAAGCTTCTCCCAAGAGGTGCCTTTTGAAGTGCGGCAATGGGAGAGAAGGAGATCGGAGCGGATGGGACTAGACTGAAAACATATGTCGCGGGTTTACTCATTCATATTTTTCTCAAGCGCTACAGATAGCGCGCCCATCAAATAGCACTGAACTCAGTTTAGCCTGTAAAAAACACACCGTACCTTATCTTTACCGTGCTACAGGCGCAGGTTCATGTTACCTAGAAGATCATCCCCAGACTTGCTGTCTAGTGCCACCAGCGCGTTGACATTTTTGACTTTTAGTGAAATAAGTTGGATGAATTTCCATGAAATTTGGTACACATATCCCCTGAGCCCACAGGATGTATCCTAATGATTTTGGTGATCTCCTGACTTCCTCTTCTGCCTGTTTGAGGTTTCCAAGCAGCTTTGAGTGAAATGTCTCAATAGTGGTTGGTCGGATGGATTGCATGTCCCCTTCAGAATAAATTGAAATAACTTTGGTGCTCCCCTGACTTTTCATGGAGCGCCACCTCCAGGTCAAAAAATATATATATATAACTGCAGATCTATGTTGACATTCCCATCAGCCTCAGCGTTAGGCCTACTTTGTGTTTGCTGCTAATTAGCAATTGTTTACATGCTAATGCTAGTGTTGTCATTGTGAGCATGTTAGCCTGTATACATTACCGTTTAGATGGGCTGCATAACATGGCTGTGGACTATTGATTCCCTACCTTCCAAGCAGCCGTCAGACAAATCCTTCCAAGAGTTGTTAACATGTACTTGCAGTTGAAAGCAAAATAATTTGAGCGCTGAGTGATGCTTCAGCTTTGAAATAACCATACGTGTCCGTTTTGAATGAGAAATAAGTGACGACAAACCTTAAATTTATGGTTTCTGTCAATGAAAAAGTTCTGGCAGCCTATTCTGACAACTCACCTCAGAGCGAAAGAAGACAGAACATTTTCCAAACAGTCCCCGCTGACAACTGCATTATCATGAAGTGATAGCATTTGAAGACAGTCTACTTTCATGGAATAGTCTGTCTCGAGCAAGAGCAACATCTTCATTCCTTATCTTCATAATAGTTACCATTTAAAACAATACAGTGAAGCATTAGTCTTTGTTCAGCATGTGAAGTAAGAGGCGTAATTGGCTAGTAGCAAGAAATGACACTAGTGAATCCTCCGAGGTGCTCTCTCTCTTCACAGGTACCAAACGTGATCTCTCTTAAAATAGCCTGAGCAGCACTGCAGTAAAAGTTCAGAACTGAGTTCTAATCTTTAAAAGAGCTGCTTCTTAGGGGCTTTCTTGTTCTGTCAGTATGACCACCGCCCCCACCATTTCAAAGGAACGAGTCTTTGGATTCAGACCACCTGCGTGGTCTACGCCTGCAGTTCCAAGAGACATACTTCTGGGCGTCAAGAGGTCACAGCCCTTTATTGGAACATCTGGTGTGAATATGTTTCACATGTGTTCCTGATTGGTTTAACCCTTGCATGGATGGTGTCAGCATGACTACTGGACTCCAGTGTCACGTGTGGGTGAGCTTTGTCAGTAAGTTCTAATAAGAAGACTACTCACAGTGGAGTTTCGCGTCCACACAGTGTCACAGGGTGTAAAAATCTCTAATTAACAGGTCTTTCTAAAGAGAGAAGGGCCTTTTTAATTCTAATTAGGCCAATTTGTACTTTCCTTTCAATAAAATCTGGACTGCAAGTGTTACTCATCCCACCTAAAATGCCCTCTTACTTTACCTGTTACCTCGCCTCTTTCCTTTCCTTACTCCCCCTGCTCTCTCCTGCCGGCTGGAGTGCACTTCAGGATTTCCAGACAGTTCTTTGCCTTAGCAGCTTATTGAGAAGCTGCTATAGAGCTGTTATTTTGTAGTAAACGTAACTACACTGTTACAGAATTGAGTGCAGTTGGCTGCCATGCTATTGTTCCGGCCCTTGCTTATCGACTTTGCCCCTATATGGCTCTGCTGGCTAATGGGGTTTGGACAACACTGAATGACCCTGATGCACTGCAGTTGCCAGGGAAAACAGGATGCTCATTCTTCAGTTTGTTTTACACTATCTGGACACGGCATGATTTTCATCCACAGTTTATGAGAAGTACATAGTATAGAAGAGTTTAAGATGGGGAACTGCAAGGTAACAAATTAAGGTAAAATGAGGCCCAGTAAGGTTGAGAAAATGAAGAGGGAATAGACAAAAGAAATGATGGTACTCAGAACAAATCCGAAGAATACAGAAGGGTTGGGGAATTTCTTATCTGCACAACATGCTTCTGCTCTTTGATTGCTCACCAAGGTTACATTAATAGAAACAGGTAGCAGCATGGCAGAGAGGCAATAGAGAAACAAAACTTCTGCTGTGAGTCAGAGATTTCTTCATCGTGAGTATGCATCTTAAATATTAATGCTAGCTGACTAATGATTAGAACAGTACGGTGAAGGTAAGGCCCCAGCGTGAACAAAGGATCGAAGGCTTGAGTCACTTGTTTTTAGTTCTAGAAACGAGACTTAGAGCCGACAGACAAAGTGCTTGGTCAGTGAGGCTGTACTCCAACATTAGCATGCTTAGATTCTCATAATAAATATCTTGTGAAAGTTTTCCGGTATTTAGCATAAGCCAAAGTACTGCACAAACTCAAATCACCAAAGCTGTTACATTTCACTCTTAGGGGAAACATGCATGTGCAGAACTATTTAGTAGATGTGGAGATATTTATATTTCACGGCAATCCATCCAAATGTTATTGAGATATATACGAGTGCTTTGCAGCATTCTGCAAACAAGAAAAAATATAATTGCACACAGAATTGTGTCAATATTTTTTCACAGGTTCATTTTTTATTAAATTATAATAATATTAATATTATGAGAGGCATATATATTAGTTTAATATATTTAATTATTAGTTAAATGATCACATGGGTTTATCATGTTCTGGATATTCTGGAGTTTAACATCTTACCTTATATAAGCCCGTGAGTTTCACATTTCATCAACAGATTTCACATGTAATGGGTTTCACATGGGAAGTGACATGACCTTAACACACGATACCACAAATATGTGTCAAATGCACGTGTCGCACACGTGCGAAGTATGTTTAACATGGACATGCACATCTAGTCAACACACATGATTCTGCATGTTCTTTTTTTTTTTTTTTTTTTTTTTTTACAGGAAATCATTTTTACATTTTTTATGTGATTAAATCTTTCCCAAAAATAAGAGAGAAGAAAAGAAAAGTCGAGCAGACACGACCTGCCCTTTTGTTAAATTATTAAATATAAGATTAGCACAAAATGATGGTCATTAATGTTGAAATAATTCACACCTACACTAATAAGGGGCCATTCCGAACACTAGTACTGCATTGCTATTATTTCCAACATCCTCCTCTCAGCTCACGCACACACACACACACACACACACACACACACACACACATAGATGATAAAATGTTTTAAATGCATTGTTAGCATTTGAAAATCCTTACCCACCAAAGCAAAGCAAATACTCTCTTCCATTCATCATAGAGTACAAGACCATTATCATATGGAAGAGTTATTAGTTATGCTTGGTGGAACAGTGCTAATTGTGTAAGGAAAAGCAGACATAGTTCCAAATATCACTTACTGCACTGAAAGGAAGCAGTTTCTTAGGGTTAATTAGTAGTCAGCCCATTACTTATTATTTGTGCAAACCACAGCAAAAGCTTAATTAACTTTGATTCTCACTCCCTTGGAATTTGGGCTCACGGTGCTACAATGATGCTGACTTAGGGATAGGCTAGAGTGGCAATGAGCCAGTCCTTTGCTTAAGACAATAACGCTCTAATGATCAAATGAGCAGCTGCACATGCTCACAGACATGTATCAGGCCGCACGCAGCAACTTTTCTGACAATATCAAACAGAGGACGTCACAGCTTCGGGGCTTATAACCTTCACCCTCACCTCTAAAATCTCTCCCCCGTCTGTCTCTACCTCTTTTCTCTTTTCTTCCTCCACACGTCTGTCTCCCTCCCTTCAACCCCTCTCTCCTCTTTCTGAAGCCTCTGGCTGTAGGCAGTGACGGGAAAAGAGAGCGGTGTCCCTCATTCGAAACTTAATAACTTTTTAATTTAATTGCTTAAGTTCACTGTGCCCTCAATATGTATTTTTCCCCTTTTACTCATTGTCATTCAATGCTGGAGCTTCAATTTGCCACACAGCTTTTATAGAGAGGGGGAGAGAGAGAGAGAGAGAGAGGGAGAGGGAGAGAGCGGGAGAGAGCGAGAGAGGGAGAGAGAGAGGGGATGGACCGGTGGCAGGGGAGACAGACAAACCGTTTTAATGGATGACTGAACAAATTAAATTTGAATTCACGCAGCAGCTTTCATCTTCGGCGTGATTATTGAAAAAAGAGAGCTTTACAAACTTGACAACAGAGCCCCCTTTGAAGTAAGCCATTACTTTAGAGGGAAAAAAACACATCTAAATGGCGTGTTACAAGGTGAGTGTTGTTTATGCCGAATAAAAATCATTTGGCAATGAAAACTAAACGCATTAGATCGCTGGTGTTACACAGAAAACTGTATTTATGCAGGTGACATATACATGACAAACACCTACACATTTAAGTGTCACAAGTTGTTTTTTTGTTTGTTTTTTCCTGTAATTTATCTTTGACCTCCCAATATGACGGGCAGACGTATTTTAAAAGCAGCAGATGAAGCGTGTGAAGTGTCTATACTGAGTCGACGCGCTGCTCAGACTGAGGCACGAGCGGCGAATCTGCAAAGGGATTAAAATGCTAATAAAACAGGCAGGATGCAATTCCTGTTTTAAGCCTCATGAAATATGCATGGCCCTGTATGAGCCATATGCAGAGAGAATGGCACACTGACACACCACGGAGAGGAACAGGGATCGTTTTATGCTCTGCTGAGAGAGTGTGGTTTTAACCCCTGACACAAATGTCCAACCGTCACATCCCCTACATGAAAAGCCAATTTATGAACGTGATTTCTATGATTACAATGTCCTTAAGTGATCTGCCCACACTCTTATCTGCTGCTGAAGCATTTCAAAGGCATTATATACCAGAGAACTGGCTTTCTACAGTGCAGATTTAATGTATTGTATGTATAACTACACATCAGTATGGAAAGCCGTTTGAGGATTACTTGCAGATCCTAAATGTCAAACACTAATTTCTTCTACTAGCACGCACTTTGGCCGTGCAGTACCAGAAACTGTGGACTTTACTAGTGGCTCCGAGGTTTTATGAGCCTATTGTACTAATGGTAGGAAGGTGAGGAGAAATAGAAGGTCCTAGTGGACATTTAGTGTCTTACTAGGAGATATTTTAAGCCCCACTTGTACTACTAGTAATGTTTTTTCCACACTTTCCCCACCTCCTCATTAGCATATAATAAGTAATACTAGTAGACATTCTTACTTGTACTACTTGTAAAGTTTATATGAACTTACTAGTTCTACAAGTTTAGGCTTTAGTAATATAAGATTAAGTCAGACTTTTCATTAATGCTGATATTAAATTTAAAATGCATTCCAACTGTGATTGGCTGAAGTGTCGTGATGGTGTAGCGTAAAAACACAGTGTCGGTCAGACGCACACAATATGTTATACTATGACCTCTTCTGTACCCGCGGGGTTTGATTTTGCTGCATTAGCTGGATCACTGCTCATGTCTATGGGAATGCAATATTAGTACAAACAGTGCTGAAAAAAGCTGAGCCCTAAGTGCTCGGGGCATTTAGTCTGATTATATCAACTTTATGAAAAACACATTCTGCCTGAGCTTTGGCGTTCACAAATTCAGAGACTGGGGCTTGTTTTATAGATGTGTAGTCATTGAGGCTAATCGGTGATTACAGCTTTTCCCGCTTGTCTTCCTGAACTCTTCAGGGTTTGAATTTGAATGAATTAAAGAGTTAAATCCAAGACATCTAACCGCAGTGTATTACTGAGAATTCTCCAGCTCTTTTACCTCAATACGACACGAGAAAAGGTCAGCTAATTACAGCTACAAATTATAACCCATATCACATATTAGCTGTGCAAAAACCTCCCATTCAGCCAGCATATGTATATGGCCATGTAATCACATTCATACAAGGTCTGACTTGATGAAGAGGCATCTGAATGAATGACCTGATGACTTCAAGTGTGATCGCTACCACTGTGCTATTTTGCAGGATTTCCAAACTCATAGATGACAACAGATGTGCACTTCATTTGTGGACATGAACATTTGCGAACAGGATTTACAAACACCTCGAAAACGTGACATAATTTAAGTATCATGATATGTTTTCTTGGAGACCACAGTGATGGTAGCTCTGAAGCTAATGCCTCAATCCATTGTACAAAAGAAATAACCTCTGATGGAATGGTCAGTCAAATCAGGAAACTCAGATCAGACCCAAGATGACATCACAGAAATAAACATCGAACAGTAAGTAAGTAACTTTGTAGTTTCTTAGTTATTTTCTGCTTGAATGACATTTGTGAACTTGCACATGCTTTTGCGGTTCAGAGACTTTCCATGCAAACATCAGTTTGTTGCAGGAATCCATGCTTCCATGCATGCCGAGCAGATGTGATGTTGGAAATTACCCACTCGTAACTATCAACTTCCAACTTGCAATAGATTGCAGCATAAGAGCTTAGCTGATGTTAACAACGACAATGCTAACAAGCAGGTACTATTTACCAATATACTATGCTAATTTGCGCTAAACACGATGTACAGCTGAGGCTAAATGTCATTTACAGATATTATCTTATTGTTTGTGTGCAGTAGTGCTGGGAAAACAGCTCTCGTTATAGTGAAATAAAGCATTCACATTTACACTAAGAAAAGTATCTTTTTTAGATTTCCCCTCCCTCTTGCCCTCTCCTCTTACATTTTACATCCCTCATATGTATTCAATAAACTGTGCTGTTGTGGGAATTATATTTTGAGTGCTGCCCTCAGCCACGCCCCTCGTATTGAGTTGCCTATTCTTATTTCTCTAGTATCTGTAGCTCAAGCGGGAAGTGCTATGCCACCATCAAAGTAGGAGTATGCCCCCACCATCTTTCATTCTGATGATTCACTGTGTGGAAAAAGAAGAGTCTCTTGCATTCCACTGGCTTTGTTTTTGCATCAAAGAGGATGGCTGATGTGTTTTTGTCTTTGCTCACTACACCCATCCGTCCCATCAACCTTTAAAATGGAGGGGGAATGAGAGATTTAATGAAAGAAATGGTGCAATTGATCCGCCTTTTATTCTAATGGGACACAGATCACAGTCAATTACGGGTCTTCTCATCTTGTTGTTTAAGAGGAAGGCGGTGAGAGAGAGAGAGAGAGAGAGGTGGAGTGAAGGAGAGATGGTGCTTGGCAGGTCTGTTGAGAGATTTGCCACCCAATCTATGTATTCTTGGCTAATATTGATTCCCCACAGCTTTATAATCAGTGGGTCGATGTCATCCAAAGCATACTGAAATACAGCCAGCAACACCATTAGTAGTCAGGTTTTTAATGTAAGTTCTATACTGATCAGCCACTGTCTTTCTTTACATTGTCACGGCATGGAAATAGAAACTTCAAAATGTCTGAAAGGTTAATGAGAAATTGCAACATCCCCTGTTATTATGAGAGACTTCTCGTGCTGTCTTTAACACTTTGGCAGGTAAAGGAGAAAAAAAGTTCCTTGTTTATGGGCTGACTAGGAAAGAACTTGGCTTTGTCTTTGTACACTAATTGCAATCAACAGGAGCAATTTAAGGCTTAAGTTGTTGAAGCAAAAGTTGCACACCTGCAGAGATAGAAGCTTCCGCTTTTCTTCTCTCCAGCCACATTTCTGCTTTGCAGGCCCTAAACTAATCCAGCAGATTAGTCAAAGCCATTGGACTTTCGCTTCCTTTTCCACCCCACCAACTAAACACCTCGTATCATCTCCTCTGCACTTACCGTACCTCTCCTGCTCCCTATGCCCACTTTCTCCCGTTTCCACTTTCCCTCATCAGCCCCACAGATACTGGACCTGACTCCTCCTTTACTTTCACAAGGTAATACAAAGTAACAAGCTACTTTACAATGCCACTTTCTGTGTGTGTGTGCTTTTGTGTTTCACCAAGATATGCAGAAGTGTTACAGGTCACGATAAAATGGAAGATGGGGATTATTGTCTCATAGCTGCTAATCAAAGCAAATTCGAGTTCATGACGGTTCATTCTGAATGCAGTGGTGGGTTACATTGTGTAGTGAAGGCTGTTCTTCAGAGCAGAGACCCATTCATGCATTCACGTGCAGTGGTTTGTATTAAAAGTCTGATGATATGGAACGATTAAACAGCCCAGAGCTGTTCAAATAAACTGGCAGAAGTGGTGCAATGTGAATGAAATCAATAAAACTTAATTTAGTTTTTCGACTCATGTTAAACACACTTCATTCAGAGTCGACAGAAACAAAATGAAACTCACCAAAACCATCTTGCTTTAATCTTTCCACCGCCCCAACAGTTACCGACTCAGGTTGGGTTGAAATAAACCCCTTTCAGATTTTAAAACATTTTCATACTACACTGTAAAGTTTCAGACCACCGGGAAGAAATGGATTTCAGTGTGGGGGAACGCAAACAGGAAGCAGAGCCGTGCCGTGCCAGTAAATCATTTATCTGCATCCGACATCTGCATTTGAGCCCTCGAGTCCTGTCCTGCTCACACCAGCAATTCATTCATCAAATAAAGACATCGTTTCTGTTTTAATTGAAGCAACATTTGTATAATTATGTTGTGAGTTAAATGCATTTTTGCATTACTACCTTAAATTTCCATAACCGCAGCAATTAGAGCAATAATAAAGTGTATTCAACAATAACAAACAGAAATATTAATATTATTCTCTAGGCTACTTCAATAGTAATTAAATCTGATGCAGTAGACACATTGAGGACTCGTGCACTCATGCGGTCTCTGATGTTCAAAAATTAAATTAATTTTTCTCTCTACATAATTATTTTATGTGTAACAGCAGTTTTCACATTTGAATATATGAAATCTGAAGGGGACTTTTGATAGTGATCTTAATTACTCTATACACAGAAAATAAATTATTCAACACTTTATGGTAGTAATTTATGTAATAATATTTTACATTTTACTTCAGGAAAGATTTAAAGTCCTGGGAGAGATACTAATGCGTGATGTTTAATGCAAAAGTAAGTCTTTCCAAGAACTACCACCTATAGGATAGGATCAAATTAGCTGCAGACACGCACATGCAAAACTAGTTACATTGTCGAACTTTTCCCACACACTGACTAATGCATGCATTGATTGATTTTTCCATCCAGCTGATCACAGTGGCTCCACGTACACAGAACAGCAGGAGTGATCACAGAGATGTTTGCCGAGGAGCAGACACCGAAATCAAAAGCACCTGTTGCAATTCCCCATTCAGCGTGAAGGCTGTGAATCTGTTGACCTGACAAGGAGAGACAGGGACAAGCTGGAGCTGTGGATGGTCACATCTGGGAATCAAACTCTCCTAGATAAACAAACTGACAGAAGATTTTTTTTTTTTTTTTGGATGAGTCCTTTTGAAGGTTAAAAATCAAAGCCAGTTCACTAGACTGAGACTTAAGGGTGTTTATTAGAAGAACACAAGAAGTGGTGTGTTTCAATTAACTGGAAACTCTAATCTGAAGTACATCAAAGGTTCAACAGAAGTTAAGATGATAAAGAAATATTGTAGAAATCATTTAACCTTTATGGTTAATTTTTTTGTGTGACTCAAATCAGAACATAGAACATAATTTTAAATGGGCAGAAATCTTTTGGTACAATATAAAGCATGTTTTTGTAGATTTCCAGAAGAGTTGGCCCACAAATACAATATTTAATCCAACCTTCCAGTCAAAGTTCAGTGTCGGGGTCAACCTGAACAGTATCCCTGTTGAATAATGTTCTGGGTGCAACATGCACCTAACATTAAAATCTCAACATGCTGATGTTTAGCAGGTACGTTTAGCATGTTTACTGTGAGCTGTTGCATGTTAGCATGCTAATATTTGGGAATTATCACCCAGTTTAAGTACTGGCTCGCTGGAGATGATAAGAATGGTCAAAATATTTCATAAACCGCTTGACCTGATGATGGCTAGGGCTACCAGCTTCACCTTTCTCTTGTATAAAAATAAGGGGCACCTTGCCAGCAGCATAATGCCTGGCGGAGTCCTTCCCAGCTGAGTGTCAGATTTATCTCATGTTACGCTCGACTCTGCAAGATTTCTGTCTAAATAAAATGTTAAAATTCAGAAAAAGGTAAGCTTAAAATCTAAATGCTATTTTCTTTTTCTTCCATGACTTGTAACTGAACCCTGGTCATCGGAGATTAAGGCAAGTGTCCACCAACCCTGACCACTGTCAGGCTACCTATTTCTACCCATGCTTCCTTCATATAATCCTTAGTTCCTTAATTCCTTAATCCCACATAATCCTTTGCTGGTGAGAAGTAGTTCTTGCTCCCTTCATGCATGTATTTGATGTATTTTCCAACACAATGTTCACTTTATAGAATTTTTAGGAGACCAAGCTCAACCCTCTGTATGTCCTACAAACCTGGACTCTAGTTTGCTATTGTCCCAGCCTGCCAGAGTCCAGAATTACATAACAGATAGATAGAGAGGCTGAAATAGCACAGTGGTAGAAGGCTAGTGTGAAGGGATTAATCAGAAAAGGACAGTTAAATAATCTCTGAACTGGAAAACCAGGCTGCAGCTACCTTTTTCCCTTTTCTTGCAAGCACTTTAAAACTGCTCTCATGTTAAAAAAAAAGTAGAACTACCAGATCTTTGTGCTTAGGGGAACTTTGAGAGATATATTTTTTTACTGTGGGTTAAGTGGCTATTGCTACGGCACAGAAAAGTATGTTTTTATCATCCACTCTCCTTTCTTTGTTCTTAGCAACACACACTGAGTGGAATTTCTGGACTTCCAGTTTAGGAGCCAAATCCTGTGTGCAGATTCTTCTTTCATGCAGCTATATGTCGCCTTACTGCCACACAGTGTGCCCAATCCATAGCAACACTAATGCTAATCCAATAAAAATGAAATGCACACTTCTATTTTGACCTGTTACAGACGCAAAGGGGACCTCACATCGTAGGGATGACGGAAAACATCCTTATCGCGCCGCTGCGTGCAGCTTAGCGTATACTTGAGAGCTGATGTAGCGTCACCAATTTTGTCTGTCCTCCATCTTTTCCCAGTTCAAAATGGGATTGCTCTTGAGGAAAGCAAGCCTCTTTCTACTCTGTGGGAGGTTGCAGAGATGTCACGCTTTCAAAGCGGCGTGTTTGATGAGAAGGGGAAGTTTTATGGGGAGACAGTATCCGGCACAGAAAGCATGTGTGTATTACGGTGGGAAGGGGGGGTGGGCTGCAGGCAGAGATACCATATGTAGCCCTAAGGGTTTCTTATATCACACTGTTTTGCTTTTAAAATCATACATCTGAAGGTGGGTTAAGAGCACCAATTAATCATCCTCATCAGTCATAAACTATCAGACTCAGCCGAGGTACTCTGTGCGTGCCACATTCTGTTTAAATCTAATCTCTCTATATAACAGATTCACAAAGAAAATAGAATTTGTTTAAGGGCTTGAATACAGAAATTATTCAAACACAACCATTGTTGGAAGACAAAAAGCAATTTCTCTATTCAGAGTCCAGAGCTCCAGTTTGCTTCAGCGGTTTGGCGGGTTGCATTCAGAGATTTGAAACACAAAATATTTCACAGATGAATTTCAAAAACATCAAGAGCGTGCTGAGAGATATATTGGGATTTGGCCGTGCTGCAGCTAAATCACCTTTAAATTGATTTATAACAGTTCTATACAATAAACTGCAAATATGCTGACAGGCTGAGCAGCACACATCCTTCAAAAATTCCTTCATTGTTACTTTATTACATTTTGGAAGATGGCTTCTCTTTTGGAGTTGGTTATGGTTATCCAGGGTTACACTGCATATCCTCCACATAAGGACACCCTTACTCTTCTTATTTAATGATGTGGAGGAGGACAGCTTCCTTTACAGAGGTGGTAGGTTTGCATTGTCAGACCTATTTCTGCACTTTTTCTTCACATTTCAGGAGAAAGGTCAGACAGAAGAACATGTTATCATTACCGTCGTCTTGAGGAGCATTTTGCTCATGGCAGGAAGGGTACTGACTGTATACTTGGATCTTTGCAGCATATAGTCCCGGGAGTTTATTGCTGAACATGTATGTCCACTACAATGACAGATTTTTTTTTTTGCTATTGTTGTGGTAGAGAAGGAATAAAAACAGGAACATGCACATAGTGGCAGGGACAGTGGAAAGAAGTAAAATGAAAACACTAGTGGGAGCCTGCTGTATATGTTAGCCACATCCTGTGAATCACATCCTGGAGGTGGTGGTGGTGTGACTTTTACTAAGAAACAATAAATTAGACTCATATCTCTCCTGCCGGGCTCATTCACATTGTTATGCAGTTATACTTAATAGCAAATACTTTTGCAGATACATAATGAAGCGAATTACATACTGTATAAACGTAATGAGGAAATGTTTAAGATGAGTGTATAAAAATGGTAACACAGAACATATTACTACAGTAGAATGTAATGAGAATACAATGTCAGCTGTTGTAGCTGTGGACCTCTTTAACTCTTTAGTATTTAACTTAAACCATGATCTTACCAAGGTGCCCTTGTTGTCTAAATCTAATCACATGCACGATTTGGGACGCAAACCCCCGTTTCTGGTGTCAAAGCCCAGCACATATGTTCAACATCCACCCTAACCACATCCCTATGGGTTGTTAATGAGGCACAAGAAGGTTATAGTTTCCATCCCTCCAAAAAACAAACAAACAGCAACATAATCCAGGTAGCGATGACCTCTCCTTCAAATATGTCTGTATATACTTGATTTCTGAGATATTTGCTTGGATGAAATGATGATACCAATGTGTCTTTCACCAGAAAGCAACTAGCATAATTTACACACCGCTGGATCATTTGGATTTATTCAACCCTGATGTCTAATACACCATCTTAGCTGTGAACTAGCTAACAAGGGACGCACAAACTGTGTTTGTGGGCCTGTGCCTGTGTGTTTATGTTCAGCCTCCGCTCTCCAAACTCCCCATCAACTCCACTTCTTTTCTGTCAGTTTCTCTCTTCTGTTACTGAAGCAGATTTATTCGAAACATTTTCAACTCATGCAGATCCGACTTGGTCAATTTGTGCTGCCCCAGGCAAATTTTCCATTGATTTCGTATGCGATCGTATGCTGGCTGTTGCAATGTTTAGGCTCGAGCCAAAGAAAATCAGATCTGCAACTGTCTCAGATGTAGATTTCTGCAACTGATTGAGTCATATTACCAATCTAGCAATTTTCCTGCCTCCGATACTACTTCTCTTCAAAGCTGGGCAATCTTAATTTCATATTCTGATCTACTATTTCTGCCCACGCATACATGTGTTTCTTCTGCTTAGAAATGGAGGTATTGTTACTGTATGTATCACTATGATATATCCTCCTTCAGCAGATGGTCCTATAGGACCTCTGCTCTAATTAGCTAGCCAAATTTGTTATGACAAGGTTATTTTTACTGTATACTTTGGTCCATTACAAGTTAGAATAAGCAATGCTGAGACCTGGAAATACTGCTGCATACAGTTTCCCCATATGGCAGATACAGCCATTGATCTACACTTACACGACAGCTCCCCAGTAATAAATAATAAGAGAAGTCTCTAAAAGTTCTACACTAAAGTAGTGATGTAGAGCACATGCATGGATAGATGCATACTCCCAGCTCTGTAAAAGAAAAGGAATTAAAGCTGCAAGCAGCGTTGAACGGGCCCTCGCACTCCCACGCAACTCGACGGGCTGGCACGTCGGAAGGCAGCAGTCGGAAAACGCGCGAGCCTTCGACGCTTTGAAAGGGTTTCGTTCAATTGAGCACACACATTAGCCAGAATTGGGACAAACGGTCAAAATCTGAGGGAGCGCCACGCCCACACCGTTTCATCAAAATTCATGATTTTGATAACTTTTACTCGGGAAGGCTATATGAACACATCTGCCAAGTTTGAAGTCAATTGGATAAAATTCCTAGGAGGAGTTGTTCAAATAGGACTCCTTCTCAACCAGGTCGAAACAGCAAAAATGGTGATTTTCATTGTTAAATATCTCGCTTCCTGTTAATTTTAGCACATTGCTGCAAGAGACTTTTTTGTAGGTTATGTGTTCCCCTACAATTCGGCTGAGGTTTCATAACTCTGTGTCCAAAACTGTGGCGGGGCTGCTTGAAAGAAAAATTCAAGGGGGCGCTATAGAGCGATTTTGCCCCGCCCCCTAATCAATTATGCAGCCGACTTCTGTATCTTTTTGGTCTTAATAACCTCAAGAGGTTTCAGACAGGTCTGAGAAAGTATATGAAAGCCCAACACATTTGCCTGAAAATTACCCAAAAAGTCAATGGAGTTCCATTTTTCGTCAAACACTTGACTTTGACGCGCTGTCACGGCCACGCCCTCTGATGTCAAGTTGAAATTCTTTCTCAGATGTCAACACCAAGGCCTTGACAACATCTCCAACTAGTTTGAGGTGGATATGGTCAATATTTTCCGAGCTGGACGTCATTTCGTAAAAGTGGTCTTTTCTGTCGCCACTAGGAGGCGCTGTGAAAATCTGCAAATATTTTTATGGAAATGTATTCTAGGCCAGACTGCCATTATATACCTGAGGTTTGGTGAAGATTGGAGTATTTTTGGCAAAGTTATAGGACGTTGAAATTTCACGCCAAAACGCCAAATTTCATGGCCCCGCCCCTCTGACGCAGTAAATCTGGAAGTCACGCTTTCTGATAACTTTTCATGGTCGAGGCCTTAAGAATACACACGCCAAGTTTCAAACAGATCGGATGAAAGCTGTAGGAGGAGTTCGTTCAAATACGACCCCTGAAAATGACCCCAAAAACACGAAAACGCCAACTTTGAAACAAAATGGCCACCGTACGGTTCGCGATAGCCCGGGTCACCAAGAGACTTTTTTGTGCGGCACGGTATCTTACATACTCCCACAAAATTTCGTGCTCGTGGATGAAACCGTGTCCAGGGGCTCCTCCGACAACTGAAACGTAGGTGGCGCCGTAGAGCCATTTTTGTTCGTCCATGTGTGAGACCCCCAAAATATGAAATTTTTCGCCCGACTTTGGGGGGGTAGGCAAATTTTCGCAACTTTTCGAGTACATATAGGCCGTCGAAAATGCGATTTAATGCGCGGAAGAAAAAGAAAGAAAATAATAAAAAAAAAAAAAATAAAAAAAATAATAAACATTTGAAATGCAATAGGGCCTCGCACACAGTGCGTGCTCGGGCCCTAAATATCCGCACTGAGTGCCTTATTTACTCATTTCACTGTGCCCATCCCTCCCAGACTCTTCCTCAAGAGGCTGCCATTAATTCAGCGCAGCCCTCTCATAGCTTCATCAGTGTTAATCAGAGCTACACATAACATTAGGATCCCTTCAGCATGATTTCAACAAGGCTTGAAGGCATGCATGTACATATGCAGCGATGGCGCGTCTGTTTGTTTGCATAAAAGCGTTGGTGAGCTTGAGCTTGAGGTGGCACCGTTACAGCATGCTATCGACATTACGAAAGCGGCTGTTAAGCAATAAAGGAAAGCATTTTTAATAGGTTTATTGGTATTGGTAGATATTGGTAGATATTTTTTCCTTTGCTTTACAGTCAACCTGTAAAATCTAACTGTTGGCAGTATATAGTTAGAGCTTCCAGGTGAAGCCAAAGTGGAAATGGCTTTAATCTGAGAATGTCTGGGAGCAGGCCGGTTGCCATATTTTCAAAACCAAGTGGCTGTGAAATGAAGCCAAAGGGACAAAACGTGCAGTCCCAAAATTGGCCACTTGAGGCTGGCTACAGAACAAATCAATTCCCATAAGTCAACATATTAAAATGCCCAACTTCACAGCAGAAATCAACATGTTAATTAATAGTTTATAGTTAATTTACCCGTTCATGACCACTGTACTGAGGGTGATATTTTTTCATCTGTGCAAATTATATTAAGGTTTAAAATTATGCATAATTAAGAGTGTGGCCGCTTTTTTGACAGGTGCATGCCGGCAAAGGTGCTTGTTTGTGCTCCCAGCTTTCATTCAACCCGCCTCAACTCCACCCACGCTCCATGTCATTTTTTGGATTAGCCGAGAGGCAGCAGAGAGCCACGACACTGTGAGCTTCACAACGCCTCTTCGACAACCTATGGGTGATGGATATTACTTCCATGTTTTCTTCTGTCTACGGTCAAAGCCAAGCACAGCCCAACTACTACTTGTACATCACTCACCAGCTCCACACACTCTCTCTAACTGTTGTCCACAAAACACTGGGTGAGGTCACAGTGGGTTTATTGTGACAGATGGCAAAAGCGCGAGTATTAGCCATAATATATGCAAAATACACAACAAAATGTGGCCTCACCTGCAACACCAAGCTTTGGTCAAAGTTGTATGCACTGGGCCGTCCCTCCAGGGTGGAAAAAGCCACGTTTCCGCCAGTGAGGGGAGAGATATCACTGAACTCATCTGTACAGAGAGGAGTCCTCTCATCGTCTCCTGGGCGAATGTAACCCTTAGAATCCTTCCCGTAGGTCTTCTTACAAGAGGCGCTGTAATATTGGTAAGGCAACCAGGGCCCATCCTGTTCTGTGCGCTTGTAGATGGCGAAGCTCTCCGGCCGGCTGGTGTAGAATTTCAATCGTATATAGGTTATCTCGAAAGCCTTCCCTGTGGAAAACAGATATGATTAGTTTTAAATGGAATAATTGAAAGAATTACTGTTAGAACTAGATCCATTGTAGCAACACAGATAGATCCGGGCTGGTTATGTAAGAGACAAATACTTTGGGGTGATAGTTTAGAGCCCAGGAGCAAAGAAAAAAAACTCTGACATAATTGCATTATAGAAAGAAGGAAAACAATGGGGGATCGGCTTAATTTCCCAAGCAGGGTAAATGAATGTCATTCCTGCAGGAGCAGGAGAATACCCAGGATTATTTTCTCATTATCCAGATCATAATAGGCCCCAGAAGTGAAACATAGGTCAAAGGGAAACAGACAAAAAAGTATTTTTTCTTATATTAACTGTAAGACAGAATAAGCCAGCTCACAGACGGGAGGGAAGTGGCAGCACTGCTGAATCGTCTGGTTCAAATATATTCTGATGCAACATTTGAGGTGTGACAGGAAAGCAACAGATCAATAGAAAAGTGATTGATCAAACATGCAATGCACTAATGAGCGTCATGGGATATGAGCGTGGCATAGAATTAAACATATCATTGATTGTATTAAGGTGATTCTGTGGTGGTACATCAGCAATTTTTGGGGGTCATGAAGCGAAACAGATGAAGAAAGAGAAGTAAGACTTTTCATAGGTGTATATCCCCCCTAAAGCAGTGATTTGACTTCAATCTGTGAATAAGAAAAAAAAGCACAGTCTCTGCGCCTGGAAGATCCGAAACAAACGAGGAGATATACCCAGATTTCCATTTGAGTTGGTGTTGGGGGATTTAACAGATCTGACTGGGTTGTGTTGTAATTGGTGTTGCATTGGAACAGAAGAAATGTCTGAAAAGTAATTTTCAGAAGTGCATAATAAGTTGAGCGATGAGTCTCCCAGGTACATGTTTAATTAAATGACAGAAAAAACGTAGGAAAGAATGCGTTTTGGCACCTTTTTCAGCTTAAATTATAAGTACACTTTTCCTTCACAGTGATTCCAGAGTGAAAAAAAACTGGGAGTTATTATAAGGGGGAAGTTATTAATTTGCAACATTGTTCTTTTACAGGAAAGTTGATGTTGTTGATCTCAAAGCAAACAGATAATCAATGTGTCTCATTCTGCTCGAGTGGTGTCATTTCCTCCCATTGTTTACTCAGCGTGGACACTTCAAGCAATAATTTCAGAGACATATCAGGCAGACTTATATTTCCTGAATATGAACCCACTTTGAGAATCTGCCAAATGTTGGTGCAGCTTTACCGGGGATTAACTGGACAGACACAAAAATGAAGTCATATTGAGAGCGGAGCGAGAAGTAACGTGGAGAAACTCTCTTAACAGGCTTCTTCATTGCACTCGTGGGGATTTTTTTTCTACATCATTAGATACTAAAGTCTCAGCCGCTCTGCACATTCATAGAGGGATGCCATCCACTGGTACAGCCATAATGACATCTGTTGCTTTTCTCTGCCAAGTCAGAACTCGGCATCTCAGTCTCTCGTCTCTGCGGCAATCTCTAATGGTATCTTTCCTTTAGGAGAACTAAGATCATTTAGCTTTCATTTAGTCGCTGCATGAGGTGAGCTCAGCCCTGCGGGGACTGAGGCAAAAACATAAAAGAGGCAGAAGATGAAACATTTGCTGGATATCCCCTGTGATGAAATGCAGACTAATTGCAAAGGGTATTTGTATGTTTTTTTGTGTATAATGTGTAATGAAACGTGAGTCGTCCTTTTTCAGGAAGGGCTTGTATTTTAGCTGTTCGATTTTTAACCGAGCACAGAAGCATCTGGCTATGCAGAAAATAGCCTCTGATCGAATTCACACATTTATTTTCGCAGCTCAGTTTGAAGCAAAACTGTCTCTTTGTTTGCTGAAACGCAGATTTTTTTTTTGTTTTGTTTTTTGAGCACTATAAAATTAACCCAGTTAAAAAGCCTGGGGTGGCTTTACTGATCCAGTGGCATCATAAGTCAAACCACAGCTGCTCACGTTGTACACAAACACAACAAAACTATTTGTACTACTTCAAGAGGAAAAGCTCGGTGCTGCAGAAATCCAGTCTGACCTGTTCTGAATCATTAGTGTCAACTTAACGCAGCTGCCCAGACCGAGACAGACTGAGACTAAACTCACCAGCAAGTACTGTAGACTCAATATTTGCAATCTGTTTACTCCGAGCCGAGATTTTTGCGATCAGCAAATACACGGCTGAGTGGATTTATTTTCTAATCGTGCTGTGTCTCAAAGTTCACAAATAAAGCAGAATAGAGGGACAGAGCTGCGTCTCGTACGCGAGGCAACAATCTGGCTGTGGGAGCGTCGTGCCAACTGTTGCAGACTTTTATAATTGTTTTACATCTGAGACAGGATGTTGTTTTTCTTCGACGGCACTGAATGAGAACCAGCTGCAGACATCAATGTGTGCTCTTCGAACGTGTATGTGTGTGCTTCCCAAGTCTTTGTGGGAAAAACCTGACCCCAATTCCTTACCAGCAAACCAGCCCAGCATTTTCTTTTTCGCTCCCCCCTTGGTCTTCCTCATTATGTTTTGTTTACTCCCCTTGAAGCAGCCCGACTCCCCCGTTTCTTTCTACTCTTCCACAGACCCGCTCTGACCTGGCTGCAGTATGTGTCCCTGCGTCCTACTGCTGTGTTTATCATCCCAGCATTTGCCTGTATTCCCTTCAGAGAGAGCTTGTTTTGTTTGGAGAGGCGAAAGAAAACAGTAATGTCGAGGACACCACCCGCTGGTAACCCAGATGGATCACAGGGCTTTCATATGGAACAAAGGGATGCCACACATACAAAATTTAGATATTGAGTTACATAAAATTCTGTCTTATGAAAACACAATTATTCTTCTTTTAAAACTTCGAGATTTATCCAAAGGTATCAGATATAGAAAACACATGTTATGGAGATGTGCAGAAAGAGGGCAAAGGTCAGTTCAGTGATGGAGACAGACTTGTGGGTGTTGGGTTTGTTTGAAGAATAACAAACCGTCCAGACAACACAACATACCTTTGCAGCGGCCGCAGCAGCAGCATTGGCACAATTCCCAAGGAAAAAAAATAGCCGGAGATTATAAACAACAAAGCCTCAAAACACAGCCAGACATCTACTTGCTATTGGAAATCAATATTCTCCATTTGACGGAGGCACTTCTTGCCGTCAGCGCACGTGATATAACAGTTCCTGTACGGTCAAAGCTCTGACATTTTCAACTTCTGTCATCATTTTGTCCCCGTCTCTTGTTCCTTTGAAGAAGAGCTTTTTGATGGGGGGGCACCCGCTCTCCACCCACAGAGAAGGAGGGAGGAAAACTCTCAAGAAAGTTTCTAATCTTCACTGACTGACTGCTGGAAGTCCAAAAACCCTTAAGTGTAGTCTTGGTTAAACTAAGTGAATCAATATTTATTATTTAATGCCAATGGATCAAATTACTCATAGTGGCAAACACACAAAGAATCACCTACTGAAGCTACTGATCTTTATTGTTTATTATTTTCCCTTTAAACTTTAATGTTTTCTTTCACTCTCACCACCTTCCATAGTTAGCAACTAGCTAACTATGAGATGGTGGAGACCAAAAATAGAGCTCAAAGTAGAGTGAATCTCAGACTTACGTTCACTAGGTGACCAGAGATAGAGATACAGCAAACTCCAAATGCATGTATTATATTAATTCTCTGTGTCTACTGAAAGTGTTAAGTAACAACTTCACCACAATGTGGTGGTGGAAATGAGGAGTCAAGAGATGATCTGCAGAGGACAGCCTCTAGAGAGGAAACACCCTCACACTCAACAGAAAACAGCGTTTGGCAACCTCCATGTCTACTAGCCCCGCAAGTTATTTCTGATCAATTGGTTACTTCCATAATTGGCTGAGCTTCACAGCCAGCATCTCTTGGCTTTGACTTTTTGAACATGCCGAAGAATAGCAGGATCTGGAGGAGGTGACTTTGATTTGATGTGGAAAGCAGCTTTTCATAGAACTGATAAAGTGCTATGTCAGTATAAAACAGTTATTAGATGTTTAAGGATATTTTTTAATTATAATTTTTAATTATAGCTATATCCCCAATGGCAACCCCCAAGCTGTCAATCAAACTAAATCACTTAAGTCTGAAATTTCACATGAACTTTGTCTTGTTAGACAAGATATGAGGTAAGATAGACTATTGATCCCACACAGGGGAAATTCACTACCAGTCGTAGCTCCGGAGAGTCCACAGAGTTTATGAATATCCGTCTATGCACTATGTATTTTATCCACAGAGCAGTGAAGAATGGAGTCTACTTTAATGGTAATCTGGATAGATCACAATTCTACCCCGGGGAAACAGATTCCTGCTCACATTCAGGCCCATGGGGAGATTTTGAGTTGTCAATTAAAGAACTTTGTGTTTTCCTTTGGTCTCCTTTTCATCCAGAACTTGAACGCGTCGTGTCAGCAGTTTGTTATCAACCGGCATTTGTTACCACACAATCCCATCCTCACTATGATGGATTACCTGCACTATTTAGCAAGCATCAACTCTCTGGAAGTTTATTTTCACTACTGCGATGCTCTTTTGCAGACTTCAATTCAATTTTCAGTGTTCGCTTGTCAAGATGTAGATCAGAAGATTGATCACGTTTGTTGAATCTGGACAAAAAAGGCTACTTCTTAGGCGAAGGCAGTGATTTCCTGGAAACTTAGATGGTTAACCATATGTTGACGGCAGGACTCTAAACACTAACATATTAAACAAATGAGATGTTTATGTTTATTGTTACGTATGTGACAGGTGCTGATTAGTTATTTTGTGTTTAACTTTCAGATAAAGCCAGGCTAGCTGTTTCCGGCTTTTATGCTAAGCTAAGATAACAATATTTTGGCTGCAGCTTCATAATCCAGATATGCGAGTGGAATTATTTCTCTCATGTAACAAGAAAGCCAAACAGTATCATTCTCAATATGTCCAACTTTAGAATTAATGAGCAATTTCTGTCTTTGTAGGTCAATTTGTTTTAGGTTTGCTGACGTGTTTGTAACCTGACATTGCACGTTATGGGAAAGGCACTGGTGACTTCTCTTGATTTGGTAATACATTCACTATGTGGACATAATGCTGTTTGTCATTTGTAGAGCCAGAGGAGAGCACAACCAAGGAGAGGACTGATTAAATAACATAGGAAATGTTGTTTCCAACCCCCGGGTTTAAACTGAGACTAAATTCAATTTATTAAATGTCCTCTGTCCAAAAAAAAATATTAATTTTCATTAGTATTTATTCTGAATTATGGAGCTTAATAATAAAGGAGGCCTTGAGCAATGTTCCTCAAATTCTCAAATTCCTGTGGACGCCCTTTTTTAAGACCTTCTGTACCAGACACACACAAATGCAGCTCAGCAAATAAATGGAAGTGGGAAAGGTAATTTCATAGACAGATTTGTATTAATGCTTTGTAACATTAATCGCCACAATTTAATTCAGTTAAAGTGACAAATGTGCTCTGTTACTTATTTCAGCAGTTTTCCGCAGCATGGTAATGGGATAATGATGCTAATGGCTCAAGCTGGTCTCATA
The DNA here is from genome assembly GCA_023373845.1 of Nibea coibor. Taxonomy (NCBI): domain Eukaryota; kingdom Metazoa; phylum Chordata; class Actinopteri; family Sciaenidae; genus Nibea; species Nibea coibor. Next base: position 17,835,019 of record CM041720.1, on the reverse strand, counting down.
AAGTTTTGTGAAATGAAGAATGTCTTCAAATGCAAATATGTACAGAGTGTGCAAAATGTGAGTAAAATGTATTTCCTCAAAGGAAAAGACTGCATGAAGGAGGTAAACCTGAAAGCCTGCATTATCAACACAGAAATAATGCAGCAGGGTAAAAGTGGTGGATGGCTGCGTATTTGCTCTGAACTGTTAAAACCCAAATTCAACACCAAGTCCAACACAGATCAGGTAAAGTTTAATTTTACGCTGATGGTTTCACATTTTGCTTTGACTAAACCGGGACCTGGAACTTTTATCCTACATTATGTTCAACCAAGCTTTTACCCAGCCTGGATCATCCTCATCCTATGATATGATAGCTGAGCCAGATGTTTTACTTCTATGTAGGTAATTGTTAGTCAAGATTTTCAAGTGTCCAAATTGAACTACTGTCAGAGAATCCACTTCACGCTGGAGAAACATTATGTTTACACAAATTGTGCTAACAACTGTCTTTAAGAGTTTGGCTCATTTAGCAAAATGCCATAATATATTGCAATTAAGATGCCACTTCTTTTCCCCAAATCATTATACTCTCCTTACTCACTCACTTGCATCGTTATTCAAATCTTAATTTCACTCTACAGTGCAGTTGTGCTTCCTATTGTATACACTGTATCAGTTAAACCATTGCAAATGAAAAAGGACAATTTGTAATAGTTCTTGCCCGTTTCTTTCGGCTCCTCTAATAGTTGCAGAGTTCCCTGAAATATATTACTGGTTTAAACAATCCAGCCAAGACAAGTTAATTGTTCTTTAGCTGTAATTTTTTTAGTTACTGTTTGGCTTTGACAAGAACTATGTTAATTAAAGGCGTCTGACCACATTAAAAAAATCCAGTTAAAGCTTAATTAAAAGCTTAAATGCGTTTATGAGAAATGACTCTCCAAAAGCTTTGCAAACACTTCATCAATAGAAAATTATCATAGTTTCAAGTGACAGTAGACCTGCTGACCAAGTCCTTGGCTGCAAAAATGACTGGCTGGGGGGTTAATGGAAGTTAACTCCCTGAAAAGTAAGTGTATCTTTTGAATTTCAAATGCATTTTATGCAAATGCCTGGCTAACTTCAGTTGGCCCTCCTTTCCTTATCAAAGTCTCATTCCTGCCAAACTTGGGGCTTTTCTGCAGGTTATCAGCTGCTTATTACCTTTACAGTCAGTTGTACAGTACATTTAATGCTTGCTGAAATTAGCACTGGGTTGAGCCTTTAGCAAATGTTGAATTTATAATGTGATATAATTTGAAATGTGGATTTCCTGCTAAATTGCTTATATTAAACTTGATTTATAACCTGTAGAAGTCCCAAATCATGCTGAAGACAGAATTAACAAGACATGTTTCTATGATATGTCATGTCACTCTGGCCTGAATCATATCCTAAATTGTGACTGTACTGTCACAATGCAGTCAGATTTGGATGGGCTCATCACCAAAAACTCCATGGCTGTATGTGGGCTGAACAACAGCAAATGTGGGCCAACACTGGGCCATCACTCAATTGCTATCTAGGCATGTCAGATGCAATGGTGTGCCCTTCTCATCCACTTGAAATCCAACCAAATTCTCAGACATACCCTTGTGGCTACATACTCCCAAACACTCCAAGTCTAAGCCTTGTCTGAGCCAAAGTGTTTTTTATTAAGACAGTTCAGCGCTGCGGCTGAATAACACAAATCATGTGTTGTGAAGCACAGCTGTTTTGTATTACACGTTTCCCCGTCATTCAACTGCCAGTACACAAAGTAAAAAATTGTATTGCACAAAAGCTACATGAAAAATGTCTCAGACTCAACTGGTGTGAGGAAAATTAACACATAAGAAACATCTGCATTTAATCTATTGCTGGTATTCTGCTCCGGGATACAGGATGCAGTGCACATGAAAAGCTTTCAAACTCTTGGATAGATACTTCACAAAACATTATAGGAAGATAGAAGACCTGAGCACATATAGTACATACTTGACCTAAATCCCTCCACCACCCTCTCCACTCTACTACAAGTTGAGGAAAGTCAAACCAAAGAATTCTGAGGGTCAAACCAAAGAATTCTAGGGGTCAGACTGAACTGAGGATGTGCTGCTGTGCTCTTACCCAGGTGGAGGGTGAGGTTGACAGAATTGGGGTACTGGATACCATAATACATGGACTGGCTCTGCCACCATGTGTTCTCCTCGCTCCTGTGGAAGTCTGTCAGGAGGCTAGCATTGTGGTGTAGGTCCGGGTCTGATGCGTCACAGTAGTGGCACGAGCGCGTTGAGCCAGTCTGCATGCAGTAGTCCTCAGGTGGGGAGCCGCACACATTTGATGCCATCACAGTACGATTGAAAGCGATGTTCTCAAACTTGGGCATGCATCTGCTTGGGGTGCCCTCATCATCATAGCAGGAGTCCATTGCGGCCCAAACAAGGAGGTGGCAGTGCAGATGGAGAGAGAGTAGAAGGGTCACAGCAAAGGAAGTATCCATGTCTACAAGTGGTTACAATTATCTTCAAAGTTCACAAACAAACTTCCACATTCACAAACCCTGATGCAAAGACCCAAACGCATGAAGACCCCGACTTGAGAGAAGCAATCCAACAACAAAAAAGTAGTCCAGTCTGAGAGCTTTGTTTGACTCTCTCTGTTAAGTCTGCAACATATGTTCACCCTCTGTGGAGTGGAAGGAAGTTTGTGCAGAAACTCCTCTAATCAGGGGCAGCATGAGAGAGACAGAGGAGGGGCAGGGGTGTGAGCTGGAGGGTAGGAGAAGAAGTAGTCGTCCATGAAAACTTCTCCACCTGCTGGCCAACAGGAAAACAGCAGCACCTTTAGCTACAGATGTAAAGCAGACTTGGGTAAAATATTCTCATTTGACAGGAAAAACACATTCTATAACATCTTTAAATACTGCAGCAGCGAGGTTGTTACACCTCTGGGCATTGAGATAGTGAGCACCCAAGCACCTGCATTCACCACTTACGGGAACACACAATATCATCGATATGGTGATAAATGTACTTGGCAGTTGGCCTCAGAGCAAGGCGTTCTGGTAAATGCTGACTCTACTGATTCACAGTAGAAGACTAGAGGTGCTAAAACTGTCGGGAATATTTCAGCAGGCACGGGTCATCTCCATAAAGGGACGTCGCTCAGGGGAGTTCTGTGACTTAAAGGGACAATTTATTTAGAAACAGAGTGTGAACAGTGAAAGATCTGCATGGCTTTTTCAGCAAGATCCGCTCAAGGCCCAGAAGTGGTTTGCATATCCCTGTAATTCATACTGACTGCTTGGGGTCCTATGTAACACATCCATCTGTGTTTGATTAGACTTAGCTATCAATTAAAAGGTGCGGGAGCTATGACAAGTAACTGCAGCCACCGATATACAGTGGGGGGACTTAGTTTGTACGCCCTTTGGATTTTTTTTACATTTCTGCTTAAAAGGGTCATAAAATATGGTCTGATCATTCTAATAACCTCAGGAATGAACAAACAGTGTCTGCTTGAAATAAAACAACTCAAACAATTACATTTTAATATATTTTTATTAACCATAAGATGGAAATATCAACAAGATAGAAAACCATAAGTAAGTACACCCTATGATTCAGTAGCTGGTTGACCCTCCTCTGGCAGCTATGACTTCCACCAGACGTTTCCTGTAGTTGCAGATTAGACGGGCACAACGATCAGGAGAAATCTTGCTCCATTCCTCTTTGCAAAACTGTTTCAATTCAGCAAGATTTCTGGGATGTCTTGAATGGATGGCTGTTTTGAGATCATGCCACAGCATCTCAATTGGGTTGAGGTCAGGGCTTTGACTGGGCCATTCCAAAACGTGTATTTTGTTGATCCGAAACCATTCTAATGTTGATCTACTTCTGTGTTTCGGGTCATTGTCTTGTTGCATGATCCATCCTCTTTTGAGTTTCAGATTTTTGACAGACTGCCTAAGGTTTTTCTGCAAAATATCTTGATAAACTTGAGAATTCATTTTCTGATCGACTATAGCCAGTTGCCCAGGCCCAGAGGCAGCAAAGCACCCCCACACCATGATGCTACCACCGCCAAACTTAACGGTGGGGATGAGGTTTTGTTGATGGTGTGCTGTACCATTTTTCCTCCAGACATGATTTTGAGTCTTCCCCCCAAACAATTCGACTTTGGCTTCATCAGTCCACAATATGTTTTCCCAGTAGCGCTGAGAAGCATCCAAATGCTTTTTTGCAAACTGTAAACGAGCAGAAATGTTCTTTTTGGACAGCAATGGCTTCCTCCGTGGCCTTCTCCCATGCATCCCTTTCTTGTTCAGTGTCTTTTTTATAGTAGACGTGCTAACAAAGATGTTTGCATGTTCCAGTGATTTCCTCAAGTCATTAGCAGACACTCTTGGATCCTTTTTTACCTCTCTGATGATGATACGCTGTGCCCTTGGAGTCATCTTTGCAGGTCGGCCACTCCTTGGAAAAGTAACAACTGTTCCAAACTGTCTCCATTTGTTCACAATTTTTCTAACAGTAGACACATGAATAGCAAGGGACTTACTGATTGTTTTGTAACCCTTTTTAGCTTTATACAAATCAATTACTTTCTGTTTTAAGTCTTCAGACAGCTCCTTTGTACGGGGCATGATGCACAGCGCATGCCTCCCATCAAAACACTCCTTTTATCTGATTTTCCAGTGGGGTGGGTTGTTCACAACACACCTCTGTGATTGGACTTCAGGTTGGCTCACACCTGAGTCAAATTATCCAATCATCTAATTAGTCTAATGAGCTTTAGAAGGAGCCTTAGCTAAGGGTGTACTTATTTATGGTTTTCTATCTTGTTGATATTTCCATCTTATGGTTAATAAAAATATATTAAAATGTAATTGTTTGAGTGGTTTTATTTCAAGTAGACACTGTTTGTTCATTCCTGAGGTTATTGGAGTGATCAGACCATAATTTATGACCCATTTAAGCAGATATGTAAAAAAATCCAAAGGGCGTACAAACTAAGTCCCCCCACTGTAAACAGATGTTTCCATATGAAAACTTTATCTTTATAAAGGTTGTAGGTAGATTAGATTATCCAAATGCAAGTTTTTCTTCTGGCAATCGATCACTTGGTTGAGTAATTGTCTAAGGTCTAACTTTTAGACTGTACAGATCATTTCATTTAGCCGTTAGTGTGATTACATACATATAAAGGTGATGGCTGGGTGATAAAGGTGGGCGAAGTGCATGCGTACCCTCCAGTATTTTCTTGATTTCCTGAGACCATTAACATGAGCAGGCCCGATACACTGTCAAGAACATTTACTGCTCTCCAACGCATATTTCACACAGGCAGAATACCCACAGCTGGAACTGCTAGTGTGTTAAATTCTCCATCAGTTAAACCTGAAAATGCAGAGTTGAATCTGAGAAGCTGAGTCTGGGTTGACGCACCCTTGTGCATGAGTGCTAGGCCTCCACAATTACCTTTGGGTCGCTTTGGTGAGAAAGGCATTACACACCACCTGTGTAACCAACACTTTTAATCAGTTGGTGATCGCCCAATTTTACCCAGTCTGAGCTGCTCAGCATTGTGCAGAGGCATAAGAAAAAGTGTGTTGCCTGTTTGCTTCAACTCTCCAGGTGGATTCGTGAGTGTGCTCGCTCTCCAGTTCTGTAAACGGCGCCAACTACATCCCACAAGTGACAAGTCCAACAAATGGCTGTGGAGAGGCACAACCAATAATGTGTAATGCAGGGCACTCTACTCCCCTTTCTGTAAATGATTTTCCTGTTGCCGAATTCCATTAGAAATTTGGCACAATCATCGAGAAAACCAATGAACATTTAAAGTGACAAATCAGCACTCGTGCAACTGATAGAATCAATGTCGACACAGGAATGAAGTAGACGGAGAAAAGGAAGAACAACAAAAGAAAGTAATATGAAGACGGATAGCGTGAAACGGAGAGAGACAGGTAGTGTGGACAGAGGCATTTAGATGCTGTACGTTTATGATCCCAGTGGGATTTACAACAAAGTCTTTCCCATATCTCCTTGTGATTGCCTTGATTTATTAGGGCTCTATCAGTACTCAGGCAGGGACATTGTAAAAGGGACCACATCAATTTGCAGTGAAATCCTCTGCTGGCTTTGGATGAGAGCAGGTCTGGCTTCAAATCTGTTTGGCCGTGTGTGGATGAGCCATTATGATGAAGAATCTAATGCCTCTGCAAACAGAGTTTTAGTCATCAAGCAGGTCCGTTATTGCACCACCTGTATGTGCGGTAAGCGAGAACACAACTGTTGCATGAGACAACAGCAGCGTGTTTGAGCACTATGCAAACAGAGAAACGCAAGGACGGGGGTGAGGAAGGGAAATGTGGGAAAATGTTATTATAGAATGAACCAGAAGTACAATTTTTCTTGAGGGCAGCAGACGAGTTTGCCTTTCTAGGTCTGTTTAATCAGGACGATACTGCAAATTAATCTGCGGAGAGTAATGATTTTGACTTTACCTGTGACTCAAGCTGTAGACTCAAAGTCTTGCACAAGAATTCAGAGAAGAGAAAGAGTCTTATACTTGATTTCCAAACTTTGGTCGGTGTTTGAGTTGGCAGAATGAGCTCAGCGTGAGGCCTGCTGAAACGGGGGGGATCTGCAAAGCACCCAAGGGTATACTCACGCCTGGGACCCCCTGCTGTTTTGTATCCATTCAAGACATTTTAGCCACTTACTTTTCTGTGACACAGGAAAAAGAAGATAGACTTCACACTCGAGAGCACGGGATTCAGCTTGTCAAGATCACTGTGCTGACTGCATACAAACGAGCTCTCTTTGAAAGTCGCGTGACAAAATACAAGCCTTAGGACATAAACCCAGAAACCTACATCATGCGTACATGTTGTCGCACTTTCTTCTGAAGTCTGTGAAGTTGTCGCACCAAGGAGTTCAAAGTTTGCTTGTGACTTTTGCTTGGGACTTCTTTTTTTCCACACTTAAAAGATAGACATCACGATGTCACGATGAAGACTGATTTTAAATCTCTGTTTAGGGCTTTTAAGGAAACAGAATGTGTTTGCAGAGTGAAGCCAGCTCTTTTTGAATCCCTGCCAAAGCCGGGTGATTGGATAAAGTGTTTGACTGTTATGATATGCTGGTCCCACCCATTCTGCAACTGAAAGTAAATACAAAATATTAATTTCAAATGCAGTTTATTTTAAATGGGATTATTGTCAGGCTGTTTAAACTTCCCCTCATGTCTTCTGTTTCTCCCAGGGCACTTTTCTTCCCTTTGTTTTCCTTTCCACTCCCCCCCAGCACCATGTAATACCTCAAACTCAACTCTGCCCTCCCACATATTCACCTCATTTCCTCTGTGCATCTTACCTCTCATTCTCATCTACCCCACCTCTCAATACCACAGATCCTTTAGCCTCCACCTGCCACCTACCCCTTTCATGCTGCAGATTGGTGCAGCTGGCTGTCACGATGTGAAGCTTGTTGCACCGAGACTAGCAGGTATGGCCTCCTTTTTATGATGACACAATGTCGTAGCGATGAGTTACGCTCTCAAACAGTGATTTGATGTCACAGCTGTCAGCACTTCACTTAGCAATGCAGAAGGCGGTTGCCAAATCCCCACAGGGAATGCGTTAGCTGACAAACTAATGAGCGCTGCACAAGCGCCGCGTCGTCACAAAAAAAAAAACTTCCCACCTTTATGAAAGTCCTCTCTAGCCTGACAAAACGGCATCACATTCATGTGTAACGACTCTCTTTATACTGTATGATGTTTTGGTCACAACATTGCACAGCTTAAAATGTTCACAGGCTCGTGACAAACACAGGTGCGCCGAGAACTCTTTCAGTTCGTTAAATGTTATGAATGAAACGTGGGCGTAGTACACAGTTACTCAGGGATAATTCTGGATGTTTGCATCGTTACGGAGCATGATTGACTGACAAATTAAGCCATCTGTGTACTTGTCAGTGGCGAAGCATACAGCCCGTGAGAGCAGTTTGCCTCCTGTGGCACAAATGAACCCTTTCCAGAGTTCATCGGCACATTAAAACTCATAAAAAAAATGTATTGAGGTGCATTATGGGAATTTTATGATCCAGCATTTTTGAAGCTTGACACATGCTTGAAGGCAGGATATATCAGCCGCCGCCGCCGCATCGATTTTGATCATCCTGAATCCGTCTCTTGTGAGTCGGCCAACTTTTTGAAGTTGCGCTGGAGTAAATGTTGAACACGGTAGTAATTGTTAAACAAACATGGTACAAAGTGACAAAAGTTTGCCTGTTGAAATATGAAAGTATCAGAATACTGGTTCAATCTTTGTTGTGTTTAATGTTTGTTGTACTAGTCTGGTCTGCAGGATTTAGTGGCATTTAGCACTGAGGCTGCAGATTGCCACCAAGGACTGGACTTACAAATGTGTTGGAGAAACAATACCTTACTTAGAGCCAGTGTTTTGTGTTTGGAAAAACAGCAGTGCAACGTGGCAGACGTGTGTGTGAAATGACCTGCTCTTTCTGTAGATATTAAGGGCTCATTCCTCCTAAACTTTGCAGACTGGACCTTTATATGTGGGGTATCCATTGTTTCCTTTGGTCCTTCGGGTGTTTGTACAGAGCCCTGACTCTTTAAATGGCAAACAAACAGAGTGGGCCGAGCCACCAAACAGCATTCCAGCCACTCCGGCCATGATTTGTGTGCCAGGTAATGTCTGGTCACAGATTTATTTCTAAATAAATGATGTAATTGCATATATATATTTAATAGGACTCACCTTTTAAATAATTCACACATAAACACAGCACTTTTGAAGGTCTTTGTTTATGTCCCCTTTATGTATCCTGCTCAGTGGCCTGAACTATTGCACAGTAAACGACTGTGTGGTTGTAATTAATATGCACTGTAGACATTTGGGATCTTCCTTCATCACACATTTGCTACATCATAGAAAGTTAATCAAGCTAGCAGCACAACAAGATTCCAGTCTTAGGTGTTGCTGTAGCAGCCGGATAGTGTATGCAGAATATTCATAAAACACCCAAATCAGGATTAGCACACCCAGCCTGGTGTTACTGGCCTCTACGTCCGGTTTACCACTGAGAACCTAAAGGCCACGCGACGCATTAATCCACACAGTAATCCGCCAAATGGCAACAACATCAGCATCACTTGAGTACCAAGAACAGCATGCCACAAGTCTGTACTGTATCAATCAATAAGATTTTAATCTGTAAAATGGGCAACACAACAAAAATATTGTCATTTAAACTAAGACTAGTCGTCAGACATTTTTCAAAAATCTTGGACTAGAGAGGTACGGGAAACCAGCAGATGATGGTCCATGAAATGAAATCAGGTTTATTTAATCTGAAATATTTTCTGCCTCACAGAATACAGTGCTGAGTGTTTAAATAAGTGACACGTTCAATTAGATGTACATAAAAATAGAACGTAAAAAGAAAGAAAGAACGTAGGGTCTGATATTATCGCTCCTTAATGGGACCCCTTTGTGAGTGCGGGCCCATAAAATCCATGATTGGGACCAGAAATGCGTTAATGAACTGAAAAGGACGTACCGTCGCATCTCCTGTGTCATGCTGATTAACCATTAGCACGCTGCATCATCAGGCATGTCACTTCACAGACACACTGCCCAGGACATGACAAAGTATGTCGCGATAATAGCGGGAGAGCAGAGTCACTGACTTTTAACAATGATCTTGCGTGTGAGCCATTCAGATTAAAAATGACCAATCATCTGTAACTGGTCAGGTCTAGACAGCCCTTTCAGTACAGCTCGTCAAATGGAGCGTTACATTGTTAGCAGAGAAGGGCATGTTGAACAACACCTAAAACCACCTGCTCACACAAGTGTCAGAGAAGATGCAATAAGATAATGACTTAAGCTAATGGATGAGTGGACATTAATTATGAGTAAGATGTTTTGGCATCATAAAATAATGGATGTCTTTTATAACCAAGAGTACAGGGAATCAAAAAATCTTGGCAGATTAAGCACAGTCACAATTATGTGTCATGTTCACTCCCGGCCTGATAATAAATAAATATTTGGTTCATTTAGATTTAATTCATACATAAAATTCATGTTTAAAAATGATTTCTGATGTGGGTGTTCCAGTAACTAAAACACAGGAATGCTTTTAAGCTGTCACAATGAGCGGTCCAAGCTGCTGCTGCTGCTTCTGATTTGATGTGAAAAAGACCAGCTACGGGCCAAGCAAACAAGTGTGGGCATTGCTAAAGAAATGCTAAAAATGGAGAATTATAACTGAGGCTCGATAACAGCCACTCCTTTTTAAAGAACTGTAAGTGCGAGGTTTTAAGTGTCGAAGTGACGCGCTTTGTTTGCTTTCCGGATTTGACAGGTGACGATGGCGGCGTTCCGTCGGGCGTGTGGGGATGAGAAGCACTTGGATCAGCTTATGGAGTAATGGTACTCAAAGCTCTGTGGTGATTTAAGTGACAAAAATTTCGCAGAGCCTTTGTTACACAAACCAGCAAAAGAGACAGTGTAAGGTTCAAGTTGAATCCGAATGCACACTCATGAGGCAGATAAAGGGTGTAAAAACAATCCTACCTGGTCATGGATCAAAATAGCAGTCTGCAGTGTGCTGTCTGCACATTGTGGACAATCCAGTGAAGGCTGTCTGCAGAGTGTACAGCTTCGCCATTTATAAACCTCCAAGGATGCTCCTGTAGCAGGGAGCTAGAAAACTCAATCGCACTATGTTATGTAGGGCTGCAACCACCGATTATTTTCATTTCCAATTAATCTGTTGATCATTTTCTCGATAAATCGGTGAGCTGTTGGCATAGAATGTCAGCAAATAGGGAAAAACATTGAGACATGTTGTTATTGAGAAAGGACAGCTATGGTAGCAGTGTGATGCTAACACAGACTCCTCAAGGGCTCTACAGTAAGCACAGTAGTGTCCCAAACAATGGGCGACATGGGTTACACAAATAATGTTAGGATGGGAAAAAAAAAACAGTACCGTAAGCAAATTCCTGCTGTTTGCCGGCTGCACAAGTCGAGGACACAGAAGCTGCTCATTCTGCATATTAGTAACATCAGCATATTTGAAAACCTCACTGTTCTCTCAAAATATACCCGACACTTGCTAGATGTGTTCTATTAGTACAAGACCTTATTAGATGACACACAAAGTTTCACTCAAAACAACACAGTCTAATGAGTATGAGGTATCAGATCATTCGGATCATAAAAATAGACTCTGCACACCTGTTGGCTGTAAAAAATTCAGTCTACTGGAACTTCTATCATTCATTGCATTCATTATAGAGGCCGACAAACGTTAACAATACTACACAGTACGGGTCAGAGCTGTTTTACATGTGTTTCTTCCCTGCGGGTTCAGTACAAAGCCGTCCACCACCACTTCATTAAAATCCAGGGTTGAGACCAGAACTCAACTTGCTAGCTAACTTTCATTATGCGCGCTGAGGTAACCTGGAGGTTCTTTGGATAATGAACATTTTACACCCATTACTTTAGAGATTTGTGCAGTTCACGGCACAAAAACAAATTACAGAAACCTGAAAACCTCAACAGAAATGGAAACCTGTCTACACTGGGGCATAGAACTTTTGAAATTCGGTAAATGGCCTATATTACAGTGAATAATCCCAGTGATTATGATTGGTTATTTCAACCATTTGGAGCATGAATTCTTAATATAAAAAATTTGAAGGATTGTGATATCAGGTTAGTCTCTGTGTGTTAGCTTAGTACAGGGGCTTAGTGAACTATCAAAAAAAATACCATTAATGCATAACTTTAGCCATCTTTTTAAAACTAGAAAATACCTGGTTGGATCTCACTGTCACAATCTGTGGTGATTAAAATTAAGCAAAAGTCAAAAAAGTTTCCACTTTTAAATGTTCTAAGGTCAACTTTTCTCCTTATTTTAAATTCAACTGGAAACCCTTTGTGAATGCAGAAAAAGATCAGGCAAGGCAAAGGAGACATTTCTCTTTATCGTATAACTTTAGTCATTCTTCTAATCTAAGATCCACTCTGGGCTAACGGATGATCCCTGAGAAAATGCTCCAATCAGAATGGGTATGGGCGCTTTAGTTTGATGCATCATTGCCTATAATTCTACATAAAGCCTGGAGTTTACATTTTGAAACCATTGTTGTAAATTGTGTATTCTTGAACATCACATTTCCTGGAAAAAAAAAAAAGCATTCATCTTCCCATTCTTACATTATTCATCAAAATGATTGCATCAGTTTCGTACTATCTGTAAAAATGTCCTCTAAACCTAACCTTAATATCACTTAAGGCATTTCATTCCATTAGTGGTCAAGTTAAGTCTAAATTTTATTACATTTTCAGGAAATTATTAAAGGCAGTTGGTGGGCAGGCCGAGTCTGAAATGACAGGAGAGGTTTGTAATACACGCCAGTGAGATAAAGCTGGTCCAGAATGATTTTGTTTTCCGCTGTTTTATATTTGTCAGTCCTTTTTGTGTTTGACAAGCAAATCACAAGAACCATGGATAAATATTTCATGTCAAGTACACTCATCTTCATGCACTTTGTGTGTAAATTTCTCGTCCTTTCTGACACAAACAGTGTACTGCTGATTTAATGAGCTGTATAAAGCTTAAACCTCTGACTGTACGCCTTCTATTACTAGAGCAGTGGACAGAATTTAATCTTTAGCCATTGGATGCAGTTTTCTTGACTCGCAGGATTTTTTTTCATCAGTTGTAGCATTGGGAACAGAATAAACAAATCGAACTGCCCTCCAAAATTGTTTCAAAGTTTCATGAGACCTGCAAACATAGCTATATGACACTTTTGCACAGGGGTGCCATCGAGGGCAGAAATCTTTTTAGTGATTTAGGGGACCCAGAGCTGGACAGAGGCCCTGTAACAAACCAGGGATTGTAGATATTTATTGTGTCTGAGCTGTTGTTAAGCTGTTGTCAAAGGCCCAGAATTTGCAGCCTCGCCCCTGCTCAAGCATCCTTCAGAGATTCCTTCTGTTATTGTAATATCAAAAAGCGGCTGTTGTTGTTGTTTTTAATAGACAGCAGGGAAGGCCATATTTTCTTATCACTCTGGCCCAACATGTTTTTGAAACATATTTTATTTGTACCATCCCTGGATTTAGTAATTAGTTGACTGTTGATTAAAAAAGAGCTTTAGAGAGAAAAAAAGAGATCTAGCAATTACCCAGCATATTAATCCCCTTCAATGGCTTCATTAGAATGCTCCACGCACCCTGCTTTCAAGTTTTACATTTAAATTTGACTCTGAGATTTTTACACTGCAATTTGCACTTTTAATTTGCACCTCCCATAATTGGACATAGCTGCTTTGTGCTTGAGTTGCTTTGTAAGTGGAGGCAGCGTTCTACCCTCCCATTTGTGTGACTGACTGTGGGGACCTCCACAGGTTTGGAAAAGAAAAATAAGACAACGAACGTTCATGCGGCGTCCCAAAGCTCATTTCTCATATTCTTTATTTTCTGCCTCTCTCATTACCACTGTACTACTTAGGAAGTAGCCTACCGTGGAGGAGATAATGGGGAAGAGCAGAGGTTGGTGTGAGACGGAAACTGAAAGTTGAGTCGTTTATCTGCTATTCCACCATTTCAAGAAAAATATCCTGTGAGGAATCACATTTACAATAATAAAAAGTTAATTTATCTGGTTAAAAACACAAAACCCAAAAGTATGAATACACAACTGTATTGTGGCTTGATGGTCTCTTGCAAACATCACGCCTCTGTCAGATGCATGCTGGACAACAATTTGCTTCCACACTCATTGTAATGTCACACAAATCATGCTTTTTCGCAGATTTTAAATGAGCACAGAAAAACTTTCCCCTCCTTCAGCAGAATGTGAAAACAGCCTTCCAGTGTCAAACTCGGCACATACATCATCCTGCACAGTGAAGGTCAAACGTCCAAGTGAAGTAACAGTATGCAAAACAGAGTTTTGAGGGAAGGAGGACTTGGAAATGGATGTTAGCTGTCGATGATTGAAGATTATCCAAAGAGCACAAATGTGCACGAATTAACAATTAACACATTAACACATTATATGTAGTACACAAAAAGCCGGGCTCCTATAAAAACAACAGGAGGTGAAAAAAGAGTTACAGAGTTACTTTACAGAAATTGGCATTTTTGCAATTTAATTTCAGAGTGCAATATCACTGTCACTTTCAGCCTTTTATTTCACGAAGCTCTCGCCAATGACTAAAATTCAGTCCCAGATTTACTCCTGTCTAGCATATTTTTGCTCGTCACTCTCTCCTTTTCCCTTCTTAGCTCTCTGCTTCATCCTCTTCAGTCTCTTCACCTCTGTCATTATATTTTTAGAGGCTGCTAAGTCTAGTTATGTTGTCTGCTTGCCCAGCTCCGGTTCTGGCAGAACACCAGCTCCACTCCCTGTCAGCATTCTCCCGCACCGAGACCTGAAAACCTGGTACAAATGCTGATATTTCTAACAAAGTGAGGACAAGGTACAGTTCACAGCAGTTTCCTTTACTGTCCACCAAGAGACTCGCAGAGTTGTGACACAGCAGCCGGAGGATGTTAAAGGGAAAGCAGAAAATATTTTACCCATAAAATATGATCAGGTTTCACCAAAATAAGTGAAATAGATGAAGCGTAATGTACTTCTCTCAGATGATCGCCCATAAAGTTACATAGTGCAGAAATGGTGCATGGGGCACAGAGAGACACACAATCTCATTTACAATGGTAACGGCAGATAATTATACGCTACACTTAAATGATTGCATTCCACCACAGTTACTTTCATCATCATTTTACACCTCAGTTACTGAAGTTAGTTCAGTTACAACAACCCATCATACATCCAATTAATGTAACACCTCTAAGTAGCGAACTGCTCCTCTTTCAAATTACGCTTCACCATTAAGATAACGAGCACTGAGGTGGTACTTATATTGATCTGTGACGCATGGAAGAATAGAGGGGAGGGTGGTGGAACTTTTCACGTTGTTGCAGCAGATTCATACAGGCGATATGTACGAGGAATCCTCAGGAGACGGAGCAGAAACTGATTATCATCCAGTCCCACACCCATAACTAATAGGGTATGTCTATCATGACTATGGAGATGCTCTAAAGATCATTTGCATTTTATCAAGCAGACCTTCCTGTGATAATTTACATTATTTGAGGTTGTTGCTCGTGCTCCTATCTACCCACATGCATTATTTACGCACATACAGTCTCACACACATGCAGGCGGGGATACCAGGTCATTAATTTAATGGCTGTTCAATCTTAGATGGATGGAAAAGGGAAATGTAGGTGCTTATGTTCAATCTTTGCAAATTTGACCTCAGCGGTACGTGACCGCCGCCCGCCCACACATACACTTAATCCACACGCCCCTCTACCTCCATTTTTGTCCCTTTTCCTCCTTCTCTACATGCACATACCCCGAGCATGCATGCGCGCACGTGTGTGTGCACAAACACAAGGCACACGCTCACACACCAGGCTGCACCTTAAGGCTAACAATGCCTGCTTAATGGAGTTAGTGATATATCCATTGGGCGCTCTGCTCATTTAAAAGTCAGTGGAGGGAGGAAAGGAAGCAGGCTGGGAGGAGGCGGAGATGGCGAAATGCTGAAGGCTACAGGGAAAACTGCAACACCAGGGGACAGGACATATGGATGGAGAGGAGAAGGTGCGAGGGGGGGTGTGAACAATAGGTGCAAATGACATCATTAATCCAACATCAGGGCTATCACATGAGGCCAGAGATGTGTGTGTGTAAACAAGGCCACAGAGGTGCTATGAATAATGTGGAGATCGCAAAGGGCCTATCCTGGCCAGTGTTATTTTTTCAGTATTTTATGCGTCTCATCAGGTTTTATTATTATGACACAAGCCAGAGATGAAAAGACACAGAAAGTGAGAGGATAAACTGTTACTGGCCTTATCCAAATGGCCAAACGCCCTATAAGTGAGGCTGCTTGAGCTCTGAGCCTGAACAGTATGGAGGATTAGAGCTTAAAGCATAAATTAAAGCACTGAAATGACCGAAATGTCCCATTTACATCTGAGTGATGCAACTTAATGATCATTTCAAAGTAAGAAGTAAAGGATTATCACTGGGAAGCATTAGCCTTAATGTCCAAGCTGTTGTTATTCCTTTTCATATGTTGATATGCTCCCTCTGATTCCTATAGCCCTGCTTTATAATGTCATTATAGTGGTGGCCATTTGTCAGCTAATGGTTTTCCTTATTGACCTCTTCTAGGCTTATCTCAGTGTGGTAGCTGTGATCACTCCCGAGGCTAAGAGCTGTGGTGTCCACCCACTAATTTCCCCCCTTTCCTCACATAAGTGTCCTGTTTTTCTCACTCCTTCCTCTTGAAATTATACTCCGCATGGTTGACCCGACAGGGTTTGGTTTGGGTACATCCGGTTTCTCATTCACTCCCTGCTTCACGAAAGCATACGCGTGTGTGTGTGCGCGTGTGCCTCTGCACGCTGTGTGTTCACATGTTCTGTTACAAATACAGTGTATCTCGGAAGTGTGACGAATAGCTCCAAGGTGATAATGCATACAGATGTTGCAGCATGCTGGTGTAATCACACTACACATGTCTACTCTCTTATTTTGCAGTTGAACTAATACGTGTGTTTACTGGTATGTGTACGTGTGTATTAAATATCCTTCCTGTACAGCTCCCACATAATGCATTTCCGCCTTTACGTTCTGTCTTGCTCAGAAATAAACTTTATCCCAGGCCAACTGACGGAAATAAACACTGTGACGACCAAGCATCTACATGTAAGAAATAAGCCATTACAGTAAGATAGTACAGTAAAAAAATACATGATCACAGTATAAATGTTATTCACACATGTATGTATGCCACCTCTTCCGTATACTGCACATGACTTTATCCTGCAGTGATGAATGAATGAATGAATAAATTATTTCATCTCTGGTCATTTACACAGCCTAGCCCTTGTGAAATTATTCAGACCAAGTGGTAACCTCCGTGGCTGCAAAATAAAGTCAACACAGAAGTGCCAAAAACTGCAGTTCCTTGACTCAAGGCCGGCTGCGGAGTGAGTCAGTCTTCATATTAAAACTGGTATTAAAATGCCAAACTCCACAGCAGAAATAACCACTTTACAGCCTGCTGCAAAAAACTTTTCATATCTTCTTTAATGACTTGAGAGCGAATTTTCATATAACTCACATGTTCAAATTATATTAGGACTAGAAGTTGCAGGCAGCTTGTTTGAGCACCCAGGTTTCAGTCAACATGCCTTGGCCACCTATGATCCATGTTTATTGCCAACATGGATCGTGGGTGGATAAGGCACCCTCCTACAAGGAAAGCTATTGAAATTTGACCCAAAAGACAGACTCACCTAAATCTAGGATTCTTGCAGTTTCAGATCAAACCTTGTTGATACTGGTATCCCTCAAGGATCAAGGTTTGGTAGTCTGCTAATTGGTCTATATTTTGTCTTTATTTTCTAGTTCAACAATGTAATGCAAATTTTTATGCCGATGATATCATCCTGGTATGGTTTTAACTGAACCTGTTCCAGAAAATGTGTAATAAGCTCAAACTATTGGTTTTCTGACTCCTGCCCATGCCATCATTGGCAACTATAAATCTTATAAGCTTTGTTGCGTTATTTGAAATATGTTATATCTTCTCTTCAGAGAAAAAAAATATGCTTATAAAATAAAACATAAAAAAGAAAGTACCTCCAAACATGAAACTTTTGAATGTTTTTTTATGGTGGTTTTAATTAGCATCTGTGAGACTGACTCATCTTTATTATGATCATGGGTGTACGTAATTTGTTCTTGGGTCTCTCATGCAAAACAGATCTTGATGTCATGGAGACCAGAATAAATCACGCTAAATCAACAGGTAGGAATATTTACAGAATTTGAAATATGCACGACCTCTGAGTTTTGAACGAGCAAAACTGTCGCCCAGAATTAAAATGAAATGTGTTGATTACTAAAGCTGCAGTCAACCAAAGAAATTCTACCTACTTTTCATCCAGTCAAATGGGAGAAAAAAGTCTGCATGCTATCATGAGATTACCTATCGGCCACAGTACAATGAGTGAACGCTATCTGGTAGCTGCTGGGTGGGAATCAAAGTTACACAATTTTTGTCAATATTTGTTTTCATGTGTAGCTATATGGTACCCTAAAGGCATTCCATCAAGTAATTTTACACACACCAGTGAGGATCGACTTCCATACACCAACAGAGCAAACACAGCATAAAGCTCCACAAAGGGAAACATGAAAAGAAAGATACTGGCTTCCAACTGTATTCTCATTATTTCCGTTGGCTTCAAATGAAGTCTGACGTTCACACGGTCTCTGTGCTGCTTTCTTTGACTTGGTATCAATTGGTTTGGAGTCTCCATTAGGTTGGGCGAGTTCAGTGTTGTAAAAACAGGCATGGTGTCAGTCCTAGTTCTTATAACGACACTTGATTCTGGTTTTCCTAGAATTTGACTCCAAGTTACTGAGATTATCTGTCATGCAACAATGAATCTGCGAAGAAACCGATGCCATTCGCAACAACAGGCTCGACTCGCTGCCTTGTTTCTACGATTACAAATACTTGGGGTTACCTGCTCTTCTTATGTTCAAAATTAAAACAATATTTTACAATTTTGCTGTGATAATTCAGTTCGTATTCTGACATTTCACAGCCCAGCGCTTTTTAGATCCTGTATGTCAGTATTGTGTCGACTCATGTAGCATGTGGGTGTTGTGGGTGATTTTAACTGGTGCAAACTTTGGATGAGTGTGTTGTGTAAAAGCATACTTGTGATGATCTAAGCACTTCTGTAGTTTGAATCATTAGGGATGCTGCAGTGTACCATAGGAAAAAGTCATCCTGAGCTGAGGACAGTACATGCCTCAGCATATATCAGCGTGCATCCTCATACTTGGCCATCTAGAATTCATTATTATTCTACCCCTCTGTGGTCCCCATTCCTTCACTTCATCAGTCTTGTTCTAAGTAATCAGGTTGTATACTCTCACCTTTTCTGTCATTCAGGGCATAACCTCTATGTAAATTATGTATTTTGTTTGTGTATTATATCCATCCAAACATTGCATACAAAGAACCCTGACCATGGTCAAAACATCCCTTACATCCTCCTGCTAAAATTATCATTGATTTGTTGTTTTTTTCTTTCTTCTTCTTTTCTTCTCAATCGATCAATCAATCAATATAGTTAAAAAATGAATTTGTAACACTAATTTGTAATCATAACAGCATACTCAGGTCATGAAATCTATGCCAGTAAGACACAGACATTGCACTTGAGGACCAATCGGGTAATATTATGCTGTAATTGGGGGGTAGTTTTGGTTTTGACAGTAGAAAGAAGCGAATGGAAATGAAGGGACAATGAGATGGGGAATGACCCTTGTGGGGCACTATAGGGGCACCCACTGGTATTATACCATAGTCATGAATGGTGGGCCTGTCTGTTGTCCTTGGCATTTCACTCAGCTCACCTGTGAGACAATTCTGCACCGTGTCAGCAACACTGTCCACCACCGCTGTTACAACAGATGGACATAACCTTCATCAATGACTCTCCCATCTCCTCTGGACAGTCATTACTCCTGTGTCCTCGGGACACCCTGTGTCCTTAGATGCTCGGTTCAGAGAATTAAAAACCCTGTGAAAAAGCCCTTGAAAGGAGAAAAAAGGAAGAAGCCTCGGGATGAACAACAAAGGAAGGATCTTATTTACAGATATGCCCCCCCCCCCTAAAAAAACAGAATAAATAAACCAAAATAGCAAATTTAATATAATATGGAAAGTTAGGATGAGAATCTTGTCCTGGCGCCAATAATTCACTGACATCATCTCTTCATGAAATAAATTCTCTAGCTTTTAGTGTTTGGCAGCAGCCCAGCATGACTTTACCATAGCATGATAGCATGATGAAGAGAAACCGGGAACCGTCACTCTCCGCCCCTGCAAAAGAACAATGCCTGCACTTATCTTTGGTATGAGCACCGAGGTATTTGTTCATAAGGAACCCCGAAACATCTCTTCGTATATTGTCAAAAAACGGTACATATTGTTGAGGTTATCTGACTCGCATTTGCATGACAGAGGCTCCTGTCTGTGCTGTTTGCTGTTTGTGTTTTTGGCATTGAAATGTCTGCTTAGACAGTCCTTGCCTTTAGGCCTGGACTTCTTCACAATGTGTAATAAGCAGCCCTCAATGCCAAGTACAATAGTGAGATATCGATATTGAAACACAACAGCATGTCAAGAGGGAAGGTGAAGGGAAAGCTTTAAACTGTAAACATCTAAACATCCATTTAAAGCCAGGTAATGTAAGCATTTATTGTCACATTTAAAATTCTCTTTATGACTACAAAGATGTTTTGGGTGAGTCACTGGGATTTTCAGTTAAATATTTGGACTTCTGGTAGTTTTTCCAACATCGCTGGCATATCTAATCCACATTTCTCTACTTGGTTTTCTGGTAAGGCTGCTAATTAATATAAGAGTGCAAGTTTGGACAGGTGTCTCATTAAGCAGCCTAATGAAAAATGCTTAACAAATAATTATTGTCTACAATATGTGCAAAAGCTTTTGACTGACATGTACCACATATTGCACAGCAGCTGTTTTAGGTATTTGTCTATTTTGTGTACAATGAGCTGTTTAATATGTTAAATCCACACATTCCAGTACAAAACTGGGACAGGTATACTAACAGACTGCTCACTCTGACTGCGCACATGATGACTCAACTGATGACCAGGTTCAACACTGTCAGGAGGAGGCAGAGGAACAAAAACACTTGAAGCAAGCTGAATCAGAATTGGAGGGTAAGACAGGCTGAAACAGCCAACAGAATGAGAAATCTACGCTTACGCTGACGTCAAAGATGAAGGTTAAATAAGTCTTTTCTTCATCCTACTTTGTTAAG
This sequence comes from Nibea coibor, assembly GCA_023373845.1. Lineage (NCBI taxonomy): Eukaryota > Metazoa > Chordata > Actinopteri > Sciaenidae > Nibea > Nibea coibor. The sequence goes on along the minus strand of CM041720.1, from coordinate 17,813,985 downwards.
CTAAACTATTTTTACTAGTACTTGGAATATTGTAATGTTTGTATAGGTAGGTAGGTTAAAAAAAATACATTTTAAAATATAAAATAAAGTGCTTGAGGGGATTAACTGGGGCTGCACAGAGTTCTGATGGGGCTATAGCACCCCCTAACCCCGATGCAGCACCGTCCCTGGTATGAGAGATGTAAAGAATTAGTAGTGTGGCGGTGTAGAGGTAATCTGGTAAGGCCATGGACAGTTTTAGAGTTTTAGTTTCCTTCTCTGAGGTTTGGCAGCTCCATGGATGGCTTGGCTTGAGACAAACATCTCAAAGACAGGCAGCCGAATAGATAATTGACATTCCTCTCCTTCACACAGACATCAACAATGAACCCTTCCTACACTCGATTGGACAAATGCACTGCTCATTGGGCCATCACTGCTCTTTGCCCCCAGTTTCACAAACAGGGCAACTGTTCTAGACACATTAGATTTCTCCATAAATGTCAGGTGACAAATATGTTGTGCAGTTGTAGAATCGTGCTTCAGATGACATCTGCAATAGCTATTCCCTATACTAAACATATATAAAGAGCTGAACATTGAGTCATGTTCATTTAATGTTTGGCCAATCTGAAGGGAGGTACAACCTTGATAATCCTGCTGATGTTTGCATGCTATATCTCTGTCATGGTCTTTACATTTGAAATGACACAGATATGCATACTGTATAGCATATTATTTGTTTTAGCTCTGAGCTGGCTCTTATTCGACCGATTGCTTGCCACAGCACAGAGAATAGAATTGTACAGAACATTGTCTTTTTTCCTAAGCCTTTAAAAAAAAAAGGATAATTCACCATTTTGGGACGAACGCTCATTTGCTTTCTTCTTGAGTCTTAGATGAGAAGATGAGAAGAGCTAGCAGGAAATTGGCTTAACTCACCATAAAAAAACATGAATGCTATATGCCTTTAAAGCAACAATTCTACCTTAAAAATAGCGTTCAACATCATTTAGATGGTACCCTCACATAGGCTGAATGGTGTCTCTCATTTCCACTCTGTGCCCTCTATCCCGGTTCTTGCAGTATTTAACACGGTTGATCCTGGTGTTATCTCCTGCAAAAAGTAGCACTTCACAGCAACACCACCAACATTGTAGTAGTTCACTGATTTTTGGTAAATTTGGATCATATGTTATGGAGAGAATGCCATTTCCTCTGGCTGCTTTTCCTCGGCTCTCTTTCATTTACAGAGTTTCCTGATGGACAGTAAAGTAACTTCAACCCAGTTAGCTTGCTCAGAGGGAAAGTGAGGTTTAGACCACTGGGAGGAGGAGTTGGGACAGGGATTCTGGTAGAAAGTGACCCCAGTGTTGTACCAAAACTGGAGCTGGTAAAGTGGACAGAAAGAGAGAGAGAGAGGCAGTCTCAGACTGGCTATTTAGTTCTTGGTGAGAGCTTTATGAGCTAAAAGGCTGCAAGACAGACACTGAGTGTATGATAAGTGACTCCAAAGAGTAAATAAGATTCAAAATCTTTGTACTTTGTCTAAAACAGCTCAGTTTCCACTTGCAAGTTTAATAAAACCTGAGTTGAAAAGACTCTCTCTTGTGAGTCTATATTGCAGACATTCGTGTGCAGTTTTCAACCCAGTCTTCATTTCAAGGTATTCTGTATTTAAATGCAAACCATGTGGACTCTTCCACATTAGCTGCAATTTGAATGCAGTCCACATGGACACCCACAGTTGGGCAGAAACAGCACTGTACATTAATTGCATATTGGGGTTTTAAAATGTAATTCATTATTACAGTACTGAACAGTTCAACTGTTGTAAAGTTCAAGTGAGACAATTAGGTGCCATATGTTCCTGAATGATCTATGGCCGGATAAAGATAATATATTCATCCCTCGCCCTCTTTTTTTTTTTATCCGTCTCCACTGAGTATGAGTGGGTAAAGGAATGGAAGGACACACACTTAGCCGGATTAAAGAAGCTCTGTGTGCCCTCACTGATATTGCTCTCTTTCACACACTAAGGCTTTATAGCATATTTTCACTCTCGCTCTGCTCTTCCTCTCATGATTCCAATCCTATCATCTCTCTCTGCCCCACCACCAAGGCCTTACTGTCTCAGTTCAAGGAATCTCTGCAGTCATTTTAGTGCACAGTATCCCTGTGTCATTCTCAATGTTTTCATTTCTTCCCCTCCTTTTTATTTCCTCCCTCCCCTCTTTAGTTCTCGCCTCTCATCTCCCACTGTAGCCCCCACCCCCCGCCCTCCCCGCCTGCTGCTCCTCTGCTCTCAGGTTGGCAGATAAAGGTGAAGATCCTCTTTAAAGTGCTTGGCTTTGCTTTTCTCCTTCTTTAGGTTTTTTTTTCCCATCCCATCTAAACTATAGAATTTTCTTTTTTCAGCTTTGGTGGTGGCATTTCTGATTGGGCTGTAGTGAGGAAGGAGATCTTTGCAGTGTGTGACCTTTGTGGATTTCTAAAGCTCATTATTCCTCATTGGGCTCAGCTGTGGCACTGTGGGGGGGCGGCACAAGTCTAGTGACAGCTGCTGCTGGGCCGGCGCAGAATCCTGGTGTATCTTTTTTGTGTGTGTGTGTGTGTTTTTTTTCTTCTCTCATTCATTCTTGTTCTCATTCCATCTGTTTCTCATTATGACCTTTTACTGTCATTTCACCAACTGTCTCAGTTATTCCGTCCCACTTAACCTGTTTTCTGTCTTAGGCTGATTCTTTCCTGCTGAGTTTAGCTAACTCAAACTGGCTTTGACAGAAATCCCGTAATGAGTATTGAATTATTTCTTTATATCTTGTTGGTTTAGAATAAACATGTCAGACGTGCCATTTTGGAACCATCTATCCATGCATGAGTGAAACACACTTATCATTTAGGATCACAAGAGGCTGAAGCCGATTCCAGCTCACACTGGGCGAGGGGTTGCTAGCAGGGACATGCAGAGACATTGTGACGGTCTGCTGCTCTAATCTAGAGAGAAAAAAAAAGAAACATGCCCCTGTCATGTTAGCCAGCCACCAAGACTGGAAGGAAATCTTTTATAACCTCATACAAACGTGACAAGCTGCACACTGTTTGGAAGGATATAGTCACTGTTAATTTAACATGCAGGTATAGTGTGTTTATGGGTGGACTACTTGTATTATGCATCCATGGGAGCAAAAACAAAACAATTATTTTTTCCCCTAGTGGCAACTCAGCCAAAGAGAGCAAATACATTCACACTGCAGGCCTTACTGCTCAATTCAGATTTGTTGCTCTGATCCAATTTTGTTTGTTTGGCTGTTCACAATCCTAACCAACATGGACAAAAGAAGGAGGCCACTGATGTTAGCATTTACGGTCTAACTCGCATTTCTTGCCCACCGTAGTTTCTCCTCTTCCTTCAGACTACGAATGAGAGAGTCAAGCGAGGAGGTTGCAATCAGCAACTACACCACTAGATGCCATTAAATCCTACACCCTGCTGCTTTAAGAAAAATAAAAAAAAAAGATCTGGGTCACATGAGCAAAAAAAAAAAAAAGTGTATTTGGGCCACTTGTGCCTGCAGTCTGAACATAGACACAGATAACTGTTCATGCTTACACTCACACCTAGAGACAGTTTAAAATCCCTGGCATGTCTTTGTACTGTGGGATGAATGTACCAAAGTACCAAAGTACCTTGAGGAGAACATGCAAACTCTATACAGAGAGATCCCAGCTGGACAGCAGGTTAGCTGTCTAGGGCTTCTTCCTCTAAGGCAGCAGTGCTAACTCCAGCACCACCGTGCTGCCTCAAGTGTTCTGAATTCATCTCTTAATAATTCATCCTGTATTCTATGTAGGAGAGCTGCATAATGTTCACACAGGAGAGCAGGAAAAACATATTTCAGACAGAAAGAATCATGTCATGATTTAGCAACGAGTTGACTTTTCAGTAACACAAGCAACTTTGACTAACTCACTGTTTACATGCCCAGGTGTGGGTTTGTTTTGCTCAGACGTGCCTATCAAAGGAATTGAAAACACCTGAGAGTCGACGGGACGGATATGTCTTTCTAGAAGGATGTCTCAAAGTTAAGAAAAAGAGTTTGGGACATGGCTGCTAAGATACGGAGATTCAGTTCAGTTTCCAGGTTACAAGACAAAAGGTAGAGAAGAAAAGTCGCAGGCAGGAGACAGATAATGGCATGTAGCGGGTACAGAATATCCCATCAGAACTCATCCATGTCTGTCACCACCCCATAATATAGAAAACAGATGGCCACATCATGCGTGCATGTATACAGCATATCAATAAGGAATATGATAAATAACATGTTGTGTTTCTCGAAAATAGGTCCCCAGACCCTCAAACACAGGAGCTGGACCAATTTATGAAGTCACTAAGTGTGTGTGTGTTATGAATTCTGATTAGCCACATGCATTATGAGCGCACGGAAGACATCCCATAATCAAGATCATCAAGAGACCTTCATTTCTTTCCCTTTTAACATCGACAAACATTTTCCAAAATGTTGATATGTTGAGATTTCAGAAGAATACAGCCATTAATCAAAAGTCTTTTTAGGGCAATCAAGACGCTGAACAGTCCATTCCACAAGAGACAGGCGACTGCTGACAAAGCCACATCTTCTAGTGAGTGACTTATAGATGAATTAGATGCATTACAACTGTATTCATCTTTATTAATATCAGTAGCTTTCAAATGATATGATTCAGTCTGAGCTCTACGGGAGAGACTGTGTAAAATATAATCACGGCTGAATTAAAAAAAACTTAGAAGTTCATAATGTTGACTTCCGTGATGCCGAACTGAACTTAAATTAAATCAATGGTGCTTATTATGCAATCGATTAACTCTATTAAAAGCATTCCAGATCCTCTTTTTATTTCTGTACTGTGATGTGGTCGATGCATTCTTATTTAGCCTCCAGCTTAGCTTGCAGCTGTTTTATTTAAGACAGTTTGGCTTTATTCCCATCCATCGCAACAGCTTAACTACTGTATCAAAGGTGCATAAGATAAAATACACTTGCTGTAGTTTTTTTGCAAGTGAGCACTGGCCCACTAACAGACTTGGTCAAATGACAGTTTCTGGCCTCATTACTGATGTAGCCTGGGTCCGGCTGTTTAACACATGGTGGACATTAATGAGGAGTAGGATGACATTCTTTGATGTATGAGCAAGTGTTGACGCACTAGGTTGTTAGTTCAGGTGCTGTTCGCTGAAGTTATGACTTAAATTCCAAGCCTTATTTAAACCCACTGAACGTACAGTGTATCTTTGAGTTCCCTGCATGTCTACGCGTGCACTCAAGGATGTTTCAATGAGTGTACTTTCACAGCACAACAAAAAACGACGTATTGATCGAATAGCATTAGCATGCCACGTTTGTTTCTGTTGGCCGTAAAAGACTGGTAAACATCCGGTATATTCAGCGGTATATGCTGTCGACGGGAATGTGGTATGCTGAATCATATTTTCATCGTCAGTTTTGTCTATTCACACGAAATGATCAAGAGTCTAGTAATTCAAAGGTCAACGGGGTGACAGTGGGGGAGCGTGCATGAATAAATAGTACATGCATTCAGAAGGCGAGCGTAGTCAGTTTGGACAGACGTTGACGATTAAATTTTCATGTAGTCTGTACTGGCACCTCTTGGATCCTTATAGCAGATGGTTGAGATGCGGGTGCTAATAAAGAAGCTGTTTCCAGTGGAATCAATAACAACCTCTCCACACAACACAGCGCAGCACCTAGGGAAGGAGTCCCACTGCAGTAACAGCAGCTTGCCTCTCTCCTCGACATGCTCGGCGGGTTCTGGCGTGTAAGTACAGCAGCTGTAATTGCAAGTCATTGAGATTCATTAGCCAGTTTCCTTCCACAACAGCACAAAATCCATACAGAAGTGCCCTTTTGGTGATTGTGCCTTTCCCACCTTTAAATGACTTTGATGGATGAGTATTTTTGGATAGAGTGTGAAATGATTTCCACTGACATGTTGCAGGTAATGCACAGCCTTTCTTTAACATAATATTGTCGGTGTTGTTTGTTACGAGAGCGTCCAAATGATTAGTCAAACGTAAGTGAGACATTGTGGTAAATACAACACAATTATCAGCGGGGTGTCATTAAGTTAAATGGGCGATGGTATTCTGAGTCACCTATTGCATTTGCTAGTTCATTTGTCTTGTTTTCAACGAGGCTGCCTGCGTAACTGGTAGAAATTAACACTTAGTTCAGATAAAATAGTTGTTTTGTCGTATTACTTCAAAATACATGTTCTAACCTTTACAATATTTATTTCATTAGCACCAAAGCCATTGAACAATTAGATCTGGAGTGCAATTTCCAGATTCAAGAGATCTAATTTCTCCATTTGACATAAACAGTTAACAATAGCTGACTTGTCATCCTATTTCTTTATAAATTGTGTCATGAATGTTAGACAAATTACTATCTCCATTGGTTCCTGGCAAATCCAATTTGTTTCTCGAATTTGACCTTTAGGACTGACTGTCCACACTTTAATTTGAAAGCAATTAAGCTGAATTGCGTGTCATTGTATCGTCTGCCTTTGTTGCTGTGGCAACAACATGGGCATATGTATGTATGGTGTGTCCTCCACATTGTGGGGAAAAGCCGAGCTACTGTACAGGCTAGAAGAAGAATGGAGATGTATCCTTTTGCACGTCACTCTACAGTATTCATCGCGCCAGACGAAATTGAGGAGCGAGAGGAGCCTTGTTTCAGGCCACCGTCATGGCTAGCTGCACTCTGGATGTGACACAGTGTTAGAGTCTGAGCTACCAAGCTGAAACGCATCTGTAACTGTTACTGTCAGGAAATTAGATTTTTCTCTTGCAGATTTGCTTGAATATGTTAGATTCCAGTCTGAAAATGACAAAAATCACATTTGGGAGCTTTGAAATTTGAAGAAGGACAAAGAGCAGCTTAAAAGTGAAAATGTTCCTTGAATATCCATGTCATAACATACAGCATGAAAAAAAAAAACTTGAATGGGAATAATCAATTTCCATGGCTGCTTATCTTCATCAGGGTCGAGGGCAGCTGGATCCCTGATGACACTGGGCAAGACCGTGTCATCGTAGGGCCGACATAGAGGTGAAACCATTCACACACGCACTCACGCCTTTAGCTTGTGGTTTGAAACCCCGTGACATTTTCAGTGATTTGTGATTTGCATGACTAAAATCACTAAGGAGGTAAATTGATCAGTTGGTTCACCATTTTCATCTTCCAATTACATGAGAGGCTATAATGTCATTATTAAAATTGAAACCTACTGAAATGTTCATTATTTATTCTACGAGCAGGCCTGAAACACATCAGCAACGATATTTTAATAATCTGCAGGCATTGACTGCTTTGATGGTGTGCCAGACTTTTCTACTTCTGAACTAATGAGATTCCTACCGGCCTCAGCTGTCCTTTGTGCTTTACCACTAATTACCTAATTTTAGCATGCTAACACGCTAAACTGAGATGGAGGACATAGTAAACACAACTTGCTCAACATCAGCATGTTAACACGATCGCTGTGATCATGGCGTCATACTGCCAGCCTCACAGAGCGTCTTGCTATACCTCACTGGCTTATCGTGGCATTTTTCTTTTTCACCACACCTCAGTCATTCATCGTAGGGGGTAAATGGGTTGTGTGCTCCATACAGTGTTCCTTATGCAGGGCACAACGCTTCAGTGTCATCTTTGCGAGGGGCTTATTTTGGTGAGAGTGGGAGGAACATAGATGCGTCTTTCATAAAAGAATTAAGTACACATGGGCTAAAACACTGCAATTCATGTACTTTCATAATTACACCTACAAAATGTGGTATACATGGTGCACTCATACCAGTCAAAAGGCTTGACTGTGGAATGCAGGACACTTCTCACCCTCATTGGTCGCCATCTTGGCTACTAGTGGCAGGAGAGGGACCACTGGAACTGCAAAGGAAGCTACAAGCTCGAGCTAAAGTGGCTGCGGTAAGCAGCAGTAGAATTACCTTCCACATTTCCCTGCCAAAATTAGCTCACTATGTCTGGTAAGCCACATAGACGTACGTACTAAGGGATGTATCCAAACTGCAACACAGCTTTGGTCTTTAGGCAAGGCCTACTTCTGTTTTGTTTGGGCAGACTTGTGTTGTCTTGACTGATAGCACAGACAGATGATGCCGCTGATAGACCATGAGAAAAATAAGCATTTATTTATGCACACGTGTTCCTGTGGCTCTTTGTTGTACATGTATACCCCTGCTCATTTCTCTAATGGACGAGCCATTTTGAGATGCAGCCTAACAAACCAAAATTATACGGTGCTACCACTGATTATCTTTAGTGGTCCATGCAGGAGGCTGTAGAGGCTGTACTCGCTCCTGTACTCCTGTATGTCTCTAACTCTGATAAATTGCACTGTTTGGACCTTTCTCTGCACACACAGATCATATTTCATGCCACACAGCCCAGGAGAGAGAGAGCGAGAGAGTGAGAAGGGAGGAATAAGGTCCACAGACATGATGCTGATCAGTTGTGTTCCTGGAGTGAGGATTTTAGGGTTAGAGCCAAATATAGAGTAGCAGAAGGCGTCTTGGCTCACGGTTTGCTCAGCCTGACATCTATCCTAATCTAGGAAGTCCGACTTGTTGCTCCATACATCCCACAAGTACTCAATATGTGCTATAAGATACTCTGTTGCGGACATTTGGAAGAATAAATATGATTCCTGAAAAGCACATATTCAATGTCACTGTTTGCATATTTATAGGTAATATTTGCCCTGCCAAAATGTAAGCTTAATGAATATCCTCGAGTGGGCGAGCATTAAGATGCGAACAGACATAACTGTTGGCTGTGGCTTCCGCTGCCTTTTATTTGCAAGATGGCTTCATTTGGTGTGGGATGATAGAGACACGTCTGCTATCAAGGGCTATTTATGATCACCAATAAAAAAACAAACAAAAAAACCCATCTAATTTATGGTCCTCTGACTACAGCCGCCAGTGTGTTTGTTTTTTATTAGCGAACGTAATGAGCTGGTCGCCTCTGCCATGCTGGTGAGAATGATCTTATGGTATGTTGATGGTGACAAAAATCGCTTCGAAGTTTCATTCACAGTCGTTTGATGGTGACATGTCAACGGATTCATGGTCGGTCTTTAATCATTTAACGCAAACATTCTGTTGCAAACAAGCTGATGTGTCAGAGACACTGGCACAGACACAAACACATACATTACGTACAGACACAGAGACATTACTTAAGAAGAAGATAAGCAGAAAATTGCCTTTGTGGCAATGCTTTTAAAATGCCCTCCTATTTTCTACTGTTTGAAATGTTTATTTCCACGCAACATGCACATGTATTCTGTGGCACTTGCATCTGTCAGTCTGCTCTCATGCATAACCAAAGCATGCTGAGCAGTCACTTAGCAAAAATGGCTGTCTATGATACGCAGAGGGGGGGCAAGGCAAGGATGGCTGCAGGCTCAACAATTTCTCTCTTATGTCTTCTGAATGTCTGAATATAAAACAGATATAATTGACTGTACTAGCAGCAAATAAAGAGAGGAGGACATTCATTTATATCTCCAACCCCTAATGCTAGATAAAAGCAGAATTTGTCAGAGCATTTGTTGAAGATAGCCGGTTGAGAGCAGAATGAGAAGCGGCTGGAGAGAGGGGAAAAAAATAAGTATGTCATTCTGATAGCGGAGAGAGGAAATAAGAGATAGGGTGAGTTTGAGGGAGGGTGCAAAGAGATAGAGAGAAAAGAGAAAAATAGAGGGAGAGATGCAAATGTTGTGTGTCGATAAGCAGGGAGCCAATCTCAGCCAACATATGGAGCAGCGTGGAGAAGAAGCTCCTTCAGCAGAGGCCTTATCTGGAGAACGACTCCTCTTCAGCCTGATTGAATGACTAATCTCCTGGTCTGACAGCATAACAAGGCTGAAAGTACACAAAGACACAGAGCCTGAGGAGATGGAAGGCGCTGGCCAACCTGGGAACACTGCAGGGCATTTAGCCTGAGGATATAGGCAGGGAGACACAGAAGTGGAGCGAAGGAATAAAGTGATTGACAGTATATAAAGGGGGCAAACAGCATGTGAATCACTATTCCAAGCAAATGACATCTGCACCAAACAACAGGAAAGTCAGAAAATATAAACAAGCAAAATAACGGAACAAAGCTACATGGTTTCAGACAGTTGCACAGAACCTTCCTCCTGTTAGAGTATGGATAAGTGAACATGAATATTGAGTCATTTGTCACGCAAATTTCCCCAAGGAGAGTCACCTGCGGCATGCCTGAACTCTCCCTTACCCACCGCTGCCCGCCACTGATTTTCTCATTTAGACCTCCACAAGTAATTAGAGTTCATTATGAGCATTCCTGATGCAATTACTTAGCTAATGGAATCTAATTAAAAACCTGCAGTCAACTGCCCCCATTGTTTTTGCTTCCTACAGTGGCATTCACACCTGTTATTATCGAGACCTTTAAGTCATTGGTGGATAAACAGAAAGGATAACAGCGGGATGCAAAATGATGTTCCCCAGTGTTTTAATTTGGCACATTTCAATAAACATGTCAAAGCTATTTCTCAATTCCATTCATCAGGAATAAATCATTTCCACCGGCCCCTATCTCTGCAGAGACGGTTTTAAAGTTTTTTTAAAGTGTTATATTTTTGGAGAGATGGTAAACATGTGAGGGGGAGAAATGTGAGAAAACAGAAGGAAAAATATTCTGACTTTTAATCCTAAGTATAGGTCAAGCTCCTCAAACGCTGGTATGTCGTTTCATCTTCCAAACGATTTGAGTTCGGGTTGTAATGCAGGTTTTCTCAAAGCTGACGTAGCTAAGTAGGGCTAACCAAATGAGTAAATTGAACATTGTGTGAAATCGCTGAACTGCCCACTTAAAATAATTGTAGAGCATGCTGCCAATGAAGCTTTTAAAATACACTCATGTGATCTACAGTATAGCATACTGGAGATAGTGGCACTGCATGCTGACTGTCAAGACAGGAATCTCACAACCCCATGCTTCCCAATATATCCACACCTAATGCTGTGCATGACAGCCCATTTCAAGCTCCTGAAAACTTTTAAATCTTCAGTGTTTGTATTGGGGTTGGGATTTGACTGACAGTTCCCAAACAACCCCTCAACTGTCCTCAGATTCACATTCAAATGTTACTAAAACCTGATTGGAGAACAAAAATACAAAATGTCACTTTTTAACCCTGCATTTAAAAACCTGCTGGAAGGGGCAAAACAAAATCTACAAGTCTGTCACGAAATAACCAAAACTGTTCAAACTGTGTCAGAAAATGATGTGTTCACGCAAAGCAAGGCAAGAAGCTGATTGAGAATATAGATCTATACTATCTGATGGCTAGCTAGCAAGCTGTATGATAACACAATATAAAGCAGTACTGTACAACCTGATGCAAAAAGTAATAAAAGTTTGGATAATATTTGGATGAATTTGGTCTAACTTTAGCACTTATAAGTTACTTTTATTCATCCAGTCAAAATAAAACTTTTTTCTTTGCCTCCAGAGAGGCAGCTCAGCGGCCAAATAGGCTGTTGAACGGGCAACTTTAGGCCAGCCTTGTGCACGTCCTTGGTTCGCATTACCGTACCGTGCAGGTCAGAATGTTGCAAAAGCAGCTGTAAATATTTATTTATTTATTTTTAATATACATCACTTGAAGGCCTATATAGAAGTGGAGTGAAAATATATAAAATGTATATATATAAGGTGCATGCAAACATCTTCCTCTTCCATTATTGTCCTCATAACCCTGTACAAATTCTTGCTACTGTCAATCCTGTGTCTCACTCGTTTTCTTTTTACTCTGTGTTTTTATCTCATGACCATAATTTGCATCACAACTCAATGGCTGAAAACAAGAGTATGACTTAAAGTAGTGGTTGTACTAAAAGTACAAACATACAGGTCAAACAGGGTGGCAACAGCAACTAAACATGAGTTTTACATGGCTAATACAAGAGGAGGATTTATTACTTTTTTAAAACATAGCCGGTGGCATATTACAGAGACGGATGAATAAGGAATGAACCAAGTTCTTTAAACAACTAAATTCAACTACAAAAACAAGATGAGTGACATGCGATCCAAAAAGGGCTGTGACTGTGGACTTACATCATGTTGCACCCAGATCCCAATACATAAGAGCAATGTTTCATCTGAGGCTTAAGCTATTCCCTGCTGAGAGATAAGGAGCCATGTGGTGATGCATGTTTATAACCTTTGATTTGAGCATATTCACATTCAGGAGCATTGCTCCAAAGCCAGCCATGCAAGACACATTAACTTTGTGTGCAGACCATACAGCTCTTTGATATGACCGGGCATGAATTAAAATAGGACTATTGATTTCTGGGAAAAAGCAACATTAAAAGATCATAAAACCAGGCTTAATATGGCATTCATTAAATGATGAGTGAAGCAAATGTGTTTTAGTCATTTTCTTTTACTATCGTCTTCAATGTGTCTCAAATGCTTGATAAATCTGCTTGATGAGGCAAAGCAACATGGTATGCTTATATATAATAAAATGGACAGAAACAATGAATAAATATTAATTCAAAGTGTGTTGAATATCTAATTTCTACATTGAGTATCAAAGTTCACATTGTTGTTAGTAAAGACGATACACCGTAATGAATTCGTCCTTATCTCTGAGTAAGTACTAGCAGCAAGTAGCAAAGAAATGTGGGTATGTTGTTCCATGATGCCCAGGGTTCAGTGTGATGATTAAGATATACACAGCTATTTAAGTGAAGTCAAACTGACTAAATTATTATATTTTGTTACATATAACAGAATGAGCTAAATAATTTACTTAGCAGGATGATTTCAAAGAGTGAATTAGTCAACTTGTTAGCAAAATTACTCATACCTGACTGCTTTTTTTGTGTAATTTAAGTATTTGTGAAGCGTGTCACAACTGATGTGTTAGTGCACTCTAAAGGTTAGCCTGCAGCTAGAGATTACACACCCACAAAATGAACTGACTCAGTCCCTAACTGTGTCAACAGCCCATCATTCACAAGTTGAAAAGAAGAGCTGGGTGCCTTTGCTTCTTGGCCAGCCTCTGCCGTAGAGACATAAACAAATGACTTGTTTGCAAGACTCTCCTTGATCCTCAGTTCCCTATGCAAACAACCACGTTGCTAATGGGTTTTCAATCGCTTACATTATAGATTACACTGTAGATTCATGATGCTCGGTAGATTTTTAGGAGTTATGAACACTGAATCAGGAATCCACTTCAGCATATAAAAAATAAATAAATCCGGCCATCATGATTAAAAACACAAGACCGTCTCCTACTGTTTCTTTCAGCCAAGGCCACAAAATGACGATGTTACCACTCAAGTGACAAAGCCCGCTAGTAGCCATAAGATTTATGACTGTTGTCCATCAGGAGAAAAAAGGAGGACGTAGGCGGACGTCCACTGAAGTGGGAGGATGTGGGTGGACATTTTCCTACCGACAGTGCGTTCTTTTAAGGATGACTGTTGGGCCTTTCACTAAGCGGTTGTTATTGTAACCATGACATAATGCAATATTCATTTTCCCCTTAACCATGAAACACCAACCCTGACCCTAACCCTAACCTCGGTTGTTTTTGTGCCTAAATTTAACCCAACCCCCTGAGACAAATGCAAGACAATCGCGTAACCATGGTTAGCAATGAATGTCTTGTCTTTTTAGAGAGGCTGTGCATTGAAGTTTTCACTTTTAGACATGATACTCCATCCCTCTCTGACTCTACATGGACAATACTAACGGGGAGAGTTGCAGTGCATCAAAACAAAGAAAAGGGCACAAAAATCAACAGCAGTCTGGACAATCATACCAAACAGAGTCGTCTGTGGACAAAATGTGGTCAGAAATATGTTTTCTGGCACGTACTGCACACACACTCACATACACCATACTCAGGACATTATGAAGCATGAAGTACACCTCGTCCTATTTAGCCAGAATGAATTCACAACCACTTCTGTAACCTTTGTGACCTCTTCCACTCCTTGTAATACTAACTACATAAGTGATTCTTTCATTCCTTTTTATGCTCATTGTATTCGACCTGCGTATTCTGCATTAAAACACTAAAACCCTCTCTGTCTCTCGCTATGTGAAACAGTCAAACTTAGCCTTCTTTTGTGTCTCTGTCCATGGTGCTGGGATCATTTTATTATTTCTTTAATTTCTCCAGAATACAAACACAGTTTTGAAACCACATACCCCTGTGATTAATAAAAACTACTCCCTGAGTAATGCTCTACCATTCCTTTTGGCGTTGCTGCAGCACCGATTTCTTTTAATGGGAAAGGGATCAAAGGAGTTCTCAGACAAACTCTTTTTTGAAGTCCTATGACTCAGCTCCAACCTCGTTGAAAATTTTAATTAATGTTCATGACTACATAGTTGTGCTATTTGTGACCATGGATGACATTCCTGGATTCTTTACCTCACAAAAGCCATATGTCTTGATGCATGAGCTAAAGGCAGCTAGCAGGGGGAAGGGAAGTTAAAGCAGTACTTATTACTGCAGACTCAGTATTTTTCCGTCTGGAGAATGATATGTGGAAAAAAAAAAATTCCCTGTTCTTTTTTTTACTCAGCATAACTCAGCCAGTCCTTTTTCCAAGGCAGCTTTAATTGGTTTGCCTCAAGGCTAAATTAAAAATGTACCTGTTATGTGTTCAATGCAAATATCACCCACACATTTAAAATTCTGCAATTGCATCCTTTAAGTATTTGGTCGGTATTTAGCTTGCTTTGGGTTTTTTTTTACATTATCTACAAGTCTCTCTGTTCCTTGTGTCTCCTTTTGTCACTGCAGTGTTTTTAAAGTCGGTCTACTTTCTGGTGAAAAACACAGCTCTCCAATAATATCTGCAAGACTGTTTATTAGCAGGAAAACAGAATTTGAGCCACATATCTCTCCAATTGTGCATTCCTGTTAACAGGGGGACAGATCCTGCTGTGTGATGAATACACTGACAGTGGAGATGGAGATTGGGGCACTTGATAATGAGGCATTGCTTAAGACAGCCACAGTCGTGGTGTGCTTTAAAACGAGAAGAGGAGGGTAGAGGAGTATAAAATGGAACATGACAAGACTGTTGGATCTCCACTTATTCTCTCCAGCTGAGCTGTAGTTTGATCGCAGCACTGGGACTAATTTCTTGGCAGTTTTCAGGCAGTCTGCCTTTGTAGGCGGGCAAAGGTTTAGATGGAATAACTTGAACATATTTCCCACCAGTCCCCGGGCTTGAGAATTGGGACAGTGAGGATTGCTAATTGAGTCAATTATAAGGGTCTGTGTGAAGGACAGCTGAATGCTCATGTTTTACATGAAACATCAGAGGACACTGTCTCATACTGTCTGTTCAAACAGACAGCAGGATTCTTAACTAACCAGTTCACGAGCTAACATGGGAGTTAACCACAAGCTTGTGACTCTTATCATCCATCTCGCCCGGTTATTCAATAGATGATGCTTTGTGCAGTCTAGTGACGCTGCTCCCACAGCCTTGCCAGCAATATCAGAAAATATTAGGCTTTATGATGTTTCTGAAGGCTACCATGCCTCTCGCTGAGGTTTGATATTAGATATGTTTTCCTTTAGCCTACAGGGAGCGCTAAGACGCTGGCTAATGGATTCTAATGAGCTTAATTTGCTCCAGGATGAATGATAAGGCAGTGAGAGCACTGAGGCGTGTTTTAAGCCTCCATTTTACTCATATTTAATACAGGGGAGGTAAAGAAAGGGGAGGGGAGGGGGTAGACACACACACAGTGTAAGTAAAGTTCTATTGTATATCACTTAACTTTTAGTGGTTTGTTGTCTCTTCCCAACAAAAAGAACAAGGGCACCTACCTCTTTGGATGCAAGCAGGCTTATTCTTGCTGCCCTGAAGCAGTGCCGGAGCTCCTCCACTACTTCAGGATGCAGCATCTACTCCCCAGGACACGGACCTCCCCTGGAATACAGATCTACTGCAGAATTAGAAGTCAAAGGCAGCCACATTAGGGACAACCATCACGGGGGAAATGCAGCACAGTAGGCAGGGAAAGAATTAAATTAAAATGCTGTTAAGCTTCATACAGGAACTTTAATGGAAGATCCAGTACAGGGCTTTTTTCAGGGGTGTAATAAGCGCAGTGTTGAATTGTAGTCATTAGGGGTGATAACAGATCGCTATAGGTCACAGATATTTTTCCACATACTTCTTCTATGCTTTCTTTTTACCATGGAAACCTGCAGCACTGTCATTACTATATGTCACCAGAAAGGACAAAATAATCTGATAATAATAATAATCTTTTTAAAAATAATAATAAAATTTTAATGGCAAGGCCCCGTGTTGGAGTTATTATATGAGAAATTTAACCTCCTAGAAACATGTTAAACAAAAATTTGAGTGCAAGATGTGTGTTTGTAGCCAGATGGGTTCCACCTGGCACTTTTGTGGGCTTTTATCATCTGGATGATGGGCCCCTGCTAAGCACGAGCTGTTATCTCTGTGGGTTCACAGAGTCTAATCCTCTTTTCAATATTCTGTTTGGGTTTTGGATGGTAATTTGTTGTAGATCTGTGAATGCTGAAAAGAGAAAGGGAATAAAAACTGTAACTTGTTTGCCTGAGTAACGGCTTGGTGAGGTGCAGAAACTGACTCATCGGAGTTGGGCATGTACAATAAGTTCACCTTGCCACCTGTAGCTTCGAGGAACCTGTGGATTAGACCTTGGCTTCACCCCCTAACCTATCTCCCCCACCCTCTCGAGGATGTAATTATTTTCCTCTTATCCTTCATATTACATGCAGAGACACACTTACACTCATAAGATGCTTCAACAGTGTCAAGCTTTCAAGTGGGCAAACACAATGTGCTTTTCTGATCTAATTAATGCACCAATTAAGAAAAAGGAAAACTGGCTTCCCAAGGGCAACTTTGCCCAGGCTCTGCTAATTAAATCTCGGAAACATGAGTGATATGCTTCCTGATCAGATGTGACAGCTAGTTCTTTCGTGCAGACAGCTACAATAGGTAGGGCCACACACACGCGAGCACACGGGGTCGGACACACACATACACGAGCAGGTAGAACAGTAGGGAGTACTTCGGTGTCTAGCAAATTGCCGAACCTGTGCAAAGGTTAAATTTCTGTTAAGGTCCAGAGAAGAAAGACACAAAGAAAAACAAAGAAATATGCATGCACCATAAATAAAAAAGAATCATTCCAACAATAGGGAGCAAATATTTTGCAGGAGTCAGCATCTAGTTAGATGAAATATATTGTTAGAAAATACAAAAAGTAAATACACTGTGGGGGAAAATGGATCGGTTCCATTTTGTAAAAGTTGTTCTAAGATATCTTTCATGTTGTAAGAAGATATTTTCCCATTATTCGTCACATTATAACAAGATAAATAGTATATTGTGATAACAGGAAAAGTTACTTGTGATTCATCTCCAGGAAAAATACATCTATATATGAATGCAGAATCTGCAGGAAAGAGACCAAGACTTTGGCATCGGAAGCGTTTCCGGGTTTAAATTTGCAGTCTGAGTCTATTCACCAATCACATTTGAGCAATCTTTGATTGCATGCTAGGAAACAGTCCACGTGGAGAGCAAAAGAGGCAGAACGAATTGGTGGAAATGAAATCTCAGAGGCCATCGGCTATCATCTTACAGTGATTTAGGTGTTTTCAGATATCTGTTCATAGAGATTAGCCAAAATGAGTCTGTCCTGTCATTCTCATGTTTGAAGTTTCTAATCTGACTGCAGAGGAAGTCTTGGCCTGGATATTTGTTATCTGTTTTCCGGATATCGGCTGGCTACACTGGAAGCCCCGAAACATTTGCCTTTGTGCCTATCGGCTAAATCGTCATCAGACAATAACCGATGGGCTCTGAGATTGTAAGGCGATGAGCTGTGCATTGCAATAACGTAAAAAAAAAAAATACTTTAGTTACTTTAACAAGAAAGTTTTCATGTTATAACGTGATTCTGATTCATTTTTTCTTTTTCTGCTGTGGCAGGAATACACTGCAGTTTGCAGTTTTTCGATGCTTTAAATCCTCCTCCACTGACAGCAGGAGACTCAGGAGCTGATATCAGGAGCTGAAGTCTGCATAGCACTAAGGGTAAGTGGGATAATGTTTTTTTGTAATTTGGGTGAAGTGACCCGATGTTTTTCACCACATTACAGAAACAAACCTGGACATGAATACAATTTATATGACAAAAAATGTGCTCGTAGCAGTAGCACTGTTGCCATCTGCTGCTGTATGCTTAACCTTTCTCTTAAATTTTGTGTGTTAAGCCGCATCAGCAGCTGCTAATGTAATGTATCCACTTCACACACTGAGAAGTAAGTCTTTTCATTCCTACATAACTTATAATTAAATGCCAAAGCTGTACCCAAAAGGGCAATTAATGAATTATCAGTGCTGGAGAGCAGCAACAAAAGAGCAACTATTACAATGCAAAGACAATCTAATTAAAATTCTGTACTTCCATCACTGTACATTAGCATTTCAAAAGGACCTTGTTACCTAAATTTTA
Organism: Nibea coibor; assembly: GCA_023373845.1. NCBI lineage: Eukaryota > Metazoa > Chordata > Actinopteri > Sciaenidae > Nibea > Nibea coibor. The sequence goes on along the minus strand of CM041720.1, from coordinate 17,795,344 downwards.
CTGGCTCGTGTTGTTTTGTGTGTGCTTGACAGACTGAAATGTGACCTGTGTTAGACATGCCTGATCACTTTTTGGGTACATGTCTAATTTCTGTCCTCCGTCACTCTGATCCACAGCTCATCGGCATATTTAAAAAGAGGCTAGTCGTGAAAAGAAAACTGCCAGGAACTGATTCACAGTTTCTTCTAGTCTATATATGAGCCCACTGATTTAGGCATCTCACTGCTGCTTAAAGGTGTTGATTTAATACCATTTAGATTCATTCTGCATCCATTAGTTTGTCACTGGTTTACAGTGTTTTGGCCAAAGTTTATCGAACTTTAAACACAGTAAAGAGGAGATCATTGCAGAGGTGATGAATATCATCCACTCCATCTGAGATTAATTTTGCACACTCTCAGCTCCAATCGAGCTATTGGAATTAATTGCTTATTGATAAGTCTTGTCCTTCCTTCCCTTTTTTCTCTTCTCCCCCCGTCTGTCTCTGTTGTGAGCTTCTATCTTTCCTTCATTATTATTCTTTGTTGGCATGCCGTGGTTCACAGAAAATTACCAAGTCAATTTAGAACCACTCAATAAAAACCTGATGTACTTTAAAACGCGACTGTGGACGAACGTGGGGAGAAGAATCAACACTGTCCTTGCCCCTTACCCTCACTGCTGTTGATCCATCTTCCTCTTGCCTCCAGAGCATTTACAAAACCAAGCCCAAGGCCAAGCAGGTTGTGTTTGTCTTCTAGCCTTGAGCTGCCGATCCCAGAAGACGCACATGATAACATGCTCAATTAACCTTGACCAATGATCTTTGGATACTGATGCATTTAAAACCTTTGCTTTGTAGCACTTTAACAATAGCGTCCCACTTTTAGATCTTGATGGAATAAGGTCAAACATTGTCAGGCGATCAATATTGCAAATATTTGCAATAAGAATAATGTGAATGAGGTAAGGCTGACTGAGTTTGGGTCTTTGGTTACATTTCTGTGCTTACATTTGGTGCTATTTGTGCCTGAAAACTCTTTTTGTCGACAAAAGTTGGCTTCTCCTCTCTCAACCATTTTTTTTAAAGATTGCGCCCCACTGTTTTTAAATGGAAATTGTTCTCTTCGGTATCCAATATAGTTTAGTTGTGTAGTTTCTTTGATTCGCTCATGGGGACAATCTGTATCCTTCACGTCAGCTTCCAATTTTGATCCAAACATTCAGGCCTGTGACCAACAGCATGCCTCTTTGATGGTGCTGAGACAATCAAAAGAAAGAGCTGTGTTGCACAAATCATTTTAGTCTTACAAAGTACAAACCGCTCTACAAAAAAAACATGGTTTCGGATAAACTGCGTGAGCTCGTCGTCCCATGAGTGACCACTTAAATGCCCAGTGCTAACACGTTCTTGGGTTACTTGCAAGGTATGATTGAGGCAGTTGATCACTGTATTTGTCTCTTCATCTGATGTTTTACTTGATGACAGCCCCATTTTACACTTCCAAAAAAGAGTGTATAAGCAACAACAACAGCAAAAAAATCTTTATAGAAGCTACTTATTATGTGTTGAGTAGCAGCACAGGGTGAAAGCAGCTGGTCAGGCCTGATGAGAGGGCATGCAGAGCAGGGAACACAATAATGGTGCCTGGTATCTGGTTCAGAAGTACAACACAGACACTGAATTCAAATGCAAACGCTCTCTCTTGTGCATTAGGCCTTTGAAATTCAGTCATATGTACTGTGGCAAGTGCAGTGGTAGAAGTTCTCAGGGTCTTTTACTATAGTACAGAAGTATTTGCATCAAATATACGAGCAAAATGTGAAAGTACTTCAATAATAATTACTAATTCAGATTGGCTAATATTGTGCTAATTTGTAAATTTTACTGATCCACTTGGTGAAGGTGATGCTAACGTTTTACTGTACATATAATTGTGTCATTAATCTTAATTAGCAAAGTATTATAGCAGGGAAATACCAAAGTTCCTCAAAATTGTATTTAACCAAAGTGCTTGAGTAAACATTCTTAAGTAATGCAAAGTTACTTTGCGCAACTGCCAAAGTGATCACGTCACACTTGAGAGCTTCAAGGTTATTAAGCCCACTATGAGGTTCGATATAATCAATGCCATGATCTTCACCATGTAATTCAAGTATTTTTTTCAAACCACATATTGAATTCATGCAGGCTATATAGTAACAGTCTGCTGCTTTAGAGTCTGGCCACAGTTATCTTATTTATGTGACAGTATAATGTTTGATGTGCATAGTAAAATCTCCCCATTAATTTAAATGGATACAATTGACAATGCTGTTAATTCTACACTGACAGTAAACCCTCAGTAAAGGAAACTCGCATGAAAATCAGCGTTTGCCTGTCTGACCCTGCAGATTATAATATACAAATAAGACAATTATTTGCCCGGAGCAAACATGACAACCTCCATACATTTACTAACAAGTGAATGTCCTAATTTCTGAGGGTTGTTCTCATGGATGCTGAAGGAAACATGCGCTTTAAAGCTCCAGTGTTTATCTGGCAGAAATATAATTCAACATACATAACTGTGTTTTCATAAAACTAAATAAAAATCATAGTTTTTATTAGCTTGGAATGAGCCTTTTATATCCACAAGTGACACAGGTACTCTTCCAAGGTGTACGCCATGTTTCTACAGTAGTCCAAAGTGGACCAACTAAACACTTACCCTAGATGGAGTGTTTTGCAACCACTGTATTTACTCCTTCACACTTGGAACAAGAGGCCGAGTGGAGGGGGTTGCAATCTGCAGTCACGCAGATAGATGCCACAAAATCCTACTCACTGATCCTTGTGCTATTCTGCAGGAAAATTTGGATATTTGTATGCAGCCGGTGAATAGGACAGGTACAGACAGAGAGAGAGGGCGCAAACATCCCCCATACCACATGTAGGACTCTTTTCTTTTCATCTGCTTCCTGTACTTTTCAGTCCTCTTTATGTTTTTGTCAACTTGTCTCAAGGTACTCAGAGTGCCTCTCAGAAAAGCGAGGCGGCCGGCCATAAAAGAGCGAGTCAGAACTTTGAAAATAAATTTAAATAGGTTCCCACCGCTGCTAAAATGCATTTGCTTCTTTCTCCACTGTTCCGCTCTCTGCAGTTTATCATTTACTCTGTGCTCTCACAAACCTCACTGGTGTCGCCTGTGTGTTCTCATTACCACACACCGCATACACAGTCTGCGCCCGGACACTTACAGTATATACACACAAATGTGGAACCCCAGGTCAGAGACAGCTCCTCGGAGGTTCAGCACAGCAAATAGCACTCATTCCCTCACCAGAGACAACTGGAGTGTGTCAGGACTTAGATTTTCCTCCACACGCTATTGTTTTTCCTATAGGATGATAGTAGAAGAGGGGAACTTGTTTTTTTTTTCTGCAGAGTGTGCCCCTTATGGCTGGTTGCGCTCCCATCAGTCACGCTCAGATGGTTCCAGCTACCTTTGGCAGGCTTGCCACGTGTGTGATTTTAAAAGAGAGTTGAGTCTGCAGAGAGGCTAAACCTATAATGTGTCTATAATTCTGAAATGTTGCTTCTAGGAGGGTGTTCTTCCAGCACTGTGAGGGGGAAAAATAAGGTCACCTTGGTCTAGTATGACTATGAATGGCTTCTCCTGTCATCTCGGGAAAAATATATTTCTGTTTACCACCCCGGTGAACTGGGAAGGAAATAACTGATTCAGATTTTTTCAGTGCAGGAACATAGCCTTCACCGTTAAGATAAAATTCAGGTAATGGCGATGTTGTCTTTGATGGGAATTCACTAGCTAATGCGAGCAAGGTGAAATTTCTATCACCACCTATTTTTTTCTTGTTTTCCAGTTTCTGACCTTTATATAACTTGAACAGACCACCCTTACAAAAAAAAGGGTCTTAAATATAAGCCATACAAACTGCAGCAAAGCTTGTGAGGTTGTGTTTACCGTTGTTGTTGTTGTGGTGGTGATAAAATGAATCCAGCATATAACATGTCTGAAAATATCAGAAAAAATGTTCATTAGACTTAATAATAATAATGCATTTTTGGAATAATCCATATTACCGTGATGCCATGCTATGGTCCCTCATCCTAAAACTAAAAAGAACAAAATTAAAACACACACAAACACATGCATCATGTACTCACATAAATCGTAGAGTAGATTTCATACTTTAGTAATATCTCTGTTAGAGAACAGCGCTGCGTTTAAAGTGCAGGGAAGAGTGGAAGCAGTGACCCTGAGCTTTACTTTAAAAGAATAGCGTGTCACTATATCAACTGGTAGTGATTGTGCATACTCTCAATGGTCCAATCACGTCCCATTATTTGCCTGGCAGCCATTTATTCTTGTCAGATAAGCCTTTGTAATAGATTCATCCTGTGTATTTAATGTACATACAGTGCTCACAGCATGAAAAATACCTGATTATTACTTGATTACAGTAAATACCGTATTGATGAGGTTCTTAGAAGATTAAAAGTGGTTTGTATTAAATAAGTTAGATTAAAGCTGCGTTCAAGGCCCATAAAAAAGGAGAAATTCAATCATCACTTTTTCATCACTGATTGGAAATGAAGTATAAATCCTATTCAACAGTCAATGTGAAACTTCTATTTACCCTTGAAATCAGATGTATACCAAACAGATTCTTCCAAAACTGGATTATTAATGGCTGCTTGTTGAATACTGATAAATAACTCACAGCTCATGGATAACACTGAGATTTTCATGTTTTATGTTCATTCATATTATCTACGCGGAAGAAAAGAGGAAAATGTAAGATCTGTGGCAAGCTACAAAGGAAATCGATATGAGATGACAGTGACGTATGTTTCATTGTATGTAGACAGTGTTTAAGCTGCAGCGTGGATGCTGGCCTTGTAGACCACGTAAAGGAATGCAGCATCGAAACAAAACACACATGTAAGCATGGGAATCCATGATGGGTATTGGTAACGACAGATACACTCAGATACAGTTTTTCAGTGGTCAGTAACGGCGTTTTATCAGTTACTTTGTGAAATGTGGTCTGAGAAATTGAAAGGAACAGTAGGACATTTTGATTGTGTCAAATTGCTTCTAATATTTAGAACTTTTCTGATGATTTAATGAAATAAACACAGCTGGCTTTTTGTCAAAAGTTGGACTGAAGTGCTCCACTAATGCAAAAAAGACTAGATGGCAAGAAAAGAAAAGAGTGATTATAATATAATTGAAAACGATTATAAAGAAACAGTAACTGCACCGACTTGTTTTTGATGTTTTCTCTCTGTCTTAATGCTTTTGTTTAAAAATTAAAAGTCTCATTAATTTTACTACAAAACTCTCTAACAGCCATTTGCATGATTTTCCGGAGGATAGCTGTTCTGCCAACAGCACCATAAGTAAAGCTCACATTTTATACCTGATTTATTCCGTATCATAACCATATACTGTGTACTGATACGGAATGGGAAAACAAGCAATAATAGGGGTTAACACAATACTTTATGCTGGATACAAACAGAGGTTTACACAGAAGCAGGAGGCTTGTTCTTCCATTGTCCATTTTTTATGCCATTGTAAAACCAGAACACACTGGGCAGGTATAAAATAAGGGAGACGTGAGGGGTAAGATAAGGAAGGAGTGCCGGGTATTGAAGCCTAAGATGCTTTTGTTAATCTTTATTTCTTGTTCCAAGCAGCTGCTGAACACAGGGAGCAAGTAAAATGTCTTATTATACCAATAACATTTAATAAAACACATGTTTCCTTGATTATTCTCGGGGCATTAACCCCTTTTGTGAAAATATGTAGTTCAATATTTATGTTCCTTAATGAGGTTATCTCAAGGTAGCGTCGAAATAATTTCTGACCGTTCGGCTTTCTAATTATATCATCTCGTCTCCAAGACATGTACGAGGATCAAGGATCATTTCATAATGTTAAATATGATCACACCAACGCAGCTGAAGCCTGAGCGTTGCCATTTTTAACCGAAGTGATTCAGCTTAGCTGCTGCTCTGCTAGAACCGATGCAGGACATCACCATAGTTTCCGCTTATTTACACAGATTACAGTGACATCGGCCCTGGAAGTGGAAGTGAAAACTGAGAAGCGTGAAGACAATCCACACATGAAACCAGAGTCATAATCACTTTTTAGGTTCACGCCGGCTGCACGCTGACAAAAAAAAAAAAATCTGTCAGTAGCAATATCAACAAGACAGTGCCACAAAGTATTTTCCTCCTAATTGTATCCATAGTGCTACATTAGTGCGCGGTAAACAGTGCCGCAGGGCGGGGAGTATCCCACCCATTTTCACTACAGTGATCTGTGAAGGGCATGACTGGAAGCCTGAAATGCTACATCTAATGATGAGCATGTAAAGGAGTGGATAAAGAGAGATAGAAGGGGAAAAAAAATCTTTTTCTATGGAGGGCGATGGTGGACGGGTGATAACCGAGGCTGACAGTGTCCTCATATGGGATGCTAATATATTCTGGGTGAAAGTGTGGCGCTCCCCTCATTAGTAGCCTACTAGTATGACAGAGGTGTTGGGAGTGGCTGCCATTCACCCCGGCTAATTATCCAAAGTGTGCTCTGAAGAAATCCATTTTCTCCAGAAGCAAACTCCCAAAGAAAATAAGACAATGGTACAGCATTTTCTGTTTGACTAATAGCTTTTTATACAGCTTCAAGAAGCGTTAATACTCTTCGATATTTCATGTCTTAATATCTTGAGTTATAGAGGCTGATATGCTTGCTCAATCATGGTTAGATTAAAAACTAAACAAGACTACTGCACTCATCCAATAGTACCAATATTCATCCTCTGGTGACTATGAATATTGGTATAAATTCATGCCAGTAGTTGTGAAGATATTTTAGTCTAGATCAAAGTAGTAGACAGGCAAAAGCTAACCCACAGAGCAACAGACGTTATTTCCAAGAACTTATTTCAGTATGCATTTTCAACACACCGTAAACCCAGAAGAATAACAAGTCAGTTTCAACATTTTCTATATATTGTGTGTCCAGGCTGCCTGTCAGAACCTTTGAACACATGTTTCACAACAGGAATATGCCAGATGCTTCTCACTCACCCAGACACCGACTTCTCACACCGCAACTCCGTTTCCAACAGCTAATTTGTGTTGACACTGACTCACTCGTTCGGCTTCTCGGTGTTCTGACAAAACATTTGGATTTCTCTGTTCTGAAGTGACAAAATATTGTCTTACAAACGGGGATGAAATTCTGAAAATGCTCTTTTGAATTGGCGTCCTTAAACGGTTAAAGCCTGATTGGCATTGTTACGCCTGTGCTCTAATCATTTCAGTGGGATAAGTCAAACATGACACGAGTTCCCGCACCATGTGAAAATAAATAAGCAAAGAGAGGTTTATATAAAAGGATCATGAGTAGCTCTGGCGAAAAATAGAAAATCGTGTACAATATGTTGGTGCACACAAAAGCCGAATATCTGATGAGTGCATGTGCAAACTTCAGAATGCTCTATATATGTATATAAATCTATAAATAAAGAAGAGTGTATTGCCTGTTTTTTTTTTTTTGCCGTAGCTTTGCATATACAGTTGCAATATGTTTTCATACCTCATAAAAGAATGTTTGGAAATATTAGTTCCCATTCCTGTATTTTACTGGTCTGGTCTTGTGGTCAACCTCATCAACACGCACGCACAAACTACAATGGCTGCAATATCCTTGGAAAATGCAAAAAGCTCTGCCTAGAGCCTTTTACTAAAGCAAGGGTGTGTTTTATTGCTTCTGAATGAATTACTGCATGCAGTATCTGACCTTTCACTAAACCCTCCTGCTCACCCTTCATGACCTCTTTGCTTATACATCAGAAAAAAGAAGGAAAAGTGGATCTATGCATATGCATGGACATAATATACATATGCTTTATAGTTTTATAATAGAAAACAAAAAAGTGGCTGCAATAAATCAAAAAGTATTCAGAGGCTTAGACAGCCTTCAAAGTCTGTCATAAATCATCCAAGCAGTCACACAGTTTCTGAAGGATCCCCAAATCTTTTCATACAAATCCATTTAATTTACCTCGAAGTGTACGTGTCGTTTGACATACATGGAGTTATATTCTTCTCAAGAGTTCTTCTAAAGAGTTGTGATTGCATTATGCCAACATTAATACATTTCAATTCTTCCTTTGTACAAGAAAGATCATGAAGGACGCAGCTCCAAAATAACAACTTTTGGTTCCACTGACACTTTTATGAATATGAAAACTTTTAAGAAGAAGATTGTGTTGAGTGTGTTCTTTTTTCTTCCTTTCAAAAGTTACAAGGTCCCACTTTAAGTTGCTACAGTAGTACTAGAAATCCTTCTATGGCACAGACAAATTGAATTTGTGAAATTTTGTGTAAAACAGGAAAGTGGTTAACGAGATAATCTAATTAAAGTAGCATCAGTGCAGCCTGCATATAACGAGATGTAAAGAACTGCTGTATTGTGTCATCAAACATATCAGCTAGCTATCAGCTATTTGGCTACCTTACAGGTTGCTTTCAGTTCATTCATTCCCAGCTAACAATGAATGAGAGCCAACATATGGCCCGATGTATTCAAGAAAAAACTGTAGCCATAAACTAGAGAAGAATAATGCCATTGGAATCTTAAAATTAACCAAACATTAGAGAATTCAGTAATGGGGAAAAAAAAAAAAAAACTCAGCCAAGCAACCAAAACAAAGCTGAACCAGAAGAAGGTGAATTTCTGTTTTTTTTGCAAATGAATTTAAACAAAGAAAAGCCCGAAGAGGAAATTGTTATAGCAAAGGGAAAAACACAATTCATTGCGGAGACCCACAAGATTACATTAGACTCATATTGAGAGTATGTGCTCCCATATGTTAAGACATTTTATCTGCCAAGGGTGTGAAAAAGTGTCTGCAAGAGAAAAGAAAAACAGAGAGAGACGGATTTTGGCCATGCATATTAATTCAGATGGTCCGAAATCAGTTTTACTCACTGCCATTTTGTGGCCCTTTTGTTACTGTCCATAACACTGACATGTATCACTGGGTTGGACCCTTTGACTGAATGTGTGCTGCAGAAATGGTTCGCTCTCCGTTGTGCTCAAACACTCCTTAATGGAGATTTTTTTTTCTGTTTGTATTTGCATGAGTTGCAGCGTGTTTTTCAACAGAAAGTAGCGGCTCATGCATAAGTACATTTCAGTGATGTCCTGTTGATCGGTACAAGAACAATTAAACAGAGAGCTTCAATAAAAAGCTCTTTGCGGGGGGAAAAAAAGAGACATTTGATTTCCATTTGACTACATCACAGCTCATTATCCACTGACTGCGGTGTGCTTTCCTGCAGGAGCGAGTATAAATGACCCTAAACACATAGATTGCCTGAAAAAAAAGAAGGTTGAGATGAGTGTTGCATAACATTCTCCATTACGGCAGGGAGGGGCCAAGAGGGATGAAAAGAAAGAAGATGCAGATACTTTCCCAGCTACTGACAGGCTGCTTAGACAAATGTAACTTGTGTGTGCAGCCGAGGGGAAAAAGTGTCGGGGGTAAACCTATTGTGTGACACTCCAGCCAGTTCAGGTGTGGAGAGCGCACTCGATGAGGTGTGATGATGCTTAATTCAAACCTCATCAGGCAGTTTGACGGACAATCGCCTTCACACACTTCCCCTTGTCCTATCACCTCGTTCAAGCCCATTCAAGAACGGAGCACGACGCTGTGACAGCTTGTGTTTCAGAAAAAAGAAAATCCCGTGTCTAGTTAGCCACTAAAGTTGGAGTCTCTCTCGTAGAAACGTGTCAAAATGTGCAGCACATTTGGTTCTCCCAGGTACGAAGAGTAAGTGCAAATTAAGGGACGAAAAAGGGGAACAAAAAGGCCCGCTTATGAGAGATGAAAATTCAGACAGCAGCTGCCAGTAAACCAGAGGCGTACATCACAGGTAACATCACACCTGAGCAAAAAAGAGCTTAGAAGTTTAATCAAGCCAGTGCAGTGTACTGGTGCAGAACATCACACCTCTGTCTTTTACCCAACCGAACAGAGTGAGGGAAATGAAATCAGCAGGCTAGGATGTGGGCTGTCTGTAATCAGGTTTCACCGCCCTTCCCTATCGACTGCTGGGTCAAGATCATATAAGCATGCTGCTGTGTCTGCCCACCATCCTGCCTGTCTCTCCTGCTTGCCCTCTTTCTCAATTTCAGTTTCTGTGTTTCTCTCTCTGGTGTGCTGCTCTGCTTGTTTGCCTTGAATGCGCCAGTCAATGAATATAATTCAGTTTTGGGTGAATGCGATCCAATTAGATTTATTTTAGCTCATATATGATTATGAACAACAAGGGAATAAAGATCTGCGTTGTTTTGTGATTATTGCATTGTGTTATAAATACTTTATGCTTCATTTTTTTCTTTTTCCTTTTTTTGCATTCAATATTGAATGTTGTGTTGATAACAAATGCATTCCTGATGAAACCTCGAATAGCATTTACCCAGAACTGGAATGAGAGGGTCATCTGTGCTGATGGTGACTATTTCTTTGCAGATTTATATATCAGAAACCTCAAAAGAATTAATTTCTATTGTAAGAGGCACTTAGCAATAACAATAGCAAGTATGTGTGATAATACACCTTTTGTGGTACTGTGTGTATGCAGGGAGGGATTTTACAGTGCACAGGAGATGACATAGAGTCAGCATGTAATGAGCCTTGATGAAACTTAATAGCAGTATTGTGAGATGGGGAGCGCTCCATTTCACTGTGATGGAAGAGCCTGTCTCTTAAAGATGCATTTGTGTCTCACCAAGGTCAGCATTTTGTCTTTAATGAGTGTAATCTCATGGAGGTGCAGTAAATACTGGAGCTGCCACCCATACTTGAATATACACAGGTATTAATAAGAAATATTAGTGCCACGCAGAATGGACACAAACAAATAGCATATACGGGGCAACGTCAGGTTCACAATACATTACAGTGGAAGTACATTTTCAAAGTTTTACATGGGTTTTAGGAAGTTACTAAAGTTCAATATTAATATTTGCAATGGCTGCTTCAAACTCAATATGTTTCCCGAGTAAACTTAAATCCCGTGTGGAGATTTAAGACTGTCATAATGTAAAATATTTATAGCGTCTGTCACTTGTAACCTCACATATTGCAGTTATATGAAAATGGAAGTAGGATGACACTGTTGGACCACTTTAAATCCACTTACTGTCCATGGTTGGACGTACAAAACATGTAGATTTAATTAGTGCTGGAGCACATACTAGTGCAAAGCCCGCCTAAGACACATTAATGAAGTCTTTGCAATGTGTCTTACAAATTAACCTCATGACAAGACGCTGCTGTGAGATGAGTGTACTGCTATTAATAATCTGAGAGACAGCTGGCATTACCATATATCATAATGCATTATATGAAAATGAAATTGTAATTTCTGTGACCTGTCATGAAGATGGCTTCATTATACTGGAGTAAATTACTATTTTGCAGCAGTAAAAACAATCTTTTGAAGGAGAGGGGGTATAAATTTAGGGTAGACGTCATTCTATACTATCCTGCTTTTTTTTTTTTTTCAAAAACAACGAGACATACCCATAATTCACCGTGAATCAAGGTTGACTTGGACGTGAGATAATGAGGTTGGAGAAGAGAATCACATATCTGACCCCATTTGCGAGTTCATTCTCATCTTATAAGCCTGTGCCTGGGAGGATCGGGGACCACAGGACAAGAGCTAATAGGAATGCACCAATATACCAGTGAGAAAGCCATTCCACCTCATGTCAACCATGACTAAGAATCTACAGCCATGCTAGCAGTGCAGTGGAGCTGTACTTTGGGACTCTGGGGACTTTTGTCATTCCTATAGAGCTACTACTGAACCTGATTTGATCAGTTTTAATGTTTACTGTCTTAGTTTTGGGATATGAACATGCTAAAATTAGCTAATTACCGCTAAACACAAAGTACAACTGAAGCTGGGAATCAGTTTAACAGCCATATGGACACAAACCAAGTCTGGACAAATTAAAAATTGGATTTGGGGATCAGGGGATCTCCGAAATCATTAGGCAATATGGATATCTGTCTGAAAATTCATGGCAATCCATCCGCCCAATACTTTTCAAGCCAGTCCACTAAAATCCCCAAAGGAAAATTCAAGGGATTACCAATGTTAGCAGGACTAATCTTTGTGGATGATGAATGCTTACCATCCAATATTTATTTAGCTATTCCAGTTGAGGCCCAAAGTGGTGGACTGATCAACTGACCAAATGGTGTTGCTGCCTTTCCAGTTATGAAAGATTCCCTGTTATGGTTGAACAGAATCATTGGCAGAAGATGCGGAGCTAGGTAACACAGTCAAACTCTTTGTGCACCCATTGGGCACTGGGATGTCCACATTTGCTGCATCATATCACACTATTACCTTGTTTGCCACTGAATATTTAAAGAAAAATGTCATTTTTTTCCAGGAAGAATTTAAAAGTTAAATGGAGCCTTGTGGTAAATGCATAAGTCACTTTAAAGTCTCTGTTGTTCTCATGATACATTCAAAATTCAATTCTTTTAATTTAGGCAATTAATGCTCTAAACCATGGATAACTGTTTAAAATTATTTTCCAGCTGACAGGTTTGCAAATTAGTACCCAAACTGTGAATTTACCAACGTGTTGTGCCTGAAATAAAGTGACCTAGCTCCGGTGAATAAACAGAACTGTCTTTGGGGCTGTGTTGATAACGCCGTCTTCCAGACAAAGAATAATCAGCTTAGGCAAACAAGACTTCAGTTTCTCAAATAAACTTTAATGATTCCTCACCCCTGAAAATCACTACCTTGTCAATCAGTGATAGCTCGCTGAATCTGCTTGCTTTCATCCAGTAATCTCACAAGAGCCTAACAAAAGGTCTCTGTGCGCTACGGAGAGCATGATATATGTGTTGTTTTATTTGCTCTGTTCCCCTAATTGTTAGAAGTCACTCAAGGTACCAGTGTGTAGGATTAAGTGGCATCTAGCAGAGTAATTGCTGATTGCAACCCCCTCCACTCAGGGCCTCTGCAGAGTTTTCGGTTTGTCCTTTCTGAGCTACAGGACAAACATGGTGCAACATTCATGCATTCTAATATAAAACAAACAAAAAAAAAACTATTCTTCTTTTTAGGTGATTATACTATGAAAACAAAGTTTTGTAACCAGAGCTTCCTATACTGTAACTTATACACTGCACCTTTAAAGAAGCACTTCATAACCTCACACCATGTTTCCTTTTAGAGGAGCAACGCGAGACAAGTCACTGAAACATAAAGACAGAAAGAGACATCATTTTTTAACACTGCTGGCTAAAGCGGCGATGTGAAGGTTATTCTGTCCCCTTAGGCTTCCCCCCACAAAATAAATCTGCAAGGTACCCACTAAAGTTTTAATCCCACCACGAAGAGCGGATCATAACGGACGGTATTTGTTGAAAATGTTGAGAAAATGTTTATTTGCAGACATTTCTCAGCCCAATTATCCTTAAAATATTTCAGACCTTTACAGTGTTCAGACTGTGTGGTGTGAGCTACTGGAGCAGGAACATAACACCAATGAACATGTGTGCAGTGTCAGACTTTGAGTGTGCATGAATCATATTATATGAAGCTTATAAGTGTCTGCTTTTTAAATGATATTAATTATCCCACATATGTGTGTGTGTGTCAGGGATCTGGTGCTAATATTCTCTCTTAGACACTGGCCATTACACCAAACACAGTCCAATTTAATTAGGCAAGATGTACATTGAAGAAGTGCTTTACTAAAAGCTTCAAAACAAAACAGGAGCTGAATAAAAAAAAAAAAAAAAAGCTATTCCTTTCTTTAACTATAACTTGTTGGTAAAACCACGCTGAGTTTAATTGGATCTCATTTAACAATATATGCAAATTTGAAGAGCAGACATTTCTTTTCTCCAACACTATTTTCTTAGTTTCAGACACTCACACATGTGTCTGAATCGTGAGATTAATTGTTTTGTAACTGGACGGTTGCTGGTTCAATCCCTGCGATGATCCAGTAAATCTGGGCTAAGGTGGTGATCACTTCAGCAACCAGCTGTGGAGCTGCTCAGCAGCCGATAGACTGGGCCAGCTTCCTAACAGTGTGAACAGCGTGTTCCTGAAAAAGCAAATCCTTATGCAAATGAAGGTTCAGAAATAGCAATAAATAAATTAATACACACACTCGACAAAATATATTTAAAAAAAAAAAAAAAAACTGTTGTATGAACTTCAGAAAAATCACTCCAATTGGACAGCTGAGAGTTTATTAGTGAATGAAATCTGTTCACTTCAGTCTTAGCTTAGTCTGGTTTGAACCAAAGGTGAGAAGATCAAGAAGTGTTAAGATGTGAAGCAAGTAAGATCAGCTCAGAGTGTCACCATGGTTGCAAAAACCACTTTAAAAAAAGCTGCGCTCACTCCTCCCAGACTGCCTACCTGTCACCTGAAGCGCCATCAAACCCGCTGTGACAAACTGACATGAGAGGCATCTAGCAGCTGTCTTCCAGCCAGACAGCCATGTCATCTTATCCTGCTCTGGCATGGCATTCAGGAAACCTGGGGATTAAACCCAACGTTAACTTCACAAGCAGAGAGCGTTCCGAAGACTACTTTGGATGATGAGACAAATCTTGTAACAACTGCTGTTTGTTTGTGTAGTAGTGACGTGTGCAGAATCAGTGATATTGTTGCATCAAAACCATTACAAGTTTAATGAGTTGTGCCCTTAAAACACCATGTAATCAATGAGCCATATCCCAAATATTATAACCATTTAACAGCCTGAGGGATAAATGACAAGACACTATTACAAGTTAATGCATTTTTTTTTCTTATTGATCTTTTAAGGAACCAAATAACGATTAACAATGAACACAATTAAGATGAGTCGGCGTTAATCATGAAGTCTGATCGCTTCCTGTCTTATCTTGTTCTTTTGACAGGTTTGTGATCTTGAATAGAAAACCGCAGACATGAAACACTGTTGGAACATAATTGCTTTTTACTGATTGCTAGCCTTTGATTTCTCTGCTTCTCCACAAACCGATCAACCAGCTTGTAACTTGAACACACCTCCGCACTGTACCATGACATTACAGCTACCGCGTACCCTCCTCTGCTTCACTTTCATACCTCAACTGAACTTTCTCCCATTCAGTGAAAGCTGTCATCCCTATATATTTACTCCATCTACACTATACCACCAAATAACCCCAAATGAATCCCAACCGGTGTGTGTTTGAGTACACCCATTATACCATGCTATAATTAGCACTGCCTGCTTTTTCCTCAGTCCTGCTCCTACACCTGTCTCCACCATGAAAAATCATATTTATTTTACAACTGGGACTGCGCTGTCTTGGCATCTCTCTCACCTGAAGACTGCTTGTATTCTCAGTAGCAACTCTGCTGTGACTCATACCCAGACATCCAAGAGAGTTTAATCCTATACAACCAAATTTTGGACATGGCCTGCATTGCAGGACATCCTCCAAGGGATCAGGTACATCCTCTGGCACTTTGTCTAACTTCTTGTCATCTCCGATCTGCAGTTCCCACCACTTAGCCGGACTCCCAAAATACTCTTAAGCCTCTCAAAATTCATTGAAGTACCAAGTTCTCTCTCACTTCTCCTCCAGGTTGCCGTGAGCTGGTTATATCAAACTCGAAAACCTGGTGTTTGCATGAGGCCCCCCTGTGGCCTTTGACCTGAACCCTGATAACACAAGACAGTATCTCTAACTCACCTGGCACCTCCTCCTCTCATTCCTTAGTGGTCGAGTGACATCCTCACCTTGTCAGCTATGTGAGTCCTTTACAGTGGAAATACTCCCCACTGTGAGCTGTAAAAATATCTCCAGATATACCACGTTGTACTGTGTGTGTGTTTTTTTTAGCCATGCTAGCAGTTGTGGCTCTAGTATTAGCAAGGTCTGTCAGTTGGTTGGTCCATCACTTTGGACCTAAAATAGCTCAACAACTTCTGGATGGATTGCCATGAAATTTAATACACACTTTTTTAAACTTCGGTAATGCTCTTATTTTTATATTTTGTGTGAGCCGAACCACAGGTGCATTGTATTGCTTGTGATCACTTTTAATGAATCCAGTGTTTTCATTTATGATCAAATACCTCCATGACTAATGACTTTCCCGTCACCCGCAGCTGTTCTTAGCATTTAGTGCTAATTAGCAAAACAACCAAGAGGGTACACATGGTAAATATTCCTGTTAAACGGCATGCTAATGTTGGCATTTAGCACTGTTGTACTACTAGTATGGCTGTAGACCTTTGCCGGTTTTATAACTTAATTTGTCATTGCCTACCTGTGCATGCTGATCATTTAGCCCATGTTTGTTTCACAGGGATCTGTTTGTTGAGGTGCATTCATCTCCACTCGCTGCTTGCTAATGTTAGATCACTTGAAGCTCTCTCAGGGAACAAAAACTGATAAATGCGGCACTCCACCTGAAGATCCCAGACATTTGTTTCTGAGAGCTCATGCAGATTTGGCAGTACAGTGACATGTAAAAAGGAAGGTGTGATGTTTGGTGGAGGTTGTTAGGGGTGACACGCAGCGCTGAAGAACACGTTCTGCCTGAGAAGACATATCAAGGAGAGTTAACACAAAGCACAGGCTCTTGTGTATACACGGCAGGTGAGGTTGAGGATTTTTTTCTTTTTTGCCTCGATTTGGAACAGTTACATTTAATTGGATTATTATATGTTGGCAAAAAACTGGTGGTGAATTTCCATTCTTCCAGTTTAATACTTTCTGTACGTTTTCAGGCTCTGTGAGGCAGAGCAGGGTGATGCCTGTCCTCCTTTCTACCTTCTGTGATTTATTTGAAAGATAGTTTCAAACCAACCACCTTTTTTTTTTTGATAAGTTCACTCGAAAGAAAGTCTGATCAAGGCTTTTGATCATTTTAAAATCTGTTAAACCAAAGATGCACGTAGGAGATGCTTGATCTCTCAATACAGAACGATGTTGAACTTTTTAAAACACATCTTAGTGGAAAGCTAATAAACCATCTGAGCCGGACTGAAGCTTCACA
Organism: Nibea coibor; assembly: GCA_023373845.1. Classification (NCBI taxonomy): domain Eukaryota; kingdom Metazoa; phylum Chordata; class Actinopteri; family Sciaenidae; genus Nibea; species Nibea coibor. The sequence goes on along the minus strand of CM041720.1, from coordinate 17,778,234 downwards.
TTTTTTTTTATGTTAATAGTTTGCAAAAAAAAAAAAAAAAAAAGAAAGCCCTTAATGGTGCTGAATAAGAGCTTCCCTGGGAGTTGATGAACAAAAGCAGTGCCATTTTTATTAGATGGGTTTTAAAGAGGCATCTCCTGGGCTCTGATGAAAAAAAAAAAATCAATTTTCACAACAACAAAAGATGAAAAAAAAGGAAAGATAATTTGATTGAAAATCTTTTTAAACAATTATAAATGCATTCATCTCTGAGCCTGCTGATCGAGTAAATTAAAAGTGCAATTAGGCACAGACATATAAGCACAGATGATTGCTCATTAGAGTTTGAAGCTCTTTCTGATGGACACGTGTGCCAAGTTAATAACTATCTCTAATGTAATTTGAGTGCACTGATTTAGTACTTTGTCAAATTTAGATGAAGAGTCTTCAAAGTGAACAAAGAGCAGTTCTGACATCATGGGAAGAGATCTATTGCTTGTCAACACACAGATTAGAGATGAAAGGAATTCATACATTAAATTATTGAATATTGAATCGTTGCAGTGCATCAGTGCACTCAGTACTGGTCACATGTTAAATACGCATGTGACAGAGGCTGGATGGATTCAGGTTAGGAAACTAACAGCTATAACTGGAGTTGTGTTACCTCACAGAAAAGTGTAAACAGGTCTTTATTTCCAAGGTTATTTCCTGACCGTCTAAGGTTTTGTGTCACTGTGGCTGCACCCTGTCATTTACTTTGATTTATTGATTTAATTTTTTTTTTAAATTTCAGCACTGGCCTGAAACTGCAGGCCAATCAGCTGGTCAGGTCACAAGGAATTCTCCAAGTGCTCCAGATGGCAAGTTCTGGCCTAATTTTCTGGATGCATTTATTTATTCTCCCACTTAATGAAAAATGTGTCCACCTGGCTGAAAAGCTGTGCTCGGTTTGGGAAGGATATTCATATTAGAAAACAAAGGAGAGCGGTTTCTAGCATATAAGCAAACCTTGAGATTGAATGAGAGTGCACAGACTGTAGGTGTGTATATATAGACATTTTGGTGATGCTTCCAAATGCATAACGCCCAGGGATTAAAGTGGGCTGCAACTTCCTAGACCTCATCCTTTTCCTCCCACCGTGTTTCGTGAGCAGCGGAGAGACTCGTAAAGTGAAGATGACTTACTCCAGTTGACAATATACTGTATGTATACATATAAACATGGTGTCATTGTTGTCAGATTCTGAGCTCCACAGACATCTTTATATTTACTTGTTTTGTCCAAAGCAACAGTGTGAAACCCTGAGAACACTGAATCTATGTCGGCTCAAACATTGCAGCCCATTTCTAGTCACTAAATTCCCTAAAATTTTAAAGCTGCACACGTCCCGCTGCTTGTATTACTCACCATTTGCTCCTCTCCCCTCCCTCCTAACCCATAAGTTGAACCACAGCACAGACGGAGCCGGTTGCCCTGTGAAACCTCATCCCTTGTAGGGTTCACTCTTCACCACATGAGTCTCGCCATGACCCCAGGCCCCTCTTGACGTGACTCGTCCTCTCAAAGACGCCCCCTCTGGTGTTTTGTGGCCACAGGGCAGAGTGCCCTAGGGTTCAGAGGCAGCTTTGACCCGTCTAACAGCGGGATGAGAGTCAAGTACACTCACCACACCACTCTAAAGCCTCAAAAGTTCCCTTCTGTTTGTTACCATGCCTGTGCCACTCGTCGATACAAGTACCGTGGTAGCAGACATAATGAGCCCAAAGCTCCATATAGAGCTGGGGCATGTTCCGTACTGTACACACAGGCTACACTTTCCAAATTTGAAAAACACAATCACAGTAATGGAAAAGCACAAACACAAAGCCACAACACAACTGCAAAAGCCTTCGCCAGTGAGCGTCAACGGATGCTGATGTTACTCTCTTTGGATTTCTTGTCTTCCCGTTTTATTTTGTAATTCTCCTCTCCTTGTGTCTGTAACTTTACTTCCTGCCTTTGTTCTGTTTCCCGCCAGTTTTGATTGTCTCTCCACCCTGATTGGTTTCACCGGCCTCCTCCTTTGGATTTGTGTGCCCTTGATAGACTCCTTTCCTGGATTTGTCCTTTGCCTGCCTCACCATCGTGTAAGCCGTGCCTTTCTTTTTATTTAATAGATCATTGAAGTGCACTGGACTCCATTATGTCACCAAAGACAAGCAGGTTTAGTGACAACTTGGCAATAATAGTCAGCATTTGTTGTTGCTCACTTCAGTCGGAGTGCTTGTATTTTTGGATATGCAGTTAATTCGACTCTGTAGAGGGGCGTGTGCATGAGTGGTGATTGATACTGCATCTGACAGTCCTCCGGACTCTGATTGGCTGTTTTTGTTGAGCTGCAGTGTTTCTTTGCCATTAGGAGCACTGGAATAAGCCAGATGAACCAGATTTTCTATCTTATGCACTACTGTCAAGATGGTCTCCCTACTGCAGCTTTAACAGTCAGTCATGTCTTATACCAGGGATACACAGATGTTTGCATTGGGGCTTATTATTTAGATGACTATATGGCTTGAGTTTTCTCAACTTCTGTTTGCCTGAAGACAGCCTGTGACCCCAAAGCAATGCTGTTCTTTTGTATCTGTTTTTCTATTGTCATAGTTTTGCAGTCCCTTTAGAATTTGAACCTCCCTGCATATGTTTGCTGTTTTTCTATTCTCTGTGTTGCATCAGCCACGCGCCGATGAAAAAATAAATAACTTGGGACACTGGGACAGCAGGTTTCACTTTCTCCTCTGCCCTTCATGCCAATGACTGAGGGCTGTGTTTGTGTTTACAACCAACTGGATTTTTTGTAGTTCATTTTCTCTACACCCTTTATCCAAGTATTCATCCACTCATCTTTCACATCCTGCTTTAAAGTCTTTTTGTTGTTTTCCAAAAGCCCATGCAAGCAGTGGGGCTGGAATAATTCATATGGCAACTGGGATGCATTTGGGTGTAACACTTCCTCAGGCTGTTCACCGTCCTACCTTTGTGTTCCAAAGAGTTTCCTGAGCATGCAGCTGGAGAGTGAGATACCCCGCCAGCTCATTGCCTCATTCTCCTGTCATTTTCTTGCGCTTCCTTTCTCTTTCTGTGCAGCGGTCCAGCACCTCAAATCACATTGTTCCACCTCCAAATCCAGTTTTATTTGCGTTTCCTAATTTCTACATGACTGTCGTCATACATGCTGGATGTCCATGCTTTACTCTTTGCCTTAAAATCCATTCATCAGGAGATTACACGGGGGTAATAGTTGGTCTGGCAACTTGAAACGAAACAAATCTTATCAAATACTAGTCGAACTTTGGTCTAATGGGGCTCACTGTAAGAGAATGACAGTTTGTGTTCATGCTTTGTTTGGCTCGGTACGCTCTCGTTGTAGCCGATCCAATCATCTGCAAGCAATAGATCAAAAGAGCCAATGTGAGTAGGGGTCCCTTGTTATTGAGTCATAAATTAAATACACATTTCCTCAGCTCTAACCAGGACCTTGTATGTGATGTATCATGGATGTGACAAAACCAGTAAATCAATTTACGGCAGTCTTTCACAACATGGATAGAGGGAGCTAATTTATTCGTGTGCACGCTTGGCTACTGTTGCAGTACGGAGTTAGACACAAGAGGAGAAGCATCCACCAAAATGGACTGTTTAGTTTTCACATGCAGTTTTCATGAATATTCAAACATTGTGTTTTCAGGGGTGACGGACCAAGAAAAAGTCTTTAAGTAGGCTAATACTTAATTAAAAATGTAAAGAACCAGAAAAGAAATTACTGTTTTGGCTTCAAACTATAATAGATATAGTAAGTCTTTTAAAGGCCGCTATGACGTCTCCTGATCACAAAGACTGTTTGCTATTTAAACAGTCTCGCTTTTTGCCACATTATGTCACAGATTACAGTCGAACTCAAATGTTCTGTGTAATCAGCTCCTGATTCAGTAATCACTTGAATAAATAATTTGTTACCATAATTGCAGTGTTTATAGCTGTTGCTATGAATACATGTTTGAGGTGAAGTTGATGTAATCTCTGTTTCCTGCATATCACAACAGTTACCTGCAACCAACACAGAGACTCACTGCTCTCCAGCCTCACGTCACAATTCCAGGTGTGTAACCTGATATATTGGGGCTACAGCTGTATTTTTTTTTGTTTTTTACTACAATATTGCAACATAGTTGTCCTTACAAGTAATCCTGAATCTGCCCTGTTTTACCGAGCGACCTGAAGCTTTCGTATTTCTGGACCCATCAGAGGAGGAAGTTATTGCTTGTCATGCCTCAGTGACAGACGACCTGAATAGTGGCCGGCAGCAGTCAGGCAAGTCTGAGTATCCACCAAGAAGAGATGTCAGTGACCGGATAGCTCCATCACCAGCTGAAACTTTTACCAGACACCATTTTCCCACAACGGGTGACATGTTCTCCACAGTTTTACAAAAAGTTAACTTTGTTTACACTTAATTTGATATAGCTTCTGTAAATACTAGACTATGGCTACATGGCTAACATGCTCGCCAGCCGGGAACAATAGAGCCCTGTCATTCCTCTTTCTGTTTTCTCTATACTGAGCCATTTCCTTCCCCTTGGCATTGTGTTGGCAGCAACATCATCATAAGTTTGAGTCGGCTTGTTAGCTCACTGTCGAATGGGACAAAGACAAAAGAAACCCATTTGTACATCGATTCCTGTCTCTGGACTGTGTAAAGTAAATAAAATACTGCTTTCGTGGAGCTGTTACTAGTGAAACATGGCTAATAAGCTAGGATAGCTCCACTTCTTCAGTACTAGGGAGACAGTTTTACGGGTATCAACATTGTGGATTTAATCAATATTAAATGATTTCTTCAAAATTCACCATTGGAACATGTGATCGAACCTTAGAAATGTTTTATTACCGCCATGCTGTGTAGAAAGTGATCAATCAAGGACCCCGTTTTATCGAGTGTGATTTCTAATTGTCATCTCTCCTCCTAGGTCGGAAATGTTTAAATCCTACATGCACAGAGGGCTTTTTTGTAAAGGGATGAGAGATTCATGCAGACACAGACATGCAGGTCAGCCTTCCGGATAAATTGCCTCATCAGGGACAGACGGAGCAGACAGACTGACAGACAGATCTTACATCCTTCTGCATAAATTTCCTCATCACAAGACAAGATGCCGGCTATGAGAAATCTTGGCAAGAGCAGTGAGAGTTGAACAATGGTCAAAAAAATTAAAGCCCCTCAAATTGGAAAAATACAGTGACCTCTAAACATTGTTTTGACTGAGAAATTGAAATACACGAGGCTTTGTCGCTAAAAAAAAAGAGAAAGATTTGATTTATGCGTAATTCTTCAAAACAATGAAATAAATGATTAGCTTGTCAACCTGTTTTTTCCCCATTTAAAAGCATTTGAAGCCATGCACACAAACAAGTCAGCCACAATAATCAGCACAGTTTGAATTTGTGTCTCTAAAAAAGAAGCCTGGGTTTACAGAGGCGTCCCTTTTCATATTCAAAAGATAATCAGGATGGCTATGATACGGCATACTTCAACCAGCCATGTACACAAAACTTTACAGCGTGCAAGGCGAAACATCTGGCACACCATACCGAGCCAAGACTTTCATTTAGTTTTATGATTGAAGAGAGGAAAACAGCCAAATGTGTTTTTTAGATTGTAGTAGGTGGATGTCAGTCATGCTCCAGCCCCTCCCTGTCTGCCAGCTTCTTTGTAGGAGAGACTGAGTAATTATTGTCTGCTCCAGAGCAAAGGATTGGCTGTTGCGCCCTCCCTCTCTCTCTCTCTCTGTTGCCCCGGCAATGCTGCACTGTTATTGATAAAGTTGATAAAGAAATGCTTGGGCATGCACCTGACAGATTAGACCTGAAATCCCCGAGGTGGGGAACAGCAGCAGCCAGACAGCATACACTAAGTCCCCTGACAATCAGCAGCTCACAGAAAAAGTTTGGCTCAAGCGCAGAGGCTGGGAAGAATGTAATTTTCGGTAGATTTGTTTGCTTTGGTTTGTCTTGTTTACAATGCTGCTCTCAGATAAGTGTTTATGGCAGATTCAGAAGCCGTGAGCAGAAAAATGAGAGCTTTGCTAGATCAGGCAGCATTGATTGGATATACCCAAGTACTGACTGACACTGAGAAACAGACTAGTTCCCCTCACTCTGAACACTAAACAGACATAAGTCTAAGCAAACTGAAGTTCCCACCACGTCCCCACTTGGCCATGGCGAGGACTTCGAGATGCAAATAGTGTTGAAGCCATGTGATTATTCTTGTAATTACACACGTGTGTCGGATTTGTAAAGTTTGTCTTTAAGCTCTGAGTTTGGATTCAGATGGCTGCAATGGCTTATAGAAATGTTGTGTATAGTATTTAGAAATCACTATGAATTGTTGTGGCCATGACAAATACTAATGCCTTTTCCAACAGAGTACTGTTGACAACTAATGTTGACATTTCATTATAAATAACAGGTGTATTGTGTTCCACACAAAATGTGCAATGCATTATACAATCAGTATGTTATATAATAAAACAGTAGTCTGGGTGTGAGGTTCACCTGCATCCAGAACTTTGCGTGTAAACATATATTTAACCGGTCTGTATATTAGACAGGTATTCCACCTGTCAGTCAAGCTGTCAGATTGATGACATGGTTAGTAATAGCAGGTCTTGGGCATTAAAAAGTCTTAAACGGCTGCAAAATTTGCAGAGTTGTGAATAAAAGAGAGGAAACGTTTCTAATGGAGTACCTGGTTAACTTAAAAGATGAGAAGGTGAGAGGTGACCTCACCTTCAGGGAACTAGTTAATTGACACAGTGTCCTGCTGTCTACTCGTAAGTAACCTATTAAGGTACTAGCTTCATTTATTATTCCACAAAACAGGTTTATGTGACGGAAAGCTACTTTTGTCATGGTCGAGCGTTTGGAAGATGAATTGAGGAGTCTCACAGCCTGAGGAAAGAGCTGCTCTGTAGTCTGGAGATACTTCTGTATCGCTTGCCAGACGGCAGCAGGGTGAACAGGCTGTGTCTGGGGTGGGTATTGTTTTTTAGTATCCTTTGGGCTCTGTGATACCTCACATGTATTACTGATGCTCAACAAATGGGTCCCAATGATGTTCTGGGCAGTTTTACTCACCTGCTACAGAGCCCTCAGGTCCTGTGCCGATCACATCCCGTGCCAGTTTGTATTGTTTCCAGTCAGGATGCTTTCCATTGCTCTGCTTGTTTACTAGTTTACTGGAACTTGGCACAAGGATTTTTGTCTTCTCAAATCTTCTTCAGTTGTTTCAAAGCTTTTTTGGGGGGGGGTAAGAGTTTGATTGTGGTAGATTGTTGATTTCCTCCCGATCTGGCCGACAATGTTGGTGTTGTTCACAAAACTTCACAAACAAGAGAGTTCTCAACATGTCTGGGATTGCAGTCATGAGTGTACAGTGTGAACGGGAGATGGCTGAGCACACGCAGCACTTGGGGGGGCACCTCCAGTGATGAGCACTAGAGTTGAGGAGGTGTGACCGCCAATCCAAACTGTCTGGGGTCTGTTTGTGAGTCCAATATTCAGTTGCAGAGTACGGTACTCAAGCCCAAAGCGCTAAGTTTGCTAATCAGTTTCATGGGGGGGAATGCTAAGCTGAAACCAACAAACAGCATTCTGATGTAGATGGTGTTGTTTTAAAGCTATTTCCTGACTTCCTTCTTTACATTTTTCTTGGTGTAAGCACCAGAGGAGGTAAATCACAGCAAATAGCTCCAACCAATCCATCATACTTAGCTAAATTTATCATGGCTGTAAAAAGGATTTGCTTTGAGCCGGTCTCCTGCAGGTTACCAGCATGGCTAAGAAACAGCTACTTGTGTGTACAATCTGTTGATTTTTAACTACACAGTGATATTCCTAACAAACCAAGTAAAATGAATGCAACAGTGTAACCTTACATGTTGGATATTGCTACAATATGCTTCTTGCTTGATTTTTGATAGTCCTGAGGGCTGCGGGGCATGGAGCCAGGTGAAGGCCGGGTGATTGTGGCAAAGCAATGAGGTGGCAGGTGTTGTGTGGTTTGGCAGGAGGAGCCCGGTCTGTCTGCCTGTGGGTGCTGATTGACAGATGGGTAAAATAGTGAACCCTGTCTGGAGAATCCCTGCCGTGTGATGGATGGAGGTGTGACCGAGTAGCACCAGAGCACATTTGGATGCAGGGTATTAATCTAGTTTGACAGAGGAGGAGCAGGCGCTGTTTCTGCCAGCTAATGTTGGTCTTGGACCAGTTTTTAATCTTGCACAGGTTCTTCCTATAGGTCTAAGTTTATCATTCGATCTGATGTTCTAACAAGTTTTTCTCTATGGCGTTACAAACTGTTTCCTCACAGCTACATAAACAACATCTACTACTAATACTGACCTTAAACAGACCGAGGAGAAGAGTTCATCTCATTCCCTAAATCCCCTTAGTGTGGGCTACTGAAGCAAAGAAAAATGGAGAAACTAAGCTGTTACTAGAAAAAACACCTGTCAGCATCATGTCACTGTCATCCATCAAGGTATTTGCTCCATCCACTTGTCCATCTATCAGTTTAGACATCCAGACAGACAGCTGTTTTCTGATTGCATGGAGGCTTTCCGACTATTTATTAAAACTGAGCTCAAACTTGACTGAACAAAAAAGCATCAAACCCAGTGACCAAACTTCACAATTGGGGCTATGTCACCTGCTTACATATTCTTCACGTATGAACTGCATTTCGTGAGTTAGATTCGTGAATGAACATACTTGCTGACGGTCTTAAATTGAATTTTCTCTCTCCGGTACAGTTTACCAGGAGATAGAAGGGGCATCTAATCTCATGGATATAAACAATCGTTTCTGCCAGACTGAATGCAAATGTGTGGGTGCACACACACACACACACACACTAGTTAACAAAAACCTGATTAAGACAGAAATGTCAGTACTATTTGCATGACAGCTCTTGAGTGGTTATTTGTATTACACAAGCTGACACTGCTGAAGCACACTGGGGTAAATATTCCACTAGACCAAAACAATGCCACATCACTGCTTATGATGTAGCTGATTAAAATTTCCAGGTTGCAAGTTTGTTTTTACAAGCCCATTAGTGTATTTCTGTTATTTTTAATGTTTGTGTGAGGTAAAAACATAATTTTCCGCCGTCTTGTAGAGCAAATTGAATAAAAAATAAATAAAACCTTTTTATTTCTGTTCCAGGTGTGGCCATATTTTAAAAGCTTCCGTCTATGATTGATTGACAAAGCCACTCATCATAACAAATCTACAAATGCACTCCTTCCTGATCTTGTCAGGGGAGACAGAAGGTCTCTCTGCGGGACGGGCCTCCAACAGCTCACCTGTCACCTGAGCGGGATGGATGCGCCTTGATCAGTAAGCTCGGCAGATGGGGATTCCCCAGGTGCATTCGAAAGGATATGGAGCAGATGAGTCAGCTTTATTAATTTACATATAGTTCATGAGGGGTTTAATCATGTGAAAAAACACATTTCATCACGTTCCCTTACTGTAGCACAAGCTCGCCAACGTTGTTAGACAGACAGGATGAATATAGGTTGCCACAGGCCATACAGAGTCTGAGTTGTACTGCGGCTGATGTAGCCTCAGATGACACGTAAATGTATGTCCCATTAAAATCCAATGAAGAAGACAATTTTCATCCATAATTCTCCTCTGTCAGAAATAAAGTGCTGGATGTATTATTTTTTTTTTTGTTTTTTTCAGCTGAATAATTAGTTTTGGTCCTTGAAAAAACAAAAACATCTTTGCTGACAAACCTGCAGCCAGATATCTGGGTGCAATACAATGGCAGTGACCTTTTATTTGAGAAACAAGTTCCAAAAGTAGCTCAATCATGTTTTTATCGACTTAGGTGCATCTCAAAAATCAGGTCTTTTCTCTCCTGGCCTGATCTCCTGAAGGTCATATCGATTTGATTATTGTGATTCACTGTATTCAGGGTTAAGCCTGAAAGCTCACTCACGCCTTCGACTGTCGCAAAATGAAGCTCCTCAGCTCGTAACAAACACTAGAACACATCTCTCCTCTTTCAGCCTCTGCATGCTATTTAGTGAGTTTATAGAATAGGTTTTGAAAGACTTCATGGTTGGCCCCTCACCGCAGGGATTCTGAAACAACCATTAAGCAGTAGTCACTTGGACTTGATTACTGCTACATGCGTTTGATCAGGATCACGACTGATCCTGGGTCACAGCAGTGGTGGGCGAGTGCTTGTCTATTTACCATCATTATTATAAAGGTTAGGCTTTAGGCTGCATGCACAAAACAGAGGAATCATCCATTTAACAACTTCTACATCAGATACAAACAAAACACAAGATTTTATTCATCATTTACTGCTGGTGGTGTCATTTATATGCGGCTGTAAAAATACAAAATGGCACAGCAGAAAATGGAACAAATCGCTCTTCATCCAAAGACGTGTTTGAAAGACAATCCCTCACATAAATCGGCATGAATTAAACATAAAACCTGTTTTCCTCTTTAACCTATTACTGCCATGTGCAGCAGTATCATCACTGCAGAAATCCAATTATAAATGCACTTATGCACAGTTAATGTCAAATAAAGCTTAAACTTGGCCATAACCCACATTACATATCGAACACTGTACCTTACGTTCTACCTCACGGTCTGCAAGCATGATTTTTCATCTACTTGGAAAAAAAAATCACAAACATTACAATGAATCGGTTTAATAATGTGCACGTATCATCAGTAAAATGAGCAGTTCACTCAGTCAGAAGTGTCATTTAGCACTCTTGATTGTAATTTGATTTCCCTTCGACTCCCATACTGCATTTTTAATGGGGCTTCCATATTTTCTCCGGATCACCTCAAGATCAATATTTGTTAGATTAGCTCCCTGAGCTGCGCTCTCCTTCCAGTCTCCGACATATGCACTAAGTACATCTCAGTCATACATTTTTTATTCTTAAATATTAACATCAATCTGAACCTCTTCACTGTGAAGATATTCAATTGGATTTCATGAAACAGATTGTATTAACAGCAGATCAGTTTTATATATTTATCTTTTCAATGCAGTTTCCCATTTATGAGTCAATGAGTTGGTTAGCATTCGCCTAAAAGTTTGAATGTCATTGAAAATATGCGTTAAATTACAGATAACAATATTTGATATCATAACAGCAGTCCCTCGCTGTGCTCATACCTCGCCTCCCACCTTTTCTTTCTCTGCTGGTACGTTTGATCCCAGCAGGACTTGGTGTCGAGCAGAAATGAACTTTACTCTTGCACAACTTACAGCTGATTCCATGGTGTCTTATGACATTGCACCATGAGCCATCTGTGTCCTATGTGGTTAGTGTCAGTGGTGTGGGCAGCAGCGATTGGCCGTGTTGGGACTGCTGAGCAGGATTAAACCCTTTTCATTTGTTCTGGAATAAGCTGCATGAAAGCAGACAACTGTGCATCCACCACTATTAAAATTGATGAGCCCACAGTCTCTACAAGTCTTGCTGATTTTTGATTGATTTCTGCACTACTCACTCATTTCCGATATGCAGCATCAACCACTTACTCTCGTTAGTATTCCCCTCAGTGTTCTCCTTTTAATGCCCTTCTGTGCAGGCAAACATTCAAGATTCTTAGTAGCCAAAAGAGAGAAATTCACATTTTATCATTTTGAGTGAAGGTGACCCTGTGCATGCGCATCCACCATTGGATATCCATCTAGATGGAGACCAATTAAAAAATGTTGTTTTTATTTGCATTTGCATAAAGCAGGATTAATTCTCCTATCTTCAGCGTGTCAGGCGCACTGACTGACAGCTAGACAGCAATCTATGGCACGCACACATACACACACACGCACACGCGTAACTCTATAGCTAGAGTCACACTACACACACACTACAAGATACACATTGCTAGTTGCAGGGCCTGTTTTCTTGTGTTCCATTTTGCACCAGCGAGTTGAATGGTGTAAGATTATATCCAAGTTTCTACACTTGATAAAGGCACAAAAGATTCTGTCTCAAGTGCAGGAAAAAAAAAAAAAGAAAACAAACCACAAGACCAACACTGAGCATTTCAAATATAAATAAAAAATCTAGTTTTACTGCCTCAAAAAGAAAGGAGGGGCCAGATGGAGAGCTAACTGCATTTAAGCAAAAAAACAACCCGAGTGACTGAAGGTGTCCTTTATAGCTATATCAGATTGCCCGCACACCAAAACCGCACACTGTCGGTGAAGATCTAATTCTACCTGCTGCCAAAGCCATTATTTAGTGTGATGAGGCTGCTAGGAAAGTTGATATAGTAGTGTTCTCTGACAAAACAGTAGCCAGGGACATAAATGAGAAGGCCCGGGACGTTTCATTTCAACTTTTGGAAGTGGTGAGAGCCAGCTGATATTTAATATTGTTTCTGAATGAAAACACAGATGTAACTGATGCTGCACAGCTGCCTGTTTATGTGTCTCACCGAGGAGCATTTTGCGGAAATGACAATGTTTTGGTCACTGGCCAGCTTGGGAGAATGAACAAGCTCTCTCTCTCACGAATACAGGAAGTAAAATATATGCTCTGGACTCGTAATTAAACATTTACTGATCAGGTTGGATTTAACTAAGGTAGTAAAAATGAATTCCTGTTGATAAATGAAGACCTTCCACGTTTCCTCTCAAATAACCGCCATAATGATTGCTATCTATCCCCCAAATTGCTCTCAAAGATGTGTGAAATTAACCAAGAACACATTGCTCATTGCTTCATCTTCACATTTGCAGTAATTTCCCGTGATGACTTTTGGTGCGTGATCTGATGGCTGTCTGGATTAGATGTGCTATCACTGATTCTAGTTGTTTGTTCATCATCATCAGTTTCCTCGAACAGATCAGAGCAGATTGGATCCGGGCTTAATCTCAGAGATTCGCATTGCTAAGGCAGCTGCTGGCCGACCAAGAGGTTGGCACTGACGCCACCTTGTAATGACCACGACATCTGGTATGGTGCAGACACACATCACAGTGTTTGAAGACGCAAGTGTGCTGGATCGTTTCACTTTCTGTTCCTGCCATCTCATAGTAATGAGCATTAGCCTGGATGGCAAACTGTTAGTTATACCAGGTGTAGTATGTTAAGCGGGTGCCATCGCTTTGCACCAACGTTGGAATTGTAGAATAAATCATTAGACAAGAATTACTGGCATACAATTCATCATCTTTTGTTTTTTTTTGCTTTCCATACATTTACACCACGCGGTTCCTGTGCCACCCTCCGGATCCTCCTCCTCATCTTCCCCCTTCCTCCAGCACAGATCCTCTCTTGGAGTGTGCAGCAGCAGATGCTCAGAGGGCTAAAATCTGGATGGATTACAGCACCCAACAGATGCTGCTACTGTTTCCACCAGCCACGGTGGCTACCCCAAATCAAGCAGAACGTAGACATGCACATGTGCATATACTGAGCAGTTACTGTAAGGTTACTGAAGACAGATGTACTGTACTGAAGGTGTATTAACAGCCATAGATGAAAGATTTGAAAATACTTTAATAGATACAATTTGTATTACACAGTCCTTTGGTATCCTCCCAGGCTCTCATTAGAATTCCTACAAACTCAGTTTTTCAGGAAACATTCCCTTCTGTGTTTATAGTGCAGCTTAACGCCTTCCTGCAGTGGTAGCTTGCTGGATGCGGTGAAAACACAATTACAAAACTCTGTTCTGATCTTAATACTTTCATCCAGCACCTCCTTCACCCAGCTCTCTGACAACCCGGCCCAGCCAAACAATTTGTGAGAATCCTTTAGAACTCTCTGCCCTTTTCCACCCTCTCACTTCTTTTTCTTTGTTTTTCTTTGAAAAAAAATTGCGTTGACCGATGAATTATGTGTCAGACTGGGTGGATTTTTCACCGCTCCGAACCCTCTTGTTAGGCTTTTCCTGGGGCTATGCTAAACATAATACTATAAGGGAGGATACACATTTAGAGCAGCACTCGCACACTTAATCAGAGAAGCGGAATAGCTCATCCATATTCATACCTAATTTACAGATTTGAGCATGTAGAAAAACTGGTAAGCATATTGCAAAGACATCACATTAAAAGTTCTTATGTTGATGTCCTCACTGGCAGACTGAAACGGCAGTTAACAGTTTTCATCCTCTCAAGGGTATGCGCAGCTCCGAATGAGTTGTGTTCTTCAATCTAAGAAATACAAAAGTAATATGGAGGAAGGAAGCGTGAATGCCGAGCCGGCATCATTTGCCTCTGCATGCTGGGAAGACACCGTGCTTTATCCTGGAATAGCTTGGAAATATGTTGTCAACGTTCTTATATGCAATGTTGTGATATATTGTGTCCAATCTACTGTGTGTAACCACAAACTTACTTCACAACACAAAATAATGAAACTAAAAAATGAGCGATAAAACTTTGCAACGCACATATTCTGCCACTCTCACTAACAAATAACCTGGGACACACAGATAGATATATCATGAGCCTCAGCCTAAAAATGTTGGGCCGTGTTTTCAATTTGATTTGTCTACAATAAAATATTGTTTTGGGACAGTAATTTGCAACAGATGGCTGGATGTAATTTTAGACTGCAAGCGATGAGAGTGGCAAAATACAATTCAAGAAATAGATACAAGGAAAGCAAATATTGCTTGATGCTGAGATACATATGCTAGGAGCGCAACATTTTAAAGTGCTTCAGTGTGGTTTGGGGGATTTTGTGAAATGAACAGTGCAAGTATGTGCTTTGAACACAGAATGGGATGATATATAGCTCTCTATGGCAACAAAATGATATGAATAGTGTAAAAGGAAGGGTGCCATGGTCAAGTAGGGATGACCTGTATGCATTTCAACTTTACAGCTTTGCTTCTGCAAAAACCTTTTCTGTTAGCCTTTAGCAAATATAATCCGTTGCCAAAAATGAGTTTTCAATCGCATACAAAAATGTACTTTTGAGTCTAAAAGGCATGAAATAACAGATTTTGCAAGAATTAAATAATTTTGATAGACTCGTGTGTAGCTGAAAGATCATCTCTTGTGAAAAGTATGTAACGCAAGTCATACGCCACCAACTATCTTGCTGAATTTGGTGAAACTGGATCGTGTTTTATGGAGAAAATGTTTTCCCAACTCCAGTTTCCTTATCAACAGTAAAGTGTTGCAAACCAGAGCGGCTGTTAATGTAGCTGATGTTAGTTCACTCTGTTAATTATAGACGTGCTTTTACCACAGTTTGCACTTGGATGGGGGGATTTTCAGGGTGTGAGGGAATGCTGACAGCGAGCGGAGCCCATGTCATTCTTAAAACAAGAGCTGGGCCACCGTGCAATGTAACCAGGCTCAACAGCCTCTGTGGACTTGATGGCAGAGGTGAGGAGACGGAAGAGGATGTTGAAGGAGGAAGCTAAGTAGAAATAAGGAGAGCGTGACAGAGCAAAAAGTTGCAGGACAAAATGAAATCTGGGACAGATTTTTAGATGTTAGCAAGAACTTGGTGAAATAAAAGGCTGAAAGGCTTCTTGCTGTTGGGCTTGTAAGTTATATTAGCTGCACCTGGCCGATGTTTGGCTGTTAGCGAAGTTGTCAACTCGCTAGTTTTTGATTGTAAGTTATATAATCAGAACAAATACACGTGTACAGCTGTCCATATATCCAGAAACACTGATTTCTATACAAAGAAATTTAAATGAGTAGTCATTTTGTTGCCAGTCTGGTCTGTAATATTGAATGTGAATTTTAAACATGAATGCTAATTCATCAGCATTTTTTGAAGCTTTGTTGTGTTCGTCGTTGTTTTTCCAGTTGATATTGGGGCAGTTCTGACAATGATCAAACACCTGTGCTGTACAATGCGTTGTAGACAGAATATTCTACCAATACTGAAAAATGTATTGCTCAAACATTCACAGTGATACATAGCTGCAGGATACGCAGGACATAAAATCGAACAGTTAAATGAAAGTGAAGCGAAACTGCTCTTGTACTGTGTTAACAGGAGATCTTCAGCTTTTCAGTCCCACATGGATCGTCATAGGAAGCAACGGAAATGTAGGAAAAAGTCAGTTAAAATATTAACACAGTTGCATTTTCTTCCATGTTTATTTATTTATTTTTATATCACATATATGGGAATCCTTATTATTTATATTGTTATAATCCAATTTGGCTACAGCCACAGCTATACAGCTACTCTCCACTGCCATGAACACTTTTGGTATTGTGGGCTGAAGCAGCATATTGTCCACCATTCCTCTGTAGGTGCAGCATGCAGCAAAAGTGCCTGAGGGTTCATATGATGAGAACTGGCATATTGTGCTTGCCTGTATATTTCATCTATACTGTAAAATGTATTATGCATATTGGAATAAATAGTGAATCTTGAGATATTTCTTGTGTGTTTTTTAAAACAAATTATGAAACATTGTTTTATTATTTATGCAGTACTGACTAGGAGACATGTCCTGTCCGTTTGATGGTTCTCTTATGAAATAAAATATTCAGTGCAATGTTATCTGTTATTCTTTTCTTGTATGGATCTGTACTCGATGAACGCCAGTAAAGCAGTACCTTTCTTATTGTCTATGTATGTTTAGGATCTACTAAAGTTGGATGAGACATCGCAGATGTATTGGATGAGATAGATGAAAGATGTGGGTGATACACCCTGAATATATATGGAGAGGAAAACAAGGGAAACTAGACAGTGTGTAAAGAGTGAGGCTCTCAGTGGAGACCAGTAACACCTGTTAAGTTTATATGAACAGCTGTCCCAATGGCAACCTCTGGGATAGCGGAAGCCCACAGGCTTTTGGGACTGAGTGCAGTTCCGTTGTAAACATCCATAATACATGCGCTGAAGTGTGTCTTAAAGCATAGAATATGGCTTGTAAAAAAACAGGTGTGGGGATAAGGTTTTTGGTTGTAGATCCATGCACTGATCTTTGTTTGGCCTCATGAATCTGTTATTCCTGACTGATTCAATCATAGTATGACGCTGCTTATATAAAATACTGATTGAAAACTGTGTTAAAGTTCTTTTTTCTTTACCTTGGTTGGAGTTTTATGCCCACTCTAAGTATGACTCAGTGAGCCCTGACAGTTATGGAGAGAGACAATTAAAATTTAATACTGTTGCTAATTCACTCAAAGAATTACTTCATTGAAAATATTTTATAAATCGTTAGCTCTGAGCTATTCTCCTGCATGAGTAATGGAATGTACCGAGATAGGACTGGTATTTTGAAGTGGACTTGTGTGAGGTAGACCATGATTAGCACACCCCCGGTTTGGAGAAGCAGACAGGGATCACGGCACAGAATCAGACCTTTGCACCGCTGTGGACAAAGGCAGCAGAAGGCACATAAAAAAAAGTCCCAGCTCAAAAAATGAATATCTATTTAATTGGACGCTATAGATTACTGTCACTTTACCTTGCCGTCAGACAGCCTCTTTCTCCGCTAACTGTAGAACGTCTGTATTTCTACATATAAGCACCACACACGGGGTTACGCTGCAGATTAAACGTCTTTGAAACTTCTGATCTCACATCTTTCTGACCCAAACAGCTGATCTGAATACAGTGCACTTCTACAGTTTCACATTTTCAGGAGTTGCAAACTGTCTTTTCTATCTTGGACCTATGGATTCACAGGTTAATTGGATCTTTGATGTTTTAACCCTGTACCACCTGAAAAAAATCAAAACCCACCACCTGCTTGTCATGTTGAGGGGTCTATACCTTGGAAAATGTAATTAATCTCCTTGTAGACAATCAGCTGCCTCTGTGTTCCCTTAGCATGTTCCATCCTAACCTTTGAGAAACAGTATCATCTTGCCAAAGCTCCTCCTGTTTACATACAGTACTGTGAAATTAAGTTAAACCAAGACAGCATCTCGTGCATCTAGCGTTTTAACACGATCTCTCGTGTGCTTTTAGCTTTGCAGACACTCCTTGCTCTCCGAACCTCCACTCCTTCCCTACAGACCCCCCTCCCGAATACTACGCCTCAGTCTGACTCACCATCTGTGACTCACCAACTACAAATGGCTCCATAATCCTTATCTATCATGTCCATTCATTGCAAACTGCCCTCAAGTGTTTTCTTTTGTTCCTCTTTCTTCTTCCTCCAAGATGGTCTTTGTTCCCTCTCCATTATTTTTTTCCTCCTTGTTATCTGTTCGGCTTTGTGTTTGCATTTCAGTTATTGGAGTTAGCTCTGGAGCGAGCTCACGTGCATGTTTATTCAAGTATTTTTTAATATATATATATTGTATTCAGGGTACATAACCTTGTGTGTTACAATTTGTGAATTTGAGACAAATAGGAAGAGTGAGTCTGCTTCAGTGCCTGCTCTTCATTCCCCTGTGGAGGTTCAATCAGGTGTGACTCATGGTGAATAAAGGCTTGGAGGACAAATGGAATTCACAGTGAGCCGTCATGCTGACACGCTTGTCATCTTCTCCTCCTATAATTGTCTTTCCATGTCTCAGCAGGTCAGCAGAGATACAGGCGGAGTATGTAGTGTTGCATTCATGTCTCCTTGTCATGGCCAAGAAAGGGTTTTAAAAAGGTGAAGGCGAGATTTGGACGGTATCTTTTGATCCTCTTCAACTCACACGGAGCTAAATGAGCTCAGATTCCACCTATTAATCACAAACCTGACACTGATCTCTAGTTTCGGACAACCTAGCATTGTCCATGCTAGGTTGTTTGACTCTTAAATCTTCATTACCAGACTTTTTTGACCACTCGGGCTGTGGAAATAAGCTGGGATATCATCACCTTGTAAAGCTGATGAACACATCCAAAGGATATAGATTAGCATTAGCATTCATTTGCCGTTGTTTTTCTGGCCACTTGATAAACTGAAGTCCAATATTCACTCTCTTCTGCTTCCCACCAACTTCTGTGGGAAATCTGTGTCTCTCCAGCTTCTAAATGCTCCACTATGTTAACCAGATAACTTTGGCTGTCTGCTGTTTGGGTTCTGGGCAGGGAGTGTAAAGTGAGTTTTTACTTTTTCCTTAATAGCCGCCTGCTGTGTCTGCAAACAACACTGATGGGAGCAGTGAAAGTGAACCAAAGCTGTAATGCTGAGGGCCATAAAAGCAAAAACAATAAGCTGCTTTGTCATTGTGAGGGATCCTTTGAGGTATAGTGGTCATTTGATCCATTATTAATATAAAACTATTGATTACGGCAGCTTTAAGATTTAATGTGCTTCCTGGTGCAGTCTGGGCAGACAATCTTTGACTTTGTAGCATTCTTCTCTTCCATGGTCACCTTCGGAAGAGTTAATGCAACAGCATATTCTCTATAATCTTGTTCATTTCTAATCTGGGCAGGTAGAGATTGTCTCAGAGGGATAAAACTGGCAGCCAATTTCTAAGGAGGACAAAAGCCCAAAAGCACATCTTAAAGGTGAGCACTGGCACACTGGTGTAAAACTGGTGAGAGCAACATCACATCCTCGAGTCCAAGAGTCGGAAAACCACGTCAACAATCAGGCAGGTTCATAAATCTTTGCCTCAGTGTGAAAGGACTAAAGCAAACCTGCATTTATTCTTTATGTTGATTTTCTTACTTGGAGTCATGTTTTGTTCAGACTTTACATTCTCATTGTTTGGAGCCCAATAGACCCGTCTTTCATATGCACAAGAACTATAATTGCAAAGTGCATTTTCCCTCTGCAAATCTATATACATATATATATATATAGATACATGTTTTCTCCTAACCTTGTTAAACCCAATACCATGCAGAGAAAAGTATTGAAGTGGAGGCCATTCGCTTTGCAATTAACTGGGTTTGCACATGTGATGAAGGTGACGAAATATAGACATGATCATGAAGCATTATTAATGCATTATCATGTTTTAGATATCATATTGGCTATGCATAAACAAATACAGATTCCTTTTTTTATGCCAAACAGTCATGCACAAATAAAGTTATGATGTCAAACTCCCCCCAGAGGCAAATTTTTCACTGACTACTCCAATAGGTGGAATCTAAATATACTAATAATATTTAAGGGGCATAAATGAAGTTGTCAATAATCATAAATAGAGAGTATGTTACATATTTTACAGCTCTCTAAGACCCCAGACTGGCTCTCTAAGAATTTCTAACAGAAATTTCAGCAGCCGACTTGTGAAAAGTTACACAATTTTGGAGAGTAAATATGTAAAGTATGCTTTTGAGCTGAAAGGCCTGGTGATAAGCTGATCATAACTAGCTTTTTAGAGTGCCGTGTGGTGAAGGCACGAGCTCAGTTCATGCCCGTACTATATTAGTATGACGCCAACTCCCACATGATTTATAATGCAGCGAGAGTTTGATTTCTCTAATGAAGGAGTGACTGTGAAGAGGGCGGAATATAGAAACGTTTTCTACAAGATGAAGATGATTTATGCACTAATTAAAGAGAAAATGCTGCGCTGAGGAGTTTTCGCAGAGGAAACGTGGGGGTCATCTCGTTCGGTGCACGAACGAGCCGACTTATCTTTCCTACAGCCCAGCAAGCTTTGAAAGAGTTGCCAACATGATTGACAGCTGTCGATGTTCCCGTGGCGTAGCTGATGAAGAGCGGTGGCTGATGTATGATTAAAGCATTAAAATTTAGACATCATGGATGAGGGGAAACATCCATGTATGCATTTTCTAAGTCACACATCCTGTTCAGGGTCATAGGAAGGGAAAAAAACACACATCTATTTCTAAAGACGTATAGCTGACTCAGAGTGAAAAGACTGGTGTGATAACATTTGTTGACAGCTTTGTAAGCGTTGGAGTTACTGTTTCTAAAAGACTTCAGCAAAAAATAAGTCAATGAAGGAAATTTCACTCCTGCATTCAGATTTGATTCTTCTTTCTCATTTAGTAAATTTTAAAAAATTAATGTTTCCTTCCAAGTCAAAAACAACAAGTAAGTGCAGCGTGTTGACCTCGAATCTCTTCATCATTCTTGACATTTCGCACTACATAAATGGGTTTTATAAAATCTAAAAGCTCCCTAACTTCTAACACTTGATTACAGGAAAAATCTCTCCCACTCAACAGTTTGTTCAGCAGCACTGACAGCATTTATTCTTTCATAACTATCGGTAAAACTGCTCTAATACCACTCAAAGAAAAGGTGACATGGGAGAAATTGAATTTTAAAAGGTCAGAAACTGATTACTGACCACTTTCCCGCTGTCCGACCTGCGGGTGGTCGCAAACCTCTCGCTCTTCCAATCATCTTTCACTTTCTACCTTTCTTCTCTGCTCTCTGAGGTGTTTGCTCTCTCACACTGTCAGGCCGCAGCTCGCTCAGATGTTACCCCCTATGTACTTTGCTATAGAGCTGCATTCATATGACGCCTTCTGATCTCATGATGAAATGAATCATAAATGTCTCCACGCTGCGGATGCCTGGGATGATCCTCCCTTTCGGAGTTTCATTTGAGACTCGATGCTTTCGTGGGTCGGTGATCATAGCCTGCGGCTGTGCATCAGCAGAGTATAATCATTACCTGTGGAATCTGTAGGACAGATGCCCTCATACCTGACAAGTCCTGCCTGATTTCAGCGACATATTGTCACTGTCATCGCTGCTTTACAGGCTAGTAATTGCAGCATTATGTCAGGATTTCATTTTGTATTTCATGAACAAATGTGAATTGAAACTTCAGGCAGTAAAAAGAATGGTTTGAAACAGGAAAAACATGAAGAAGGCTCCAGAATGAAACGATTCTGAAGTGCAAAAACATCTTTTAACATGAATTAAAGATTATTAGTGAAGGTAGTGCATATTTAATGGAGTCGGTTTTAATTAGTTGCAGAAGTAACAGAAGCCACTTATTCAGTGTCGGCCAAGTTACTTAAGAAAATAAATCCATAATTCACTACACATTACTCACTGAAAAAGTAATTGTATTACTTATTATTCAACAGCAAAAGTAATTAGCCTGTTGCTCATTAGCCCAGTTTCATCAAAAGTGCCTTTAAATGACTCCTCAGCACCCGCGAAGAAACACTGTGAGTCAACAAGCCACCTCACAAGTTTGGGTAATTATTTACAGGTCATCAGCCAGCTAACTTAATGTTATCGCTAATGACTGCCGCTTTGTCCAACTCCAAACAAGACAAGTTGATTCCTGATTCCTGCTAACTGTTTTTCAATGAAAGTAGCGAGCACCAGCTCCACAAGTCGCTAAGAGTTGCCAGATGACATAATACATCAAGTTGTATATTAATAACATCATACCGCTCATTTGCATTCATCTTAGCAGTTGTTGCTGCAGCTGAAGTTCACCTTTTGGTAGAAGCTATCTCCATCTATCTCGCCTCCGCACACCTCCACCCCTGCACCAAGCTAACCCACAGGAATAATACATTTTCATCCAACTCCCAGGCTGACACAACAGCAAACAAGCTAGCCCTCAGATTAAAATCCATTACACTAGTGACTGAAACAAAAGCAATCACAGACCCTGTTACCGCCAAACACTTGTTGTGGTATCAAATCAGTCTTATAGAAAGTGCAAACTTGTACTGTCATTATAATTATGGGACGTTAAGAACTTCACTAATTCCAAATATCATGCCATGAAGAAGGTTCGGGTCAGTATTTTCTATCACTCTCCCAACTCCAGGAACTGTTTAAAATACTAATGCACTAGTAATTTATTTTAGCAATATATCTATCAATATGTGTGAGCTTTGCATATGGTCTGTTTTTCACTTTGTTCATTAATTTAGTTTCATTTAATTTTAAATTAAATTGTGGGTGGAGATACAGAGATCTAGAGACAGAGAACTCTGGATTGAGTGTTGATGGATGTTGTATGGGTTTACAAATACAATTATTTTGACCTGACTGGCAGATTGGAGATTGGAAAACACACACACTTTAAAAGACATCGTGAAATATAATGAGAGTGGCTCAGACTTTGAAATGTTTATTGAACCTCAGAAAGATCTGCTGGTATTCAACAAATTAGCATACCCTTTATTAGCCCCTCTAATTAAAGGTCTGGTTCTGGGTATAATATTCCTATTCACTCACAGAGAATGTTCAAACTGTGACAGAAAGTGATTTTGTTCTTCATAGAAGGAAGAAAAATACAGTTTTAGACATTATGGCTAGACGTAGCATACATGTTCCTCAATAGACAATGCAGGAAATATGATTTTGATCTGATGTTATTAGAAAATGCTTATTTCCATGTTCCTGCCTGTCTTGCCCAGTCATTGAATTGTGGTAGTATCAGAGCAGAGCTTTCACTCATTTCATTGTCTGGGTGACACATTTACTTTTCATGCCAAAAAAATAACAAATAGTTCTGCCATTGCAATTTCCAAAGGCACTTACCTCAGAATTGGAGCGGGCACCTTAGAGCTCCCCGCTACTCCTTAACTATTAGGAGGGGTCAGCTGTAGAGAACAAATGTCACCACGGGGGTTAGAAAAAATATTACTTAACTTGACCTCAGTCCTTGGTATTAAATCAGATGATTTGCATTAACTGTGGAGTAAAACAAGACTGAATCATAAAAAGTCAATGTCAGATTAAAAATACAGTCAAACAATCTGAATCAAAACAATGAAGCACTTTAATTTTCTCATATATAAAAGGTTGACTGCAACATTAAACATGTTTGCAGCACAGTTCTGGCATATTTCATATTCCAAAATGAGTTATGCATGCAGCCTATATCAAGTATGGAAAATAATAATAATAATAAAAAATAATAATAATAATACCCATTTTAAGTAAGTGATTTTATTGTGAAATCTACTTTTAAGACTAGATGGGGTGTGTCGACTCAAATCGTCTACCATAAAGTAGCAAAACCAGTACATCAAGTAAAATATACATCCAGCTCAACATACTCCTCCTTCCACTGAACACATGCACTACATATACAGTTATGTCCACCTAGCAGAATCAGAGGAGGTCAAGCCAAGGTTATCAACATTTGTCTTACATATTGATCAAAATGTGCCACTGGGAAATGAGAGGTCAGAAGGTGGCAAACTAAATCAAAGACAAATACTAACAGTGACAAAACGTGGGGAGCGTGTCCCTCCATCGGCCTCCCCCCAAAGCCCTTTTGAGGGAACAGTTAGCCAGTGTAAATTACGTTAAAATTTGTGAAGTGACACAAGCTCTGAGACCAATTAGGTTCAAGGCCGCAGGGCATCGCTGAATATACCGCTGCTGCACCTCTCAAGAGCATGTTCCAGGTCAGAGAAAAAACAACATACAAAACAAGCACGTTCACATGACACACACACACCAAAGGACAAAAAAAATAGCTTTATAACCCTACCTAAGATACATTATGCATGATTTGTAATGAGTTGGGGTGATTCAGTGGAGCATGTTTGTCACCTATATGTGACCATTACTTGTTTTTTTTCTTTTTTCCTATAGAGGTTCATGCATTATTTTCCAAAGAAACCATATTATTAATTCAGCCACAGAAATGCTTCACAGCTTGTGATATTGATCACAGGATATGAGGTCCAATTGCTTGTTCAAGCACATTTCAGTGGGGTGAAATGCTTACCGTCAGGGGAGACTTGAGCAGATTTCTTCAGTTGAAGTGCTTTATCACATTACAGCGCATGTTGTGGGGATGAACAGAAAAGAGATAGCGAAAACATGACTGTTATTTATGACTTTGTCTCCTCCTTGTAATTACACTTGCTGTTTTTCAGAAATGGGAAAGGTGCTGTTTCGGTAAACAGATATTTGACACTTTGTATTGATGTGCAAAGAAATAAAAATGACCAACATTAACTTTTTTGATAAAGTGAGTGAATACAAATGAAATTATTATATTTTTAGGAAAGACTGTGAAGTTATAAAGAAAGCAACATCTTTATTTTTATTATTAACAACATCCCACAAAAGAACGAGAAACAGACACAATGCAGATATAAAACCTCATCAAATCTCTTTCATCTGTAACTTACGCATCTGTTGTTATTCAAAGAGTATTAAACACAACCTTGGACATATGCTCATTATTGAAATGAACACTGTTTATTTTCAACTTCAACTGAAGATGTGGGAATCAATCCCGCATACTGTTGCTGTCAACAATTTGAGTTTTGAGCCAAGAATAGATGAGCAGCTCTGTGAGCTCTCTGAACTGAGTCAGACTGACACGCGTACGTCATTGTCAGACAGATTTCAATCAAAAATGGTGAAATAGCTTTGATTATGCCGGTGTGCTATCTGGAAACATGTAGGACAGCTCTGCTAGTTTACCACGTGAGGTGGGTATAAACTGATGAGTCAGGGGTCAGGACTACCTGCACATTGTTAGAAGCATTTCCAAAATAAACACACATCCATGCCATTTTACTCACAATTAATTTATTCTAAATACTAAGCAGTTGGGGTGTTGTTTAGCTCAGTTGGTAGAGCAGCTACCCCATGTAGAACGGCTCAGTCCTTGCAGCAGGGGCCCAGGGTTCGTATCCGGCCTGTGGCACTTTGCTCTGTCCCAACATAGGTTTTATTTCTGGTGCAAAATGTGTCTCGTGACACTGTTTTAGGTTAATATGCATGATTTAATGATTTAATATGCATTTATTTATGATTTATGCATGATTAGACAGCAACTTGTGACCTGTTATGAAAAACGATCATCTTCAGTAAGAACCAACAGGAAGTGTGATTGCCACAAAAAGGACAGAAGAGTCAAGTAGTGAGAGACAGACTAACGTGTTGTTGTATCTGGTCTTTTCGTGGAATTAACTGAAAAAAAAACAGCACCAGCTAACACCAGACTTGTCCTTGACCACACTCTTTGTAGTGAGTTGAGTGGATGCACTTGAAGAAGCCAGCGTGTTTTTTTGGGGGAAAAGCATCTTTCATAAAAGCCAGATGTCTATCATTGGTGTGCACCGCATGTGTGTGTGTGCATGTGTTTGTGCCTTCAACCTGGAGGGTATTCTGCGACATGGCATTTTCTCTTTCTCTGATTTCTGACCAACTGGCAATCCTTCCCTCCCTTTTTCAATTTGTGCTGTAAAAGGGGGCGATTTTAACGAGGTGCGAGGACAGAGGAATCATTGTGACATGTCTTTCTGAAATGGGACATCGTTGGTCAGTTGTGCTAATATGCTAAATGCTGCACAGCTGTTGTGCTGCAAGTGATCAGCGATTCACAGGCCAGTATTTATTAAAGACTATGTGCTTAAAAACCATTCCAACCATTTTTACATTTCCAAATGTGTTTCAAGTGCTTGAATAGTTATCATTTAATATACTGGGCTGCAGAGATTCAGCAGTGATCTTTTTAGGTAGGCATGTTGTTTCATTAAAATTTATGCACATAAAAATTGCCCTTGACTTTCACTGGCTCCATTTTATTCTTTTACAGTCCCATCAGATCAGCTGCAGCATCCCATTACTAAACAGATTTCAGCTCATCACGGGCCAGCCGATACCATTTTAAATGATAAATGAAGCACCGTGTATGGCAAAGTGTTACACTGTACTGGCTACAGATACAGATTTAACTACGCAGAGCACTCACAGTTAAGAACTTGTAACAACAAATAAAGTCCGTACAAGGACCTCATAATACTCCCAATGCAACACAAAGAGTGCGACGTGTAAAGCATGCAGAGTTTGACAAAGACAAATGAAGATCATATAAATCACAGCAACAAGAAGTTTGGAAACCAGACTTTCAGTGACAACATCACGGCTGAACAAACTGTGCTCATCATCACAAGCCACAGGAGAGTGTATGACATGTGGCCTGGATAGGTCAGTCTTTATAATTGTCTCAAGGACCACCCTGATCCATTGAGTCCCACTGTGTTAATAACTTTGACCTTTTTTAGGTGAGACCAATCCCTCTCAAGTGAAATAATGTCCCTCCACATAGTGTGAGCCTCAGCTGCTGTCGGGGGGTCACAGGCTCAACAGCAACAAGTAGTTGCAATGGAAAATACTCCAACTTAACTACTACCTGATTAATAAAAGGTTTAAAGATATTATATGAATGATATGATATATCAAAATCACCCCAAAGAGCAGATCTCCCTTCAGACAAAGTTGGATCCCAGTGATAAACTTGGTTCTAAACCCTTTTAAAATAGTGAAAATACATATGGTAGAGTGGGAAACAGTAGTGAGTACCTCTGATGCCAGTGGAAGTATAATAATTTCTGCAAGTGATACTTCACACTGAGATTAATTAAACGAGTGGAACCCTCAATTTTTTTTTTTCAAAGCAGGAGTGTTTTCACTTCAATTTCAGGGTGCACATTTAGTATCAAACTCTGAAGAGCCAATCGGGCTGACACACTGCAAGCTTTTCAGAAAGAAAAATGAAAGTCCATCCAGATTGCACCAACACAAAATTTCCATTTTTTTAATGAGTGGGTTATTATTATGTTATTATGGATTATTATTATGATGTGAAGCACAAATAGTACCTAACAAATCATTGATTTGCAGGATATGTTATAATATGACCCATTTTAAGATGAAGTCAAATCTTTAAAATAAATGTCAGACATGAAAAAGGAGCTAGTGTTTGCCACTTGGTGACAGAGTAATGTAATCTAAACAGCACAGTACAGTATTAACATAAAGCCGTCTTTGTCTTCAACTGTTTTCCTGTAAATAATAATAATAAAAAAATGTATGTTGCTATCATTTAGTATGTCTCTATCTTCGTTTATATTCAAGACTGAATGAAGATAAAGTGTCTGGTATAACTAGCTCCCAATAAAATAAGAACCTGCTTTCAATTTGAATTAAGTGTCTAGTCTGTAAATGTGCCTCATAGCTGAATCATAATGTATCATGGCTCAACAATAGTCTGCATTAGGGCAATACATCTTCACAGTGAGTGAAGCTTTATTAACCGGTATCTTTCATCAGTCTTCTTCCATGAGGACTGTGTGGTTAAAGATGAATCCCACCATTAGCTATTTCATGAATATTTACTCTCTTTGGCATCAAATCCAATAATAGATTTTTTTTTTACTGCACTCGACCCTGTATAATTACTTCAGCTTATTAAGACTGTGCATTAGCATGTATCTCATGACATTGTGGTGTCTGGTGTTCCTTTCATCGTACTATCAAATGAGAGGCCAAAGGCTTTTATCGTGCATTCTGTTTCTCCTGATTATCCATGTGGTGACTTAATATACACTCTGTGCTAACTGCTGGTCCTCTTTGTATACATGCAACCAGGTATCTACGTTCCCTTTTTTGGGTTTCTGTTTATTCCAAACTCTTTATTCACTCTCAGACAGTAATTCTTTGCAAATGTGATTAGATGTGAGTAGAACTCATCAATCTGTGAAGATAAGACAGCTGCCCTGGAGCAGTGGATTACAGCCAAATGAGTCAGTATGTGGTGGAAAGCAGAACCAAGTAACTCTACCCACTACCCAGCTACCACTTTGTTCATGGCTCCATTGCCAGCTGTGAATGAGTCATCTGGTATTGATGTTTGTGTACCCCCAGCTGAAGCTTTGTGGACAGCTACTGGACAGAGATGCTCACATGAATCAGTCACAGTGCGAGTAGCTATATTTGAAACACCTTCGCCTTCATCCATATCCGTCTGTCTGTAAACCAGCCCCGAGGAATTATGTCCATATTGGTCCATTTCACACATAATGATTTACATCCAATGCCAATGCTCTGTGCCAAAGCAAGGGGGAATGTAAGAGTGTGGAGGTTGGGGTGTAGCTTGTCTGGCTTTCATGCAGGAGACTGGACTTTCCTTAACCTTAATGTTGTTTTAGTTGTCTAACCTCAGCTATAACCTGACAGAACAAAACGCGTGCCCTGTTTTTGACCATAGTATAGTGCTTTGGAGCAATGTTTTCAAGAGTGGGTTGCCATTTTGTTTGTTCATGAGCACGGGCTGATGCAATACACATTCCTGCCAATGGTTTCACACTATTCAACCAAACTACAGGTTGTGGTAAGATGCCAAGAAATGCAGTAATCCACCAGCACAGGCAGGAAGAAGACTGGCAGCAAGTGAAATGGATGTAAACGATGCACATTTCTAAATAAAAAAAGCTGTTGCACAAAGGTTATATGAGAAAGAGGCTGAAATCAACATGTTTGTTAGGCCGTGATAATATGAGTCACACTAACCCACAGTACCCTGACCACAATTAATACCTAGAGTTCAAATGTCCTGTATATCCGGATCCTGCTATTTAGTTGATTGTATTCTGGTTTGGCCTCACAATCACCGTCTTCTATTTTCACCAAACCGTGCATATCTATTAACTACCAACATGCCCCATAGCAGGATAACAATTTATCTACCAGCTTCATAGTTGCAACTGTGGCACCTGATGAATGCAATCACTCCCTGAGCGATATAAGAGTAACATATCATTTTAATCATCAACATAATGCCTGACGTTGCTGGGCTTTTTATATAAAGGGCTGGCTTTCTAAAAGCACTGTGAGCTACTGTGCAACTCCACTTCAAATAGGGCATCAAATAAACCTCGCTTTAGTTTAGATTCAGCACCATGTCTTGGGAAGAAAAAGGCCACGGGTGCGGAACCCAAAGGGTCCACACTGTGCGCCCTGATTGCTTTTAACATACCTCATCTCACTTTACACTCTCTGCAATGATAGCCAAAGTCAAGGGCTTTCTACTCGTCCATTAGACGTAGGCGATACAGAAATTTACAGACAGAATTTTGTTTAAGATGTTTTACACTTTTACCAGACGGCAAAAAGCTGTTCATGAAGTTCCTTTTTGAAGCAGGCTACTTTGGAAAATAATGATGCTAGGCGTAGGTTTGATTTCTGCTGCTTTCAAAGTGACACCTTAATTTCATATCTTTAGAGTTTCCTGCTTTTTTTATTTAATAATGTGTTCTATGAAAAACAACTTTTCAATGATAAAAGAGTATGACCGCTATTATTTGGTTTCTTTTCCATCTACTGGAAAATAAGTGCTGAGTCTTGATGGATGCTGAATGGTTCTTTAACAGTGGAGGAGCATAACTACATACATTTAGTCCACTTTCTTTACTGCAAAGAGCATTTCAAATAAGGATCAGTTTATTCTTCATGAGAAGAACTACTCAGCCGTTAGAAACCCGCTGCATAATATCTTCTGCTTTGTAAAGCTTTGTAAATCCGGATAAAAATAACACAGATGAGACGACCAAATTTAATAGACGGGCTATGTGACAAACTGCGGATGTGGAGTTTGAAAGACTGGGCAGGATGAGTCTAAAAATTTCCTCATGGGATATGTAGGAGGTTGAGTTTGATATTTTATCCCATATATATATTTTTATATATAATATATTCTGTACAAATTTAGCTACATGCGGTTTACTTTAACCTTTATTTATCTCCATTTGACTGCTATAGTTACTTTGCAGGTTATTTTCCAAACAAAATATATGATCAGCTTCTAGTACACGAGGAATAATGGGGGGAAAAAGCTAATTTTGGTTCTGTAATTAAGTCAAAGTCATTATCTACAGTGCAGAAGGAACACACTTTAAATGCAAATCAACTTTCTATACTTACAGTTCAGCAATCTGCCTAATTGTTTATTGTTTCAAGATTCTCGTGGTATTATTTCTAGACATTTCTAGACAAAGGAAGATTATTTAAATTAAAAACGGGTTTAATGTTTTTTTTTTGACCTTTTACTTGCTTTAAGAAAAGTTGATCTGAATTCTGGAAAGAACTGTCTTTATAAAAATGAATGGCCTCCAGCTTATCTAACGCAACAGTAAAATACATTGATATTAATGCATCACTTATAATGATCTATGAGATACTTAGAGTTATTTTACTCCAATAATACTGTGACTGCAGACCAGCTACTTGAAACTGAGTGTTTTGCATTATTGTTGTGCTTCCTTTACTTAAGTAAAGGATCTAAATCCTCAGTGCAAGTGACTGTGCTTTAAGTACCCTTTTGCTCATACTACTCTTGCTTTGGCGTCCACCTTGGTTTGTTTATCGCCTCTGAGAAGAGGACCCAATGTCAGAGGAGGGAGAAAAACAAAAAAGACAGACAAGAAGCGACAGGAGAGGGTGAAAGGAAGGACAGAGGAGAGGCAGTGAGGAAATCAAAGCAAGAAATACTGAGCCAGTGACGTCATTATTGCCTCCACTGACAGGTGTCATTACATTCTCTTATAGTCCATCCCCACTGGGTCATAGGCTATGGTTCAATCACATAGCATCAGCTGTATATCTCCTCTTGTTCATCGCCTCTGTCTTCATTCTCATCCATCCATCCCGATTACACCTCTAATGGTTCCTCTTCACAGCAGCCACCAACTGTAATGGAATTATGCTTGAATGAACAGCCGTGTCTCTCTACTCCTCCCTTTTTCTCTCCTCCTGTCGCCCCCCCTCACTTTAAATGCACGCACACACTTCCACTGTTTCCAATTTTCATTTACAGAAAGCTGTTTGCACATTAAATTCTCCAATGCATTCAACACCACTGGGGCACATAAGGGAAAAATAGAAGAAAGAAAGCATTACTGTCAAATTTTCAGATTCAGAGTATTTATTTTATATGCCTTAAATCGGAGGAGGGAAGCAAACAAACACTGCAGAGGCCTTGCACATACATACAGTGCATGAGACACTCTATTCAATGGGAAAGATAGTTCATCCTCTCCGGCTTTGCCCTGCGTTTCCACAAGAAAATGCTTTTATAATCGCTCACATTTAGCATTATTCTTCGATTTCACCCCCCGCGCGTCTGTATCTGTCTCTCCACGTCTGCATTGTGACACTGTACTGCAGCCTCCCGCTCTCCTCGGGGAAAATCATCCTTCCATCGTCCAACCTCGACAGCCTTATCAGTGACAGGGGAGAGATGAATAAGGGATCAAAAGAACCTTTTCTTTCCCGTTTTTCACACTGTCGGGTTATATTTACTCTGGGTCCCCATGGCTCAGCACAATGGCGCGCACACCAATTACACATGACGGGCTTTTTCATTTCTGGGACCTGGGGTGGTGCACTTGTGTCGTTATTGAAACCTTTCAACCAAACATTTTCAAGGGCAAACCAGGACCGTACCTATGGGATTATGGGTAAATATTCCTCTACTGAAGTCTAAAAGTTGTTGTTCTCACAATCACTTGATCACATTGGAGTTTTCAGGCTTTGCATATCCCTTTCAAAGCCAGTCTTACCTCACTATATTCCCTCAGAGTGTGTTTTTACAGCACACGATGGCCCAAATGTGTTAACGTGAAATGGTGTAATTGACAGAAAAGTATCAATGAGCTGCTGTTACCTCATGTGAGACCAATTATCATCTTCAACCACAAATGGACAGCTTGTTTGGCAGTGTGATTCATCCATCGATTCTCTGCTGGTTCAGACAAACGCTGCTGAAAAAAAAAAAAAAAATCCCCAAATCCCACAAATCATTTAAAAGGAAACAATAGCTAACAGCAGCAGGGAAGCTGATGTAATGACCCATGTCCCATTCTTTTAGATGATAAAAGCATGCCTCTTTCTGTTCTTCTGTAAAATCCATACCTTCACTGCAGCATCGCTGCACGTCCCAGCGCTGCACATCTGATGAAATACCCACCGCCATTAAAACCGGATCAAGGTTAATAACTAATCCTTGATAAACCAGGCAATTTAGTTTTGCAAAACTAAAGCAGGCCAAGATTCTCACTGTGTTTGAGTGTTTACCCAGCCCCCCCATTACAATGTACTAAAACCTTGGCTCTGGGTTTTGAGGACTGGCAATAACCCACCACTTAATGAGTAAGGCCTACTGCTGCTCCTGCCAGGCGATAATCTTCTCTTGGCATAACCAAATCAAGCACAGAAATGTTCTTATCAGGAAAGAACAGCAGACTACCCCCCCCAAACACCCAACGGACCCCCCGACTTAATTGATTTTCACCGTCCCAAGGCTGCTCACTCCGTGCGTCAGACTATTTTATTTACTGGACTGCTTGTTTGGGTGCTAGATTGTTTTCTGCCTGTTTTCTCGCCCGTTTTATTTGATGATGTGATTCAGGCCTTGATGGTTGCTGTGCAAAAAATAGCCTAGACGTGGGTGCTTATTTTTATTTATTCATTTTTTTTGCTCTTATATTCACTTACGTTTCAAACGTGTCCTCTAACTTTTCCTCAAACGTGTTTTTGTGCGATTTAACTGGTGGCTAAATTACTTACAGACTCTCCTTCCCACATCAAACTGCTGTACACTGATATCGTAATGATGAATGAATTTGTTCCGGTAGGCGTTCTTGTTTTGTCCCTGTAGAAGATTTCATACAGATTCTACACCGTGTGATCCACTTTGGAATAATGCAAGTGGACTTTGAATGAATTACATGTTTTTGGGTATATTTTTACAAGGCTTCTTGATGATTCAGTTGTGGGACACTGTAATACATCCTAATAATCCTAAGCATCATAGATCGTATTTACAGACCACAGACAAATCTGTATTAATGTATTTAGAGAGTTTCAGTGTTAAGGAACCCGGGACCTCACTTTGACCACCCAATTTAATTGATTTGGAAATCATTAGATCTAACAAAACAAAGATCATCAGGTTTGTTCACCCAGTTCTTTTTTTTTTTACATAATTGCCAATTTCACTTTTTGCTCTTTGCTGGAACTAGCGTTAATCTCATTATGTTTAGCCATCTCCTTGTGTTCTCCATAAATTATTGCACATTTTCAGTTGGCAGACACAGTTTTGGTAATAGGTCTGTCCTTTTTAAAATAATGAAAATGATGTCCGGTAGTGTAATAGGTCTCTAATTGTGTACTGACAGAACCGCTTTCACTGATCAGCATGCGTGCTTCTGTGCTCGTGGAAAACCTCTTAACACTGACAAGGGATGGGCTACTGCTTCAATTTAGCATTAATGAAAATTAGTTTGGGATAACAAGGCGGGATTTAGGGATAAGCATTCTTATAGATTCATGGGAGGACAAGTCACATGCTCATAAAGATGCGGAACATTCTTTATTAGCATTCAAGTAAAACATTACTTCAAAATAAAGGTGGCATTTTCAAGATATTGTAGTCAGTCTGCAGCAAACAGCGATATCTTTTTTGTGGTCCTGCAAAGTCTCTGCAATCATTTTCTGAAAAGAAAGAGTCCTCAACCAAAAGTCACAGTCTAATAAACTAAGATTTGACCAATGTTTTTTATGATATTTCACATTTTTCTCCCCATTTGTAATGGCCAGTCCTCCTATAATGTGGTGCTTGTCACTGCAAACCCCCGCTGTTGGCCTGGAGACTGTCACCTCCTCAAAATAGAATCCAAAGCTGCACCTACAGGGAATGGAGCTTTCTAGAGCTTCTGTGCTTCCTCTCAGTATCATAAAAGTTATATATTTCTATATAAAACAAACTGTAAGACATTAAACTTTGTGCTGTAAACACTTTTTCAGAGAACATACACAAGACAATTACGCCTTTATGTCTAAATCTATTATAAAGAGACATGTAATTACTTTCGTTTAACAGTGTAGTAATGTTTAAATGACAGATTAATTGGCTTTGGGGCTTCACGACACTGTAAATGCAACCTTATATCTCATTTGGTCTCTGCTGAACTTTTTTGCTGTGGCTGATATTGCGATAATTAGTTACACATAGCCACAATGGTTTTTTGTTCTTCGACTCTGCTTTGGTGGAAGTCCCCTGACCAGTCCCTCAAGTGCATTCTCAGTGGATATTTGTATTCTTAAAGAGCAAATAACGAGTGTAGCAACAACTTAACACATTTGCAATATGTCCAGATGTCTTCAGTGGCCCATTTAGTTGATTTAACTTCAAGCAGACGAGTGTAGAAGTTGGATTATTTTTGTTTCATTACTCTATAGTCAAAGTCTTCTCACTGGCTTCAGCTACTTGGCTGCCCAAGAAGATTTGTTTCCTAGAGGTTGTTTTTTTTTTTTATGTTTTTTAATTTCACTTCCCCCCGTTTGTCAGATTGACATTATAGCAATTTGGCTGTGCAACAGCCTTGTCAGCAGTAGACCATCAGCTTCTGCACTCCTTTACTGAAGTGCATAAAAAGTGAGGGGAGCAGGATGTGGTTTAGCATTCTGTTTACCTCAACTAAATTTGCATATACAGGGATTAAAGTTTTCTGTCTATACCACTGATTATCCATATTAAGCGCCATGGCAACAGGC
Source organism: Nibea coibor (assembly GCA_023373845.1). Classification (NCBI taxonomy): domain Eukaryota; kingdom Metazoa; phylum Chordata; class Actinopteri; family Sciaenidae; genus Nibea; species Nibea coibor. The sequence continues at coordinate 17,742,992 of CM041720.1, read as the reverse complement.
AGCTCAGAAAAAAAAAAAAGGCTGTAAAACTAATTTCACACTACCTGCCCAACGCCAAACAGCAAACGGACAAAGTTAGCAACTAACTAACGCCTCAGGCATTGGTGGTGACCCAAACAGGGTTAGGGTTAGGGTTAGGGTTGTCGTGACTCCCCCACGTTACCGAAAACGAAGTTATTGCAAGTTTAAATCCAGCAAAGTGTGGAATGCACCCACATACTGTCACCAACAAGCAACAAACTGAATAATAAACATACAGTATATATATATATGTGTGTGTGTGTGTGTGTGTGTGTGTGTGAATTTGTAAAGTAGCTGACAATGACTCCCAATTAAATTTTGTTTGCAGACATATCCAGTACACTCAGATTACTCCCCTGAAGCTCATGCATATTCAAATCTGGCCGTCACAGTGGATTTGGAGATTGCTGAAAAAAACACAAATGTTCATATTAATAACTTTCTGCTTTCTGCAGTGCACTTGGTTTACTAATTTGGTACACAGTAGGGAAGGGCTGACTGATCAAGCAAAAGCAATACGCTATACTGTGGTTTCCTGAGTCCAGCCGTCATCTGATTGTCTTGTGCTTTTGTTTGCTACTGGTGAGATCCCATTTAGTTTTCATTTTACTTTCAGGAGAGAAAAAAAAGAAAAGACTGTTAGCATTTACACAATACAAAGCAAATATAGATAATACAAGACAGCGTGTGCTCATTCTGTCCCTCTGAGAAAGCATTTAACAAGAGGACAGGGCTGTTTGTAACTTTACCTGTGATAAAAATGAGTGCTGCGAATAACAGTTCACGAGAGGCCCCCATCTGTTCTCGATATCTGAAGCAGATCTTTTATCTTCCCAGAGCGTTGAAATCACCTCTATATTTGGAATGGAGTTTTTTCTGCTTTTATGTGTGTCATTTATTTTCCATTTGCCATTAATTGGTCTAATCAGTTGACTTCTGCTCATCTGCAAGCAACATGAACACACCTGTGTAAATTCTGTGTCATGAATCCACTTGTAAAATTTCTGTGTTTTGTGTCTGAGGGCCTCCTTGAAAATGAGATGCTGCATCTCAATATACAGTACACTACAGCAATTTAATTTACAGTGACCCAAATTGAAATTTCACTCAGTCCTGTCAACAGTTTCACTCTAGTTGAGGGATATTCATACATCAGCATTGAAGCTGCGTTAGATAAACGCATATCCAGCATCGTGGATTGAAGATTTTACTCCCTTCCTCTTCAAGTTTATTGTTATTATTTAGTTTACATTACATTAGATTTAATCCCATAGGTCGTATAACAGAATAATACTACCTGAGAGATCCTGGTTTCCGCAGCTGTGGTGCTGTGTGCCTGAACAGCTGGTAAGTAGCTCTGCAGCCCCACGGGGAACAGTCCTGTCTCCTTTCATGTCCACGCCGTACACCGCAGACTTCAAATGCAACCACGAGTCATCATGTCTTCTGCGGAGTGCCTCAGATCACTCTGCAGTCGTGTCAAAGCTAAGTAGAGGGACAGGGATCTGCTGATGTGGTGTGAGCCAGGTACAACTCATTGCGGAAAAGACATGGAAGATAGTGGACTGTGACGCTAAAGTCATTTAAGGTTGCAAGAAAGTTGCAGAGCAACATTATTAGCAGCTCTTTCGCCCCATAGGCCCGTGAAGTACTGCATTCATTGTTCACAAGCCACATGTCTTCTGAACATTCTCGTCTCCATCTCACAACAGCACACTGTTGCAAGATTTGGCAACACAGACATCTTTTTTTCTTTGTTGGCGCTGAATCGGCTGTTTGGTTTCACCGGAGATGATCTATAACAACCGAACAGAAACTTTAACTATCTCAACTAGAAAAAAAACCCAATCTGTCTCATCCATCCACACAATGTTCACAACACTCCAAACTTGGGAGACTGGAAACAAGTATAAAATTTCATGTCATAGCAGATTGTAATGTGTTATCTTCTGTTAAATGATGGAGGATGGTGCAACACAGCAAACATGCTACAATAGTTTCCTTCATGTTGGATGTTTTCATGTGACAACAGGTTAACTTATCTTGTTATCTCGAGAAAACAAAAATCCGATTGCTCAAGACAACAAGATAATTTATCACGAGAAAGCGTCTTTTGTCACTAAAGTGCACTCGCCTAGACTCAGGACTGATCTGAATGTTGTCGCTAACAGAAAGAAAGAGTGCCGTTTGTGCCTGTGTTAAACCTTGATTGAAGTACAGTCTAATGCGTTGATCAATAAGAGGAACTCCGAGTGTTCAATTTGTAAATCAGGAATCTTGGAACGCGTCAAAAATCCATAGTCTGATTGCCTGAAGTACACGGACAATGCCGAGGTACTAGATGTTAAAACTAGACAAACTTAAACAGAACTATCATTAACAAAGCTTTATCTATTTACCTTAGAGTCAGAGCATTCACCGTAATCAGCAGGTGGCGGCGCGTAGGAACAGCTGTTGACAATACAACACCTCGCTCTCTCTCTTTCTCCTTCTGTCTATCAAGACGAGATCTACAGGATGTGGTTTCTCCTGACCTCTGATAAACATTATGTAACACACTCTCGGAACCTGTTGTCTATAGTCTGGTGGTGATTTAGACTCTGGGGTCAGTGACCAATGTTTCTGGGCTTCTGGTGTAGGCAAAGGTTTCCCCCTGCAGTATTAGCAACTTGACCAAAGCCTACTCAGATGTAATTGGTCAGTACTAGTTGGACGACAAAGAGAAACACTTTGGGTGCATTTTGGTCCCTGGCCTGCAGATTTTGTATTCATATGTTATATTCAAAGATGACAAATTTTCTCTTGATAATAATGAATTTGTAATACAGAAATAACAGCATTAAAAAATGAATTGCAAGCATTGCCGTTCTTGACTTCCTCGGTTCTTGATCCCCGCAATGTCAAACTGTCTTGACAATGCTGCCTTTGACAGGAGTATGGAAGCCAAGAACACTTCCAATTATTCCTTTCAATATCAAGACTGTTTGATATTGGTCATTGGTACAAATGTGAAGATTTATTCCCTGCAAGCAAACCATTTAATCGCAGCGATTTCATTTGAATTAATTCATTTTTTTTCTCCACAACTGAATTCTGGTGTGGTGTGACTTCAAAACATGCACTTTTAGAAAGACAGGGGTGTTCCTTTTATTTTGTACAAAGTCATTTTGTGTTTATTGGTTCAGTCATTGCAACAAGACTCTTCAATTGCAGAGTATCAAAGGGGCATGACAGCACATTAACCCAAAACAAGGAGTTAATTGGAGGACTGCCAAGAGCTGGCACATAGCCACCGCTGAAATCCTGCATCTTTATTGTGATTTTGCATGTTCAAAGGAGACAAAACTTAACTGCCTGATTTAAAATACTATTTTTTTACATTTGATTCTCTATGCTGTTCCCGTGTCTGTCTTCTGCCCAGCTTGTTCTACTCTGTGCTGCTTGACTTGATTGTCTAGAACCGGTGTGAACAGCTCTACTGGCCAGCTAGGCCTGCTGAAATGTACTTAACTTTAACTTAAACAGAATGTCTTTCAGCTTAAGCTATGTCTATATGCTTTGTCTTTATTGTTTCTTATAAGTCGGATGGCCTGGAACGTCATGTCTTTAGCTCCAAATTTAGCATGCGGTCACAGTAGTCAGAGTGATGGCAGCCATCTTCAGACAAATATTCACAACATCCAGTCTGTTTAGCCAAGTATCAATTATTCAAACTGTTTATGTCTATTCTCTGTATTCTCTGTGCATTGTTGTTGGATGAAGATTTAAGACAGGAGGCCAAATATATTGAAGGCGAGCTAATGCTTTCTGGAAGGCAGATCTTTTCACCTTTGGCTTACTTCCTAACTCAGTAATTTACAGATTTGTACACTGATTGATTTTTTTTCTTTCCTAGACACAAAGATGAAAGAGTGGGAGTCTCTTTCATCCATGGCCACTCAACCTATACATTCCTTTTCTTTCAAGATACCCTCTTACCTTCCTTTCTAGCCAGGAATAGATTCAGTAGGTTGACATGACGTTCTGGCCTATCTGCCATCAAATCCAATGGCTGCAATATTTCAAGCAGCACGGCTGCGATATTATGATTATTATATATCATTTTCATTCCTCCCTTTGGTTCCGTCTCTTTGGTTTCACCTGAAAGTGCACTGACACTTGAGTGGAGTAGTAGAATTTTATCTCTGTCTTTGGCATTTTCACACACATTAATGCATGGTACCACAGGAGAGGTTCCCTCTCACACACACCGGCTGATCATTTTTCTGAGCTCTCAGGTCACACGGAGCTGCCTTGTGAAATTTTGCGAAAAGATAACAAACTTTCAAATGCAGATTACATGCTGCAGACACAAATTATGTACACACTGCATTCCTCCTCCATGATTTCGAAGGCTGATTATGAGAGCGAGGCAAAGGCAGGCCACTGAATACCATGTTGAGAGCTGCTTTCCCACATATAATAAAATATATGTGGTCCACAGGTGCAAAGAATGTGATGGCAGGAGTGTCACTGGCTGGTGTATGCTAGTGGTAAACTCTCTAACTGAAGTGTTGTTTGGGACCTAGATAACAAGGATTGCCTTATACCTTAAAGACTTGTGCCTCAAGCCAAAGCAAGCACAAAAGTCTAAAAAATTGAATAAATGATTGTTTCATTGAAAAGATGCAAGTTACTGACTAAAGCTGCAGTGGTAGATGACATTTGCAAGTGTAAATAAGCAATATGCAAGTGTATGTATGGAATGTATCACTTTAGAAACCCATACCTTCGGATGCAGTGATGGAATCTTGGGCAACATCCAGTGTTCCAGGTCATTCGGTGTAGCCAGTGGATATGAGGATAACAGATAACAGATGTCTGGGCCAAGACCTCTTCTGCAGCTGGATTAGCAACTTCAAATGGAAGAACGCCGAGAAAGACCGATGCAATCCGCCCTTTTTGCTCTCCACACAAACTGTTCACTTCAGACAACCAAAGCACAGTCAAATGTGATTGGTCAATACTACTCAGACTACAAACAGAAACCGCAAAGCTTCCCATGCCAAAATCTCGGTCCCTTGTCGACATATTATCCATTCATATGCAGATATCTGTTTATAGGGACTACTTCAGATGTAATAAACCAAAGCAACTAAAGCAAGACAAGAGTTGGAACTGTAAGAGTGAAGAAGGAGAATGATCTACAAGCCTTTCCATATTAATAAGGTCTGATTTATGGTTACAGCCAAAGAGGAGAATGGTTGAACACATGGTTTGGAACTGCAGACTGATTTAATAGAAATCAAATAAGTCATGTTATGGGTTGTGCTACATTACAGGTAGAGGCATGTCCCTGCAGGGGGTAAAGAGTCTTAATGGAATTATAAGACATTACAAGAACAAGTATTTTTGGATTACCTCCTGCCTGCTTAATTCCCAATCCCCCAGAGAGGTACAGATTGGACTTAAACCACTGTGGGAGTTTAGTCCTACATTTAATACAACGTTAAAGACCTTACATTTCTTGAGAGAGCAATAGGCTCACATAGTTGTGTGTTATTGGTAGGTAAGCTTGTTTGATGCCAGGCAGTATAATGAGTTGAAAAGATGGAGCAAGGACAAGTGTTGATTGCAGAAGAAGATGAGTTTGAAGGTAAACAGTGCACAGACGCGCTGATTTCTCCTGCTTGCATGTTTTCATGAGTCTCTTTTACTTTATGTTCCCTTTGCTTTCATGATGTGTGCATTCCCAGTCCTACCGCTGCTCTCATAGCTCCAAAAGAAAAGGTTCATTGTAGGGTGGAGCAGTATATACTTACAGAGGTGCCCGGGAGCATTGCCCGGGGGAGGCCCGCAGATAATTACAAACCATTCAACAAACAGAGCTTTCGGCGGCTCATGGAGACATCCTGACGGTGAGCCAATAGGCAAACAGAATTCTAACGAGCCAAAGATGACAACACATGGTATACATGAGTCACATAACAGTAGCTACCGGTATGGAAACATGGATCGAATCTGCACAAAAGGAACATCTGACTCACTGAGGAGGATGGAAGCCGAGAAGGACATGCCAACAGCAGAGCTCAGAATATGATCGATTACATGAAGACTTGTAAACATTCACAGATAGAGGACATAAACATACTTTGTGGTAGACCGTAATGAAGACGGTAAAGAAGAGGGCACGCTGGTCAGTCACTTATGAAATCCCATCTCCCAGGTTTAAGCCTAAGTCTCACCATTAGTAAATGTCACCTCTACAGTACCTGTGACCAGACTCGGTATACACTCCGGAGTTCTCAAGAATGTGTGTTTGCAAGTGTGCGTACGTGTGCAGTGTTAGATGAAATAGCTTTGGCCCCACAGGGTTGATATTCCAACTGAAAAAGGGAGAGGGCAGAGTGAAAAGCTGTGCAAAGAATCCGATGTATCAGTAACCTCAATCATGTCCCACACCTATGGCTAACCTCGGGCTAAGTTAGGGAATTAACAGAGCAGCCGGGGAGAGATGCAACACTGCCTTTGACTTTGCACTTCAGAGGTGTGAGCGCTTTGCCCCTCCTCTGGAGATTCTTGAGAAAGACCATCATTATGCATTAATAACACCAGAGAGTTCTCCCTCCTCCTGCACTGCCTCTGTTTGTGTCCCCTATTGATTTTTCACTGAATTCTTTTGATGCGAGTATAGGGACTGACACTTTGATTACGTTTACCGTTATTTGGTGTGTGTTTGGGGGTGCACTTTTGTGCGGATGTACGTTTGTGCACGTGTGCCAATGTACAGTGAGTGTGTGTATCTGTATGTGCATGTATACTTCTTAAACTTTGTAAACCTCTCAAGCGATGTATCATCCCATATTTAACTCCACGCCATTCATGATCTTTACCATCCTTTTCTTCCTTCCCTTCTCTTGTTTTCTCCCTTCTATCTTTCTTTTTTTTCTTTTTTCTTTTTTGCAACTCTGTCGTTTTGCAAATTATAGGCTTGGCATTTTGGGAAGGGCAGTCCACCCTGTTGGTTCTTCACAGTTCTGTGCATTTGTCCTGCTGCCATTCCATGCGTAAAAATTCAAACCAACACAGCCAAGGGGGGTAAAAAAAATCTCAGATAGCAACACTGAACCAAGTGCAGAGCTCGGGCAAAGTGTCACACAAAATACAAACACACATGCTTGTTTGGATATCAGGACACATTAAACAGCAAAGCCAATAAAGGGCTGTATTGTTTGAGCTAATTGTAGAGATAAGCAGCTCTTCCTGGGAGACTTCTCCTTTTTCTCCAAATGTCTCTGGCTGATCAGGTTTCAGTGACATTCAAAGATGGGGCCAGAACTGAGCCGGCGCATGAACCCACACACACACACACACACGCCTGCGAGTGCACACATTGTCAGACAAAGACCTGACGACCAGCCGGTATAACCGAGGTTCTACCTTCAGTGGTTTGCCTGGCTGTATATTCTGCAGCCCTCCATCATACCTTCTCCCTTGATATTAAAGTCATGGCTCATTCATTGTGAAGGAAATCGCTATATTATTACAATATTTGTCAAAGGCCCGGAAGGATGTAGAACAAATTGAATACCCCTGCAGTTTGTCAGAAAATGTGCAATGTTTGCATTTCTCTTTTTTTTCATCAAATAGGAACCATGACCCCGGGGCATAAAAAGACATTTGGTGTTAACTGCCTTTTGTTCCAGTAAGCACAAGTCAATATGTCTGTTTTTTCATATGATATACTGTATGACACACTGACTTAGACATGTTTGTGATTTCCTACAAAGGAATTCAAGTGTCAACTTACTCTGATTCGAAACAAATGAAACGTATGGAATCAGAAATCACAAAAAAAACGGTGAGCTGGCAAACATCTGAAGACCACATCTATAGTGCATTATGGAGGCATTCATAGTGAATTCTAATGCATTCATAATGCTTTATGACTACATGCATAAACATTCATATTGCACTATATCAACACTTGTAAACTAGTTACAAACTAGAGGTCGACTGATGGGGCTGAAGTTCATTGTTGAGATGTGTGTATAGCAGAGTATGGGTAGTCATAACGTGTTATAACCATCATTAGTCAACTTAACTAGTACAGTAGACACTTGAAGTTATAGTTCATTATGTCACATCTATAATGTTTCCTGACTGTTCATGCAGTGCATCAGAAAGCATTATATGTGTTTGAGTGTAGTCATAAAGCATTATCACTGATCCATTATGCTCTATAGCTGTAGTCATGGTTCCCACTCTTTAATAAATCATTCTCCAAGATCATTCTAGGACATTCTCCAGGACATTTTCTGACATTACAGGACTGGACTTGATCACATATGGTCATATAATGTACCTGTGGGTCTAGTATTGACACATTTAACCCCAGTCAATCCTTTTTTAATGATACAGAGTGTCTCGGGTTCATTATAGGTGATGGCTACACCACTGCTATAGCTACTAAAGGGCATCTGGCCACTTTTTTTTTATTAGATGTGAGCAACACCGTGTTTTTACACTTACGAACCAACCATTCAATTCCAGCAGAGATTTAGTTATCTTATGTACCTTCCGGTAGCTCCAGACTGGGCTGTTTGGAAAGGAGCATTCACTGTGAAACTTGGGGAGGCTCAGATTATTTAAAATCCACTTGAATCTCAAATAAAGAAATAATTCAAAGTCAGTAGGTGGTCAGCCTTAATGGGACATTCCATCACTCTCTCTTATGGCGTGCTGGGCTGTTCTCGCCACAGCTGAACCCGTTTTGAAGCGCCATACCGCGCAGCTTATCCTACCAATAGTCGAGTTTCAAACAAAATATGCACATAGATTTACATCGGCCATCTAAAAGCTGAAATACAATTGCATTTCTCCAAGACAGCATAGATTATTTCCAGGATATTTGGTGAATTGAATGCATCTCAAATGGACTCCAAAACTTTGAAACGTCCTGAATGTTCAATCTTGATATTTTAATGGGCAGTTAGTGACTATATTTACATACATTAATAAAAAAGGTTTGACTCTATAGGTTTAATCCCTTTACAAGCTGCATTATATCAACCCTTATTGTTATTCTTCAATTGATTTTTATGTTCTCAGTTCAGGAAATCGACCTCTTTAATCGACAATGATGCCTGATGAAGCAAATTTGCTGCATCAATAATAATGATGTGTTAAAAAACACTCTTTCCCTAAACTTTAACTTTCACTGTTGTTCATTTAGTCATTAATATTAAATATTGTTGAGAAATACTTAACCAACCTTTGAGGCACTTAATAAAAAAACATAATTCGTCAGACATAATTAAATCTGCTCTGTAACACGCAGTCACAACTACTCTCACAGTGTCACAGTGTGCCGCTGCGAATTCTGCACCAAAGTCCATTTATTAAACGGATCTTAACACAAAAGCACAGGATGATCAAACAAGCTTAATGTCATAACATTTAAACAGCAGATCCTGCTCCTGTGTTTGTCGTCGTCCATTACAATCACACCTTTAACAACATGCCTTCAATCCACTGGAGGATGCTGCTGACAATGCAAGCTGCATAGCCGTGACCCTATTTTGCATTATCCTCCCCCCTCCAACCCCCCCACCCCCACACCCTTCCTCCCTCCTCCCTGTGTGTGCAGGTTCATCACTGGGGTGAGTAATCACACTTGTGTCTTGGTCCCTGCACCCATGATTAGACCCCTAATCATCTGTCTATCAAACTACCTTAACTGAACAAAAACATGACCACTGGTGTGGGCCACATTATTGACAGTAATGACTTTGTGTACAAGAGAAAGAGGGGAGTCTTTTCATGCTGCTGTGCCGCCTGTCAACAGCAACAGTGTGCAAAAGCAAACTGCCCAGCTGAGAAATGATTTCTGTGCGGACCTGCTGGGTAATTTATACCTGAAAGTTCAAACATAGGAGCTCTTATGTCACGATCTGAGCGCTCACCTCAGTTAAACTTGTGAATCTTTGGAAATACTCTGGTGGGGGTTTAAATCTCGTTTCTGTGAAATAAATGAGGCAGCTGCTTCAGTTTAATATTCTGTTTCATCTTTTCTCTTCTATAGTGAGGTTAATTTTCTTTAAGCCCCCAAACAAGCAGCCCTTGTTTTAAAGGCTGTCAGTTAAATTAGAAGTGCTGGCTGATGTCACACCCAGTCATTAACACTGCTAGATAATTAATAGATGTCAGCGACATGAAAATCTCTGTGATTTCTGGAAACTTTTCATCTTTTGCTGGAGGATTTGATCAGCAGCCCGGATTGTGTTACGTTCACCACGCTGTCTGGAGTCTATAGTCTACACATCTCGGATACGTTTGCAACAATCTGCTGATGTTTGGGTTGCAGTGGAATAGGAGGGTCCACGGTGTAGTGGAAGTGAAGTAGCAGGCGGGTTGGCTGTGGCACAGCAGTCGAGGGGCAGGGCAGCACAGGGAAGAAACGGTGCCTTGGAACGCGCTGCGCGCAGCGGAGGGACGCGCTGATTGACAGTCGGAGGCACGGAGCGCCCCGTGCGGCACACAAGCGGAGCACGCTAATCTCCCCGTACCCGTCTTATCAAAGGCATCTCTGTGAAACACCGGCCAGATCAGCCCGGCGCAAAGAAAGGAGGCTCTATCCACCCCCCTCGGGCTCGGTATCGGAGTCTTTTCACCGAATTAACGAGTGAAAAGGAACGCGGCAGTTTCTGCGACCCTATCCCATCCCGTCTTTACCTGTTCAGTCAGAACTGGACACAGAGTGGGCAGAGCTGGCGTCTCAAAGTGTCCTGGAATCGGCTGTGGATAGACGGAATGGTTAGGTTGCACTTTGCAATCTGAGTCAAAGAAGAAGATTTTTTTCTTCCTTTTTGTGGAGTAAACGGACTGCGCCTGCTGCTTTCGGATCGTTTTGGGGTTCTTTTTTCTTTCTTTTTTTTTTTTTGATTTTGATCAATCCACTGAAATTGCGATGCGTTTGTGAACCATTCTACAAAACCCTGGAGCTCGTAAACTCCTCTTTTTTATTCTTTTTAATTGGAGTAACGGCCAGATAATCAGGAGACTCTCGGGAGGGATTTTTGGTGCGTAATTTGTGCGGTGTGCGGTTGCTGAGCCGCAGAAGTAGTTGTGCCTCCGTTCTTTCCCCCCGTTAAATACCCATTTTTTTCTCATGGAGTAGGCTAAATAACAGGTGAAGACTTTTTTAAAAATCGGCTTCATTCTCTGACGCCTGGAACAAAACAGGCGGATCTGATGCGCAGTTTCTCCGTAGGATGGTAATTGACCGATGGGGAATCATGAACAGCTCTTCTGAACTCGAAGATGGTACCCGGCATAAAACCCAGGTATGTTCACAACCTTTACAGTTGCGCTATGGTGTTCGCGAGGAGTGGTGCATCTGCTTTGGTGCAGTGTTATCACGCCGAGTTTGGTGATATGGCTCTCGGGCGATGCTCTGCGCTGTAGAGACAGTTCCCGGCACTTCTGCTCCTGTCATAATGTCTAAAACCCACCCGCAGATCACACAATCCCCGTGGCTACTCCTATTTAGCGCGGCATAACGCTTCAGTGTGTTAGTTTGACTACTTGGGGTCCAAATAGATGAACTGTGAAGAATAATGGTAAAAAAAAAAATCACAGCAGGGGGTTAATGTGGGAATAGACTGATAGTTGTTTGCGCATCTCAGCTAAATCTCAAATTTCCTTCCCTTATGAGCCTTGCCTGCACTTGTGTTGGATGTCTGGATGTTTGCGCATTCGTGTTGTTTCCAGTATTAAAACATGGCACACGGACATCCTCCAATAGCCATTAACACTCCAGAGCTCTTTAGGCCAGTGCTCCCGCTCGGATGAATTGAGACAGGAGCGGACGTGCGCTGTGTAGCAGCCAGACGAGCTCACTTTGGGGAATAGTCAATGTGTTTTCACAAGGTCAGTAGAGGGTTATTGACAGCCCATGAGAGAGAGGGCTCCCCTGGAAAGAACGGAATCGGATTTCGGGGCACTGAGAAAGAAGCTCGGCGCCTTTGGAAACACACAGGATGATTTACCTTTGGTATCCTCTTACCCCCGGAGGATGGATTTAGTTATTATGCGACACATCACTGAGAAAATAATGTAGGTACTGACGTGAAAACTTCCCAAGAGCCACTGCATAAATGTTCGGACATAGGAGAGAAGCAAAGGGTGTTAGATTGCTGCATTTGTCATAAGACCCTGCACTTTTTAATAACCAGTGCAGTGAGTTTGCTGAAATTAATTTACCTGTTGTGAAAATGAGGTAGCAGCAGGAAATGCACAGCATGTATAAATATATATACTTATAGACAAACAGTTTCCTCTCCCAGATTGGATCTTTCCACTCTTCCTACAGGAAATGGCTTACTAAAAATATATATTTGTCTTCTTTACCAAAGCGTGGGCTGTGTCATTCAGGTTAGAAGGAAACACTGTGGCACATTCCCTCTAATTTATAAATCCTGACAGGTGCCAGACAATATGCAGCTTCCTGTCTTGTCCTTCAGTTGATTTCATGGCTCGGTCTGACTCATTAAAATGGTGGAACTCTGACCCGGGCCTGTGTTTGAGTCCTCCATAAGGTCTAGTTACGTTAGTATTGATTAATAATAGGCTGTAGTTAATTTTTCATACACCACAGTTGGCTGATTTTCATGCAACCTCCATACTTCTGAGGTGGAGCTGATCAATGACTACACCAACGTTTAGCCTGCTGCCTACCTGCAAGCTGCTTTGCTTTCACTTTTATATCCACTTAAAGGTCATGTGAATAGCAAATATCTCAGCCCCGGGTTTTAATTTGACGATTGTGTGTCCTGTAATACCCTAAATCTTCTAAAGCCCCAGATCAGTGAAAAAAAAGAGAGTGAGAGAGAATCTGAGCAAGGAAAGTGATCTTTGATGTGATAAATATAGATGTTTTTTTTTTCTTTTGTGTTCTCGAAAAGAAAAAATCTGAATGACTAAATAAATAAATAAATCTCTGATATGCTGAGTGGTGAGCCTAAAGGATGAAAATATGCCCAATAACCCCAACCCTCACTCTGGATCAGACAGCATCGGAGGGATGCTGGATGAGATGAGAGGTTTTGGGAAATGGGGATGGCTAATGTCGCTATCTGTCCCTCTCCTCCCTACATCTATCTGTCTCCTTCTCCTGCACTTGTTATTTCGCTATCACACACAGACAGACATAAATACTCTTTCTCTCTCTCTCTCCATGTCAGCCTGTCTCTCTCTGTAATCTTGAGCAGCAACACCAAACCTTTATCTCCAGCCTTGTGCTATTGACACGCAGTCATTTCAGACCCAGTGGGGAGGAATCGGTTAATAGAGGTCTCTCGCGGGCTGGGGTTTGTTTTGATGTTACAAAACGCGGGTTGGTAATTGTCTGGTGAGTCTGCATATTTGATTTGCTGCTGTAGGTGTGCGATCACTCGTTGCCCTTTCGTATCAGATGGAGGCCAGTCAGAGTGAAAGAGAATCGAGTGCAACTTAAAAGGAGCCTTGGAATAATTCACTGGACAACAGGCAACAGAGTGTGAGGCTGCGTGGTCAGGGATGCTCTTAACTTGCTTGTCTAATGAGCGGATACAACAATGCAGCTTCCATGCAAAGTAATGAGAAGGAACAAAAGCTGAGGAAAGTCAAGGTTGCCGCTCGCCTAGTAATGTGAAGAAAGCAAAGGGTGTAAAAATTTGTTTAAGTTCTTGCCTGATATTTTTTGCTTCTTTTCTCCACGATTGCTGGGGAAAAAATGTAATTCCACACAAGAAACACAATAAACAAGGTTTGTAATATTGTGCTGTAAAAACACCAATATTGATTTTTCTTTTTTTTCTTTTCTTTTCTTTTTTTTTGTTGGGAATGCTTGCCAGATTTCTTATAGGGCTGTTTGCTATAGCTTTCTCCATGGCATCATTCTTAAATCAGCCGTGAACGCGACCTGAGCAACTTTTGTCTCAATTTAATACCTTAGTACCTTGCGATACATGCCAACACACACACACACAGCTAAACACACAAACACACACACATATATTAGCCTGTATATTTACAATATGTCTGTCTGGCCACATATGCCTTCACACACACACACACAAAGAATAGCTGAGAAGTCAGTGAGGCCCAGTGGGGTTTCCCGCTCGGCTGATCAATAACACTCTGAGAAGTCCAAACTTTCCAAAGCACTGAAAGGACTGTTTGTCTATGAGTACAATACCATAGCATAAATCTGTGCTTTGCCAGCTCACACACACTGAAATGCACAAACACACACGGTGCACTAAAGAGGTATATATTTTGTAGGCACTTTGTTGGATTTTTATAACCAGAGCTTCACTTTAAGACCATGCAAAAAAAAAAAAAAAAAAAATAGATCAAATTCACAAAAATACATCAGTGGGTTAGCAAATCACCTTAGTATATGTTAGGATGTTTGTGTATCTCCAACACATCAGACACAAAGCTGTAAAAAGGAAGGAAGGTCTGCCTTGACAGCACATACAGACATTGGCCCACATCTATCAAAAACACACTCTGCAGCCATCCAACTCAGAAATTATATCTTGGTTGCATGACAGCAATGACACACACACACACACACAGGCACATCCTCTGCCAGGATTTATCAACCCGCACTAACTCACTTTTATACACCTCGCCCACCACACGTGGTGACTGTGGTGCATCAGGCGAAGCCTAGAGGGCTTCACCATCCATTATATGTATATAACCTTCAATTAGGGCAAAAAGAAAACCTATTTTTTCCTGGCAAATATTCTGATTGCAGTTTAATTGTGCTTATACTTAATGGGAAAACTGCAGGACTACAAAGTGCTGTGAGGGTGACATCGTTTTGTAGGCCAAACCGGAAGTTAGCATTGCCATGGTTCCCTCAGCAGAAAACAAATGAGATTTTCTTCATTGGAATTGGGATCAGTGCAGAACATAAGACGTGTACTTGCATGTTTTGTGAACTCCTTTCATATCTACAGATGTTGTGGGTCCTCTTCCATGGAGTACGCCATGTTGCACCGCCATTTTTCTATAGTAGTCCGAGCAGACAAAGAAGACACCGGCTCCCTATTGGGTGTTTTGCCTTTTTCACACATTTTACAGCCACCGTAGTTTCTTCGTCATGCTTAGAACAGGAGTAAGCTGTTTAGATCATCGCTAGATGACACTAAATCCTACAAACTGATCCAAGTGCTTGGCTCGATGATGTCGAATGTCTCCGGCAGCCTCCGTAGACTCATTTAGCCACTTGTTAGTGATTGTTTTTTTGAAGTCACGTAAAAGCTTCGGAATTCGTGATGGGGGATCTTATGTCGTAGAACAAAATGAGAAAATCTCTTAAGCTTGTGTTAACCATATACCTTATTTCAGGCGTCAAACCAAAAAGCCATTGAAAAAGCCCATTGACTTTGAGATGAGGGAAGTGGAAGCACAAAAACGCTTACTCATTTCTGTGTTTCAGGACTCTGCAACACTTTATACATTCAACTAGATTGTACCCAGCAATCAGCAATCACAACCGTATCTTGTTTCTGCTTGACAAACTTCTGGCAAATTGCAACAGTGAGTGTTTTTTGATATCAGAATCAAGAAACAAAATGTTCATATCTGAGTCCTGGAAACCATATTTATAGGTGTCTGCTGGGCACAGGGTTTTGTTTTCAAAAATGATACAGACAGGTGCTTCAAGTTTTTGCAGACACCGGCATACCAAGAGCGAGCATTTCAACATGTGAATCAGCTGTAACTGAGTTGCCATTATAGCGGGTGAAACTTCCACCGGCAACAGTTTGTTAAGATGCAGTAATGTAAATTATAAATCATATATACATATATATATATAATCTCCTGAATCTACAAAATCGTGACTTTGATTGATCTTATATTGATTTTATATGTTTCCCTTTTAAGACATGTTCTCTAGTATTTCACGTTCCAAGTATGTAACACGTTTCTTATTGCCAGGCACTGCTAACATGTGAAATGACTTGTCACTCACGGGGAGTTAAGAGGTGAAAACTGTAGCTTTGTACTGTATGACTCTATGTGGCTATGTACTGTGAGATGCTGGCTGGTTTTGTGGGCACCCTTGTCAAACTAATGAACCTGCTGAGCTGGCTCGAGGTATAGGAGGCGGTGTGGACTGGAGTTCTTTGGTTCACTGGGCCTGTGATTTCCCTGCGGGGGGTCCTGCTATGGCAGCAGTGCAACTCTAACAACCTCAGTTTCTGTCTCCCCTTGCCCCGCTCTGGGTGGCACGGAGGAAATACCCGCCAGTTAAAATTTTCAAGCCCCGAAAGGCCTTCGTCCGTTTGTCACATCACTATTGTGGCTTTCTCGCAGTTAATGTGTGGGTGCCTATGTCTGCAAAGTCTCAGAAGAAGATTTACAGTGTGAGATGTTTTAACACTTATAATGTGAGTGTTTGACAAGGTTCCGACGTTTGCCTATGTGTGTGTACATAGTGTCTACGTGTTATTCGCACATCTGTAGATTGCTGTTGAAAGAAATCAGTGTCTCGGTGGAGAGATTGATGAGATTGGAACATGTCAGTCTTTGTGTTTGCTCCAGTATGTGTCTACACTATGAGACGGTTAAAAAGACAGTTTGATATATTTTTGTTGTTGCCGCATGCCGTGCTTGTGTGATCATGTGCTTCCGTCAATCCATTGTTCCTTTTAAACAATACTATGGGGGTGGGACTAGAGGGAGTTATTCAATTTATCAAGAAAAACAATCCCTCGGAGTCATTGATTTCACTTTGGTTGTGCTCTTCGTAACACCACCGCCTTTATATTGGCATGCGCTATAATGACTCTCAAAGCCTTAATGTTTCACCGTGTTCTTCATCTTCCAGTTGGCATGTTCTCCTCACACATAAATGTGTTTTTAATCACCCCTCTTCTTTTGATCCCTTCTTTTTTTATCATTACAACATTATCTTCAGCTTTAGGGCAGATCTATATACCACAGAAGCTCCAAGCCCATTGCTCTAGCATTGTTGAATTGTGGGATCAAAACCTAAGTGGTTCACAGGAGTGTGGGCCTATTGTTAGAATGAAGGTATGAATGTGTGAGAGGAGTGTGTGTGTTGGTGGATCAAAGCTGTAACGAGCCATTACTGTCAAGTCGTTATGTAAGTGAAGAGAGCTTTTACATATAAAGTGATTTAGTGCCGTAATGGAGCGGCGTGTTATTTTGTTTAGGTCTCTGCTGCAGAGAGATGGAGCCATTTTGTGTAACGTGCATGTAGGAGAGATGTGAAACCAGGGGCTTTGCTTGTCTGAAGGTTTTAAATGACAGCAGCTGCCCCATGTGCATTTGGCCTTGCTCATCCGCCGGCTTTGTTATCTGACCCTCACACTCCTCTGTCTTTTTCCCTTTTTCTCCCTTTCTATATCTCTTGCTGACACAAAAGGACAGGATATTTCAATATCAGATTTCTGGTGCTGCAACTTGGCCAGGAGGCCTTGAGAGACAGAGACAGAGAGAGAGGGGAAAAAAGGGTGAAGCAAGTAAGGACAGAAACAAGAATGAAAATAAGAGTCGATAAAAGCAGAAGAATAAAAAAAAATGAGCGCCAGAGTAGAGAAACAAAAGAGTAGAGTAGAAAAGGACACAAGAGGATTGGAAAGTATGAATTACTGTAGGTCCTAGATCAGTGTTGAGCATGCAGCAAGCTAGCCAAGGGCGCATGTACCTCCTGCAAAATGACGCAGATGCATTCCAGCTGCTCAAAATCACACATACCTCAAACAACGGAGTGTTATCAGATGCACCACACGCTGCTGTTGGAGGGGTCTTTTTTTTCCCCCCGCAGTCGACTCTTGGATCAGTTACAAGGCTAATCACGGAAGCCCCAAAGCATCACCAAGGGCTCGCTCGTATCCAAAACAACAGCTGCAATAGAAAGTAATTGCGCGTAATTGATTCGTGATTCTTGGTAATTGTGTTGATTTTTGTGTGCTCCAACGTCGGGTCTGAACCACACGCGCCTCCAACGATGGTTCATCGTTGGAGCCGCGTGTGGGTGAGCATAATGTAAATGGCCACTCTGCTCCGTCTGTGTCTTCGTGTGGATGTGAAGAAGGTAAAGCTAAGCAGAAAACATTAAGAAGGTACGGCAGGCCAAGGTTATACTCAACCTCCCAGAACGTGTATTGATAGATGTGTCAGCAAGCTGACCTGATGGGCAGGGTTTCACAGTAGAAGAGCTAAAAGTGTGAGAGTGAGTGAGGGAGAGAGGGAGGCGAGGCATTAGATTTCCATCTGCAGGATTGAGCCCCTTGTGCATATGTGTGCGTCTGTGTATGTGTGTGTGTTCAGAAAGGAATAGTCATAAACATGAAACAAAAACACTCTAAAGGGAAGATAAATGTGCGTAGTCCCCCAACTATTTTACTCTGGAAGACTGTAATACCACCACGCTGCAATTTATCATTCACTCCACTGCTAAATCATCATTAAAAATGCATTGGAAATCACCTGTGAGAGGCAGATGAGAGGTGTACAGATGGAGGGAAAAGAGTGGGCTGGAAATGAGGTAGAGTGGTGGAGTGAGTGAGGAATGAGAGACACACAGTGTGTGCATGTGTTACAGAGTTCAGTCATCTTGATGGACAACTAGCTAGGCCCATTCAGGTGACAGATCGAGTACTATCTCCATATTTGCAGTGAGAAGTGTCCAATTTCCTCCTGGCGATTTCAATCTAAGAGTTAAAGAGCTCCGTTCATGTGACACTTGAGTCTTGATCAAACAGAGATGTGAGATTAGAAGGCTTGCTTTTAAGAGGACGTACTTCCCACAACCTAATGCACTTCTTCTTCTTCTTCTTCTTTTTTTTATTCCCTTGGGTGTTCATCATTAATCAACTCTCGCGAATACTCGAGCGTTCGAGCGTGACAGCAAATCGCGTGCGCGCGAGTTTCGCGTCCCCCCCTTACGAGTCGAGCTAAGAACGCTCGAACAATAAATAATAAGGAAATTAATTAGACTCTGAAAATCCAGTGAATAATTTATGATAAATGGGGAAGTTTAATCAAGCAATCAATCTGCTCTGACCACCAGATCTGGAGCAGAAGATTATCACAGGACAGAGGGAGGAGGATGGGAATGCAGTTTAAACTCGACATGAACCAGTTAAACACACAATCACAGTGAAAACTGCTGGAACACAGAGTATGCCTGGCGGCTAGCCACAGCTCGTTGTTAAAATAGTGATGCTAGAGTGTGGCATCTGTTCCAACGCTATTGTACGGAGGGCCTTTTTTTTTATTTTTATCTTGGTGTTAAACTGCCTATGTGCTTGTGATTGAGCTACATTGCTCGCTAACTCTCTCATACTTGGTAGTCTCTCCAAAATCACATTATTGGTTCTCCGCTGAGCCAAATGGAGTCATTCCCTCAGCAAACTGACTCCATATATTTACCTGCTAATGACTTGTTTAAGCTAACGTTGACAACATAATAGCATCATTATGAGCCAGGCACCATCAGGTGTCTCAAGGTTAATAGCAACATTAATTGACTAGAAGGATGAAGGCCGGAGAATCTTTGTTGTCCCTGTTAAGTAGTATCCTTGATCTTTGAATTGGATGCAAAAAATTAAAGATGGCCTCATTATCCCATGCAGCGATTGAGCAATTTATCAGATAAAACTACACGTCATCAATTTCACAAACACATTTTCGATTCAGGGAAGTATTTTTGCTTTTAACAAGCCGAACATTAAACATGATGATTCGAGCCAATTCCGTCCTTTAAACATGTATGCCAGAAATAATACTGACCACAAAGCGTTTCTTGTGGTCTTCATTCATGTATTGACACATTCATGTATGTGAGTATCATTCATGCATTTTAAAACAGTTCCCGCCGACAGATGACAGCATGTTCACTCAACTGAAACAAAAAATGCATTTGTTTTTACATCTGTCACAAGCAGAGTGTGAAGCAAACGTCACGAAAGAGGTTAGGTGACTGAAAGGAGGATGAGAAAAGCATTAGGAGTGAGGATAGTTTTAGGAGAGATAAAAAATGAAGCGATGCATAAAATTTATTCCGAACGAGACAGAGAGGGAGGCACAAAGAGATGCAGAGATGTATTTATTGCAGCGATCCTATTAAACAGTTATGACAAACTCATGGCTAATATATTAACAGACTTATCCACCAACATCCATTATTTATTCATCATCAAAAATTCAATCTGGCACACTGTGTGCCATTATTCAGATGTGCTGAGGGAAAGTGGCACATTTGAATAAATGAGGAATTGTAGGACTCACTCCCATGGCTTGTTGTTATTCCAAAATCCTCGCTTTAAATTATTCAAACATTAAATCAATCAAAAAATGTAGGAGATGGATTGATGTTGGGAAATATCTTCTCCCCAGCTCCCATTCTGGATTTATTATATCTTCAGGAAGAAACATTTTATTGTTCTTGCCCCATTTAGAAAAATATCAGACTTCTCAAAACTGTTGAAAGCGGCTCTGCCACACACCATCTGGCTTGTGTTTTTCATTAGCAGGTAAAGAATAACGTAACGTTTTCTGCGCACTTCGACTTGCATCTCATTTCTGGTCAGCGCCTGACTCACTGCTATGGCCGCAGCAGACACACTCATATTTACTATATTTGGTTTGTCTTGTTTCCCCCTGGTGAAATTCTGCACCTCACTGCAAGACCCAAGTCTGAATGAGATTGGATATGGAAATGGAGAGTGCTGCAGACCAGTAGTTTCTGCTGATGTTGTGGAACTTGGCAGCATGGAGAACAGGACATATTCCTCAGAGAAACAAACACTCGTGCATACAGACACTTCTGTGCAGGCAGACACATAAAACCAGATTCATGCAAGCTCTTTGGTTAATGTAGTACATTACAGAAAAAGCCACGGTACAAAGGTGCATATTTAAAGTGCGGTAAGGATTTTTCAGTGTGTCAATTATGAAAACGGTATAGGGTAAATTAGGGGAAATACAAAGGTAACAACTCAACTTAATGGATATAATTTACCTCTTTTACTGCCAAATGAGTCTAGTACTTTCTTTAATAATCCTAGTACTTATATACAATGATGTGGTGAACAGTAATAACAAGACTTACTATAGATTCTGTGACTCTGTACTTTGGCACAGCAGGGAGCTAAAAGCTAGCGTTAATATACTTTACAAAGTATACATGTTGGCAGTGATAATGCTACCATGCTGATATTTTTTTAATGTCCACAATATTCACTGTCTAAACTTAGTATGTTGGCATGGCGCCAGATGGAAAGACTCGATCTCTTGGGAAAGACAAACATCTGAACCAAACGTCAGTATAATAATGCGAGTGTTACGTGTACAAGCACATGCATATTTTGTTAAAACAACATTGAGACGAAATTAGTCTTCCTGCGATTTAGTGCAATACCAAAAACTAGTGAGTCAACAACTTTGGTAACAGCCAGAAATCAAACAAGGTCAACAACACAAGACATAGCAGCCAGCTAATATTACTTACTAGCCCAGCAGCAAGAGGCCCAGCCCAGTGTCTGTCTTTCAACCTTTTATTACATGAAGCCGATCACAGATGACTAGTCAGTCATTGAAAAAGTCACTGAAAAGTCAGCTCCAGATTTACTCTTGCATGGCGGCTTCTTGCTCGGTCACTCTGTCCTTTTTGCTTCCTCGCTTCCTCCGTCAATGTCACCTTCGCTGGCTCCACTCCTGTCAGGATTCGCCCGCACCCCGATGCTGTAAACCTTTTTTTTTTCCCAGCTGTTCCAGAACGCAACCAATAACACTCCCCACAGCAGTTTACTTTACTTTACCATACATACATACTTTACTTTAACATCAGGAAATTCTGTCAATAACCCCGAGACTTGATGAGCGGCAGCCGGAGGGAAAGCAGAAAACATTTTCTCCATAAAACATGATGCAGTTTTACCAAAATAAGAGAAATTGTCGTGACTCGCAGGTGATGGTGTGGAAACAGGTGTACCAGGCGCAGAGTGGTAATGGCCAGACGCCTGATTGAAAGTCCGTGTATCTTCAAAATGATTTCACATCTGTTATTTTATGCTGGAAAAGTTACACGGTGTTGCTTGTAGATTATATCAGAGGGCGTGGGTGGTTTTGTTTGTTCAAACCTCGGTCCCGTTGATGTATTTGATTTCAGTTGTGTCCGTTATTGTATCCAAGGACTCGGCCAACATATTTCCCAAACACTGCGGTGTTCAGTCACTTGACTTACTGTCTGTGGTCGAGTCAAGTGCTGCAACTGGATCTCTACAATACAATAGAATCCAGTACAAATGGCTCAAAACAGAAGCTTAAATCTCTCTGAATCTCCAGCTTTGTGCTCTGTCCTGTAAATATTCTGCTATCCGTAATAATCCCAAACGTTCTGCCTTCTTCTTCCAACTTCTGCGTTCGTCAAACTTCTGCTGTATCATAAGGAGACGGAAATAAAGTTCAAGTGAAGTGTCTCTGTCCTCTATAAAAGCTAAGGTACAGCCTGTCCGGTCCCTGTTCCATTTCCTGTACACTCAGACTTGTTTTGGAAAAGCTTGTTCAAAACATCGAGGTATCAGATTAGCTCAGTAGTCTTGAATTGTAGCATTAAAAAGATTCCATTAGCTCCTGGCTGAGACATTATGTTCAAATTTAGTTCATGAAACAATGACTTGCAGTATTGAAAGAACATTATTAAGTCTCACTATACAGTAAAATATACATTAGCAGAAAGAATTGTCTGTCCATAGCACGGATTAAAACACAACACAGCTACAACCAGAGTCAGCGTTTGTCCTCCATCTGTGCATTCTTATGTTTCTGTAAAATCTTTGGGATGCACGCTGAAATCAACAGTTAAAATAAAGTCCTCTTTTCTACCGTTACGACACCTCACGTTGCTCTTCACTCTCTCTAAATGAACATATTCTGGCTACATTGTCAGATAATACGTGCAGTTCCGGTATAAGTTAGTCTGCTGTTGCAAAAGCTCTTACAGAGCCTGTCAGCACAGCACAGTCTCGGCCATTTGTCTGCCACCTTTAGTCAAATCTTCCTCACAGATGCAATGACTAATACATGAAGTTTGCAAGGGATAGGGATGGACTACAGAGAGTGTGAGGAAGGAAACGAAAAAGTGTGACATGCAGAGATTTTTCAGTAGAGTTTGGGGGATAAAACTGAGCTCTCTCAGTTAACCAGTTAACAGTCGAATTCGTGACGAGACAGAAACGGTAATTGTCACATAAACGGTGACAAATCCTGAAGATTCTTCTTCAGCTTTGTTTTGGTTCACGCCGTGTCTTTCTTCAAAGCGTCTTTCTTTAATCCTCTCTGTATGTTAAACTTAGGCTCTCTCTCTCTCGGCTGCTCTCGCTTGGGGAATGGGATCTGGCAGTCTCCTCACAGGCGTCTATAATGTGCTAACATAAGAAATCAATCAGCCTCACGGTATTTCTACAGCCCCTCAGCTCACATTGATTTATTGCAAATGTGTTGAGGATGAAGAGAGAAACTCTTTAGCGCTACGGTGAAGGGTGGCCACGGGGACTGGATGTAGGAGAGAAGGATGAGGGGACGGTGACAGGTTTGGGATGGCAGGTGAGGGGGGGAGGAGGGGCGAGCAAAAAGAAGGGACTCTCGCTTAGCTGACCTTTGTTTTTGCAGCTTGACATTGTTCACCTCGGGGTCAGCGCGCTGTCTGTCATCAGCCAGCCGCGCAGAGAAAATGATGATATGGTATTTTGGATTTTAGATGGCTGTTTGCTGTGTGCTGTGGTTTTTCCAGTATGTGGGGCCTGACAGCTGCTGTCAGCCTGTAGCGGGATGGGTCAGGGGTCACACAGACAGTGGTGGCTTAGAGTCCCCTCCGGCGCGATCGGTAAACTAACCTGACAAACATAAAGACAACTGCTCTATGGTAGTTTGCATCGCAGCTTTCCCATCCTTCTGACTTCTAATGTGCTTTATCAAGTGCGTGAGTCACCTTATTGTCATAATCCACTTGTAACTTTGACTCGACTGATTCATGAGTATCAATGTTAAAACGTGGATTTGATTTAAAAACGTCTCCTGTTTTCTAAACTAAATTATTACCATATTAAAGTGGTAATTTGTGCCTAATGCAGTCTGTAATGGCTGTTGTTGCTGATTTGAGTCACTTTCAATCTTAACATTTTTTTTTTTTAAACTCAAAACAAATTATCTTGCCGTTGCCACTCAATTATGACTCAGAGCAATTTCATATTTCATGCTCACACAGCTCTGGACGGATGCCTCACCAGTTCTGTTTTCTGTTTCATACATCTCAAGAGTGAAAGGCTTGTTTATCCATTTTGGAGACTGTCGGAAGGGGAGGGAAAGAGTAACTATGAGCTCAGTAGTAGCTCGGTGTATTTATATCACGAGCGTACACTTAGAGACACCGAAGGGGGCTGATGGAGATGAGGATTGAAGTGGATTACCGAGATGGGACAGCACCACTGAGAGTATGAAATCTTATTAGGTTTCCATAAAACATACAAGCGGTAAAAACCTACGTCTGTCCGTTGCCATATGCAGCTCGGGGGAGCGACTCTGCAGGGCTCTCCCTCCGCGGGGGCTGCAAGGCCTGATTGAAGGGGTTAAAGAGGAGATTAAAGTGATAATGTACATCTCTAATCCAGAGCACTTTCAGAGGGCAAAGAGGCGAAACTGCCTCTAACCACAGAGCTGGACATTAGGATGGTCCATCAGTGGCCGTCAGGTCAGCGATCACCATGGCAACAGATTATTCAGAATAATTATCTGCCATATGTGCCTTGTCACAATTAGAAGATGGCTGTGAGCTGGGTCACGGGTCAAACGCTGATCAGAGTATCGGGGGTGGCGGCGGACGTAACCCCCTACGCTGTTTATTAGAATAAGGTTCAGCTTGCTTATCGCATCTGTCACACGAGCCGCAGACAGCCACACAACCTGCACTCTTAGATATTCTTAGATAGATCCGGTGCTGCCATCTCTTTGTTGCCATGACTTACTCTAAATGTCATGGCACACAGCGCGTATCGAGCCTTCAATAGCCTTTTCTTCAATAATAGATCTTACAAAATGAAAATCTGGAAATGAATAAAATGGATTTATGATTTCAATCAGACTACTAAGCTTCTTCAGTCCACTTTTTTTTTTTCTTCTTTTGGCTGAGTAGCAAGGAAAGGAAATGACTGTATGAGGAGAGTGCGCCAATGTGAGCTGACACAGGCTCAGGGGGACAAAAAAAAAAAAAAACTTTTGTGGTTTGTTCTGCAGACCTAGCCTTCCATTAGGAGTCCAGACGTTTTAACTCATCACTGCGGGTCTCCCACAGGAGTTATACAGAGAATGCTTCATTTCCCATAAAGCCGTGTTCACACTAGTACCCTGGGAAAAGCGGCAACAAGGTGCAAAGTGGTTTATCCATTA
Organism: Nibea coibor; assembly: GCA_023373845.1. Classification (NCBI taxonomy): domain Eukaryota; kingdom Metazoa; phylum Chordata; class Actinopteri; family Sciaenidae; genus Nibea; species Nibea coibor. Next base: position 17,717,513 of record CM041720.1, on the reverse strand, counting down.
TAGTGGATCATTTATTCTGTCACTGTGACCCATGTGAGAAAAGTCGTTTGAGTCGTGAGATACCTCTCTACCCGGTTTACCGTCCTGTAAAGCAAGAAAACTGCAAAATCACTGTCAGGAATTTGGAAAAGTTACTCACCTGAACGGCATCAAGTAAAACCTCCGCCGTCTTTTTTCCTCATTCGTCATCGTGTAGCAGAACGTATCCCGAAGTCACCGTTGGCAATATATATTCAAGAGTGCGTTTCTCCTGCTAAGTGCGAGCCGGCCTATGGATCCCCGGGGAAGTGTGAAACGTGACAGCTTAACCAGTTTTTTAAAACATTCACAATACCTTCGGCTAATTACTGCAAGCTGTCAAATTGTGTGAGATGCACAGTGACACTGTTTTCCTCTGATCAAATTTGTCACATCATGCCAGGCAGGATCACAGGGTGGAGGCACTGCCGACACATTTAGGAGAGAGCCTGGATGTGTTCAGACAAGCTACTTACATTTAAACACCAATTAAGCTCCATGCACTACTTACATCTATGGTCTATTAGATTGTCACCCATCACTATTAGGAGACACTCGGAGCCCTCTGGCATTCTGGGAAAATAATTACATTCTTTCTGCGTCATAATTACTGCCTTGAAAGTGTCTCTTTCAAACACTTACAAAGCAAGCTCTTACTCTTTCTCTGTCTCCCTGTTCGTCTCTCCCGGAGCTCTGCCTTTCTCATCTCTTGTCTGTTGTCTCTGGAGACACTAATGAAGTGGTTTAATCTCGTAACTCCAGAGGAATTGTCAGCAGAGGACTGCATTAATTAAGTTCTTGTGTGTATTCCTTTTAAAGTTTTACATTTCCAGTGCGGGCCTTCCATATGAGCATGTTTACCGACATCGCCGACTGCCGCCTCGTGTGATTTGTGCAGAATCGATGCAGAGATTAGCATGTGTTTCGGTGGGAGATGAGTCGCTGGAACAAAATGGAATTAATGCACTTTTAGTGTCCTAAAAGTTGAATAGTGCATTTGCAACTTTACCCAACTATGAATCCACACGAATCAAAACATCTTCCGCTTAGCCGCTCATCGCATGCTGTAGTTTTAAGAGCTGTTTTCAGAACACGTGCATATTTTTACCCTCGTCATCCATTACCTACACATTGTGGCATCCTAGACATGAAGTAAGTTTGAGTTATTATGTAGTTCTAGTTGAGTAAACACACTGAATAGCTTGTCTGTCACTTCCAGACCGTGACTGATGTTTAGCACCGGCTAACCACACTCAACTGGTCTGTTTATGCAGTCACTCTAGTTTGATTTAGTCCTTGCCATCTTCAGAGTGTTCATTTGGATTACATTTTCTTTGACATTGCCTTACTGCATTCACGGGCGAAAAAAAATGACAGTTGTGGCAGTTCCTTTTTATAAACAGCCAGAGAGCAAGCCATTGCTTCTGCTCTCATATTTGCCAGCTCCTGAATTCAGAGGATTCAGACTGTTGACTTAAGATCTTAGCTGTTCAGAATAAAGTGTGTACCTCCATTTTACATTTCTCAACTACACTTCTCTTGTATTTCACCGACTGAGGCTGTCATAGTTCTTTTCTTATTCAGACAATAGCATTAAAATAAAGTATGGCGCTATATCCTGGCTTAGAATTTGAACTCCCTTAACTCTGCCTTTATGAACAGTAACCACTTTTCAAAATGTGCTGCTTTATCTCTCCCACACTATTAAAATTTGATTTGAATTTTGCTGCATGTAGGATCGAATTGCTGTATCATTTCTGGTAATCACATTACAGTCGTAGGAGTCTCAAAGCAATTTGTTGATGTTTGACTGGTTAGCATGCAATGATTTGAAATTCAGTACTTCATCGATTGTATTTAGTAACTGGAAGGAATATTTACAGTAATTACAGACTGATGACAAAATAATTGCACTTCCTTGCACTTCAAATGTGCAAATATAATTTACAGTGTACAGACACTCATATTACATTTGTAATATTTTGAAATGGATGACTAGGATTGTTGCTTCTTAGTACCTAAGCATCTATTTTGCCTTTTAATAGTCCCACGTGAAGGAAAGAAAATCATAATTGCTTTGTACCAATAGTTTTAGTTGTTTTACTTTTAGTTGAACTTTAGCGGGTGGTCTGGTCTCGATGTGGATAGTGACAGGAGGAACGGTCAAGCTAAGTCATTCAGTGGAAACCTACAACAATGTTGCATTAACCAGCGCTGAGGGAATGTGAAGCTTACATGTATCCGAACAAGCTGAACTCATTAAGCTCATTAAATTCCCCGCCAGTTTTCGAGCATCTGCCTAAAAATGAGGATGATTCATCTCATGAACCACGGGTCAGCGTGACACCATATCTGGCAGGTACAATAATTAGATTAGTTAGCTGAGTTTCTTCAGATATGAGGGCTATTAACAGTTTTTTTTGTCAGTTTATTGTCAGTTTTTATGACATGATGAAAAGATAAGACTATAAAAAACATTGTACACCAAACATGCATTATGATGTGTATCAGCCTTGAACCTAATTTCACAGTCTTTTTGACATTAATAGTTTCCACTAAGGTGGCTTTATATTTTCTTTCCTAATGAAATGGAAAGCTGCTTGCGGCTGTTTTATTTACTTATTTATTGCATTACAGCTAGAAGTATCTCATGCCATCCCTTTTTTTTTTAACTTTATTTTCATTTGTTTTGACCGTTTGCTTGCACCTGCTGACACTAAACTCAGAGTTATTATCTGGCAGTGTCTTTCCTTTTCAGAATTTCCAAGCCAAATATTTACTCCAGTTGTGACAAAAACTCGGCTCCGTTTTCAACAAGTTAAACAATTTCACAAACATTTCCATGTTGCTGATTCCACCTCTTGAAAAGGCAGTGATCAAACCCCCACACTCTGCATCAAGAGGCCCATTCACGATGCGCACATACCTCCATTCTAACGGATACCGCGCTCATTGACCATTGCCTCTGAAGGGTTATTTTGCACAAAAATTTGTTTCATTATAGTGAAGGCCTTTTTGAGAAAATTGCTTTTTTTGTTTCTTTTTACCATCAGTGCCACTAGCAGTAGTAGCACTACACTGTTGGCATGCTGGGTACATTTGTAATTGCTAACTAGACTTCAGTCAGAAACAATACGATCACATTCCGGTTTAACGATAGGAAGTCGAGTTTAGGCCTTGAGGTAAATAATGGCTCCTCATCGGGAACTGTTTGTTTGTTCGTGATCCCACAACAGGAGTGTATGATAAGAAAGTGGAGTTCATATAGAAACCTATGACCTTAAAAGACCAATATCCACTGCAGCACGACCTCCCCTCTGGGAGAAAGCGAACACACAGCACTTACCACCCAATATCACTCAACCAACACATCCTTTAGTCACGCAGCTCCACTCACGTGCACACACACACACACGCACGCATGCACACACACACACACTGAGAGGAATCCTACAGTTTTTCACAGCGTTGCACGCACGCGCTCCAACTCGCACACACACATCCGCGGATACGTTTGTCCACAGACGGTGTGAGTAAAGGAGCAAACACCACATTTGTCCTGCACAATCAGCATCAAAATCTGATCTCTTCACCAAGGTCAAACTGGGCAGGATGCAGGGTATCCCCTGCATGCAGACAGCAGACATACAAAGGAGATTGATGGACAGACAGATATAGACATACACGCACATAAGGCCACCATGATGTGCTACTCGAGCCACAGCCATAAGTCATTCTGCAAGGTAGCTGTTCCATGAAGTGTAGACACCAGTATCCATAACAAGCATGTAATATTTATGAGCGCCTGTATAGTTTCCACATAGCGATATATGCAAATGTATACATTAAGGAGCCACGGCTCTTCATTTCTGCCAGTTAGAGGAAGTGTCTGCCTTCTTATCACACTGCTATTAAAATAGCAAGGCTGTGGGGCGGAGATCCATCTTGTCTTTTAATGGCACGTCTCTGTGCATGCGTGTGTGCAGCCCATTACGGTGTGCGGGTGTGCGGATGTGTTTGTGTGCCTTAGGTATGTGTGGGTCTTGTGCCTGCATGATTGTGCTGGTGCACTTAACTGCGCTTGCAACTGCAATCAGAGCCGTAAGTGGCCTGCAATTTCAAAAAAGAGGAATTGGAGTGGGGACTGGGAAGGAGCTAGAAAGAGATGTAGGTCTGTGAAGTTAAAATGCGAGGCATCCTTCATGAGAATCATTTTGATTATCCCTGACAGAGGTAAAGTGAATAGCATCGTAATTACCTCCTTGCTATTTCATGCAAGAATGAGTGTGTGTGCCTTCAACAAAGATCTCTCTGTGTTTTTGTGCGCGTGTTGAAGCAGGATCAGCGAGGTGGCTATTTGATTGTTAAGGGCCCTCGCAGTACAATAAGAATGTTTTTAGTTGGCACAAAAGTGCTGCTTTTGCATTTATAATCCCACATTAGAATACATTTTTGCCTGATTTGTGTGTGTGTGTGTGTGCTCTTATTCTGCAGTCATCCTCCGTATTTGGCCTGAATCTTGCACATGAAAGTTTAATTTCAAGTCAAGACAAGTCAAGTTTATTTGTGTAGCCTAATATCACTTTCCGCGTCTCAATGGGCAATACGAGGCTCCAGCAGCAGCAGTAGTTCCTGACTTATCCCAAAAGCTGGGGAAAACGGTTGGAGCAAGAAAAACAAAGTCAAAAAGAAATTCTCTGTCTTTACATGGCTGAGGATGGCAGGACTAATAGCTGGCGAAAAGGCACTTAGACAATGAAAACAAAGACATCACAGTTGCTGCGAATCGATGTGGTAGGTGGTGGGGCGGTTGAGCTTTTCAAATGGCTACTGTACATGCTTGGAAACCTGCCACATTCAGGCTCTAATGAACATTAGCAGTTAAGGAAGCACAAGCAAGAGCAGCCTGAGATCGTCCGCGTCCTGAAAGAAGAGAGGTAACAATATACGCCATAACACCCATGCGAAATTGAAAGCCCTCTTTCAATCTTGCCGTTTCACTTCACGCTCACAAAGCAGCCATTCTGACCTCACAGTGATTGTGTGCTTTATAATAGCGGCTGCAGTGATATGTTTCTGCATTCCAGTGTGTGCGCGCGCCTCAGGGACAGTGGGTGACAGACTCACTCCCCGTGTGTGGCCGATTGCAGTGCGAGCTCCAAGGACAAGCAGTGGAGGGTAGAACGGGTGATTTGTCTCTTAGGATTGAACTCATCTCCCTGGTCTCCCGCAGGCCTCTCCTCCCTCTTCTTTCTCTGCGTGCTGTCTTATTTTGAAGGTGAAGAGCATTCCTCTCGCCGTTTGCATGCATTTGTTTTAGCTGATGCAGTTGATTGTGTTTCGTGATATTTACCCAGTTTGTGTTTGCGCACTCGAGGACACGTCGACACAGCGACAGACGTTCAGATTCACATCTAGATATGCTTTAAAAAAAAAGTGAGGAAAACTAAATCGGTGATTTTTCCTTGAGCTACTGTTTATAATGGAGCTGAGGTCATCATATAAACGGAGAGTTCATTTGCAAAACCAGATAAAAGCATTCGTAAAATGAATAAACCAACAACGGGTTGATTGATATTCCCTTGACTGCACAATAAAATAACATGGCCTAATAATAAATCAAAACAGAGGGGCAGAGATAAAGTGCCACTTCCCGTTCAAATCATTGTGACTTTTAAATGATTTCACATAACCACAGAATAAACAATAATGCAAGCAGCAGCTCGGCAGTTAATGCCTTTCCCTCCATCGTAGGTCCATTCACACTCTTCTCTAATTGTGGTGTGTTTAGATGTGTTTGTTTTCTTTTTGCCCGAGGCTAGTCTTCATAAGGTGTGTTAAAAGAATATTTTGTTCACACCTCTGGAATAGCTCATTTCTGAGCACAGATGCAACTAATCAGCAAAGGAAAAGAAATCCTGTGAATTAAAAACTAACAGACAGCCATTTCCTGGTTCCCTCACTGTGTTTGGCCAAAAAGCAGCTGAAAAGTAAATTATAATTTGGCTAGAAAGCCAAAAGAATAGACCAGTGATGGATGGTCATTATAGGATGTCTCATATTACCTCATGTCCTTATTATTGTTACCAAATTGCAGTAGTGTCCCTCTTGGTACTCCGTATAACCATTATTTATGTGCCAAATAGTCCAGAAAGTGTCCAGCACTGTCATCAGCCATCAGCTGTAGGGGGAATAGTCCCTTTGAAGTCTGTAAAAGCTGCTACGCTGCCCATCATATCCTCAATGGAAGACGAATCTCTGCGGTCTGCAGAACACAATACAGACGCTGGCCAAAGTAAAGACCTCTCTCCATGTCCATGCAACTATCTTCTTTTTTTGTTGTTGTTGTTGTTGTTTTCCAATTCCATTTGGTTTTCAAAAGCCGGTGGGGAAGGTTATTCTATTATTTGGCCCAAACCGCGTTGTAAATGTCAAATTTAATCAGCTGAATGCAGGGGGACCACATGTAAGTTACATTCATATGGTAAGTGGGTTTGGCTAGTATGAGATTGGGGGCATAAACACAATGAATAAGATCAATATCATCCATCAAACTCCACGTGACACCATAAAACTGCTCTTTTACTGAGTTCAGTTCAAAAAATCTTGAGTAATTATTGTTTAAGAAACACATCGGGGGCCAAGTGTTGATTAATAAAGAGCGCACAAGTAGCTCTTCAATAACTCAGAGTTGAGGACTATATATCACAGATAATGACAAGTTATTAAATAATTATGAGGATTGTGTTAATGATCCAACATGTAATACGATCATAGATCTAGTCTCTAACTTTCTATCTGCGAATCTGTCACTTCATATCAGTCACTTTTTTGTGTCCACTCAAGTGATGTAGCACTCCATCCGACTCTGCTTACAAGTATGAACTGACTTTTCATTGTAAATGCGTCATTAGTTCGGGATTTATTAGGTCATTATATACTAGTTCATTAATTCATGAATAATGTACCAGAGACTTTAAAAAAAGAAGACTCTAATTGTCAAATTCAAAGAATTTTTTCATTAACACTCACTTCCAAATAGCCGCATCTTTATTTGCTATGTAGACCTTATTTGGAATTCTGCCATACGAGCGCATTTCAGAGGAAATGAGTTTGATTTTTTTTTTTGAAGAGAACAAACAGAATTTTTTATATATTTAATACAAAGCACCTCATGGGTTCCAGAAAATAAGTCATCAGCATGTCTGTGGTGAATAATCTCATTGCAAGTCGGGGTAAGATAAAGCCTCTGGTGACTTCTGAGTTTAAAGATGTTGGCAAGCGGGAAATCCTCAGCGTTTATTCTGTCGAGACTCATTCATCCATTCATTCGTTCATTCACTGTTAACCCTTCTCCTTTGTGGTGGCTCTGAGAAGGCATAGTTACACACTTAACAAGATAATCTCTCTGTGTAATTTCCTTCACAGCTATGACACAATGTCCTTTTGCTTTTTATTCTGCTTCCTCGCTCCCCCCCCTTTTACACTCCTTTTCCCGTCATCCTGTCGGTCTTAGTCCCCTTATTTAGCAGTCTGCAAGTCATGTTAAGTGATCAGTAAGCCCACGAGTGAATATATGCAAAGCCTCCACTCCATCAGCTTAGTGAGCAGTTGGTTTAAACACACCTTGCTAAGTCCCTGTCACACATGCACACAGGTAAAGACATTCAGCAAAGTGAGCAAATACGTTCCAAGCACAACACATTCAAACGATCCAAATGTTCTCGGGGTAGCGCCGGGATTCTTGCCTGGAAGACTTGTGTCCTCGCACGCACTCATGCAGACGCGTAGGTACGCTCATTCAAAAAGAGTGCACGTACACATCCAGTCACACCCGGGCTAAGTCTGAGCCCTTCACGTCGTCTAAAAACGTGGTTCATCAGATAGAATCCTGCACGTAAGGTCCAACCAATAAAAAGCCCAAATATTCTATTAAGTGTAAATCCTCTCCTCCGGTGGAGCTTGTGGAGTCAGATTAGGACTAGACAAACACTGCCAAGCAGTCATGCCCGCGCCGGGACCGCTGCCAACAAGGAGCCCCACAGATATTGGCAAGTCACTGTGAGTTTGTGTGTGTGTGTGTTTATGTGCACAGCCAGCAGAGAACCCAAATGCGAGCATTACCAGGCAGGGGGATGAACAAACTAAAGCTCTGATACGTGCTGCTCCGTGTAATGGGAAGACTGTGTCAGAGATCTGAGTGGGGTTGCAGCTGCAACACACAGCCTTTGTTCCGTGCGCATGTGTTCATATGCGAGCGTGTTTTTCAATCTCTTGGCCCGCTTGGAACGAAGCGGGAGTACACCTTTGTGTCCATATCTGCATTGTAGTGCACGCACCTGTAAAATGCACGCACTTTTTTTTTTAATAGTGGGTCTTTTACATACAAATGTATTCCAGTTTACTTTGCTGTGTAGTTGACTTGTTAGTTTGCTTAGCCGCATCACTGTGGAGTCTGTTTATTTAGTAATGGTAGCTGTGTAGCTCCTCTGTACTGCATGCGCAGGCAGGTGCAATGTTTTAGGCAGAACAGACATAGATTTCTATCGCTGACCCCAAGGCTGCTCATTAGCATTCAGCACACCTCTCTCAAATCTCCCTCTATCTTTTCCTCACCCCCTCCACCCCTTTACTTTTTTTTCCCCTCTCCCTTGCCGCCTTCTTCTTTTTTGTTCTCTCCCTCTCTCTCTTGCTGTCTTACACATTGGAAGAGAATGCTTAGAGCAAAGGGGTGAACAATTGGTCAGCCATCATAACAACGACTGTGTGAGCTGCATACGCAGCGATCCGCACCCGCTGACACCCGACGAAGACAACCTGCTGCTACACAACAGCAGGCGTGTACGCGCACGCACACACACACACACACAATATTTTCACAGCTTATTTTTGATATCGACATTAAATCGAATGACTCCAGCGTGAAAGGGGTTGCTCATACCTGCTGAAATCTGAGAGCCTTATCACCCAACTCTGCGGCTCCGAGGAGCATTTAAATCTGTTTAATCTCTATAAACAATTTTTTGTTAAGGCCCACGCAGTTACTGTTTGGCTGCATCTGAGCTGCTCATTAGCCCCCCATAGGCAGCTGTTTCCACATTAAAATAAAAAAAGGAGCTCTGATAAACTTATCTTTTACTGCCTCCTCGAAACAAATGGCAGTCAGACAAAAGTACTAACTGGGTGAAGAAAGCCAAGCAATTAGCAGCTAACATATATATTTTTTAATACTAGTGTTGTGAGAGATCAAAACAGCAGCTAAAAGAAAGGGAATATTGAATTTAGATTTCAGGATCTGGACATATATACACCCACAAATGAATGCTACAGCTGCTATATTCCTGCTGCATTTGAAAACAGGTGATGTGAGTCTGTTTGGTGTTTTTCTGCCCCCTAGTGGTTAAAAAAATGATGAATGCAGCTTTAAAGTCTGCATTAAAATGCTGTAAAACTCACGCACATCCACAGGCTTACAGTGTTGACAGCGTGCTCGGATAGAGAACGCATACTACTACTATACTAGTTAGAACCCCCCCTGCCCTAACCACCACCACCACCACACACACACACACACACACACTTTCGTAATTACTCCACTTTTATCTGTGCGGCAGCTCAGACTACTCTCAGGCAAACTCACATCCGAGCACAAAAAGGCCCATACTGTATAAGCACATAAGGTTCAGGTATTGTATACAAGCACCCACAACTGCCTGCCTATGTGAATGCTTGCTTTTATGCACTCACATGTTGTACCCACTCACATTCAATGAAATGCTTTTCATTCTTTTTATTTGGAGTAGGAGGAAACTGTGCGTACCGAGGATGCCGCAATCTCTGCGAAGACACATTGAGCAAACTATTGAATGCAGTGATACCTTTTAGATGTAGAGTTGCCTCACGTCTACGTCAGTGCGCAATTATGTGTGTAGGTGGTTGTAGTTTATCAGCACCAGCACCACTTATCTCCTATTGTACAATAGATCTGAAGGTTTGGTTTGGAATATGTGCCGTGTGTTCCTTATTTAAGTACGGATCCAAAAACCTTTGTCTCTCTTTGTGTATTTGTGCATGCATGTGTGTGTGTGACTGTGTGTTTGTGCTTGCATGTGCTTGCATGCTTGACTGCACATGTGACTTGAACAAACGCCAACACTGGTGGCCCTGTCTGTTTGTCCCATGCAGACGTTCTGTGAGTGTATGCCCAGCTCCTCCCAGCTCAAACATCGCTGGTCAGACTCAGAAACAGCCAGGGAGACCCCGGCCAAGGTAAGGCCCTGTCACCACGACGTCCTGCATACCCACTAACACATGCTTTTGTTTCATGCATTATATTCAAATGACATATTTAGTGATAGCTACGCTTTGAGGCGTTATTGTAATGAATGTGTCATACAAAGATATATTTGCTTTAACAGGGAATTACCCATCCATCCATTTTTTGTAACCACTTATGCTTATTTGAAGCCTATCCCATCTGGCACTGGGCAAGAGGCAGGGTACATCCTGGACAAGGACATTGGGCATGAGGCAGGATACATCATAGACAAGTGGCCAGTTCATCACATGGAGACAAACTACCATTCAAGCTCACATTCATATGGGCTATTTAGAGTCACCAATTAATCTATTACCTGGAAGCCAAAGTACCCGGAGACAGCCCATACAGACACGGGGAGGGGAACCAGAAACCTTCTGTGAGGCTAATTTTTGCACCACCAAAAACATAAATAATAATAATAATAATAACATTAAGAAAATTAGATTAACTAACTGAGTTTGGATTTGAACTGTCAAACTGCTCATTATAGGTTGGTATAGGTTTCAGAAAAGTGGATACATGTAAATGGATATGATGCAACCCTAACCCTGGATATAGAAGCCCTTTATTACTCCCAATATATGCGGATGCATATATAATGTATATTGTATGTCCTCTTGTATATATATTTCCACACTATACACACTTTGCTTGGTTCCTTGCTCACCTGTGGAGAGGATTTAGGTTTCGTTGACAACGATTTTCATCACAATCCGATTTCTCGCCGCTTCGGTGATCGCGGCGCGAAGGATTATTGCATATTACACATCAAATTTTACCACAGAGCAGCCGCCATGGCACAACCTCAGCTCAAGTACCGAAGCACACAAGAATTAGACAGGATTAGGCCCTGCGGATTCTTTCAACTGAGCGCAGTGATCATGGCTGCATGAGGAAAAAGGGGAGCTTGATTGCGTGGCAGAATTTGGGGAGATGCCGTGCGCTGAATACAGATGTGTTCCTCAAGATGTAGGTAAATGAAACGGCAGAGGAATGAGTGGAAATGTTCTAATGCTCAAGGTTTGCTATGCATGTGTGTGCCAATTCGTCATTGAAAGATGTCGCGATGGGCGATAGTTGGGTAGTATCAATGTGAAATTCCTCGTGTACACATCAGTGTTAGAATATATCCATGTGAGTATATATTTGTGTTTGAGCAGGGGACAGTGAGCCAGAGAAAGAGAGAGAGAGAGAGAGCTTGCAAGGCTCCTGCTGCTTTCCTGCTTATCTAATGAGCAGACAAAGCCTTTCGTCCAAGAACTGTCTGCCAGTGCTCCTGCGTGGGAGGACAACATCATTTTCATAAAGAGGAATTCTCTCTCATTCTCTGCCTCTCCTTCTCCGTCTATCCATCAGAATTCCCCTGTCGTCCTCTCAAATCCTGTGGCGTGGCATGAGTAGAGACGGGAGCGGATCTGAAAGTCAGCCACTAATTACAGAGTGGCCTCCTGCTGCGAGATTGAGAGAGTCATTTACAAAAAAACTGTGTTAAGAGGCCGCTCGCGGTGTCATTACCCTCGTACAACTCTTGAGCTGAGTTGAGAGATCGTGTATTCAGCCGGGACGTGAAGCAGGTTGCGGTTGCATTTTATTTTTATTGACCATATAAAAAAAACAACGACAAATAAGGCAGCGAAATCTCCACTGCTCACCGCCATGCTGACTTATTCTTCTTTCAATCCAGTCTCTCTGACTTCATGTCAGTGTGAAATAGAGAAGCTGGGCCATAACATAAATACAATTGTAGCTTTGAAGTACAAATTTCTATCTTAAGTGACCAAAATGTACCAATGAACAAACAGTATAAGCATTTTTTTTTTTGCTGTCTATGAAATGTGCATATTGTCTTCCGTCCACCGTCAGCATTTAGAATCTTACTGACCAACGAAAAGATGTTTGCTACGTCATGGGCGCAGGGTAGAGAAAAGAAGGATAGCTGTGAGCCAAGGATGGACACAACAAGCTCTGTGATCTCTCCTGTCTGAGTCAGACTGACGTGCAAACATCAGATGTCAGATGGCCATTAGCCTAGATCACGCTGATGTCCATCTGAAACAGTAAAATAGCTTTGATTGGGGCAGTGTGCTGTGTGGACACATGAAGGACGGCCTTGCTGTTGATAATTTACTAGCCGAGGTGGACATAAACAGGAGCGCCGAGGCTTGGAACCACCCACACATCATCAGAACCAAATAAAGCAAAACACATATACAGTATATATATATAACATAACTGTTTTCAGTACAGTAATGATTTGTTGCGTGCTGTTCCCCCTGTGCCACCATGTGCCATAAACAATGTGTAACCGTCCTTCAGTTAGTCCTATTATTGGTACCAAACTGTACTTTAACCTATCAGAAAGTACTTTATACCTTGTGGCTCACGGTTAACATTTGGGGACATCATTATGTGCCTATTACAGTATATTTGTGAAAATGCACAGTTCCCGTGTGTGTGTGTGTGTGTGTGTATTTTTCAGTGTGCAGATGTCTGTCAGCCTCGTGTGTGTCTCACTGTCAGCTTAACAGGGGCCATCGTATATCTCCTCCACGTTAAGTTAACAATCAGTATGCTAGCAATGAATATTTAGTGCAGTGCCAATGATGGCTTCCACTGATGTCTTGGCCCGCTGGCGATAGAGCTCAGTGAAACAGTTCTAATGTTACATTGCAGCCATTCTGCAGTGTGAGGCCATTATACACATTATGTACAGCACAGACATCCTGCGACACACACACACGCACACACACAGCCTAGCTCAGTCACACAGTAACAATAACTCGGCTGCACCTGCATTCAAACACACAAAGGAATAAAAAAAAAAATAACAGTTTGACATGCAAAGAGAGATTTCATAGTGCAGTCAGGTCTACATGTCGAGTTAGAGCAAGGAGACAAAAAAAAAATGTTACATGCGGCAATACTCCCCTGGAGCTCTTTTCTGTGATGATGTATTTGGGTGGAAAAAACACAAAAAAGCAGCAACGTTCTGACAAAGTAATGCTCCAGTTATTTATTTCTTTATTTTCCAGCCTTGCATGTGCTTGCCTGTGCTCGGCAGAAGCGGCCGTGTGCAAATGATGTGCATCCAGTACGTGTACGTGCATGTACATGGGAAATTTAAGTGGCATTAATGTATGTCGGGCTGTCTGCGCGCGGCACGTTTGTGTATGTACGTACAGTATATCGAGTGTGCATGCATGTTCACATAGCATCAAACACATTGGGACAAATAGAGCCTGGAGGCAGTTTGCTTTGTTGCTCTGTGGCGTCCAAAGTAATGTTTGCCTCCACAGAAGAAAACAATAATGCATGAATTGAATCAATGTACTCGGCGCTTTTTATATTTCATGAGTAAAAAAATAAATAAATAAAAACAACAAAATATGCAATATGTGTTGAAGAAATTTTCCAATCGCCCTCTCAGAAATGGTTTTGCTCCTCTCCAGGATAATAAAAAAAAAGACGCATTCTTGTTGTGTAGGTTGGTCAGCTTGTCTTCTGAGATTTCTAATCTACTGCATTCATTTACTGTCTTAATCACTAGATCCACGTTGGCTTGTTGTTTGTCTTGTTTGATTTGTTCGAATCACCATCTGGGCATCCAGCAGGGACAAGCCATAGGAACATTCGCTCACATTTAACCAAGGAGGCGCAGAGAAAAAAATCATGCTTAGGACTCGTTTTGTGTCAACAGTTCGACACTATGTGGGCTGTAGATCACATGCACACTTGTTGTGCTCTGATATCAGATTTCAGCCACCGCATGGACAAGTTGTCTGGGGGGGTTACAACTTTTTTATATCTTCTGCCTAAAGACAGCGGATGGGAGTATTTCCTGGACAACACAATTGATTTTCTTCACATTAAAGAAACCATAAACCTCTCTCGTAAAGCAGACCATTAGCTGTCTATTAGTGTGCTTCACTGTGCTTGTACAGCCGATTTACATATTAATGAGCTTGCACTCACTCACACTTTTACATACATACAAACAGTCAACACACACACACACACCTACCCACATATTCTCAAAGAGAGAACATCCCCCGGTGCCGAAATAAAAATCGGTAAGAGATCACTTGCTGATTCATTTGGAGGAAGATATGGGGGAGCTAGGCATTGTTAATCATAGGTGGCCCACATTACTTTCTCCAATCTGTTGCTAGTTCTCTTGACCTGAGTGGAAAAATGGAGCCAGATCATAAAGGGCCATCATACAAACCTTTTATTGTCTAGTTAATGGAGACTATGTTACTGGTAGAGGTCTGCCCTTTTCCTCTAAGAGGATTCTACTCTCTGTTCGTTCATTTCCATGCGATTGGCTGTCTGAGACTCTTTCGTTTTACTTTCTCTTCCTGGCTTCCATTGGTTCAGGTTTTTTATTGTTTCCCTTCCTGTCTCAGAAATGGAAAGACAGAACATCGGTGCCTTGACCGTACGTTTCCCAGAAGTGTCTCAGGCTATCGTCATCTATACTGCACCATCACTGCTCTGATGATGTGATGGCTTTTTTTGTTTGTTTGTTAGTTTGTCTTTGATTTTCAAGAAAACTGTCAGTTGACAGAATCTACATAGCTGCTACATAAATCATTAAAAACTACATTTTGACAGATGGAAATATGGTAACGTCGCTGAATCAGTGCCGTACAAAATAGCTACAGTGATGGGTGAAAGTCGTTGCTTCTTCTTTGACTAAGGCCGTGTTTTGCCATAAGTTTTGGTGTTCTAGCAACTGTGATCCTAAAACTTACTTTTCTTCTTCTTTCCTTCCTCATCCCCCCCCCCCTCCCTCCTTTCTTCCTTCCTTCCTACTCACAGAGGATGAGCTGCAGCTACCTGCTTTGCACTATCCTGCTCTTTGTGGCTGTATTGCTAGCTGTCACTGTCACTGGCACCATCCTTTTTATGAACCACTACCAGGCGCCACCCATGTCTGATGGCCTACCCCACATCTCTACCAATCAGGATGAAGCCAATGCCCTGGTCACCGTCGAGAGAGGTGACGGTTCTCGCATCAACATCTTCATCGACCCCAACTGTCCTGACTACAACAGTAACTTTTTGCGCCTGGAGGGTGTGCAGACGTCACTTCTCCACTCGCTAACCGACCACGACTCTGACCTGAAGTCAGTGAAAGGCCAGGATCGGGCTCTCCTTGTCAATCTGGCTGAGGAGGTGGCCAAGCTGTCAGCCCACGCGGGCCAACTGAAAATGGACTATGAATCCTTACGCAGGGGTCAAGGCAGCCTGGGGCAAGACCTTAACACGCTGCAGACGGAGCAGGGACGCCTCATACAGGTGAGACACATCCGCGTAAACATGCATACACAAACAGTATGAATGCCACAGACACAGTCTACATGCAGTGTTATTGTAAGGTCATAGAGAATACACCATCCAGGTCAGAGTAATAAGTGAGGCACAATATAACACAGAAACGAAGGTGATAATGAAGTTGCAGCTGTATCTATTCTTGCAGTTTGTTTGCAGTTGCTACGGCCGCCATAAAAATAACGTGTAAAGATTAACATGTGAGTGCATCACATAATTATTATGAAAATACAACTGCCTAACAAGGCAGGTAATGGTTCAAACCCCAACCCAGTTGACTCGTAGTCCACGGCTGGATCTGCGGTCTATGTATTTTGAATGTAAAACCTTGATATTCTTTTAGATTTGCCCCAGAAATATAGTGGAGTTGAAGTATGAAGTAGAGTGAAAATACTCAAGTACAAGTGGCTGTTTAGATGTAAAAGTTGTGTACCGTAAGTTATAGACTGTTCATTCAGTACAAATGGATATTTTGTGAAGAAAAACAATGCAAAAGGTTTTGTTTGTGAGGTTCTTTGGCTTTTATGACTGAACATAAGGATGATTGGTCGTGCAGTAAAATCAGATGAACTGAATCCAGTGTGCAAGACTCACTACTGAAGTCATGGCTTTAAGTACTGTACAGAGTCACTCAAGGACTGGATTGCGAAACACCTATCAATATGTATTGATTGAAACCACCTTAAGATGTGTGACAGCTCATTTGACTTGAGGATTTTCGCTTGGGTTGTCGCCTGGCCTTATTTAGTCCCGTCCTTTTCCTGACTGCAAAATCAAAACACCATCATACGCTAATCAAATGCCAACTTGAGCATGTTAATTTATCTGTACAAGCACTTATGTGTACAAGCGCAGTAACGGCTTGATCAAAGTGCAAATAGGGTTCATGTTCCGCTCAGTATAACTCATTCAGTCTGGTGTTTGAAGATCAGGTCACAGGGGAAGGAATGCCCATCATGATTCAAGAAACAGAATAAGTTGCACATTAATTCAATAAGACAACATAATGTTTCCCTAGATGTGAAAGACAGACTCTGCGTCGGACGAAAACATAATTAGACCCCCTTTAGTTTCGCATTGTCCACATTGATTTATTGACAATGCATTTCCTAAATGTGCATGGAAAATCTTCACACTACATGCTCTTTTAATTTTGGCCCATCATCTGTAAATAGATTTCATAGCTGCCAGCCATACAGCTCAAGCAACTGAATGCATTAGGCTTCTGCCAATCCTTTCTTTAAGCCAGACCTCTTTAGCTCAAGGTTCAACACTGTTTAGAGATCACTCAAAGCTCATTGGACTGCCTCCTTGGGCTATGAAACCATGGTTACTGATCGGTAGCTCAGTTGAAGCTGAATGAGGGACTGTCCCTTTACTGCTGTTATTGTGGTGTAGGTGGCATGGTGCAGTGGGCACTAAGGCTAAGTGGAGGTGGTGCTGGCAGCCCAGACACTCCAGGTGATTGATTTCCTCTTCGGAGGCAAGGCATGTGGTGTGCACATCCGCTGTTTCTGCTTGACACCATAGTGCGACTGTGTGATCTATGGGCCACCTGTGGCCAGGACTTCTGATTTATACGATGACACAGAGCTGACTGTGCCAGTGTTAGTAATAGCTCAGTGTGCACCGCAGCCCCCTGAAGAACAGTTTCACCCTCCCTTATAGAGAGAAACCCTTCAAAATGCCCCTGAGGAGATAAGCAGGAGAATCTGATTGCAGTGGGTTTAGGACCAATGTGTTTTGATTTTTCACAAACTGACATATTCATTTTTCACACTGACTGCTTGCTGCCTTAAATAGAAAGGCACGTCAAAGCACATCCATTTGCATACTGAATCCCGCTGATGTGAAAGACCAGAAAAATATGATATGATGTAATAATAAAACTGATGGTTAAGTTTCAGAGTGACAGACAAGGTCGAGTATCTTTGGTCTAAATCAAAACTCTCATATGATAGTTTTTTTTTTTCCCCTAGCAGTAACCTTCGTGGCTGTGAGGTGAAGCCTCAAAATCTGCAATTCCTCAAACAGCCACTAGAGGCTGGCTACAGACATATTCCATCTTTATAAGCTGAAATGAACAGAAATGAACATCTTAACAGTCTGGTGCAAAAAAAAACTGTTTTGGTCACTATGGCTATTTTCAATGTGTGTCGTTTTTCTGTACACAATTCACAATAATTTAAATATCCATATCTAAATATGGCAACGCATTCCATTTGAAATCAGCACTGTAAAGTATGTCTCTCATATTTTCAATCATGACTTCATTTTCCCTTTTCTTACTCTTGTAACTGGTCACTGCAGAACTCTTGCATTATTTTAAACTTTAAATTTTTTATCATACGTCAGTGTCATTTTGTCAGTGTCTTTCCTTCGCCTCACTGCTGAATATTAGAGGTGCAGGAATTGAACCCTTGGGGGCTGTGTATGACTTCACACACATCACCTCAGATTTATGATTTCTTGGTACAACCTAAACCGAGGACTGCACCAGATAACCTATTTTTCAATATTAAGACAAGTGTCATTTAGTACCTTCATTAGTGCTGTCTCTGTGCTACGAGTTTGCCATGAGACAGATTAAATAACAGTCAGAGAAGACACAGACACACATAACCAAACCACCTCTAACAGACATTATTCATCTGTCACCGCCTTACAAAGCAATAAACTCCCTGACATTTGCCTTTGCCTCACTGACATACTTGTATGTCAAAGTCTAAAAAAATTAAGCGTGTGCTATTTGCTTTGCTATTTGTTGACAGTACCAGAACTGTGTCGCACTACTTACCAAGAGGGGAATGAGCTCAGCATCCCAGTTTATGTAAATTCAACAGAAAATCCTCATATGACTGTGTTGTTACTGTCTCTGCAGTGGCTCTCAGGTTACTGTCTCCTTGTACCTTTCTCATGCCAGCAAGTACAAACTTTTGTCAGTAGCATAAATTACATTAGAAGTTGTTAATGTATTTTTTTTTTTAGCTCTGACCAGCAGTGGCAGCTCCGTTCACAGGCATTGTAGACAACCATGTATAAAGCCTATCGGCTGGGGTGAGCGTCAAGGTTTTTATGGCCTGCACTCAGGCACCTCTTCAACATAAAAAGTATTGGATGACTATATTCCCCATAGCAGAAGGTCTGACTGACATGAAACGCAGTTCACATTTTCAACTGACTTGACATTCAGTTTTCCACAATGTCTGACTGCAAAAAGACCGCAAGGAGGTAAGGACTGCGAGGCTGTATGACTTACTGATTTCCTTGAACCACAGGTCACAGTTTAAACTGAATTATGGGCCTGTGGAATATTAATGTTTTGGACAAGTGACACCCACAACCTCTGCTAAGGATCTAGGGGCAAACCTCTGCTGTAGAATAGAAAACCATATTGCCTCGAGATGTTCATTCTGTTCAACGTAAAGTCCTTTGGAGCCTTGAAAAAGTAGAAATTCGTAGAGCGTTTGTTGCAGCTATTTCAGGCAGAGCATGTGAAACAGATAATGTACAATAAAAAGTGTACAATGATAAAAGTCACATAAAATATGGGAACCTAATTCAATTAAGCAAATGGGTAGCTTCAAAGATGCAGCCAGCTGGCCAATTCAAAGGAATAAAGAAAAGCAGCGAGGAGGGTCCAAACCACTGTCATTAGAACAATGCAAATGTAAATATAGTGGATACAGCAGTTTTGGGGAGGTACAAAGGTACTTAATTATAGACAAAACACGTTATCTTCTAATTACAGAGAAATATAACAACAATAAGCCATTTGTCTACAACAGGAGCATTAGGCTTTAGAGACTGCAAAAATAAATGAGAGGAAATGAATGTTATCTTTGTTTGGTATAATGATATTATGGGAACAAAGAATGCGGCACAATTATACAGTATATGTTGTATGTCGAGGCGGTGATGCAAACAAATAAAGGAGGGACTGCTGCTCAAGTGAGACATATGGCCGGCAAGTGCGCAGAAACATTAAAGGGCCATCCCACCACTTCATTTCATTAATCATGATTTAATTGCACAGTTGGACTCTTTGCCTCCCACCTCTACACTAAAGCACACATGGACAAAATCAAAAGCCTGATCAGAGATCAGAGACTCTGTATGATATGAACCTGATTTGCTATGAAAACATTCCCTTTATGCGCGGCGCTTCTGTCCATCATCGGGGTCATCTTTTATTCATTGTTTCGTTGCTTCAGAGGCCTCTTATATGTTGAGGATCTCTCGCTGTTTGAACAGACGGATGAGGGCGAGGCGCTAACATTTATGTGACACTTTATGCAGTAAGTTAATATTTATTAACAGCCCCTTTAAGTACAGCTGTTATTTTCTTTATGCACTCATGCACGTCTTTTAGGATGAAAGGTTACTGAAGTGCGCGAATAGGGAATATGGAAACTCCAGCCCCGCTCGGCTGTAGCTCGCTGGCACCGAAGAAACAACACACAAGAAAAACAATTAGCCACCGAGACACTCTTGAGGAGGAGGCGGAGTCAGATGAAGATGTGCATCTGCATCACAGCTGTCAGAAGATGAAAAAAAAAAAGATGGGGAGTTCTCTAAACAGGATGCGAGGATCTGAGCAGAGAGGTGGCTCAGAGCTACACGGCTGGCAGAGTGCAACACAATAACAAAGGATGAGGTTAACAGACAGCTTGACTGTACCCCGTGGACAAGTGATATCAACACTGGGAATTTATTTTTCTAAGTCAGCATCTGGAAGCAGATTTATTTCTGTGATTTTTTCCTGCAGGGCTGCAAGAAACGATTATCTTCATTATTGATTAACTTGCTGGATATCTTCTCGGTTAATCAATCACTTGTTTAGTCTGGGAGATGAAAAACAGTGTGAAAGTGGATATGACTGTTTCTCAAAGGCCAGAATGATATATTTGCTTGTTTGGTCCAACCAACAGCCCCAAAATCTAAGATATTCCATTTACAATGATAAAAAGCGAGAAAACGGTCCATCCTCACACTGAAGAAATGACTGAAACAGAAAATAAATTGCTCTAACACCCTTAGTGACTTTTCAGGGTATTTCTAAAAGAAAGAGAACCACCATCAGCATGAATTCTAGCATATGTCTGCCAGTCCGCTCAAAGCACAAGATTTGTCGGGAGTTCAGCAAAGTACAGAAGTTTTGAAGTTTTTTCTCATTACATTTCAAAACCTATTCGTTACTTGGATGTATAAGTGAAGTCATGGAATAGTACAAATGTGCTTGAGGGTTTAAATTATTTTCAACTTGCAATAGCTGCAGTCAAGTGTAAAGAGAGCTCCCTCTCGATGGCTCCTCTCGCTTCTCCCATTTGCTCCTCCAGGCTGCAGTTGACTGGACAGCCGCTGTATGTGAGGTGAAGGTGTCATATTTGGCAGATGGTGAATGAATGACTTTTTTTTTTAATCTTCCCGGCTCCAGCCTTTTAACTCCTGACTTCACCCCACAGGGAACATGTCTCTACCTTATGGAACAGCTAATGAAGGCCAACAACCTTTGTTGAGTGTTTTAACAAAAAGATTAAATCCTTCTTATTTAATACAGTTTAGTTTAGACGCGTCCGACAAGCATCAAAACAAAACAGATTTAAGCCACAGCAACAGTAAAGAAAACTTGATTTTATGCACTGCACATTATCGTGCAAATCATGTTGAGGTTTAAAAAGGGACCTTTTTGAAAACGTTAATCTAACCCCTTGCAGTCTGCCACAGATGTGCAAAAAAGAACCCCACTCAAACACAGCTCCTTGTGTTACCGCTGTCTAATGAGAGCTAATTACACCGTGATCCTAACTGATGTGTCAGTCAAGGCTTAGAATTAAGACTCCTCTGCTTTTGTCTCTGCCTTTAAACGCGCGCACGCTAACAAACATAGAGTGTGTGATGAAACTACAGCACTGAAAGGAGTGTCAGATCTGCACGCGAGAAAGAGCGGACTCATTTATTAAGCAGCGTTAAAAGCTTTGGAAGTTTTTGCCCCTCCGCACGTACACGCAGTGAACAATGATACACTCACCGAGCAGAAAACGCAGTTATCTTTGCTTCATCCGGCCTAGCTGCTTCTCACAGTGGGTCGTTTCCATAGCGCGTATGCATGCGTGTGGTGTTCTTTGTGCTTACATTTGGGCATGTACGTAAATGCGTTGTTTATGTCTGTATGTGTGGGTTAAAGCCCCGGTGTCCGTGTAATATGATTGCAGTGCAGCTTTTTGTGCCTCAGAGGTATGTTGCATAGTTATTGAGGCCAGGGAAAGGCCGCTGGGGTTTCTTTGTAATGCAGTTTTAACACCTGAATATAGCAGCACAGACATACCTTTGATAGAAGACTCTGAGCCCCTTATATATGACTTTGAGCACTGCAGGTCTACATGAGCGTGTGTGGATGTGAGAGAGCGTAGCAAGATGAAAGAAAAGGAGTGAGAGAGTTTGTGTGAGCATGAAGAAGTGCAAGCATATTTCTCCTACTTCCAAAAGCATGTGTGTGTGTGCATATGGGGCCCCAACACCTGGCTGTGCATAGGTGTTGGCCAACTAGGGCGCTATGTGAAAACGACCTTTCTGCAATGAACAGCACACAAAGGGCTGCAGGTAAGGAAGTGACTACAGCAGATCAGAGAGGTTACCCTGCTCTCTGCTAGGCTTAGCACGCACATTCATCACCAGCCTTCCCACAGGGCTCTTTGTGTTTCACAGCATTCGCCTGGGTGCATTATGGGATAGGGTACCATGTGGTGTCTTTGCTACACGGGGCAGTCTTTGCACCTGTGCCTTTCCAAAGGTCCCTAAAGGACTATAATCCACCAGTGGTTATATACTTTATGTTTTAGCCCATTAACTACAAAATGAGTAAAAGATATATTAGTACCATTTTCCAAAGAATACCAAAACTTTTTTGGTTTTTATTTTATACGCAACATTTTTTCTTCTCCACCCAGTTTTTTTTTTTTTTCAAGTCACATTGTCCTCACATGGTCATGCAGTCAAGACTACTGTGAAATCTGCCCTTGCTGGCGTGTTCAAGGATGTTCTGACATCTGAGTTGGCTGCTACACCCACAAGCTATTAACACAAGTTAAAACCAAAAGACATACAGTACGTTACGCAACCGGCATGGCGAAGCACGTCGTCACTTTTTTTTATGTTCTTAAAGACTTGGCGGCACCTCACTCGGTAGATCAAAGGTAGAACATCCTTTGGATTATTTATTGTGAAGTCATAATCCTTAAGATACCTGTTCTGGTTGATTTGGCAACACCTGTGCATACTGGCGATAACACTAAGAACCTCTTAATACAAGTCCTGGAGATACTTTTCAAAATGATGCGGTTATTGATGGCCAGGGGCAAGAAACATACTTTGAGCAGCTACTCCATGTGAAATAAAGCTACATTTCCCTTGCAGGCAAGTCATGATGAAACCTTTGAGTCATAAGTAGTATGAGATGTTTGCTTTTTTTATTGTTCTCTGAACTTTGATTTTACCGACACATACAGGTGATGCTGAAAACAGTCCTAACTTTTTGACTGGAGTAGATATGTTAACCGATACAACTTCAGATGCAGCAGGCCATGACCAATTTGCATGCCAAGGCAAACTTGACACTTGATCACCTCGAAAAGCAGCGCACAATACTCATCACGGAGTCACAACGCATCAGCAGCAGATCAAATACGCTACTTCAAAGACCAGAGGGAGAGCGAGAGCATGAAACAGCCGAAGCCACACCAAACGCAACACAAGTCAGCACAGTTTCCAAATCGACCCAATTATTAAAAATATATTCAGAGTCACCATTTGACGTTTTCCAAGCGGCACAGTCTGCCGCTTGTCACTGCTGAAAAATGATCCAGCATGTTGCGCCTCTTCTGTCCGAGGACGTTGGAGAACAAATCCATCCATTACGACAACAATTTCCCAACTTGCTTAACTAATTCAGCGTACTAATTTTAGCCCGTAGAAAATACCACTTCTATTCTCCAAGGTGTAATCGCATGAGCGATGTGGCGATGTGTAACAGAGTGGAACTTCCCCACTGATCTCTGGACAGTGAAAGCCTAATTAGCCTACATTAAATACCAATGCTGGGATAGTGAATGGCAGATTTGCTCAGCTCACTGTTTGGTGCTGACAGCACATATGAGGATGTTGTGCTTGTGAAGTGGATTACTTTTTCTATGGTAATTTCAGCCTCTTAATAGCACCGCCTATGTGTTTCCTCTACAAAATGCCCGGGACCGGCTGCTCTGATCTTGCAGTCATTACATGACTTATGCAAAAATGATGTGTAATATATGCCTGTGTCAGCTCTTGCCTTGCAAATCGTGTCCAGCGTGTGCATGCATAGTTTACTGCGTATCAAATGCCATTCGATTCCAGTGCAGGAGTGAGTGCAGGAGGCTTCACCACTCACAATTCAAACTACTAGATAGAAAGGTAACTGCCTGTCTGGGCGATTGTACAAACCTTGGCTGACTTTGGGAAATGGTCAGAAGTAATCTAACGCATATACAGCTTTTAGTTCTTTTGCTACACACCTACAGATTTGCTGTAATTTCATTGTTAATGAATGTCAATTTAATGTGTACTTTCCTGTCCCGCTCTGTGTGTGTGTTGCAGCTGCTGTCGGACAGCCAGATCAACATGGTGAAGGTAGTGAACTCAGTGAGTGATGCTCTTAACGCCATGCAGAAGGAGAACGTAGGCTTGAAGGCACGTGTCAAGGCTGACTTGCAGAGGGCACCAGTCAGAGGGGCCCGTCTCAAGGGCTGCTCCAATGGTAAGAGAAATGAGGCGCGGCTTCACTATCTGTACCTGTCTAGCAAGATTACATTTCTACACTCGTCTCTCTGATATTTAGTTTGTCCTTATGTCTCTATATCTAATTCATACATCACTTGGCTACCTATATGTTTGACCTCCTGCCACTGTATTCTCCTCCTCGGTGTCATGATCCCACCTTGTGTAAGCCCGACTCCATTAGCCTGTAAAATTATATTCCAGTGTGGTCCGTCTGTCATCCATCTTACCACATATTCATTCAACCCGACCCCGCCTGGTGATATCAGTGTGTTTCCCTGGGCTACATCTCATCCACATTATCCAGTGGCCTTGGTTGAGATGTGGGATTTTTTTTTTCGACTGTACATGAGAAATGACTTGCATGTCCACCGGGCTGTGTTGCACAGAGGCAGAGAAAGGCCCGAGGCATCATCCCATTGGAAGGCTTTTAACCAAGCTCAGTATACCCTATGGCATTCCCCTGTTGGACATGCCTCGCACAGGTAGTCAAGGAGCACAGAGTGAAGACTGCTCGTGCATACAGCATACAATAACAGAATAAGAGCGGCACGACTGGAGAATGTAGTAGATGTCTTATAAATCTGCAAGCGTGAGAGCATGTCCGCGTGCTCTGAGCGTAGAAAGAGCAGAAGCATGAAAGAGTTATATCTTCAAGCTTCCTATATTACTTTTGCTCTTAGGAGCTGAACCTGTTTCCATGAGCCATGTTTTATTAATATCCTATTTTACTGTTTCATCCCGCGACATCAACAGCCTAATTGATGCAATTAGCTGACACACCTGCTATCGCTCTGCTGCTGTTTCCTGAGATTCCTACCGACTTGGACGGATGTGCCTTATCAGGATTATATGCTCTGACTGTCATCTTTGGATCAGTGGTACAATACAGATCTTTTTGAGCCAAACTATGATTTTGAACTCAGATGTTTCTAATGCTCCAGTTCTGTATTTATTTCATCATGCTGTCTGATGAAAACCACATATGTCAGAGATCAGAAGGATCTTTTTTTCTCAGACAGATCTTCCAAAGAAAACCTTAAACACTGTAATGAAACACATTTAGCACCGTCTATGTTTACTTAGTTAGTCATCAGTGAACCGTTAACAAATTTACGTGTACACCACATAACACGCTGGCCTAAGTGAAGCTATTTTAATATTTGAAATTGAAATCTGCATCACCACGCTAATGGCCATGACGCTGATGTTTGTGCGTCAGTCTGACTCAGTTCAGAGGGACCACAGAGCTTGTCATTTATCCTTGGCTTGAAAATTAAAATGTAATTTAACCAAAGCTATCCTCCCTCTGTCTATTCTACATACAGTCAGTCCGTCATTGGTCAACAAGATTCTAATAAGATCAGTTTTGACCATAGATGGAAGAGAATATGCAGATTCCATATGTAGAAGAAAGTGAAACATTATCAAGTGGAGGTGCACGCAGAGACAATATAACATATTGTACAATAAAGTAACAGACATGTTACATACATATAAAGTCAGATCTGTAAGATGAGACCAGCCAAGACAAGAAACACAAATGAAGTGTTTCAAAAAAAATCTTTGATTAAAAACAATGAATTATCTAAAAGGCTGAAAAGTAACATTTTTGGAGATACGTGGTTTCCATAGGACAGCACAGACCGGTTGAAGCGCTGTCCATGGTGCTGAATATTCCCCCCTCAGTTTCCACTTTCCAAAGGTTTGTTGCCTTAAGCAAATAATCTGAAGCAATCAGCAAACAGATACTTGTAACACACTTCTGGGTGGCAATAAATGAATAAATCATTTGATAGAGAAGTCATCCCTTAGATCTCTCACAGTAGGTATGAAAGCTCAATTGTGGAATTATTTCTTCAAGCTTTATTTTAATTTGATGTCTCGTGGCTGTATATTAATTGTAGCGGCGAAAGAGGCAGAAACAATATTGTTCCCCACTGCTATGGGAGTCATTAGTCAATTTATGAGCTGCATAGCATTTCCCCCCACTGTATGCACATTGTTTAGGGGAGAACACAGCTACAAGAACACTTTACAATATGATGCAATGAGATGTGTAGTAATGTCACTGTTCTGAAAAACCCTAAAGAAAGAAATGAATATTACAAGTTGATATTACAGGATTATTGTTTTGCATTTCATGAGATTACACACGTGTTGTGGTTATTATATTTATTAGGGGAAGTGTCTGTAATGAGGGGTAATTATATACGAGCTCCATGTTTTTTCAAAATCCATTCCTGTGTAACATGGTGAAGTCAGCATCCAGTACAAGGCGGCAATAAAGATTACATCAACCCTGCTGTGCTTGGTGGAGTACAGCTCTACGGCCGTTCCTGTTTTATTATTTCATACGGATGCTTCTGGAAACAGGTGTCCAGTTCAGTCAACTGTCTGTCAGGGATTACAGCTCATTATTATTATTATTATTTTCCAACATGAGCCATTCCCTCATTTAAATGGGGAAGAAGTCCAATGTGTTTGCCAAAACCAATCAAGTGTCAGCAAGTTTTTACTCATCAAAGTTCAGAGCAAAAATAAAAATGCACATAAATGATTGAGATGATAATCTTTTGGGGCATATGGGGTTACTGAAATATGCAGACCATTTCATTAGCCGTCATACGAAGCATTCAAGGCCTTCCCCTTGACTGATATGTTTTTTAATATTCATAAAACAGCAGCAATTCTGCCCTCACAACTGACATACCTGACCTGACATGTCATTATACTGTCCGGACTTATACAGACAAGTGGACATAGCAGCCTAACATTAAAATGGCTTTTATTTGCTTTTGCCTTTTATATACACCTAGGCGTTATAAATTTAAATGAATATATTATTATTATTAATTATCTATTCATATTTTTGCAATACTTCTTACATTGCCACTTAAAATGTTGGTATGTTTCATGTAGATAAGCACAGGGTGATTCACATTGTCCCACTTAAAGAGATCCTGAAGCTACCAATGATGTAAATATCATTGGTAAAGCTACAACTAATTGATTAACCGGCCCCAAGGTCCAGCATCATTGGCCAGTGCTTCGCATATCCCATATCCAAGGTTTCTATGGATTCTATGGAATCACCTCTACACAGGTGCAGAATGATATAATATAATAATAAATGTATAGAAAGCCATAAAAAACACCCGTAATGGGGAAAAAATGACAACAAAAGAAACAGTGGGTTAAGGATTCGCTCAGTGTCATATGTACACACACACACACACACACACACACACATATATATATACCACCACCTTGAAATGTAGCTCTATGCAGGCTTCTACTCCTTTTGCTCCTCAGAGCAACAGTCAGGACAAACAACAACAAAGCAGCCAGCGGCAAGTCAGTGCTTTTGTGGAGCACAGCCTTGACATTTTATCAAAGCCATCAACGCTGAACCGGAGAGCAGCTACAAAAACCATGAAAACATTTTCTCTAAATGCCCATGCACAGCATATTTATCATGCAATACATCCTTGTTTTTATTATTACGACATCCATGTGTGGGTTAGCTCGCTTTGGGCTATGTGTTTAGGAATCACAAATCATATTAGCTGTTAGCATTTTGGTGTTCAGCAAAAACAAATGCATTAAACACGTGACATACGTGAATACATACATTTATTGACATGTCAGTTATGCAGCACGATGAAATGAATAAATAATAAACTGTATACACACAAACACAGCAGCATCATTTCCATACTGTACGTCTGCACAGGTGTGCACATGTATGCTGAGGTATGGACACGGCCATGGATACCCTGCACTGACTGTCGGTCCCACTGTGCCTGTGAATATTTGAAGTACTCATCTCTGTACTGTTTGCATTGGATTCCCATAAGAACATATTAAATTCTCAAAGTTATATGAATCCAAACCTGACAGCAGTGAAGCCCATCTCAGCTCTGACAGTAGCAGGGTTTGTGAGTTGGATGAAACCTCCGCTATAGAAGTCCTGCCTTTCAGTTCGAGGACTGCCTGACTTTGCTGTACTGTTATATAGTGGCTATACAGCTCAATGTCAATTTCTGCAGTCAACAGTAAGCATGCACGTGCAGGTATTGGCATTTGGTAGATTCCTTTATGACGGTTAGATTTGCTGACAGTTTTATAAGTGTTGCATTTTAAAACAAAAGAGACAAAACAGTTGGATGCAGGATAGTGTGCATGGTTGGAAACAACTTCAGTGCTTTCCGCTAGATGAGCAGCGTTTTCTGGAGATGATGCGGTGCATATTAATGAGTTTAGCTCCTATTGTGCAGTGTCTGCAAAGTCAGAGGGACTCGACTTGCATGCCTTAATGCAATTAATTCATTTGTCACTAAACAGATGAGATTCAGAAAAAGGTACTCCTCTAAAAAGGTCCCATCCAACCAAACCATGTTACATCACCAGAAAATCAATGTCTATTGTGACTGATCAGTCCGGCTATATTTTTCTAACTGTCACTAAATCCCATTAAAAGACAAAAATCAACAATAAATGATCCCACGAAGGAGTATTGTCTCTGTATCTAAGGCCTGGTATACTGTAGACTATTACTGTAGACCTCCACTGTCCAAAAACCTCCACTGTTGTTGTTATTAAAAACACATCAATGAGCCAAGCCATTACACTGGGTGACCTGTTTCTGTATTCCCATAAATATAGAATTCCTTTGAGTCAATCCACATCCTGGAGCTATAAATGCTCAATAATGCAGCAGATCCACAGCCAGCAAATGCAGTTTTTACTCCAGTTTGATTCACATTTACTGAAATGAAAAAAACAACAACGACAACCAAAGCAAATACTGTATCTGGCTAGCTCCAGCTTTTTTAGAAAGCACATTTCAGGAGGAACCAGAAAGTTCAGAATGTCGAGTACAGTGAGAAGGACGCACTGATGGCTTTGGTCTTCTGCTGACCTGACAGTCGAGAGTACAGAAAATGGCCAGCTTTATTCTTTAACTGTTAGACTTTTAGGAAAGAGTGTGTACAGTGCTGAAATTATAAAAGAGCAGTGATTTTCAAGTCAGAATCTCTGGACACAGTCAGGAACACCAACAGCAGCAGTTAGCAACAAAATTGCGCTCCATCATGAATAAGTGCCTAAAGGTTGGATTATAAAGGCTCAGCGTCGTAAGTAATGGACTTGAACACGGGACTCAGAGGCAGACAGATTAATGTAAAACTAAGTTCATTGTGTCGGAAATTCAAAACAGTGTTTGGCATCAGTTTATCAGTCATAACTGGACAAGGTAGGCAGGCAAAGGAACCATTTACACCCGACATTAACTTGCAATATGTCCGATATCCTATCTTGATCAGGAAAATGGGACAAAGGGGACACATCATCATATTCTAAGGTAGTCTGGCTCACATAGCTCCATGCAAGCCCAAGCAAGCTCAGTAAACGATGTCCGCAGTAGCAGTTAGACAGAAAGTCGACCCTTACAAGAAAGGATTTAAAACTTAATGATGCCCGTCCGTGGCATTGTTACGCTGACTCGGGATGGTCCAGTTTTCTCCACCAGCCCCGTGAGATTCAGTCACAGTATGGGCAGAATTGAGATAACGAGAATGCTTATCAATATCAGGTGTAACTGCAAAGGCAGGTGGATTATATGTTTACTCTCCACAGGACGTATGGAGATGCAAATCACATGTTAATACCAGGTGTGGACAAAGGCAAGCGGTCTGCAGCGGTCAGGCAGGAACAAATAACAATGCACAACAGACAGTCTGGCAGGGAACTGTGGGAAAGTGGTGCATTTGATGGAGAGCTGATTAGGGGATTGGGAACAGGTGCACAGGTGACCGTGGGAATCAGACGATGAGTGACGCCGACTGAGAACTAATACCTACTGCAGAGCCGGGAGGGAATAACAGGCTCCGAAACGGCAGGAAGAATTAGTGACAGGCACACTGACAACAAGAATGATGCAAGTAATAATATTGTTTTGCCATGGCAGGAGACTTTTTGCCACATCTATCAGAGTATGTTACATGTCGTATAGATGTACCTATCTGTTGAATGAGCTCACTGCTCAGAAAACGCTGCTCAGCTCTGAAGGCGGCACGCTCATAATTGAAAGTTATGGAAGAAAATTAGCACACAATAAATGACCACAAATCAGAATCTGTGTTAAATAGTGTGCAAACAAAGTCGTAAAGAAAACCAGGCCGGAGCAGACCTAGACGAGTAGAGTCCGGTCACGGGGGGTGGTCCTCGGAAGAACAATTTCTCTGCTGTAAGGGATCATTAAACTGAAAAACTTTGAAAGCCCTTGTTATAGAAAACTGAATTCTTAAATAATAATGATGGTCTCTTTCTTTAATGTCCCATGGAACCTCGACAGCTTCAGTTTCCTGTAATGAAAAGAAGAAGTGGGAAATTCTACCATTTATGTGTGATGGTGATGAAAGTCGGAGCTTAGTAGTCGAGGCTCATGTGGAGGAACCGAAAAGATTTGGGGGGATCAAACATCCTATATCATGTGGAGACTGTGAAAAATCTTGAATGGCCTTTTCAAGAACTCCTGGCTGTTTTTAAATTCAGGGGGTTTTGACCCCGGTGGAGGCTGGCATGCATAATCTATGACATTGTCCTCATCGCAGAGTTCCTCTCTTGCTTCCTAGGGAATAGATTTTGTATCCCTTGTGTAATACGGATTCCTCAGACACCGACAAGGGTGCCACTGTTCTGCTCTGCTGTAGCTTACAAGCTGCCTGTCTCTGTCTCTTCTCTTTGGCACTAACTTTTCCTGAATTCTCTCTCCGTCTGTCTGTTATATACTCTCTCCCCTCTTCCTGTCTCTTTATCTGTGCCGCATCCCTCAAATGTATATATCTCATCACTAAGCCATGCTTCTTCCTCTCTGACTGTCCATATGTCTTAGCTTTTCTCCCTTTTCCTACAACTTGTGTTATCTCAAATCTATGTCTCTGTGCTATATATCTGCTTCTTCTCTGCGGCATCACGCTCCGCCCTTCTGTCTTCATTTCGACCTACTTGCGTTCTACCTACTTTCGCGTATTTTATCTTCGCGGCACTTAGACTCTCTTGTCCCACTGTGTCATCTATCAAGCAGCCCATCCATCTTGTCATCTCTCTTTTCTGTGTCTTGTTTTCCACCTCCACGTCGCTCATGTCCTGTTCTTTCCAAGAGCAATTGAGCAAAATAGTTAAAGGAACCGAGCGAGCAGACGCTGTGATTTCACAGCATAAAACCAGAGCCGTTCCTTCATGTTTACTGTACTTATGTGCCTCTCCAGTGCACGGCTGTAGACAGAGTGACAAGTGTTATCCCATGTTCTCTTTATTACTTCAGCGCTTCTCTATTAGACCTCATTTATTTCATGTTTCCCAACTTTCACCTCTCCCTAGGCTCGCGTCCCCGTGACTGCGGTGATCTGTATGCCAGCGGTCAGCGAGAGGATGGCATCTACTCTGTGTTTCCTGTTCACCATCCCGCAGGCTTCCAGGTCTACTGCGACATGACTACAGACGGAGGAGGCTGGACGGTGAGTCAGAGGAAAACAGTCAACACACACACACACACAGACATAAAGCTTTTAATCTGTATGTGTATCTGAAAATGCTGCTGCATTCTCACCAGGGGTATAATCAAGATAAAAAGAGGGAAATTGATGGGAAGTGAAGGCCTCTGCTTTTACAAATGTGTTTTTACTGACTAAATAACACCAAAATAAGAGTGACTGCAACACAAGCTCCAGTCAAATCATCCAGTACATGAGGTCCAACGCCGTTTTTTCTGAGCACCTGCTGTGATTAAAGTTGCACCGCCTTAGGAATCACATGTATCAGTCCAAAAAAAAGATCTCATCAAAGTTTCATCACGGAGGGGAGAGGGGCTCTTAAGTTTCAAGTGGACCTGTTTGAAGACAGCCCATCATTTTTTAAATGTTTTTTTTCCATTTTTCCTCCTTTCTTTAATGAGTCATGTCTAAGTGAGAGTCTCAACAGGTAGAGTGCCGAAAGAAAAATGAGAAAAGACGAGCGAGACAGAGAAAGGTAGTAAAACAAAGCACGGGGAGACTGAAATGCATCCGATGAATCATGGTGACACTTTTTGTTTAGCGGGCTAAGTAAATGCCGCCATAATCGCAAAG
Source organism: Nibea coibor (assembly GCA_023373845.1). Lineage (NCBI taxonomy): Eukaryota > Metazoa > Chordata > Actinopteri > Sciaenidae > Nibea > Nibea coibor. The sequence goes on along the minus strand of CM041720.1, from coordinate 17,684,897 downwards.
GTAGAAATTCAAAACCAAGTGTAAGCTGTTGCCGTGACAACCCATCATAAATCTAATATATGTGCTGATTCTGAGATGTCTTTCCTGATATAAAGACGGGGTGACTTACAGTAGCGTATTGGCAAGGCAAAATGTACAGCCTGCTCGTAAAAACACAGCTTCCATTTTTCAGGCGCAAACCGAGTTGTCATCGTGCTTCAAACCCCCCCCCCCCCCCATTATTGTTGGTGAATGTCTGAGCTGCATATGTTTTGGTTTATAATATTGCATTCTTGTCTTTGGAAAAGAATATTTTCTGAGAGGACGAGAGACAACGTGGGATAAGAGTTTACTGAAGTGTTTTTTTCCTTCTTGATCAAACATGTCAGTTTCCTGGCCTTGCTGAGTTGTTTAAGTGAGACCATATACTAGATGCACTTTGTCTTATGGGAATGAGGGACAGGGAGGTGAACAAACATTGACATGGCGCCGTTTGAAGTTATATTTGGAAGTGTGGTTTAGATGTGTTTTACCGTGAGTGCACACACACACTCCGTCTTACTGGTTAGAAGCATTTATTTCTCTTTGTTCTGTAGCGTACTGTAGCAGTCCTCGGGGAAAACAGAGCAGCTCTTAATAGAGAAGTAAGGTCTTGTAACACTTAGAGAGTTTGAAAATTTCAGCCGCACGAATCCATCACGAGTCATTCTTTACGGGGAGTGACACATCTTTGTCAAGTATCTGGGGACCGATTTGTTTGGAATGCGTCCAAAACTATTCAGGAAACGATTTAAATGACGAACAGTTGTGGAAACTATGTCGTGCGAAGTGATGCAAGCCGCACGAAAAGTGTTCCACGTGTTTTAAAGGAATGAATAAATCCACTGAATTTAGCTATAAAGTCAACATCTGCTATCTTCCTTCAGCCTGTGGGTGTGATGCTGTCTCGTTGACAACATGCTGATGGATATCTTAAAACTTCGGACATTTTAAGTTGTCTTCCCTTCAACGTGTGAAAATGTTATAAAAGGTGTAAAAAAATATTTTTTTCTAAAAATGATTCTCAAAAGATGAGAGTTGTAAACAGCTTCGCTCACCATCTTTTTCTGCGTGTGACTTTTTTTTTCCCTGTGATTTCTAACACTCTGCACACTAGTGCAACCATTAAGCATTACTGTAAAACAACAGTTGTCGCGCACGGTAATGACACGAGTTAAATGTGTTATCATCCCACCCTGCCCACTTCACGTTCCCTTTGCACTCCTACTACAAACACATGCAGCGCAGCGTGTATCAAAGTTCAACTCACATCACTGTTGTATTGACATGCCGGTGAATTGTGTGCGTACGTGTGTGCACTTAAATCAGTGACTAACAGTGTGAGATAGGCAAGGTCGTACCCTCCGATCATCAAATAAAACGAGACTGTCAGAGTGACAGAGTGCTTAGTGCAGCATGATGGAATAGAGCTACATACCAGCCTGTCAGTGGGTACGTGTGTGTGTGTGTTTGTTTGTTTGTGTGTGTCCGTGCATGAATTACTGTTTCACAGGAATAGCTTGAGAGTTTCTCTTCATACAATGCACTAGTGTTAAATAACAGCTCTTTGCGTATTGTCCTGTAAAGGGATTTGCATAGCAGTTTGCGACTGAAGTGATAAAGTAGCAGTTACTTATCCTGCTTGGCGTGTTTGAGCTGATTGTGCTTGAGCCTCATTAAGAGATCAGCATGGTGCGATCCAACAGGGGCAGGTAGGGAGATGAGATGCTTGGTGAGTTGAGTGGCTTACTGTCTGACGGCTGAGCTTAAATAAGGGATGAGCCATATGCTGCGGCTCATTAGCATACTTTGACACACCGTGGCACTGTTGCTGAGACTGCCGCAGACAGACTGAGAGATGAGCAGGTTACTTGGAAGAGGGAGGGAACAGAGGAGGGCGCGACTCAGAAGTGGCAAAGAAGAGAGGCCCTGATGGAATCTGATGGGGAGAGAGAGAGAGAGAGAAAGTGACATACAGATATGAAAAAGCAGCATTTTTTCCCCACACTCTGAAATACAGTAATTCCAATATGACCCGCGATAAGCTTTTCTGTTCTATTGTATTTGCAGTAAAAGGTGGCCCTTAGGGAGCCTCGTGGATAATGCAGCTGTTTGAAGAAATGGTGACAGGAAGATACCGGGACTCGACTGGATTTAGATGTCGATCAGCAGGACTGTAGCATGAGTCAATGATGACCTTTAGGAGGGTGTTGTTCGCGCGTCTACATCTCTACCATCAATCAGCTCCTGCCATCCACAAATCCCACAGTTTCTAATTTGTTATCTGAGAAATTAGCCTTTGAAACCAGGCAATCCTGGCCTAGTCCACAGACTAGAATAATAAAGCATACGTCATAGGATACTTTGAATTATACAATGCCGTATTTCTCCATAAATGGTAGTGCTGTTACGTCAATAGTTATTTGCAGAATGCTTTAAGCAGAAAGATCGAACTGTTTCCCCCCAGACGTGACCTTGTACTGCACCTGTCATGTTCCTCCAGAGAGAGAAAGAAAGAGGAGGCGGAGGTGGAATATAAAAGGGAGAATGTACGGTTTTAAGTAGCTCCGAGGTGTTGTCGAGCGGAGGCATAAGAAAGACAAATATACAGTAATGAGTATAGCATGCTCCCCAGGTTTTCTTGGCTGTATGGATGCGATGGTAATGCGGAATATGAGGTGCCGGTGAAATCACTGAAATCACATGAAAATAGGGAAGAACGTCCTCTGGGGTGTAGTGACTCAGAGTCATTATGAAGAAGCCAGACAAAAGTAAAAATAAACAAAGGGAAGCAATCTATAGCTACAGTGTGGCTATCATTAGCTAGCTATAGCTGCTGGGAACACAGTGCCCGGTGTTTATTATAGACCCGTTGGCACCAAGTTGGGCCAGATCTGCTGATTTGCCAGGCAATGTGTTGCTGTGCTTTATGCTTTAGCCTCCCATTATATCAACGCAGAGACAATAAACGCTATAACATGTAGTCTGATCACTAAATTGAGTTTAAGTCATTTTGCCAGCCCTATGGACACAAGTTTGAGTTTGCTTGAGTCGTGCTGGCATGTCTGGAGTAATCAGTAATCAATACAGTTAAGAGTAATCAGAGCAAACATCCTAAACAACGTATAGACTTACACTAATCCCTCTTAGTCATCGCTTATGATTCACTAGAAGTGCGTGGCACTGCAGAGACTCTGCGCACTGCCTGTATTCTCTGCTGTGTTTGGGACAATCCTGGGCCCTAACCCGGTGTGTCGCCCCCAGCCAATAACAGCGTGCACAGTGTGAGGTCAGAACTCTATAAAAAAACACAGTGTCGCGGTTACATCACATCTCTCTCCTCATCTGTCTGCCTGTGTCACGTACGTGCGAAAGGCTGGAGGTCTGCTGGACCAGACGAGGGCCGCAGAGCCGCAGCGGACTGGATGAAGCGTACGCAGCATTCACACAAAATCCAGTAATGTGGGACCTTCTTGCAGGGTGGTGCATTCTTCCGGCCGTGGTTATTTGCTCTTTAGAATGTAGCTGCTCAGAAGCAATTAAAAAAAATAAGATTTGAATGATGAAAGAAGGAACATTCAAATACATTCAATTTAGCAAAGGTAGTCTGGCTTTCAAGCCCAATTGTGCAACTTTTTCTAGCATAAAATAACAGATTTTAAATCATTTCAATGCCACAGTGACATGCAATCAAGTGAATGGCGTATGAATCTGCACCTTATACGTCTGATCTTACACTATGTAACTACAAAACGGTGAGAAAATGTTTTCTGACTTTACCCCTGGTGTGGAGAAGAGGACGCTGATGGAGGAAGCTAAGAAGAGAGAAGCAAAGTGACCATTAGGAAACTGCTAGACCAGAGTAAATCTGCTGTTGGATTAGTAAGTAATATTAACAGGCTGCTATGACTTGCTTGATGTTTGGCTGTTAGCAAAGTTGTCGACTCACTAGTTTTTGAAGTATTATAATAAGAAGAGATACATGTCGTGAACAGCTGCCCGTATTTATGACAGTGGTATAAATTGTGATTTTAAATGAGACTTTAGCTGCGACGTTTGTTTGTAAGAAATGTTGGGGGGGCTTCAGTATTCTAAGTCATTAGTGTCCCTCAGTGTCGAACAACTAATATGAAGAGAAGAGAACAGAACAGGGGAGAAGAGAACAGAAGAGACATTAGTACAGGTTGATGTGGATGGTTGTCAGAAGAAATTGGTCACTATTTCTTCACGGCTATAACTCACGCTCCGGAGACTGTCTGAGCGCGGAGGTGGGAGGGATGATGGCAGATAGGACATAAAAGAAAAGAGCTGTCATTACTAGGCCCCAAGCCCTAAAACATACTTATAAACACCACACACACACACACACACACACACACACACACACACACACACATTCTGCTTACTGTATCTGAGTACATGTCGACATACAGTAAATATATGTTCATATGTGCTTACAGACTCACCCAGTCAGACACACATATTGAAATATGTATACACACTCAGATAAAGTAATCCTCTGGGCATGTGGTCTACCTGTTTCAGCAAGAAGAGATTTCAAATGCCATTTAAATACAGCCTCGCGGCTTAGGGTAATGTCTTCTATTATTACTATTTTATTTGTTAAAAGGAAGGGACTAAAAATGACCACGGCATAAATAATGAATGAGAGTAGATATATCAGAGTGCAGTGTAGGGCTGCATTATCAAATTGTGCTTTTATCAGAAGTACAGCAATCACTCTCAAATATTCAATTCAGCTAAGAACTGAAATGTAAAAGTTTGAGATTGAATGTACGATTGCGTGCATGTTGTATCACTCTTTTAGAGGCTCGGAGTGCCTTTTGAGTGTACGTTATAGGCTTTTCAGTATCTCTGGCTCACGGGGACTTAAATATTTCATCTTTGTTAGTTTATTGGTTTGGAAAAAAAAGGACGGATGTTTTTTTCCCCTTATGTCTTATCTGTGAAGGTTTTGTAAGGCACAGAAACTGAAAACTTCAAAGTACAATCTAACTTTTGTTAGAAACATAATTGTTTTCCTAGCGCGTAGACTCAGCGTACCTCCGACTGCGGGTCCATTCACGTGCCTTTTTTTTGTTTACTCGTCTGGACAAGAATGCAGACATCTATTTGTGCCCTCATTAACTGGCATGAGGACAGAGTTCATTGTTTTCGACCAGTAGCATTAACAAAGGTAGTGCCAGACATGTCCTTTAGTGCTGTTAGCCGCATGAGGCTGAGTGCTGCAGGTGGTGTGAAGAAAGGTTCAATAGCTGTGCGAGGGCTGCATCAGGAACAATGATGATAATTTTATGTTTTCTCTCTGTTACATGAGCAGGCACACAGATCGGGGCGGCTATGTCACTGCTGTTAGACCTGTATATGTTGGATGTTTTATATCCCATTATATATTTTTCCTATTAAAAGCTTGAGCAGTTTGATTTACTGCATTTATATGCAAAAGAGAAATGTTACTGTGAAAACCCAATTTTACATGCAGTCGGTAAGTAATTAGATTTCTGATCTGCTCCCTACCACATTTTTTTTAAATCAGTATGAGCACATTTTTGGTTTAGAGTTTACATTTTCTGACTTTTATTTATTTTTAAGCCATGTCATGGTCAGTCCAGTACTTTGGGCCTGTCTGATTTCAGCAAATATTACGTGGATTGCCATGAAATTTTGTTCCCATATCAAGAGTGCCCAGAGGATGAATCAAAATGACTTTGTGAACTTTTCACTTAGTGCAACTTAAAGTTAAAATATATTACTGTATATTCAGTGAAATATCTGCTGGATGGATTTGTGCACAATCACTATTATCACAATATGTCCTACTATCACGGTTTTGAGTCGAGTGTTTCTTTTGTACTTCTTTGAGGCTTGTGTTACTGACTTGACTTTTCATCTGGATTTTGTGGTTTTGAGTGAACTATTAGGTGAAGTGCCATGTAATTTGCTTCATATTCATGTGGGATGTTAAAATCCCCTAACTTTGCACCTCCAGGTCTAGCTTTAAAGTCCAATACTTTATGACCACATGAGCGCAAAATTAATAAGATTACCCTCAGCCTGAGCTCTGCTCTGTGATATTGTGCAAATGTTAGCAAGCCAACATGCTCAACTGAAGTGGTGAACCTTGTAAACACACTGACTGTATATTATTTGTGGATGGATCTTCCAGTTGCTTTTCAGTGCTACTTTCAGGACTTCTTTCATACTGCATGTTGTTCTTTTTGTAAATTATGGCCCTATTAAATGTGTCCAGCACAAGCAGGTTCATGAAACTCGTATCAAATTCTAACTAGACAGGTGTCTAATTTATAAATGCTTAAATTTTCCTGCTTGAAAATGGTGTCAGAACTAAGCGTAAGTCAACTTGCAGTACATCAGCCCCAAACTACACACAAGTATGACCATGTTTGGCACCAAAAACTCAAGATAGCAACGGCCATAATGCCAAACACAAGGCTGTCCACAGACCCAGTTTTCACTTGGGTAAACATTATACCTGATTAGCATTAGCATGTTATCATTGGTGTTGTGAGCATGTTAGCATGCTGACGTTATCATTCAGTTCAGAGCACTGCCATGCCTCATAGAGCTGCTGGCATGCCTGTAGATTGTCTCGTATTTCCCTATACTGCGTCTTCTGTCATGCCCGCACACAGATCTTTTTTAAAGAACGTTTGAAAAGCCTGAGCATAAATCTACCTGTGTTAACCTGATTTCTTTTAATCCCATAAACCAATAAGCAAAAAGCAGGTTTCTTGTTTATGTGACATGTCCAAAAAAAAAAAAATCAGATTACTGCTGAAAGCCAGGAATAATCTTTTTACTTAAGTAGGCCTACATGTAAATGCAAAAAAAAAAAAAAAAAGTGTTTGCATGTGCGTGAGAGAGAAAAAGAGTGTTAGTGGATGAGTGTGTTTCTCCTTCTGTTCTTGTTTGCCGCTGCTGTGTTCAGAGCACATCTGTCTTTCTGATAGGATTATAAAACATTCACCAACAGATGTTTGCAGTCCTCTTTGAAGATAGCAATTCTGCAGACTGCTGTGGATTTATGAGTGCTTTCATCAGACAGTGTTGAATTTGTCACCATATCATCAATATTCTTAACAATGTAATCAAATTGTTAGCAATTCCTCCGACAGTCGGTTTTGATCTATCTTAAATCTATGGATGGAGGTGTGAGGCGGTGTTTGGAGCTGATTCTATTATCCTTAAAGCTTGCTTCATTTCTCTCCTCCTATATTTTTATTTTTGTATTGTACTCAATACTCATAAATGTATGCTTATCTTGATTTCAGCATTTGCCATTTTTCTCTGTAGTTCTGCCTGTCCCTCATAGCTGATGTTTTAATCACTCTCTGAAGATGTTACCAATTATCTTCAGTTAGTCAGTATAGAGCAGCGGTACCAAGTGACATCTGTTGCCAAAGCACCAGACATATAAACGTAGTGTGCGCACAGTGTGCACATGCCAGGAGCTAACAAGCTATTGGCACATTTCCTATTTTCCACAAAGTCACATGCCAGATTGTAAATCTCCCCCAATCAGCTTTGGAGTGCCTGCGTGGATTCTTCCCTGTGTTCTGGTCTGTCAGTCAGGGTGTCCGTCTGTGCACGCTGTGGGCCCCCGGTAGTTGACAGGAATCCTGCTGAAGAGCTTAAGGCAGCTTGTTAAGTAGCCTTCATCTACTGCAGCGATTACAGGGAGCTTAATGCGATCATGCCAATGCAATAACCCTTTAGCAAGTTTTGGGTGAGATGGCCGTCCGGGATTGGAGATTCTTTTCCGTTAACACTATTTGGCCATTCTACTTGAAAGAGTTTACTTACACCTTAAGCTCACCACGGATGCTTGCAGATGTATTTACATGTGCATTTCATCCTCTCTTTCAGTTTCTTTGCTGCACTGATTCTTTTTGTTGTTGCTGTTGACAAGCCCTGGAACACAGGTCTCATTTTTATCAAGAACTGTCACAGTTCCCTTCACTAGAGAGGAAAAGTACAAGAGACTTTTTACTGTCAATACTTAGTTTATGGCGCCTTGCTGACACAGACACTCTGACAAAACATGTTACAGCAACCGCTCTCCCCCCTCAAAGGTACTTCCCTTCATCTGTATGGCCCGTCTGCCTCTGCGCTGTGCCGCGTTACCATGCATCAGTAACAAAGGCTGGTGCGGAAAAGTCTGGTGGGGAGAAAGTTTAACTTTAGCCGTGCAACTTGGCAACTTTAAGATTTAAAACTGGGGATATTAAGAATTCAAATATGTTATTAAAAATGTAATATTTTTTGTGAGTGGAGATAATTTGGTGCATCTCTTTAACATAGTCTGAAAACAAAAACAGGCATAATGCTTACCCAGTGTTATGTGTGCGTAAGCTTAAATGTTTAAGGGAAGAAAATGAAGCTATTGAACTGAAAGATAAACAGAAGGCGAGGATATCTGATATATTTAGTAATTACGGGTTTGCCGTTGCTTTTTATGGATTCACGCTTTTACTTTTGAGCTACCACAATTAAACAAATTCCTCATGTCTTTATAACAATAAACATGTGCTGCTGCAGAAATGGTGGAGGTATTACTGAGAAAGCTGCCTCTGAGAGTTGGCTGTTTAGGCTTTGTGGAGCATGTAGACCCGCATATAGGAAGAATTAATTGCCTAAGAACTGCAAGGAAAGGAATACTGCAATATGGGGAAAGAGTGATGGAGAGTACGAGAGCTACCAGATGAGAGGGAGCGTCCCAGAAACATCTTTTATTTTTACTGTATAGAAATATTTTGCTAGGCAAAACAATAGCAATGAAAAAAGTGTTTGCAGTTCAGAATGTGTCAAGAGATCTGTTCATTTCTGTTTTTCTCCCTGTTTTTTGAGTTCTTTAATATTTAATATATGCCAATAGTCTGTTCTCATACAGTACTTACAAATGTTGATTAGATATGTCTCTGACACAGTGAAATAACAGCTACAGCTACTTCATTTCATACATCTTATTTTTGACAAGCTACTTGATCCAGATACTAAAAGCCATGATTCAACTATTATAAACTAATATGCTTAAATTATTGATGTGATATGAATGAAAATGAGAACTCGGAGAATGCGACTCTTTAAGTTGACGTGACGATCCACTAGAGAGGAAGAGTATCACTTTATGGAGCCACTTTATTTGCCAGTCTCTCTGTCGGAACGTCACGGGTGTGCACAAATACACGGTGCACTGTAGAGTTAAAGTAGAGTTAGCAGATACTGATCCATTAAAATCCGCCCGGATTTGCCCGTATTACCGATCCTTAGGAGCAGCTCAGGTCATTTCTAGACTGTACCACAGAGTTGAAATAATAATGCATTATTTCATCAATATCATATGAAAGAGTCCAATAAGGCTTTTCAGACACACATTCAGACCTTGATGTGTGTGACAGCACTGGGTTCCATTAGCTATTATTATTATTATGTTGCTGCCAGGAAACTAATATGAACACAGGCTGTAGTTGGTATCGATTTTGCCGGTCAGTTTTTTGGATGGTGCGGTACTTTATGTTGTGAAAAACTGAGACCTTGCTCAACCCTTTAATAAAATGGCTGCTGTGACACAACTGCGGTTCTCAGTCTGTGTGTGGCTGGAACATCACCTGCCTCACACCCAAACAGAACAAGGCTGTGAGCCTCTGACCTTGACAGCAACAACTTTGATGTCAGGAACTGCCCTCCAGCCAGACATCGTGTGTAAGGATTTGTCAGTTGGGATGTTAAGCTGCGTCCCGATAGAAACTGTGTTTGTGTCTGTATATTTGTGTGTGAGGGCGACGGGTTGATGTGGGGTGACAGAGTGGCCCAGGCTCAACAAAACACAAGACTTTGAGCCTGTGCAACTGTAGAAATGCATCAGAAATGCACATTTATAGACAGATACACTGAACCGTGTGACCAACTTTTGTTTCTTTGAAGGTGAAATTGAAAAACTTGTCTTGTTTTGTGCGGCTAAAAGTCAGTGTTGGGAGCAAATTCTTTATGAGTAACCATAATTTGAGAGTCAGAGCAGATAGTACGGTCTGCTTATCTGCCCCTTGGCTGCATATTTCTCCATGTTCTTTGCTTAAATGTTATCAATGATAAAGCAGGCCAGGAGCAACAGAACTTCTTTGCAGTACCCACAAACTTCGACATTAACATTAACACCCACACGCTTATGCAGCACTGCATGTACAGGACAGATACTCACACACACACATAAACGGAAGCAATCGTGTATGTGCGAGTAGGTAAAAGATACACATTTATTGAGCAGGTGACCTTTTTGACCTTCCATACAGGCACTTCAGTCCAATATATTCACAACCTTACATGCCGTGACACTTGTCAGTGTAAGCAGCATGGCACAGGAGGTAGAGCGGTCATCTGCTAATCAGAAGGTGCTGGTTTGATCCCCGGCTCCCTCAGGAGAGAGTGTCGGAGCAAGACACTGAACCTCTAACCGCTCCTGATGAGCAATTTGACACCTTGCCTGGCAGCCTCTGCCTTCAGTATATGAACGTGTGTGTGAATGGTTGAATATCGGCAAAGTGCATTTAGTCGTCGGCATAGAAAAGCACTATACAAATGCAGTCCATTTACCGCTTTCCTTCACTAAGAGGGGCGGTTCATTCACAGATGGAATGCAATTATATACCATCTTTGCTGATTGGTGTTTGAATATATTGAATATACATAGCCATTCTGCTGGGTTTTTTTAATTACACTGATAATTGCTTCTAGTAACACACCATTTTTTTGCCCACAATTAATAAGAGGACTATTTATCAGTGAGTGCACAGACAGCGAATGGACAGACATTTGTACATGTATCTTAGCTCTATATTGTCACTCTAATAGCATTGTCAACCACTTCCAAAATCCCAGGCTCCCCACCGCCACCTTCCAATTTCGACCGATGCCTTTCCCTTTTGAAACGTGAAAGAAAATTAGTTTCGGGGAGCTCCATATCTCCCGGGAACACGCATACACACACAGACCTTCAGGGTCAACATGCAATTAAACCTCAGAGGGGGCTCTCCAGTCTTACAAGGATGCTAGACATGGAAGAAGGCAGGGCCAGCAAGACAAGAGTGTTAACCTTAATCTGAAGTGAACTGCTTGCTGGTTAACCTGCTGCTGTAGAGTATTGCTTCATGTGACCACTGGCCAGTTTCTCACTGCAGCAGTGACTCACAGTAGCAAGTGCTGCCGGTACACTGGCTGATGTCTCATGTTTTCTGTCAGAACAACACGAGTGAGAGACATAAGCCAAGGCCCGGATGCAGCTTGAAAGATGTCTATTGACCTGATATACTGGAGCTGCGAAACTGACGACTAAAACTGTATAGAAATTCAACACGGCCGATTGCTCTCATAATTGTGTTTCCTGTGAAAAAGTAGATGAGGTCTATCTGCGTCAATGGAACAATGCTACTGTGAGAGCATGTTATTCATTTTCTATTCTTTCCATCTCGAGTCTATCAGACATCTTTGTCAGGATGTCAGGTGGCTCTGCAGTATATATGCAGCCAGACAGGCTTTGACTTTTTTCCGATTTGTGATAATGTGAGTGCTGTATTGTTCTGAGATGATCGGAATAAAAACTGGTAGCTCGCGTTATCATTGTCTAAAATGTTTTCATAAAGGCTGACTGTAGTCTGACATATTGGTTTTACTTTCTCTGGGTTTAAATCTGTTTTTTTTTTTTTTAAAAAGAGTTTATTCTTAAGTTTCTTCTGATTTATTGGACGGAGTGGGCACTTTTTGCAATTTCCTTGCCTCTTAAACTGCTGCTAATACGGTGAGTGTCAGGGGAGAGACAGAAAACAATTAGGGACGGATGAAAAGGAAAAGCTCATCTTTAACATAGCGTTATCAATTTGCAGTCTTCTGTATTTCATCTAATTTGAATGTAGGGCTGGGGAGGGGTTAGACGAAGGAGGGGGTAAGATAAGGAGGCTGGGAGGTCATTATTTCAAGGAGAATTTAGTGACATGAATGTTGTCTCTTTTTTTTTTCAAACTTGCAGCTGCCGTGCCTTTTACCGGAGAGTAATTTTGTTTTTGCTACAAGTCTTTGACGCAAATCTCGCCAGTTAACCCAGGCAATCAGTAGAAAACACCAGGGGCAGACTCCTTCGCAGTCCTTGAGTGCCCCGCTGACATATCAGTAACATGATGACGGTGCATTGTTTCCACTGTCAAATGCCACAGTCTTTTTCCCAAGGTCTTTTGATTAGTTTAATCAGGACATCATTGCAGTAATAGCCCTATTAACAGGTTATTGGCCCCTCTGAGTCATACATAATATAATTTAATACCACTGTGAAAAGATTTCATTGAGGTAAACATGTTGATCTTTTTATGGAGTAACATGTTTATTATAAGCTAGTGGATCAAATGTGGGTTGATAATGCAAAATCACTCAGACATCAGTGCTTCTGCAGGTTAATCAGTGTGCTGTAGTGGGGCACAACTGTAGAGAGTCTTATTCATTGTTTTATCATTGATATGTGTATTTCTATTAGTTTACACAATAGATTCAAGTGACTAAAAGTGATAATATCCATGATTATTTATTTAGGCTATGCTTTTTTATCACACTTTATGACTGTGTATGCTTGCTTCCAGTTATAGAAAGTAAGAAAACGTCACAGAAGGTTAACACAACATCCCTGTCACGAGCCCCACTGTAACACATAACACCTGATATGAGTGTATAGTATCAGTACTGTTTTATTAACAGAATTACAGTGTAGTCGTAGTGACACCACTCCATCTGTGCATTAAGCTGTTCAGTAGCATTTCACTTGGAATGTGAATGAGCAGCTCTCCGGTCCTGCGTATGAATGATTGATAACAATATTTATATACGCTATATATATATATATATATATATATATATATATATATATATATATATATATATATATATATATATATATATATATATATATATATATAAAACACATTAATATTGAAATCTGCAGCAATAATATATACCTTTCCACCGGGCAGAAAAAAAGATTTACTGTGCCGCAGTAACTCAAACAGCACAATGGTTTCTTAATAGGCAGGGGATACAATTTCTTCTATTTAATCATATGTAAAGAAGTAACACAGGACCACAGTAAATTATTACTCATCATAATAAGAGTCAGTCACACCGTCATGTTAATTAGTTTTATCCAAGGTTCAGACTTAATATAAGGAATCGAATTCTGTAGAACTGTTGAGTTAGACTTCCGCATTAACTTAAAGACTTTAAGAGGTATAATCACTGACATCGTTATAGATAACTGGGCCACTAGTCTGATAGTTTAATGCACCACGACAGGGACAAAGCCTCTGAGAGTCTTATGCAACAGCTGATACAAATCTGTTTCTATCTTTTTGTTTAATTGATAGCTTCACACAAATAGAGTGGTGTCGACGGTCTATAGGGCTAGAATAAATGCAGGAGGGGCATTCAGAGGCACAAGAGACAATTGTCAGTTGTATCAGTTGTGTTATAAAGAGACCACAATGGGGTAAACATGTTAAAGGATAAGCATGGTTATGTTCTATATTTTTCTTATCATCAGCAAGACAAAGACAATGGACAATTTGGCCTGTGTGGCCAAAGGAGGATATATCTTTCTATCTCTGGGCCATATGCAATTAAAAACACATCAGTGGACCATACAGTTACACTGGCTGGCATGTTCCATCATGCCTATGGATAAGACCACTTTATTGAGTATCTCCTGCAGTCGGATTGATATAAATTAAAGATTTACATCTTGATTCCTGATGTTTCAGCCAATATTGGCTTATTATCTCTGGCAAGCCTGAGGTGATCAAGTGTTTGGTCGTATGTGTATGTGTCCGTGTTTGTATCTGGAGCTGATCTCTTATACTGCTCTACCAATCAGCTTATTTTGTTGCACATATACTGTATGACTGTAAGCTGTGGGGCGTCTTGTGCCCACTCCTCAACAGGGGCTGCAAAGTCTTCGTGTGTGTGGCGGTCAGGGTAGGACTCTTTAAAATTTTACATTACTGGTATTTTGGAATTGTTCCTGTCCAGATTTGTACCTTAAATGAAGTAACCTGCATATTGTCTCCCCTTAACTCTGCTGTCATGCATACACGCTGGACACACAGCCAGCCTGGAGTGCAGCCTGGTTTCCCACCAACAAGCCCCCAGACACACCTGCTGGAAATCTGCCTTCTCCTGAGTGCACACTTCTAAATACAGATACATTGGTACCTGCGTGCAAAACTAGGCTTGATGTTATACAGAAACGGTGTCACCATTACATAGCACTTTATGTCCCACTCGATATGTGTCTTGGTCACAATATACAGAAAAAGAAACAAACTGAAGGGCTCTGTGTAAGAACTGTTTGTTTATGTGTCTTTATTAAGTACTGAATAGATTAGGTATCTATCTGGCAACTGCATATCTGACAGTCTAGACAATACCGAAGTTTGACTTGTAGCAGTTGTTTAATTAGAGTGACTAGTGACTGGAAATGGAAGATTTCAGGAACAACCTGATAAAAAGATTTTGAATTGTCAGAGAGTTGAGTTTTCTGAAAAATACTGCTTATCTGTTAAGAGGAAATGGCTTAAACAGAATTTATGTTTGAGGATGATCATATCTCTGGAATAAGAATGGAAATCAATCCTTGGAATTACGCTGGAAGAATTCGGAGAATGAGAAGAACATGAATCGAGCTTCTAAGAATAGGGGAGAAAATCCCTGCAATCCCTAGATGGTGTTGATAAGTGATGATGATCCAGTAATGATGATTAAGATGATCACAATAAAGACAATTATGAGGATGAAAATGATGAGGATGAAGATTTTTGTCATTGCTCTGCAGGATTTTGTTCTTTGTCTGCGCGCGAGCTAAAAGCAAATATGCCTGTTGGTGCCATCTGGTGCCTTATGGTATTTTAGGGGATTAGTCATGCTGAACATAAACTGTCTCATGGAATTTTCTTTGTCATTTCAACATTAGCACAGCTTTCCAACAGCAAGTTCTAGACTATTTTCCATCTGCATGCATTTCCTCTTCGGGAGCACGTTTCCAATTTCCCTTCTTCCTCCGCTTGACACTTGGTACGTCAGCACTTTTAATGGATAGAGTATTTCATTTTGCGATACAGATACTGCACCATCACACATGCGCGCACACACACACACACACACACAGCTGAGATAAACCGATAAATATTTGCTAATATTTCCTTTATTTCTCACACTGAAAGGTTTGCTATCAAATCATTTCTCCCCACGCTGATTGCTTTATGGAATTTCATGATTCATGGCAGAGTAGAAGAAGACGAAATGTGTCTCTATTCATGTATTTAGGATTATTGTTTTATGAATATCATCCCTTTTTTGGGGATTTCAATTAAGGATGAAGATTCCATAGCGATTTGATTCAAAGTCAGTCAAGATTTAATGGATTCCTTTTATTGGCTTCAGACAAATTGCCTTTTTAGTGGGAAGAGCATTTGCATTATTCATTTGTGAAAGAGCAAGCATTTATGAGTTCATTTAGTTTAGTTCTGGATGAGCTCAGCGACCAAGAATGGGGCTGAGAATGACTCATGAAAAACACAGTGTGAGATGAATCTCATCTGACCCCTGACCTCTTGCTTTGCTGTCTTGGCTGTATAGGTGATCCAGCGCAGGGAGGATGGCTCGGTCAACTTCTTCAGAGGATGGGACTCCTATCGTGAGGGATTTGGGAAGATAACTGGTGAACACTGGCTCGGTAAGTTGCTCAGGTGTTTGTGATTGAGCATTTGGCATTGTATGTGTGCAGCACCATCGCAAGCCAAATACGGGAAAGTAAAATTTACACAGTACTACCAACTTTGCTCAACCAGCTGTAGTTTTAATTTCATTCCAAGACGTGATAAAAAAAAAAATCACCTTATTAACCACGTAATGGTCGCCATGAATCCACAAGTACAGAACTCCATCTCAAAGCTGAAAGAAGAAAGATACTCACCTTCACAGAGTGAAATAGCGAGTCATGGTGATGGAGCGAGATAAAGAGATACCCAAGGAGAGGCAGACAGGGAGAAGTTAGATGACTTTGGCCGTTTTATATCATCAAAAACTCAGTAATAGTTGTAATTCTGTAACAATGAAACCCATTTCATTGAAAGCAACTCACACTGCAGCGAATTAAAAGGTCTATGGCACAGTTAAATGTGTGGTATGTGATTCTACAGTACATAATATGATGCTACTCCAATACATTTTTTCGGTCAGTTTCTCCTCAGGGCCGTCTAGTTGTCTGCTCAAACAATGAGTGCCACAAAACTTGTTTTTTCGAGTCATTCCAGCCTGGATGTGTCAGGGAACTTGCAATGACACATTTGGCAATTTGAGAATTAATCGGAAATCAATCGCAATCACAATTTTGGCTTCTTGCAATTAAATGAACACGCTTGGCTGTGATTGACTTTAAAATGTGCGCTCCATCCATAGAAAACTCTGCTGCATATAAAATCAAGAGCTCCCTTAACTAACACCCAGTCGCCAGCCGAGATTGAGATGTTTTGGCTTCACTTTTTGGAAAGGCTGCAACCAGTGCAAAAAGATGTTGTGGCTGTAGTCCAGAGGAGAACAGCAATGTACAACAGAGAGGAGATGAGCGTAATGAAAATCAGAAAAATATAAAAATATCTGGAGCAGAAGGCGAAGAGCTAGTCCCTTTTAAAGGGAACACCATCCATTGTTTGGGAGTATTTGGGATTTAGGGCAAGTGATGTTAAGCATGAAGAAATCATATGGAAGGAGTGCATGACACGCAAAGTAATACATCCTCTTAAACCACCCGAACAAACGCCACAAACTGCAGTACAATGAATGCATGAAGGCTAACGTTACCTCACTGAAGCTCTGCTCCTGTCCAGTGTTGATTCAGTCAAAGAGATGTGAGTGTTGCTGTTTGGTAACACGCTGGTGCGCTTGCTCCGGGAAACCTTTCGTTCTCTCTGCATGTCAGCTGCACAGCAGCAAGTTTAGCAGTTTGCAAACCCACCACATAGCTAACATTGGTGACATGACTTGCTGTGTCATTGTTTGCAACTATGTCGTGGTATTTGTTATGGTATTAGATTTCTCCAGAATGCTTACCCCACTTTTAACGAAAGCCCACATGAGAGCACCACAAAGCTGCAACACAGGCCGAAAGACCAGCAAATCATATCCAATATTTTTATTTTCCACATGACAAACACAACAGTAAAATTTCATTTTTTTGTAACCTTACCTTCTGCTAAAAATGTGGGTTTTTCAGAGTGTGCTTGTCCAAATCTTGCTGGCAGCATGACACACTAAGTCCATCCCTCGCCTCAAATTTGACAGGAAAGAATGCCAACAAAGAATCAATTCAACTGTGAAATTATCAACTTTATCAAAGCCAAATCCCTCGGCTTCACACCACTGCTCATTAAATGTACCAAAATATTTCATTTCGGGAAAGACAGACAGACAGAGAGAGAGAGAGATACTCAGAGAGGTACTCACAAAATGAATCATGGTCATTCTTGTAGATCTAAGTTAGCTGCTTGCTCTGGTGATGTATACCTGTGAAGAGGGGCAGTGGCACCCACAACACATTCAGTACATCTTAATTGAATTAGACTTCTGTACCACCTATTGTATTTATTTTATTGGTTTACCTTCATACTCACAGATGTTTTAAAAATCCCAGAGGCCTGAGCAATAGAAATATAGCTTGTTCTTACATTAGTGGCCTTGTAGCTTCGTTTTAATTGGACCGACATTTGAGAATGTGACAGAACATTAAAGTAGTGCTCTCACATCAAGGTACAAGGTTAAATTTTAATACTTTAACAACACAGGGTTTTATAACAAAATGCTATTTGTAGCCCTTTTATGCTACTCGCAAAACAAAACAATAGATAAATTAATGAACAGATAATAAGTCAGATAAATTAACTGTTTTTTTCATTATGGAGTTTTTTTTTATGGAGATGAAATTAGGAGTCTCACAGTATAAAGAAAGAAGCTGCTCTGTAGTCTGATGTACAACAGTGGATACTAGTGTACTGCTTGTCAGACGGGAGCAGGTAGACGACCATTGACAGTCTGTTTGGTTTTAATCACCCACTGCATGACGGCTCTTCGGCAAGTTATAGTTAGTACTGGCAAAACTGACAACCCAGGAAACGCATTTGAGTTTAAATACGCGATAGACGACTTAACTAGCAACAACTGCACCTGAGGAGTTTGACTCATGTGGTAACATGTAATCACTGTTTTCTCAGACATAATCAACATCTTGCTGGGATCTCGGTCTTTAATTGCTGCATAATCTCAACTATTATCCCCGTATACCCAAACATCCCCAGTGACATGTTGCAGTGCTGTGTTGTTCTTTTCTGTTTTTGCTCAACATTCATCGCACCGTATCAGCATGCATGCTTACCGTCTACATATAGAGGTGAACTGTGCTTTGAATGGAGTTGTTGAAAACACGACTTTGAGCTTGTGCTTGAATGCACTTCTGGAACATTAGCCACCATTCAAGCGCTCATTCTTTTAATCCTGATCCCAGAACCTTCAGGGCTACTGCACTCCCACTTAATGCATGCTGTACCATACTGTGACTGCACTCTGATTCATGGCTAATTGAAACAGTGATATTGTGATGCCGTCAACACTCTGAAGCTTGTGAGATGCCTACAGGTATTGACTCATCTCATCAGAAAAAAAGTGGATGTGAAAACAACTTACAAACTTCATAAAACGATGACAAAAACGCCATTAAACTGAAAAGTCTGTTCCCCAATCAGCATCCATTGGGGTAATAAGCTGTTTTATATTCTCACATTACTGATCACTAAATCTGGTCTGCTTACATAAAAACACCAGCCCCAAAAACGCTAATCATTTACAGAAATGTTGTTTACTGAGGAAATTTGGCTTGAGCAGCAGTGTTAATGAGCTATCACCATGGTAAGTCTGTGTATCTTTAAAAACTCTCATCACAGTTTGCTCGAGATATGACTCGGGGAGTAAGTGGAGCTTGAAGACCATTTCTGTAAGGGAAAAAAAAGCAGACTTGGTTATGGTCAAGGTTGAGGACGTGCCATACCACAGCTGAGCCACTCTCCCTTTAGCACTCTAGATTAAAGCACTGTATATGCACGCATGCACTTTAGGAGCATTGCTGTGTAGTCAAATAAGAATCTGTGGGCAGCTAAGCATGCAGGCACGCTTAATATTATAGATTAATGATGGCACATGGTAAACGATTTGTTTAATTTTGTGCCTCATCTCTGTTTATTACTCAACACATTTCACTCAGGCAATCTTATGGAAAACTCTAACTAAATTGTCAGTATATGGTTTTTAGATGGTGACGCACTATCAAACAAATCTGACCTGTGACACATACCATTTCAACACAGACTCTTTTGCACCACCTACAGGAAAAGAGAGTAATTGCAGCAGTTTTAACACATGTGCGACCTGCAGGTAATGAGTGGTACCACCATACTTTTACTGCTGTTTTGTGAGTTTGTTATTTAGATTATTCTTTCTATTTTATACTTGAAACATCTGAGTTACTGTAAATTGAAATACCTAATCAACAGAACATAAGTCTATAACTCTAATCTGTATTAAAAATTAAATAATCAATTCATATTTCACTTTATTTTGCTTTCAGCCACTCGTCCGTGGGCAGAAATGTAAAACTAGAACCAGAATTTGAATCACATATTGTATTACATAATTGCTCTAAGAAACAGAATCTGAGCAGCATAATTTGAAAGTAATTTGGGATGAAATAGTATTACAATACAACACACAATAATATAATATTCAGTGAGAATTCAACTCTCTTAGAGACACAATGTGTGTCTCAGTGAACTGAATTTGAATTTGTATTTTTTTTTTCAGAGCAAATGAATTCAACTTTATAATATCACATTGGGTTATAGGCTTATTGGAATTCAGTCCCATACTAATCAATTAAATTTCAAGTTATGCTCCTCAAATTCACTTTTCCAAGTTATTCAAGATCAGCAATCCAAATTCAAATTATGTGATTCTAATTCAGTCTTTTTTAATGTAATTATTCAAAGCGAGTAATTCACATTCAAATCATGATCCAAGCTAGTTTCTAGCGACACATACTTCTGCACATACTTGTCCATCAGACATGAGCTTCAGTAATTAATAATTCATAATATGTAAATCGGTTGGAAACATTTGCGAGTGTCGCTCTGTAATTCTGCAATACTGCCTAGCCTTGCATGGTTTTGGGTTCTTCACCACCTTCACCTCCTCTGTGTCCTTGCTAGCCATAGAGCTGCTTGTATATACTGTAGTCTTTGCAGAGTTTATGTGAATTAATGGAGATCTAGATCTCTTTGCTGACCTGAGGCCACTACAGAGTGCAGCCCGTAATAAAAAACGTGGTTAGAGTGCCAGCTAGATCTCCCTATGGTACGCTATAGGAACATGGGGGGAATATGGAAAGCTCAGGATTTAGCAGACTGAATTTGAATGAGCCGGCAGGCTACTTTGAACCTTTCACAGTACCCTTGCTCATTCAGGGTATGCTGTTGTCTCGTCACCCCCATCATCGATTACCCTCAGGGCAAAAATGAAAAATGGATCCATGCTTGCCTGCAGCATTGCTGCTACCTCCGCCAGACCAGTATTGCTCACTAATGCCAGCCGTCACCTCTGAAAATCTGTACATTTTTCATTATCCTAATATGCAGGTATTGTGATTTAATTTATGATTTTTGTATTGAACCTCTGAGAGAGTCTGATGGTGACAATAATAGTCTTTAGAAGAAAAAGAAGAAGCAGGATGAAGATTACGAGAGCGAGTAAACAAATCCTGAATTCTGTGGTTCTGTTTGAAAGTAGCTACCTTCACTGCATTTAATAGTACCTCAAAAAAATTGCTGGATGACACAATCGGGCGTGAGGAAATTCTAGCACCTGCATCAGGCAAATGAAAAGTGGTCAGTTCTGGGATAATCAATAAGGATATCTTTTTCGTTTGTCAGTCTGGCAGCTTAGGTGTCAATTAGCTGGAATGCTTATAGAAGAGGAGTGTCAACTCTAAAACTGCTACAGTAGTGTATCACTTTGACACCTTGACAGTCTGTTGTTATTGCTTTCTGATGAAGGCATGGCTTTATCATAAATCATGGGTAATGATTTATAATGGGTGTGCAACCTCAGTTTCTGTTAACATCAAAACAAGAAACCTGCTGCATAAAAAACACAAGCTATTTCCTCTTTCCTTTTTTTAAATTAAAGGATATCATACATCACTTGCAGTTCGTTGGATACTATTTATGTCAAGCAGAAGATATGGCATCCAATTTGAGACCTATGGCTTAAAAGAAAGATATAATTTCTGCATGCTGTGTGCATAAGTGTAAAAACTAACATATTGCTAAATAATCTCTCCCAAAGGAGCATGTACAAAGAGCATAAAACTGGGTCAACGCCACTCCATTGTTGCCATCAAATCTATTAGACACCTGGTCTCTGAGGCTGATGTAGACTTGTCTACTTGTAATATAGGTCCTGAAACAGTTTAATGCCGTCCCAAAGAGACTAACCCAGTTTTCCAGATGGCCTATTACAATAGCATACCTTGGTCTGAAGTGTTGAAAGCAGCACTTAGGTGCAGCGGAAAGAGGATAGACAAATTGTCTATTGTCATATGCATGTCCTGCCTCAGTCAATAAACTGCTGTGATTTATACTTGGGTACAAGCAAAATACTATAACAAAAATTTCAAGCTGTCACTTTAGCTAGTGTGTATTGGACATTTATGGAATATCAGTCAAAAGTTGACACAGCCAAAATTCCAGTGACATTTCCGCCCTTTCTTTTTGTGAAACCTATCATCAGGGAATTGACGTTCAGAAGAATTGTTTCCAAAGTGTTTTGAAAGCTATTTGTCAGAGAGTTTCGTCCTTTCTATTGTGGCTTTTTTTTATTTATTTTATAGATCTTGGAAAAAAAACTTGAAAAAGCCAAAAAGCTACTATCAGCAAAGTAAAATGTTTTTGTTAATGGAGTTTATTGGTTTGGAATGGAGCAGTATAACAGCTGTTTCTGCTTAAATAAAAGGCACTTCACTCCTGAATGCAAATGCCCGTCTCTGTAAGGATCCTTCCATGATGTTGTCGAATACTTATAATACCAATCTGAGCCTGTCAGTCTTTAATAAAAGATTCATTTTTATTTTTTATTTTTGAAGAAAAACAGAAACACTTAACATTCTTGAGCAGTACTCAATTTTATTAATCAGTGGAGCATTAACAGCTTAATCAATACCTCTAAATGGAATTCTAGTTTTCTAGTAGCTTCGAGTAATAAGAATTAATATTTATTTGTTGTCTCATCAACTGCTGGATTGGATTTCTGTCATCCGTTTATTTATTTTCATACATTTTTTTAATATCTTTTTCATCCTGTAGTCGTTTGGGACAACTTTTTGCCAGTAATCAATATGCATTTGGTATCATTTGAAGTCAAGTACAACAATTCTATGAATAATGTAATAACGTAAAATCCCCAATTCTCCTTTCTTTTTTCTTGTTTTTGAAGCAAAGTGAAAATGGAAGCAGATTTTTTTTTTTTTTTCAAGAATTTCGAGCACAAAAACATCGATCCCTTATTATCATTTTGACACCATGAGAAAATGTGTAAGAAATTCACACACTGGGAGTTTATGGATGTTCTAGTTTAAGGAGAAGCAGTTCTCTGAAGCAACAGGGAAAAGATGCTAATACCGCTAAAGCTCCAACCGAATTAAATTTTAGTCTCTGGGCAAGGACTCAATATCTGTTGCAGTCACGTCAACTGGCGAGGTGAATCCAACCTGGACATTTCATTATGTATCTGCCTAGTTTTCTACTCTAAGGACTAGACTATTGGAGGCGGTGTATCAGAGAAATTAGGAGAGACAGAATCTGCTTTTATATCTGCTTGAAGGTTGGTGTATTGATGTCACGGTGCTGCCCTCACCTTCAAGCTCTTTTCATTTACGGTAAGCCGTTTTATTCACCACAGGAGTGTTCCTCCTTTATTCTGGCCGGTGTTTACATCCCGCCCCAAGCCTGTGTAAGCGAGGCACTGCAGCGCTTGGCTAACCAGATAACCAGTATGGAGCAAGAACACCCTGACTCTCTTCTCATTATTCTGGGGGGATTTTAAAAGAGCAAACCTCTGCCACGAACCGCACAAATACAGATAATATATTAACTATTTCACCGGGGACAGAAACACACCATCACACGGTATTAAAGGATGCTACCGCCCTGCTCCATGCAGGTTTTGGCCCCTTTGGCCGTTCATTTTCTTGCAGCTCACACAAGAAAACTAAAATCTAGCAAGTCTCTGGTAAACAGAGTGGGATGACGGTAAACAATATTATTGGCTTTACTGATCTACTGAGCAACATTGTGAGGGGTCAGTGCAGATACAGAACATGTGTTCTCACAAAGACCTGATTGAAATACAACAAGAAAAGCAGGTTCATTATTTAAACAATAGAAGCTATACCGGCAAGCTAAAAGCTCACGTATCTCGCTGATCTCAACTGACTCACTACACAACCTACAATTTCAAATAATTTCCTTCACCCACCACTCCTGCCATTCAAACTGCACGCTGCATTGGCGAAGAGGATGTCTTGCGACTCTTTCAGAGCCAAAAATCCAGGAAAACCCCAGGCCCAGATGGCGTCTCACACTCCTGTCTGATGGCCTGTGGTGACCAACTGGCTCTCGTCTTCGCACGGATCTTAAGCAGATAACTCAATTTGTGTGAAGTTCTCTCCTGCGATAAATGCTTCACAATCCTACTGTTTCTCATAAAGCTTGCATAACAGGAGCAGTAACTACAGGGCTGTTTCCTTCACATCGGTGGTCCCAAAATTCTTTTGAAAAACTAGTAATGGCCCACGGAAAGCACATCATAGGCCCCCTGCTGAATCCCCTGCTGTTTCCCTACCAGGCACACACGTTGGTTAATGAAGCAGTCATTATGGCACTGCACTCTATCCTGCAACATCTTTAATGGGGATCATATGCAAGTATTCTTCTTCTCCTGGAACTTCTCTGTTCAAAACAGAGATATACTAATCCACTTGTACCAGTGACTCCCCAACTTTCTGAAAGACAGGATGCAACAGGAGAGGCTGGGCAAACTCACATCCTGCGATCTGGCGATCCCCAGGGAAGTGTGTTCTCCTCACTGCTCTTTTCCTTCTACACAAATGACTGTACCTCTGGGGACACGAGTCCTGTCTGAGACTCAGCTCCCATGCCACTTCCTTCACCATATTCAACACTGTGGCTGCCATGGGAATTTTCAGTTTTAGACCAAGTTTTGTAAGAAGGCCCAGCAGAGGGTGTATTTTCTGTGCCAGCTGAGGAAATTGCAACAGGAGCTGTTACTTACCAACTAAATGTCTTAGTTGGCCACGAAACAGGAACAAAAATCACTGGCACCAGCCTGCTTACCAGTCCTGGACATGTACACCGCCTGAGACCTCTTTAAGCCTGACCACAAATTATTTAAGTCCCCCCCTTCTGGCAGGTGCTTCTGTGCAAAGATTGTTTGTACAATTCCATATCCACCTGTTCCCGTGGGAGTTTCAACTATTGCACCCCACTCCTGCAGATGTGCCATTCCATCACTCCTTTCATGTGGAGATCATTGTCGCCCACAATAGCGTATTCTGATGAAAATCTGTTTACCCTATACCTCAGGGAAAATAAGACACATGTAGCCCTTATGGATTGTTTTAATCTAAAATAAAAATGCTAATATGGTTACTCAACTGTTTAATAAGCCAGCTGTAGAAGACGTGAACTGAAAATAAACCTTATTGAATTCCTTAAAAAGAAAAAAATGCTTCTGCCTGAGGCAATGTTATGGATCGTGTCCTTGTTTCTCTGGCAGTTTATGTCATTTCCCAGCTAGCAAGGGATGCACACCAGATGTTGTAATGCCAGACATCAGAGCAGCACTGGTAGTGTTGCTGTTTCAGATCAGATTTGGCTGCACAACTAGTGTATAAACAGCAGGAGGGAGGGAGAGTAGGTAAACAGCAGAGGAGCTGAAACTTAACTTTATCCCGTGCCATATTTGGAAGCTCTCATATTTTTTATATATGAACTTTCATCCGTCTCTCATCTCCGTGATGATGATCATCGCCGGGTAAATAGATCTGCTCGTATTTACTGCTGCGGCCCGCTAATTCGGATGACTGTGCACCAAAACGAGCAGGCACAGAAACAGTTTCTTTCCACATGACTTTACAGTAATGAACAGATAACTCAGCCACACGATGACTCAAAACAATATCTGCTCAATAGCTGTGCAACACCATCTACCCTCTATATAGCAGAAGCCTTTGTTAGAAAGCCTATAGCTCCACACAATATGCAGCACTGCCGCATTACTGATTATATATTATTATTTATTTAGACCCCTTTTATAGTCATGCTACCTGTATGCAGTTAACAGCAAGACCACAAACCTGTATTTACAGCATACTTGACCTGTATATTGTACATTTAACTGCGTAATATCTCCATCTAAGTGGTTTGAGGCGGGATGCCAAGCTTCCTTGTTAGCAAAATGATAATAACCTGCTGCCCTGCTCTCCTTAACAGATGACAGAGTGAGGGGTAAATAAGGGGTTGCTTTGTTTGGTCGGCCTGACCCGGTAAATATCAAAGGCTATGCTTTGCACTGATAAATCCACGGCGCCATCCGTGATACTGAAGTAGCGGATGGCGAGTAACGCATTTGGTAATTGCACCTTTTTTTCTCTCTGACAGTTTCATCTGGGATCTATGATATTCTCTAAACCATACACTGTGAATACTCCATTCTAAACTGGATTTTAGCCTTTAAACTCTGCAGAGCAGTGTCACCTTGGTGATCAAAGTGACAAGTAGCAACGCTTGGTCACGGCAGAGAGCGGAGATCGTCGAGACACACCGCTCCTCGTGTAATATTTCCGCGATCGTTCAGCAGCACCTGTGATGCAACCCCCAGCGTACGTGGCCAATACAGGTGGTTCTGATTCGTGATATCCCAAAACACCTGACATTGTTTCCCCTTTATTACATTTCAGCCCCAAATAACATACAAGAGTCATTTTTCCCTTCAAGTGTTTAGTGATTCTCTTTGTACTGAGGATGCCCAGAGCATGTCATCAGATTTTTGTGATGGTCCCCAGCAGTGTGAGAGGGGGAACAGTGTAATAAGACCCATGTGTCTTGACTGCTCTGCCTGCGAGTTGTCCTCCATCTGACGAGTGCCTCGTTGTGATCTAACATCCCTCGGCTGACTACCTCATTAAAGATACACTTAGAGCTGCCACTGAGAAGAAATAGAAAAAGTAAAACCTCTTTTCCCCTCCTATACAGTCTTTTCTCCTGCCTGTCACGAAAGTAGCACAAAATACTGTGGAAAATTGCAGCGTTAACCACTTTACATACTACTCACCTTTAACGAGCGGGGCATATGTGAGTGCTATAATTGAGCCCTTAGCCTAACCTGAGCATTGTCAGCTCATGTGATTATAAGAAGGTGGGCCACGAAGAATGAGATATTTTAGTGTTTGTGTGTGTTTATGCGAATGTGAGGGTGCAGATAGGAGACTGTAATTTGGAGATGGGCGTTTGACAAGCTAGTCTGTCTGTGTCAGTCCTAAGCCAGTGAGGACCACGTCCCTTCAGAGAAGCCTGAATAAATTGAGAACAGAAGCGTGCAGCGGCAGTCATCAAAATGTTAAAGCAAAGTGTTCAGTGGAAAAATGTAACCACATCTTTTCACGTAAGTAACTTCACTGATGGTCACAAAGTACAATGAAGGAGAAGACGCAAAAAAAAAAACATCTCACACTCAGACACTCACGGTAAATCAGCTGCCAAATGTCTGTTGTCTTTCTTTTGCTATTTTATTCCCTCCTTCCCTCTCCTATGCTTTGTATCTTTATCTCGTTTTTGTGGCTGGAGTCCTTGCCATGTTTCACAGATCAATGTGAAACAGCACAGAGTCTCTGGCAATTAACTCCCAGCCTGTAGAACTACTCAGAGCAGAGGAGCCACACACAGCAGGGAAGCCCATTCATCTTCAGTCTGGAGAGAACACACTGTCTGCACACATCGCTGGAGCACACATACAATGGGGGCTGAAAGAATAGATGTGATGAAAAGGGGCCAAAAATGCTTATTTTGTTGAGTAGTTGGTGTCCTGAGAGAAAAGGATGGGCAAGGCATTGAGGCGTTACACCCCAGTGTTGTTGAACCGCAAGAACCGCCGACAAAAAGATCATAATAATGCAGCGATTTAGCCGCAATTGTCAGAAACTCTTTCAGCCGCCCATTTCAAGGTTGTTGATGACTTCTGCCACGCCGCATGATGCACAACCACGTTCTCTCTTATGAAGGGCTTTTTAAGGGCATTCACCGCCTAAACAGAGCAAAGAACTTATAGACGTGCTGCGTTCCAGCATCTAAGAACATCCTAAATTTAAAACACATAATAATGCAGCTTTTTTTCTGCAGAGCCACTCCACATGTTTACCTTATGTAGCTATTTCTCTGTTGGTGATTTATTTTATTTTATTATTATTTTTTTTTATCATTTCCTTCCTCCTAATCTTTTTCTTTCCCACGGACCCATGCATAAACACATCCTCACACATTTATCCTCCCCAGCTTGCCTCTACCACAATGCAGCATCCTGAGGCTTGTATTTATATTCTTGTCACGCGGTAGAAAATCTAAAGAGGACTGTATCTACAAAAGGGAGCACAAATCAAAGAACATCACAATTCCTGCGAGGATGACGGCCCATTTTGCCTTTCTTTGTGTACCTTTTTTTTTTTTTCAATTATTTTGTCTGTGGACAGTTTGTGAAATAGCCCTGTATAGCCAGGCGAGAGTTTGAATAAACATTTGATCACACTCACGGGGGCTATTCATAAAACACCTCTTCTTCTCCACATTTACTTTGCATAACTCTGAAGTCCAGGATGAAATTGCATCACCAACCTGCACGAATATCTGTGTCAGACAGAAGCACTGATTACTGTGAAAGGATTTCTGTGGAGTAAAAAAAAAACAAAGAAAAAAAAACAATTGCTGCAGACGTGCCTTGACCCTGTCAATGATTCATCTGTGAAAATTGGCCAAATACTCAATTCATGTGTTGCTGCTTCTTCTCCCAGCTTGGCAGCAGTACCACTGACAGCAGCAAGGTCAGAGGTCAGCGCTTTTCACCACTCACAGCTTCGTGAAAAAAAAGGGGGGGTGGAGCGTTGATCGATCACGCTCCGGGAGATTTATTACTCCGATCTTTAATACATCGGTGACGCTTCTGCCTCATTTAAAGGCAAGACCGCATAGCTTGCCAGTGTCCATGCCCATGTAGTCTGTGGAAATATAATATTTATTAAGACTTTAAGAGTCAGACAGAGAGGACAGGTGAAAAAATTGGAGGGATGATATGTGTTGAAAAATTGGTGAGATGGCTGAGAAAGGAAACAGATGAGCGACTCTGGCAAGGATTTGTTAGCGATTAGGCTGGAGCACACTGGAGTAAGCGAAGCAGCAGTTCGGGAGAGTAAAAATCCAATAGGTTGTTAGGAAGGAAGCGGTGCATAAATTAAGGCATAGACTCGGGAAGGGGCTTAAGCCACAGTGAGAGATTAATTAAGGACAGTTATACTTTTTTATTCATAACACTTATGAAAAAAACTAATGAGAATCTGTTCAGACGTGGACTATTTTAAATGTTTTTCAGCACCTTTATAAATAGTGTTTTGTAATTCCATCACTCCAGGAATACATTTTCCAGTATTGCATAAGATGCACATGTAGATGCACATGCATAAATGCAAAAAGAAAAAGAAACGCCTAACAAGGCTAACTATGCACAAGCTCATATACATGCACAGCCACAATGTGCATAAGAAACTGGTGCAGAGTCAATAAAGGCTGCTACCTTGCAGGAAGGTCACAGCTTAGAGAAACTCTCCACAAGGCTCAACACAGTATCCTTCCGAACTCTCTGTCTCTGTTCCCGTTAGAGGGAATAAATAGCCTCATTATTCCGCCAGGTGCTCGCCATCCATCCCTGTGTGTTGCCTTCCATTGTTTCTAAAAACCTCCCGTCACGTTGCTGTCAAAACTCTTGATTCTCTTAGCTTCTCACAGTAGTCCTCACAGAACCACACTGTATGAATTACTATTATTACGTTTTAAAATTATTTTCACAATATAATTTGCCGTTTCATGCAGCGCAGAACTAGCGCTCACGATGCTTTGTTCTGTTTGAGGAGGCAAATCTTAAATTCAAAGACCCCGCGAGCTGTTTACAGCAGGTGGCATTAGATCCCCCAGACTACCAGTGAAGAAACAAGTTGTCAGTTTGCATATCCTGCAACATGTCAGGGTGCTCTTTTAACGCAAGTTAGCTGTTGCTCTGTTTAGGGATCATTAACCACTCACGCCTTCATGTCACCACTGTTTTAACAAAGCATTGACAGAATTACTCTTGATGCATACAGAGTCATCCGCTGCATCTCTTTGGCTGATTTATTATTTCATAGTGACACACTGAGAAAGTTTTTAATCATTTATTCATCCATGACGCACAAAGAGGAGTTATTCTAATTGCAGCACACAGATCATAGATTAATGCCATCCTATATGTTCCAACAACACTGCTTGCATATTGACAGTAAGTTGAAATCTTACACAAATAATCATGCAAAGCGACCTACTGTACATTTACTGTCACTTCTTCACAGTTGCTGGTAAAGCCCACACATCTGTGCCCACAGTGACTTAGTTTCACATGTTTACGAGCCATGTTGTGTTCATTACAGTTTCCCTGCTCAGTCCACAATTAATAATTTCTATAACAGTCACTGTGAATAATGGATGTTAATAATGCCATAATTCCATATGTGCACCTGTCCACAACAAGGTTACGACATATTGAACTAAAGCAAAACAACGCTTATTGTGATCACCTAGATGACCCTAACATCAGGAAAACAATTGTTTTTTAGTGCCTGGTGCAGCTCTTTACAGTCAGTGTCTGCCCACTCACTGTACCCATGTGGCTCGTACTGCCCGCTTGCTTTTTTACCCTCCTGATTTCCTCCCTCCAGCAGTGCCCACTGATAATTATAATCCATTTCATGGGGTAGTACAACCACAGCAGTTTGCTAACACTGTGTTTAATTCCTCACTATGACACAGTGCACAATTTTAAGAGTGTTTCATACAACTGCTGCCATAATAATTGGCTCCACATGAAAAGGGCTTTATGTAGCTTATGTATTACACTGGTCCCTGGCTATTCACTTACTGTTTGGAAAGACACCCATAATCCTTGGAAAGGTTATGCACTTTATATATTCACAGGATAATTATGTCTTTCTGTGGTCATCGGCAAGTGTCTTGTCTATTTATATTTAGATATTGTCACATGTGCTCATTAACAGTTTTTTATTAATATCTTTGAAAAATAAATATATTTCACTCTATTTTACTGCACACAACGTAGAAGTATATTATCTGTCTTTATGATTCACTCCACCACACGGACACAGTGACATACCCGGTCTGCATACCTTAATGCAGACAGATGCAGATGTACATATTCAGCTATGCATGAGCGTGTCTTGCGTGTGAGCACGAGCGCATGTGCTCTTTTCTACTTTAACTACATCGCTAAGGCAAAAGCACCAATGATCTCTTAATCTACAAGGACACCTTATTAAGCACTGCTAACTACTACAGTATATGGCATTTCCAGCGTGAGTACATGTGTGCATGTGCATTATGCAGACTGCACTTAATATGATGATTAACGTGCCACCACATGCTACCAAGTGTAAATCAAAACATACCAGGGGATGTGATTAAGATGAGAGTGGAACCCAGCTGACAGGAAATACAGGAATATATGATGTGATACTATATCCCGCATGACAAAGAGAAATATAAACTACAGTATCTCCCAGGACTTGAATCCCCTGCAATCTATTATTTAGAGCACATGTAAGTGTTTTCAGTTAAAGCTTCTCCAATACTGCATTCATATCCAATCAATTATTCAAGAGTGTGATTCCTCTTCAGTCAGTCCAACACACTGATGCTGCCTGTCCAGGGATCCAGTCAGCTAGCCAGCTGAGGTCTCGCCAATCAGCCTTGATGCTGACACAATGATGCCTCAGCCTCCAGCTCTGCCTCTGCTTCCTTCAGGAGGGTATGCTGTCTCTGATTGGTGTGGCTGTACCCTGGCAGACACTCCATCTGCACTAGATTGCACTGCTGGAGTGGAGATAGCTGCAATTTGCAGCAATTCTGCCAGTAATTTCGATATGTATGAGGACCAGAGCAATTCATAGCCTTCTCCACAAGGCCCAGGTACTTTATTTGATGCCTCTCATCACCAGCCTACAGGTATATTCCTCCACCTCTCTCTACTACCTGGTACCATTGTCTGGTTTGGACCGTGCTGCAGAAAACTCTCTTTAAAAATGAGGGTGGGGGGTGGGGGGTGGGGGGGGGGCATGGGATTTTATTTTCCAGAACATCTAAAAATTTATGAGCAGAATGTTCTCATTAAGAAATGTTGAATGAGCACAGATGGGGTGATTGAAAATTTGATTGAGGAATGATTGAGCAGATCTCCTAGTGACAGGGACAGAAGTCTTCATAGCGAGAATCCCTCTTCTCATCGCGTAATCCCATTTGTATTTTGTCATCCATCTGGGTTTTCCTAAGGGCCTTCAATTAAACAATATGTAACACTTTTGTCAGTTCTTTGTACATAACCGCGCCACGTTGTTTATGCCTGGTCAGACGTAAGACAACAGAACAACATACAGATTAAGAATTCATCATTTTAAACATTGCTTTCACTCCTCTGAGCTGATGCGAGCACACATTTCACCAGGGCGGCATCCCCGCTGCGTGCTCATCGTGAATAAGACTCTAAATAAGAGGTGAGGCGATGGCAACTGTGAAAAGCATGCTTCACGCAATGAATTAAACATATGTCTGACACCTCGGCGCTTACTTTCCACTGTTTATAAGGGTCGCCACCTCTTTTGGAAGCTATCGATGGAAATGCTCAGTCTTGGGAACTTTTGAGGACCCATTGGACTTTTTGTAGTTTATAAAAGTTCTTTTTCTTTTACTCTGTTGTGACGTATATTTCAGATTCCTTTTATTCCATCTGAAGCTGCATTTATGGATGCTTTTAGTAGACCATAATGGTCGTAATTTCTTTTTCTTTTTCTGTTGACCGTATTTATATTTGAAGGATGTCATGGCATTTTAAAAAAAATCATAGAATTATAATGATGCCTGGCGCTTAATTAGCGCTGAACTCTTGGCAACCTCATTACAGGCAAACAGCGCTGGAGGGCCTGAAGATACGTTGCCCCTTCGGACACACTTTCTCACTCAAACCTCTCATTACCCCGGTATCGGAGAGGGTGTTTAGCAAGACCATCGCACTGCCCTTGCCCGGGTTTTAATGGCGTCATGTGCCCATGATCAAAGTCTTCATGGTATTTCAATGTTTCTACTCCTTGCTCATCGTGTCTTTCTCCATGTCAACTCGCTCCCTCTGTTTTCCCTCTCTGTCAAGGTCTTCCCTCCTCCACCCAACACATTTTCTCTCTCTCAGTTAGATTTGCTGCTCAGCAAGCTTTTAATGCATTTCACATTTTTACCTTTTTACCCCCCAAGGGCAGATTAAGTGTACTGAATGGTAGAGGTCTTTACAGGTCCTCTGGATTTCTACCAAGACCTGACTCAGGACCATATTCCATTCAGTCTAATCAGATCTAGGTTGGCTTCAGTTGTATCGCCATGGGTCTCAGGTCCATGCATTATGTCTAATACCTATGTAATATTTATGAAACTATCACCATATGAATCGCCATCTTTAACATGTTAACATGCTATGATGCATGCTGAGGCTCATTTATTTTGCAGGTATTTTGTTATGAACTTATGCTTTGGAGCTGATTGGGGCGAAGTTAAAGGACCGGGATTTAGTAGCATTTAGTGTAAGCTGCAGATTCCAAGCCCCTCGTTTCAAGTTTCACCTTCAGGCTTGGAAGGAGAGGGTGTTATGATAGTTATGAATATTAGATTCCATTTCTGCCATATTCTGTAAACACAGCCCTCTAAATCACACACACTGGACCTTGAAGAGATCACCAAAATTATTGCAATCCATCCTGAGGGGGACTTTGTGCACCAGATTTCATTGCAATCTATACAAGAAGATCTATGTCGAGGCATTTTACTTAAAACCTTTATTGTCAAGCACAGGAGGGAAAGTCGGGAAGATCACCAGCATCTCTAGAATTTATCCTCTGGGAACCATTAAAGGAATTTTATGGAAAGACATACTGAGATATTTCAGTCTGGACCAAAGTGACTGACCGTAATCAGGCTTCTAGCGTGGCTAAACATGAAGAAAACATGGTTACTTGTTAATTAGTGGCTCGTCATGCTGGGACCATTGATTTCACTTCATTTCAGTTTGTTTGGGACGGCCATGTTTTGCATTAGGCGCAATTTTGTACCCCTGAAGGCCACATTTGGATGGATCTCTACCCATCTTAGACTGTGTGCATGTGCTGTGACTGTTATTGGTAAGATGATGACTTTTGATGTGAATGTACTGACTTTCTTCTGTCTTCCACTGCTAAACCATGAAGCTTTGTGTCGGCGTGACTGCTGCATACTCAGTGGATCTTTATGCCCTGTCTGTTGCCAGTCTTTCCAGTCAAGCTGGGGCTGCTCTGCTCATTTTGTTTTACCTGAGAGCACTTCTAAATATTAATGTGGTCTTCTCTCTGAATTACAGCCTTACAGGCCTGCCAACTCTCCCAGCATTTGTCTACCTTCCTCTCTTTCTCTCCTCCACTTTCGCTCTGTATCTCCAATGACTACTCTTGGCTCAGTCTTTCCACCCCGAAGGTTAATTTCTGATGATATCAGATGTGATGGGTTGTTGGCTCTCATTCATCTCTCTCATGATTTTATGACTCTAATCCTGCCGCTTGAGCAAAACTGTCTTCTTTATTTTGACCGGTGGATGGCATTTGGAAGCATTTAGTTTCACAAATGCAATGCAAACCTGAAATCTAATACTGACATCAGTCTGGGCGATATAGATATCAGATAAATTAATCTCATGTGACGTTGGCCAACATTGGAATCAGATTGACTTCGGAGATTTCAATTTGTTTGCTCAACCATGCCTTACCTACCGTTCTTGTCACGAACAAAAGAATCCAGTTTGAGCGAGATAAAGCTGGCTCGGACTTGAGCAGCAATTATGAAAATTTCCGACTTTGGCATTTTGCTGCTTTTGAAGAGCATCTGGAGTGGACCAATAGGATAACATCCAGCCCACTTACCCACACATGCTGTCAGTGAAATGCTCTCCAAAAGACACTAATGATGAGGTGCAGTAGTGAAGTGCTCTGGGAAATCAAAGCTAATAGAAAACATTTAAACCGACTCCAAGACAACACCAGTTGTAAATAAATATAGAGTACTTAAACAATTCAAAATCAGCCACTTTGAGTACTATCATTAGAAAAGAGCCAAACTACATATTAGCGACTGTAATACATGTAAAAACTGGAAGCTTTCAAGTGACGTTTTATCCATGAGCACCCTATTATTTTACACTCATGCCTTCAAAGGCACTCATTCTTTCAAACATTTGTCAACATGTGAATACAAATTGCATGTGATATGTTATTATCATCAGTAATCACTGTCAACTGCATAGTCATAGCAGACATTTTGACTTCCTCTTCTGTGCTCAATTATGTCTGCATGAATTATTCTTAGAGCAAAGGCAATGTTTTATGCATAATATATCATACCAGGACCTGAATACACGAGGAAATTCCATGTGGGCCTTACCGGTGAAATGCTGAGATGATGAGAGGGAAATAAACATGGAGGGAGTCAGTGATGAAGTGAAATTATTATTATATATCTCTAGTTAAAGTATGACTCTAACTTTGTGTAAGGCAGATGATGTATGGGGGTGTGTGTGCTCTTGATGTATTCTTCATGTTTAACCGTGGCAAGTGTTACTTGGTGGGGTAAACACGCAACATTAGTTTTAATCAAGACTCATCGTTACTATACATCATTGTGGCCTGCCAATTAGCTGCGTATCTCACGCGTTACACCAGCTTTGCCTGTCCCCATCTATTAAATAATATACCCGCTCATTAATAATAGTCAAGATGCAAGAGGGAGGATGAAGAGGTTTTCAAAAGAGATTAACGTCTGGGTGCGAGTAACTCCAAATCAAGCTCACTAGCAGCAGTTGAACCGTACAAACATGAGAGGCAGTTGTTCAAGTTGCATTATGAGCAACACATGAGCAAACTTGTCGCCTCCTCGGTGTCGAACTGCGAGCTCACGCTGGCAGAGGCAACAAGAGACAAAGAGGCCGGTGCTCATTCATTTCAAATGAATACCGTGGAGTCGTGGTGCGACGGAGAGCGGAGTGACAGCTGGTGGAGAGATTTCCGCGTTTCGGTGACAGGAGGAAGCCGGTTCACGGTTCAACTTTAAATGAGCAGAGACAGGGCACAGTTACAAACACCTCATTGTTTGTAAAGATAATGGGAAATAGCGTTAACACAGCTATTGATTCTGTTTGTTTTTCTTCAGTTGTCTCATATTTTTTCTACTTTGTTTGCTGGCACTTGCTAGAATTACCTGAATGCATGTTTACATATTACATATGGCGTAATATATTTGGGTTTTTGTTAGTTTTATGTGTGTTTTTAAATGATATGATGCTCTCTCTCTTTTCAGATAGCAAGGCCACTTCACATATGGTATGCATGCGTTCATCAGGATGTACACGTTGATTGTTTTGTCTGTTTTAAAAATCAGCTAGTCCAGGAGTACTGTCACTGGCTATGGCTTGCGTACTTTCTTAGTGTTACACAGTATGGACAGTAATCCTACGAGACAGCAGCAAGGCACTGCTGGTTTAAGTGCATGGTTAGCCACAGGCCCCTATCCACTGTTACACCGACTTGAATGAAAGTGAATGAAAGTATCTATATATCTTTCAGGATTTGAACTTTTACTTGTGATAGTTGAAGTCACATAAATGGTTTATGGATGCTTTAGAGTACTGACTCCCTTTAATTATGTAGTTACCGGGTTACATGGAAAGGTTACTAATTTAAAAAAGAGAAATCAAAGTTCGATTTGGCTTTGAATTACACATACATCGACATATAGAGGCAGCGTTGAGCAGCAGGCAATTTGTTCATTTTTAAGGGAAGAAATCCCAATGGGAGCACCCTAGTGATGGGAATACCACTTCTTTCAAGTTACTATATGAACCATATTTTAGAGGATATTATGGATCCAAGAAGAAACTGACAGAAGGGTGGAACTGAGGGGAAAAGGCACAATTACAAATCCATCTGCTGCTTCAGCACCACTGACAGCTAGTATTTTATCTCAAGCTGCACAAAAGCTCTTATGTATCTTATTTTTCAATGCAGCCTTTATTTTACTCAAAATGAAAAAATCAGGTGAAACGCTGTAGGACTCGGTTTATAATGCCTTGAGTTAAATGTAAAAACAGATAATGGACATTGTTGAACTGCATCTTCTTTATTTGATTTGAGAGTCGGGCTGTTGACTACATCCGGACATTGATAACTAGGCAGCTTCAATATATGGCACTTAATCTTAAAGCCATTGTGCACTTTATGTGAAATTACTTTTCTCTGACTCACTTATTTCTCTGACTGTCTCTCTCGTCTCCTGTGTGTGCGTGTAATCTCCCTCGCTGACTCCAGTCGCAGAGCTTATCACAATGCACACATTTGGCATCACATCAGATGATTGGTCTGTGAGTTTCCTGTTAAACTAATATTGTAAAGGCTAGAAAATCTGTGCTGGTTAAAAAATAGACGCGCCCTGTAAAATGTAATAAGTCTCAATAGTTTATTGGTTTTATTTCCACACTCTGCCTATTAGTGAACTCAGTACTCAGGCCTGGAGAGGGAGGATGACACATGGGTCAGATAGTATCCCAGAGGGTTAACAAGGGGTATGTGCTTTTGTCATTTTTGCAAATAAGGAGGATGGCATTCCCCTTCATCACCTTCTGGCATAAGCTGCAACCACATGTTGCAATTAAAGGTTCACACTATATAACCAACACATGAAAGATGATTTTTATGTGGTGGGTTCTCTTCATGGAACAATTCACAACCACATTCAACACAGAGTTCAGGGAGGAGTTTGTAAGTGTAGTGCTACCAAAGGAGACCATATTTTAGACGAGCGAAATCCTTAAAGTCATTAAGGTAATAGTGGAGCAACTGTTATTGATTACTTGCAAATCCCCTGCTGATTTATCTTAAACTTACTTAATTCAGTGAGGCAGCTACAATATTGTATTCTGTTGCTTAAAGCAGATGAAGACCAACAAAATACTTTCTGCCAATTAAAATAGTTTTATCGCAGTGAGAGCTGGAGAAAGAGAATTTCAAAGCGCGCGAGTCCACGTGTTCTGCGGTGAATTAACATTTAATTATGCCTTCCATTAGAGCTCCACCAGCGCTTTCTCTCTGACTCTCTCTGTCACCGAGTAGCTCAAATGGACTGCAACAAAACAGCTTTGTTTTCAGGTGTTACCTGCTTTTGTAGGACCACAAAGGTCCTATAGTTTTGTCTGTACATTGCCCACTTAAATAAGACCCATGACTGTGAAATAATAATGAAGAGCAGCCAAAGCTAGGAGCTTGATTTAGATACAGTATGTCATTCTGCTTTCATGATTACGGTATTAACATATCTGTGTTTAGCGGTGTTGCAAAATGAAAGAGTCACGGATAATTCCCTCTTCATACTGTCATCCTACACACCATTCATCAAATCTACAGAGGCGCATTTTCACACCTGC
Source organism: Nibea coibor (assembly GCA_023373845.1). Taxonomy (NCBI): domain Eukaryota; kingdom Metazoa; phylum Chordata; class Actinopteri; family Sciaenidae; genus Nibea; species Nibea coibor. The sequence goes on along the minus strand of CM041720.1, from coordinate 17,646,791 downwards.
AGTCATGCTGAACCACCTCCATCTGTGGGACTGTGAGACAACTCCCATTAAAGTCGCTGGATTTAATTCAGTGAAAATGCTGCAGGTCTGAAATATGCGGCTCGGCTCAGCGAGCTTTTGTCTATTCAGAAACCCATAAGGATTTCAAAGGGAAACAATATGTATTAATAATATATTGCAAAATGTATCTATCTTCAAAGATGAAGGATTTGACTTCTGAAGGCAGTAATGGGTGCGCTGTGGGCAAAGTGAACAAACATTCCCAAGATCATTATTCCCAAGTTAGACTTAGTCTGGGGAACGGCACCGTGTGTTTGCTGCTGAACAAATAATACAGCCCAAATGTTCATTCAGCTAAAGGATCTTCTGTAGTCGGACTTGAAATGCCTTTGAGTATAATGTAATCAGCCTCTTATGCATTTGTATCAGGTACTCGTGTGAGCAAAGTGCCAACCAAGCCGGCAAAAAAAGTGCAGCCCCCACAGTCCTTTTCTATCTCTCTCTCTCCACAAGCATGAAAGAATTGGGACCATGTTAGCAGCCATAACAGGCCATATCTCATTTGATCTATAGTTAGCCTGAACATTCATCATTCAAAGAGAAAAGTGAGTGGGTAGGGTTAAAGGATTTGCACTTTCCAAGTTCTTTACAGTTGTATGGCTGAGATCAGGAGCTTATTCTTCAAAGCATACAGCAAAAACACGTGAAATCCCTCCCTATAGCTAACTGCAAAGGTCCCTCCCAAGGGTTTAAAAAAATCTCACATAGGGTGCCTCTATCTGCTTTATGATAAATAACATGCAGTTCCTAGAAAATATGAATGTCGGAGGAAACTTAAATAAGCACAGACATTTAACCGACAGTTAATCTTCAAATTCTTTAGCTTTTTGTCCCACCAAATGTCACAGCTGGCTCCAGGGGAGCGGCAAGCCGGTGAGTTCAGCACACACCTGTCTCTGTTTTTCTCCCCGCGCTCCTATCTTTTGATCACAAGAGGACAGCCGACGATAGCAAGCCTTTTCTATCCCCTAAGAGCGGATGACAGCAAGCTTTTCAGCAGACGCATGTTCGCAGGCCCCCTCAAGCAACCAACCCCCCACCCCCACCCCACCCCTCACCCCCAATGACAAACGGTGCAGCAACCGTCCTCGTGGCAATGGAAATAGCCCAATCGCCGTCTAACTCCTCCCCGTGCTTGATCTCTGTGGAGTAAAACAGCTTGACAGGAAGATTAAGCAAGAAGGAGGGATGGGTGAAAAAACAGAGAAAAAGAAAGACAAAACGAGGGAGGGCTTGAGTTATAGTGGGAGGAAGCGAGGAGGAGGAGACGGAAGAGTGCTGCTCTTTTTCTCCTTTTCGGTTGAAACAGTCTCAGGAGCTGCCCCCCAGCAACAGAGGGAGAAAAGCATGATGAATAATTAACTTCTAGAAATGTCACAAGCGGCAGAGAGAAGTGTAATCATTCCTCTGTTGGGTTTGGAGATCTGTTTTTTATTCTTCTCTTTTATGCCCTGTAGTGCTTGCACTACGCTGAGATTGTGAGCACAGGACTGCAACCCATCCCCTAAAAGCATCCAATACATCCCCTTACATACTTTTCAAATAAAAGCAAATAAATCATTAATATTTGGCCCTTTTAGCAGAATCAGAGAGACATCTCACAGAGGTCTTCTACATTTTTAATCAAGTCATTGATGTCAGTCTCATTAGCTGTAAAATCACATTTAAGGAGCTGAAATCTCTCGTGGTAATAGTTTAATCAATGTCACAAAGACTTGAGCTTTGTTTCTCTTTAGATCTGGAGAACACAGCGTGCCCTCACAGAATGAATAAAAGATAAAAATGACAAATTACTGTCTTCATGTTCTAAACAAGCTAAATTTGTCCTCTTCCCCATAAACCTCAGAGCTGTGAAAATGACTTATGGATTACCATGACCTAGTTTAATGAGATAATTGCAGATATATATCATTTTTATTGTCGTTTCTCATAGATTTATATCCAGAAAGGACAATAGTTGGCTCCCACGTGCATTAATGTGTTCTAAATTTAAGATCGGCCCGCTTTTCATATGCAGAAGAGAGGATACTCTTTGACTTTTTGCCACCTGTAGTGCTAATATTTATAAAAATGGACAAGGTGGATGTTTGGCTTTCAGTGGACTTGCTATTCTTAATACCGTGGACGTCTTGGCCTCTTGGCCCTCGGCTCTAATGTTACTGCCGCAGACATAGTAAAGGCGACTGTAATGACATGGATGATTTAATGCCAAAGAATGCCTAAAGATTTTTTGTTCCCATCGATGTGTTTGTTAATCAGGCACACTCCAAATGAGATTCCTTATCAGTAAACACATTGATTGTTCAAAATGAGATGCTGATTTTTCCACTATTATTTATCTCCTTTTTAGATGACATTGAGTAATTGTGCCTGTGTGCTTCTGCTCCTGTAATATCCAGATTTGTCTGTGGAAAGAAGTTCAAAGAAGCTACCCATTCGTAATCTGTCACTGGAAGTGTTGGACAGCAGAGGCAGAACTGCAGAAATGTGCAGTCACTGCATGCATGCTGATAAAAAATGGAACCAACCGCTCAGGTTGGAGTCCGAGCCCTTCCACATTCATGTTCCCATCAAGCAGGAACCTCTGTGGCTATGAAATAAAGCCAATGTGGAAATGCCAAAAAAATGCAGTTCCTCAAATGTCCACTTGAGGCTATTTACAGTATGAGTCAGTCTCCATAAGCATCCATATTGAGCTTCACAGCAGAAATACATATGTTTACAGCCTGGTACACAAAAAGTTATTCATAATTAAAAGTGTGGCTGTTTTGATGGACAGGTGGGCACCATTACAGGGGGTTTGTTTGCAACCGGGCTTCATTCAGCCCACCTTAAGCTCACCTACGATCCACCATCAATCAATCAATCCATCCATGTCTTTTTCCATTGGGTGATGACATCCGTATTTCACACTGTCTATGGTTCCCGCACAGAAACCAACTGGTGTTGGATTCGTTTGAGGACTGTGCCCCATGTTGAACAATATGTACAATATTAAACTAGAGAGAAATTAAAACACAAGAGCCGCTTTAGCCCTAACTGTTTCTGTTGTTGCTACACAGATAACCTGATGCTTTCAGGGACTTTGAGGATCTAGTTTCCCGGGACAGTTTCCTGCAACTTTTCCTGGTCCCTGATCCAGTGTTAAAACAAGATAAAAAGCAATGTGCCTCAGTATGGCCTGAGATATAAAACCAGTTAGAATACCCTAATTGCTGATCATAAACCGCGTAGGAGGACAGAAGTTTTTTCTGACTCTCTTTCTAAGCTTCCATTAAATGGCAAATAAGTGAGAAGAGAGAAGAGTCTTTCCCCGATGGAGCAATCAGCATGTTAATACTGAAGCAAAACACCTCATTCTCTCTTGTATTAGAACCCATTTTAAAAAACCTAACAATAGCATTTAATTTACAGGGAGTTACACCTGAGCATTTAGATTTTAACCAAAGAAGTCTCTGTTGTTATTTCACTTGTCTTCCTCTTTAATTATTCTGAATTAAAGTCTCGCTGAGATTCTCTGGGGCTTTAATTAGGGACTGAATTAAAGTTATGTAAATACAGTTGGAAGCCGCAGAGTCTTTAAATAGAGTTGTGTTGCATCTGGTATTTTCTTTTCTTTCGTTTTTTTTTCTCATTTCTGAAAGAGAAAATATCCTAAGTCTTCCTTTGAAGTTTGTCAAATCACTCCAGGGTACATTTCCCTGAGGTGTGTGTGTGAATTGATACTTTTTCTCCAATGAGTGTGACACGAAAAACTATTTCTGCAAAGAAGCCAGTGTGGTTTCTGTGAATGCGCGTGGAAATGTGCGAGTGTGTGTCTGTTTCTTACATATAACTCTACTTAGAAATACTACCTAGTATTTCTGTCCAGACAGAACCGACATGCATGAAGATACCTGCCTATGAATGTATTAATGACCGATTCTCCACCTCCAATTCGCTGATCCACTGTGAAAATGAAAAGAACGGGATCAACCTCCCATTGGGCTAGATTAAACCCAAACTAAGTGGCTGGGCCCAGACTGCGAGCTTCTGTCTCTGAATAATAATGGGGTCTTTCAGCTGTGTTTGTCATCAAATTAGCCCTCTACTTCAGACAAGGCGCTCTCAGAGTGCAATTCTCAACAACGACGGAATTCAAATTAGACAAAGTCAGTTTGAGGTTTTGTAAGTGTCAAAAGGGAGAATTGAGTTTCATTTGTGAAAGCAATGATTGCCATAGGAGGTAAAATGACAGTGTTGAAGTTCATGAAAACACCTTCCTTCCTGCGGTGCGTCTCCTTTCATGCTGATTTTGATTCATGTTACAGGAGAGGCACTAAAACAAAGCTTCAACCAGCAACTCCAGCCTACAGCTTTCTCTGACTCTACCATGAAGCCTTTGAAGCTTCTCCATCAGTGTACGCTTTCAAATATTATTTATTATTTGTCAAATAACCTCTATAACTGTGTAGAGTGCATTTGTAAGCATGGTGAAAAGCTGTTAAGCGTCTCCAGGCTAAGTTCACTTATGGTTGTCTTCCTTCCTTGAATTTTGTGTTCAAGGAACGCAGGTTGAGTTCCTTCTGCATCTTTCTGCCTGACAGACTATTCTGCTGGTACCTTTGATCAACCCAGGAGAGGAAACTTGCCCTGGGAGGCACCATAGCTCCAACGCAGAAGGGGGCAAGGAAGAAGGGATGGAAACCCCTTTTCCTCCTGGCACTTTCTGTCTTACACACTCTAAAGGATTGAGCAACAATTAAAAAGATCGGTTCAGGGCATCTGATGAAGCAGTGGCAAGCTTACATCTGAGCTAGATAGTTGGAAGCTTATTGCAAGTGATCATCAAGGATTCATCAAAGCATTCTTTGACATGAAAACAATCTTTTCTTTACACAAACTACAAACTAAGGGTGCGTTGTAAAGTTAACTCTTGGTGCCGTGTCCATTCACGTGATCCATTGTGGTCACGATGTGCTTGATTGTGTGCATGAAACCGAAGGTTTTATAGACAAGTAGCCGAACACATTTCTTCAAATCCAAACAAGAACCTCTTTAGCACAATCTTCCTAAAGAGCAGTTGCTCTAATGATGACTCCAACCATGTTACACTCCTTTTCTTTAGTGAATCCTCCTCCAGCAGAACATCAAATTAGCCTATTGAGCCTTTATCTCAGGGTTTTAGTGAATGTACCCTATGAGAGCAGTTTTTTCTGCTTGGGGCTGACCTAAAGGGAACCGAAATGGTCACATTAGTACTGTAGTGAGAGCTTAAACACTCATCTTTTATCAGTGTGTTCTGAATGAAGCTTAAACACACATAACTAATAAGAGCACAGACTACACTTGACTTCAAAATACTGTGTGTTTTCATTATCAGGGGGCCGCAGACATAGCTGAATCTGCTGGTAAATGTTATATTCTGTTCTGGGATAATAAAAGGATAGCTCCTGTATCAAGTCGAGTATCCTTGTAAGTCTTAGAGGACTGTTTTTGATGTGTGGAGACAGAATAGGGAATTAATCCAAATGTATTTTTTTTTAAATGAATGAGAAGCAGTTGGCTCAGAAACCAATTCACTGTCCTTGATAAGTATGTGAAGCCCCGCTAGAGCACGCCACGATCCACACTTCAGCCCTTCTAGTTGGAGGAATACTTTGAGAAAACCAAAACACATGAATTTCATTTCTGAAAATAATTTTACTCTCACCGGGTTCAATTTTACGGCATCTCCTTTATCGGGACACCTCATGTTGCCATGCATGCAGACTTCAAAGCAATTACGGGCAAATTTGCAATCTTTAACAGTCAGGGAAAGCAATGGAAGAGCTGTAACCAAACAGTGCTCAGGCAGAGATGGCTGAGAGAAATATATTTTTCAAAATGAGGTTACTCCTGTGAGATTTAGCTCAAAGTATATCTTTAGAACGTGCAAGACATACCCATGAGTCATGTTACATCCAGATGTTCCAAATTTTTCAAGTGTGAAGACGTTTGTGTCATCACCGCATTTAAAATAACACGCGTCTTTGCAGTGGATCCAGCTGGTCTCTCTATTCTCGTGGCAAACTTTTCTTCAAGCGCTAGACACTCGTTTCAAAAAGCAACTCTAATCTTGTTTTGGAAAGAAACCCTACACATGCAGCAGGAGATACCAAATGGTGGGAAAAAGAACAAAGGAAAAAAAAAGCATGTTACATCTTATTTCCGGAAAATGTACAGCGTGGAGAGCCTGCTGAAATAGCTTTAAATTGTTTCCTGAGAACAATGGTAGTACTCTGTAATGGATTGTTTTGGTCTATGTCTCGCTCTTTTCCTCCGCAGGACTGAAGCAGATCCATGCCCTGTCCATTCAGGGGAACTACGAGCTGCGTATAGACTTGGAGGACTTTGAAAACAGCACCGCATATGCCCAGTATGGTACGTTTGGAGTGGGCCTCTTCTCAGTGGACCCTGATGATGATGGATACCCTTTGACTGTGGGAGACTATTCTGGCAATGCAGGTATGTATGTCCTGTGAACTACTTAGACTTTGCTTGAAATATTTTTTTGTGTGCTTGCATACACAACTATTTTTGCATCTTGCATCTTTGCATCTTTTTTTCATTTAACCTAATTGTGAAAGCAGAAGTCACAGCAGTGGATGAAAGCTCCAACCCACTTCCAGCACATGCTGCCTCCTAGTAAAATAACAGCATGTTATTTTTTACAGTGCAGTAGGTGTGTGCAATTGTTAAAGCATCTAGACAGCTGCACACAGAGAGAGGGACTGCAAGTGTCTGCATCAGATCCAAGCCAGCTACCTGTCACCTTGATTAAATTACTGCCAATTAATTGCGCTGCTTGACCTGCAGAGTAAACAAAAAACCCGCCGTCGAAATGAAGAAGCAATTTAAAGAACCTTTGGGGATCGCTGCTCCGAGAACACGGAGAGAATGGGGACAGATATGAGAGATGGCGCACCGGAGAGAAGTAGTGGCAAGGAAGGGCGAGAAGAAATAGGGTGGAGGAATGAAGGGGACAGGTGCGAGAGAGGAAGAGAGTAACAGGAAGAGAGGGAGAGGTAAATAAAAATGAGCATAGAGGTGTCTAAGGTGCAGAGGAGACAGAGAAGCAAAAAGGGATGGGGACTGGAGAAAATGTGTCATGTGTAACATCCTTTTCCCCAGATATGCTGCCTGCTAAAATGTCCTGTAATGCTCCTGGCTTGTCCTCAGCACAACCCGACCTTGAACTTATCTGCCTGTTGGACATTTGGATCCAGTCAAATTAAGGGTAGTCGAACTCTCTCGGGATGAACACGACCTCACCTCAGCTTCCCTCTCTCGGCTGTGCTGCTCTTACTCTTATCAATAGTAGTATTTTGCTCTGCCGTGGCTGCTTTCTGATCAGCTGGCAGGTGCTCATTTGGGCTGGGAGCAGCTGGATGTTAATGGGCATCAGAGGAAGCTGCCGGCACCCCCAGCAACAAAGGTGACATCCAGCGCCTTGCAAATGAGCCTTTAAGTGCTTGTGCTTCGTTTGGTTTTGTTGTCTTTTTTTTTTCTTCCTCCTTTCTCCCTCCACTGGACATCATCCCATTGTCAACACTATCGAACCGTTTTTTTTTTCTCCCCCATTGTTTCTTTTCTCCCAACGTCGAGCAACACGCAACGTGAATATCAGACATGCCTGTCAGATTATCTTTTCCGCTGGCTGGTTACCATGGTAATGCCAAATGGAGAGCAGAGTAGCACAGAGTGAGAGGGTAAGGAGATGGGCGGCCACATCCTGGGCAATTAAGGGCTGTTTGATGCCCTGACGAGCTGTTAGCCATCACCTGATGGCTGGCGAGCGGTCTTTCATGCCGCTCTCAGCTTTATGCTTCTATCCACTTCTGGTCACAGTGTGAAGCCTGCTGCAGAAAGGAAAGGGAAAATAACAGTGTGAAGGGGAGGTATGGAGAGTTTATTGAGCATTATTAGCTCTTTGAACATCCATTTGCTGAAAACTTAAGGTGTACCTGTGCCGTATCTGCAAGGACGTTGCTTTCATTTTACTCATAAGCCTCTTAGAGCGGCGGATTGCGAGCCTGTTATCGATGTAGAGAATCTGTCAGGGAGAAATCTTTATATCGTGAGTGGATATTTTGAGTTCTGCCATTTCATTGTGGGGATCAGACTTACGGTGCAGGCCATGATTAAATGCATTTGGGTGATACGACCCGCCTCCCTGCAGCGGTCCTACGTCATTCTCGTTTTCACGAACACAGGTAGATGATTTCAGGGCCTGTTAAAAAAAGGTGAATATTGATGCTAGGAGATGCTAGTCCTTTAAGTACGCCTTTCCTGTCCTCGTGACACTTCTGTCCGTTAACTGACAGGCATCCTGATCAAATCATTTGGGGGTCGTTATTAAAAAGAGGAAGTTAAAAAGGTCACCACAGAACCTTTGATAAATTGCCTACAAATCTGCCTGAACTTCTGCTTTTAATACTGAGAAGCAATACACTGGAAAATTGTGTAGTTTTATTTTTCATTCTATCATCTCCTCCTGTTTATAGAGATGATTAATTGTAGAGTCCGATGCCATTTTGAGGTTCATCGCTTGTGGATTTGTCTAATTACTTGTTTCTAGTATGGAATCCAAGAACATGTTGGTGAAAGGCACAGATGATCCGATAGCTATTGCTCAAAAAGTTTCTCCAGTTCGTACGCACTGACACATTTAAACTTTTTTTTTTTCTCTGTAGGTGACTCGCTGCTGAAGCACAACGGGATGAAGTTCACCACCAAAGACAGGGATAACGACCACTCGGAGAACAACTGCGCCTCGTTCTACCACGGCGCTTGGTGGTACCGCAACTGCCACACCTCCAACCTGAACGGCCAGTACCTGCGCGGTCAGCACACCTCCTATGCCGACGGCATCGAGTGGTCCTCCTGGACTGGCTGGCAGTACTCCCTCAAGTTCTCCGAGATGAAGATACGACCCACCCGTGACCCCGAGAATAAATGAGAAAGACAAAAGTAAAAGAAGAGATTTTATGAAACATTACAAACCACAACTTCTGACAGCTAGGAGGAGATACTTGTCTTGATATTGTTTCTTCACTTAAACATACCTCTTTGAGTTCAGTTAACTCTGCTGTTTGCCTCCTGATGTCTCTTTGCCTTTTTGCTCCTCTTCCTCCATCATGCTGGCTCATCATTATCCATCCCCCTGGTCCTTTTCTTGAAAAAATAATGTAACCATCATCCCTTTATTTTTGATCAGTCAGTTCACAAAAAAAAAACAAAAAAACACACACACACAGCATCCCAGAGCCCACAGTCCACTGCACTGGCTTTACTCAGTCTGACATGGTGGTCCAAATATCCCCTGCAGAATCACACACCAGTGATTCCCCCCTGACATCTAACGCTGACCTCTCAACTGTGCTGACACGGCACTCAGATTGTGGTTCAGTCTCGCTGCCCCTTGCTGTATAATCTGTGGGTGGAGAGGCTTGCTCCAAATATAACAGAAAGAGAAAAACCCTTCACAAAATATGAACAGGAGACACGAGTCCTCCGTTTCCCCACCCTACAAAAGAAGTTCAGAGTTTCCCCAGTGAGAGGGGACAGCGCAGTGGTACGCTATGTCACATTTGCATCATTGATCTGCGTGAATGAGACCCAGCGGGGGGGTGGCAAGAAGCGCAGGGTCTAAGATAATGAGCGGGAGACAGAGACAGAGAGAATGGGGAAACAATTTGACAAGACCTAAATTAGTCGAAGCAAAGGAGGGCAGAGCGAATCAAAGGGGAGAGAGGAAGTGGAAGAAGAGGAGGTGCAAAAAAGATGAAGAAAGAGAAATGAGAAAAAGAAAGAGACAACGGAGGATCTCATTCATCTGACTTGGGCCATTAGGGAGCATATTGGGCACTTTGTCTGATCTGCCTGCCAGCTGAGTACTGGCCAACTGATGCAGCACTCACAGATGGTAACCCAGCACTTTGTGTGTATGTGTGTGTGTGTGCATATGCGTGTGTGTATGTGTGTGTGCACAACGGAGAGAGACAGACAGAATTCGGTAACACCATCAATTCCCTGTTATGAGTTCAGTGGAGCGTCTCGACTGACTACAATGTTTAGCACAGACAGACTAAACATGATGCATGGCTGGCATATCTTCACTCGCTCCATCTAAGTAGTTAACCTGAAATAACAAAGCCTGTAATGTATGTACATGTAATACGAAGGAAAAGACCTTTTAACAATTTCAAGGAGGCCAAGAATGAAAGAGGAATCGAGGAGTGCGTCAGACCTGCCCCAGTTGATCTTATTTTCTTGGACCTTTTGAGGAAATGTTACATTTTGGCCAACAGCCCCCATCTTGTTTTTGATTTTTTTTCCCCCCTCATTTCCAGGTGATTATTATTGGATTTGTTTGTGTGATGGCGTCTCTTGTCACGCGAATGGAGCGAAAGTTTGCTGTAAAATAATATCGGAGGCTTTCACCCCCAGTCTTTTTTTTCCTTCTTCTTCTCAGTAGGAATTCTGCAATGTATTATGGCAAAAACAAAATTGCCTCAAGCAAACAAAAAAAAGTGACAGGAAAATAATAATAATAAAAAAAAGATGTTATGAATAAAAAAAACTCAAAGGAAACCTGTGGGCAGAAAATAGTGCAATTCTGATTTTTCAAACTTTCTTTTTCTTTTCTTTTCAAGTCGGTGAATCAACTTTTCTCAGTTTCATCGATTTCTTTGGATGTACTAAAAGCTTTAAAAAAATATCTGTAGATTTTATTGTACAGTGTGTATGACTTTTAGAGCATGTGAAGCAGTTTTCTTACTATGCTAAAACACAAAGAGTACTCAAGCACATGGACTCCACTGGTTATAAAATTAAAAAAAATAATAAAGAAGTGATGTATTTACAGAACTTTTATCCTTCCTCTGCCCGAAGGACGGGTGGGAGTGGCCCACGCTGCTCCACAGGTGGAATATAAGCGAAGAGGAGGAATGTGATTATCCCGCAAGCACATGCCCGTTCAAATCTGCAGCACAAATATGAATCTTTTACGGAGGCACAATACGAGAGAGATATCAAACCTCTCCGGCACGTCAGCTGTCGTGGACATGTGCCATCTTTCTGACATTTTGGCTTTGGAAAGTCCCGTGGCACCGGGAGACAGTTTTTTTTTTCTTTTTTCGAATGTGTGCTGTGTAAGGTGTCGCCCCAGCTGACAGTGAGTTAACGCGTGACACCGAGTAACATTGTGCTGAGTACCTCCGACACTGGAACGGCTGTGAGTTTTCCTGTCAACGCCGGCGCTTGGAAGGATCTCCTGTGACCTGCGCGTGCAGCTCTACGTCACGTCTTGGTGGACTACTGCCAGCTCTCTTCAACATGAAAGCACAGACACGTTGCAAAGTTATTATGGCACAGAATATGAGCTGTGAAAATGTTAGAGGATATAGCAAATTAAAAAAAGGAAAAAAAAAAAAAAAAGATGGAAATATATGGAGAAGGAACTGGACTGTGTGTGTATGCAAATGTGTGTGTGTGTGAGTGTGAGTGTGTGAGTGCGTGTGCACATGTGTGCGTCTACAGTGTCTCTGTGTGTACACATATATGCACATGCTTTGGTTTGTACATGCCCATGTGCATGAGCCGGAAGACAGAGTGGGAGGCTGAGTGCGTCTCTGTGTGGAAAATTTTGAAGTCATGTGATGCTTATGTACAACTTGCCTCCCCTGCTATTTGTGTTGATAACAGAGAGATTTACATAATTATAAAGAACTATTACTTATTGTGATTGTGAACCCATAAGAATGGACACCACCTTCTGGTACTGTGTTGAACTGCGCTCGTACCCTGAACCCCCCCCGAACCCACTCCTAAAATCTTTATTCACCTCGACACGAACGTTGTGCTCACTGTATATGTTAATGCTACGTTGCCCCTTGTTATTTAAATGTAAAGACAAGTATTATTTGCCATGCCCCTTTTCTGTGTTTTCTGTTGAGTGAATGCCTTTATAGCCACTCTCTCTGCTGCAGCTTTGCTAAGTCTCCAACGGAAGAGATGATAAAAGAGTGAAATCTGAGGCTCTAATCATTCCCAGTTATCCCGCTCATTACAGTGCATCAGCACCCTCCTGATCGATCCCCCAGGTCCCCCAAACCTTCTATCTTTCTTACTGTGTACCTCCTTAATTGCCTTAGCCTCTGCTGCCAATTCCCCCTCACTCCATAGCTCCTAAATTCTCCTCTCCTCTCTTTCCAGCTCCTCCTGACTCCCTGCCTCTTTATTGCTCTGCTTTTTGGCCCCTAACTCCTGTCCCCGCCCTCCTCCACCGTGGCCCTCAGTCCTCCCATTCCTTCAATCCCAGCGCAGAACTAACTCTGTTTTCTTTTTCTTTCATTTCTGGTGAAGTACTATAGATTGTTTTGCTGAATCTTGATACTGTGTTTTAATGTTCTTGTCAACATTTAATAAACATTCACATTTTATAAATGGGGATCACCCTGAAGTGTGTGTGGTGGGGTTTATTTCTCACTGCATCTATAGCAGTGTGGGGGGTATTTCTGAGTTCGGTAAATCAAAACTGGACAGACATACAGCTCTGTATGAAACTTAGCTCCACATTCTCCAATCCAATACAATAGAGGTCAAATAAATGTTGTTTGGAAGGCCCGTTTTATATTATTCTTAATATTCTATGGGATTGTTAAAAGTTTTCTACTTTTACTAACTGACAGTCCATTTTGTGTTATCTCCCCACGTGGAGCTGTTATCGCCAATAACAAGATTGTGCCGTGCCAATGCATACCTAGAAAGTGGCAGTTTTTAAAATAAAAACGTTAAGGCAAGTGGAGATATCAGAGGAAATTAATTAGCTTTTAATTAGCTTTCACTAAAATCATCTTATTTCCACAGATAAAGTGCCTCGGCCATACTTGTGTTTAGCAATGTGTGTGGCGTTTCCAAGTTACCACAAGAAAGTCTACTAAGTGACATTTCCAGTATATTTCTAACAGTTATGTGTATAACAGTTAACCCACACATATCTGTGTAGAAGAAAGTGTAAGAGGACACACGCTAACTCACTTTCATTTGATGGGAGCAAGGAAGTACTGAATGGAAGCAACAGGTTCATTCTAAACTTGGTTTGATCACCACAATAACCTCTGATTACATATCCAGTGTAAATACTAGACACACTGATATATTATTACTGTAATGAGCAGAAAATTATAGCAAATATTTTAGCAAACAGTTGCACGATTACATAAACAGCAGACATGGAGTCACATTTGTAATCATGTTTTCCGGCCAGCAAATTCACATCCAATATTCATTCCGCTTTAAGCGCTGTTTTGGTCTTCAGACTCTTTAACTGCCAGCTCCATGCTAACTTTTCTGTCCGTCATTTGGTGCTAGGCAGGGCGCATACAACAGGGTTTATCATAGCCTTTGACACGTGATAAAAAGCAAAACAATTAGCTGAAAGATGCTAAAACACTACCACAGAGCTGAGCAGAAGTCGAAGTCGAAATTCTACTTGGATGCGTTGTTGCAGTCCACCCCTATCACATGACACTGAGTCATTTTAATAAGGAGGAATCAGAATAAGTTGTTATGTTGGCAGAGGGTGACATTAATTTTCATATTTATAATTAATATAATTCATTTTAAAGTGATGCAAAAGCCTCTTTGTCCCACAGTTTCACTGATACACCTGAGAGGTAGTAAACATTTGAATCACTTTCCCTGCTAATTCTGGCAGAAAAACACGTTTTCAAACAGAATAGCAGGTAGCCAATTGAACATAATGAAATGTTAAATGGAACAAACTGCTGGATATTAATTGCACTGACAATTCTTTCAGGATTCACAGCAGCATTCGGCTCAATCGAGCCAACCGCATTCATACCCCCGTCACCGCAACCCCAATCCCGAACACGCAGTGGACTTAAAAATAGACTCAATAAGACGTCACACTGTTGTATAAACAAACAGCGCACCTACTGTGCCGTAAAAGACAGAAAGAGATAAGAACAAATATTCGCGGGATGATAATTAGTAATTTGTGCTTGCTACGGGAAAAAAAACGCTGTCAGGTATTTTGTTTTTCAAGCATTTTTTGAGCTCCTCTGCAATCACGCTGTCGAGTCTCAGGAGCATAAACAACATTAGTTTTAATTGTTATAATGTAACACAACGCTGAAAAGTATCCATTAGTTTGCTGTGTAAAATTCTTTCCCACACCCACATTTGTAGCTCTGAAATGTTGGCGATGTATGTGTATATATAAAATACTATAATTCCTAAGCTATTAAGATTTGAAGTCTCGCCTGACTGACTTTATTGTCTTATTGCTTTCTGTTTACTGTTTCCTTTGCTTATTATACTTTACTGGCTGTGTATTTACTGTGGATTCTGTATCATTTAGCTCACTCTTTCGAAACGTATTACTCCAACAATCCACGTGGATGTGCATCTTATTTCATAGAAAATACACTTATGCCCGTCTAGTCTCGCAAGTTAGCGCAAATACTTCCTGTGGTTAACCGCCCTTCCTGAGATCCCCTGGTGTTTCTGCAATGTAATATATGTCACTGATCAAATTTAAGTTTCAGTCTGCGTGTTGCCAAAAACCAGGCCAATATGGTGCATCTACTAATTGCCTTGAAGGAGTGTGAGTCACGATAGGACGGGCGCGTGTTAGAGTAACACTGAGGAGGGATGCCAGCCGTGTAATTTAGCTCTTCAATTCATAGTTCAAAAGAACAGCAAATGATGTTAGTGACTGTAGAAGCACCAGATTCACAAGGTGCTTCACTCGTGTGTGTGTGTGTGTGCTGGCTGTGTCATTAACTGAGCCCCTTCAAAGTGCCGACCTGGGAGCAAATATTCTGCTTGCTAGTTTTTGCGGAGCAGTGCCAAGTTGTTTTAAATGGTATTCCAAGTGCTCATACAAAGATCATCAAGGTGGAATGACACAACATGAGTGTACTATTTTGTGTGACATATTATACTGTGTGATTTTACGACTTCCTCCAGTAGGAGCCGACGGCTTTTTATCAAGTTTATAAGTCCTTCTTGTCCAACTGAATGTCTATGACATGAGAAAACTATTCATATCGGTGTGTCACATCTTTAGTCTTAGTGAGGCATCAAACAGTAGTAAAGTTGCTGGTTGTGTCTAAGGGAATACTGCTCATTTTAGTCTCGTCTTCCTACTGAGCAGCAACATGCATGAACTCTTATTCAGTGTTTACTTTGTCCATTCTGGGCTACTGTAGAAACATGGCAGCTCATAATGGCGGACCCCGTAGAAGAAGACCCGCAGCATCTACATAAACAGTTCATTCTACGATTAAAAAAAGGACAATTCATATTTTCAGGTGATTATAGGCTAATGGAAACAGAGCTATGAATATTCCATCTTCTAATTTTGTCCACACTTGGTATCGCAGAAGCAGAAGCTCCATGCACAGGCATGTAGGTACGGATAATGTATGTTCAAACATGTTCTGATGGATTAATGTGCAGCTACAACATGATGATTCAAAACATTTCAAATTAAAATGTATTGAATTAAATCTGAGCCAATTATCAATTAGCAAAGGTCATCTGCTCCATCTTTGCCACATAGTTGGGGGTGTGCGGGGTATTAGCATTCCTTTCCATTCAGCACGGCGGCGGGGAGAGCATACAGATTACTGCGGAGCCGTGAAAACCCACTGAACACACGAGCACCTGACTGAAAGAGAGCATTGTATTAATTCATCCAGCACAAATGTCATGCTTTGCTAATCTATCAGGTAATCACTACACACACCGATCTCCATCCTTTGTCATAAAAGAGGGAGCCTGTTCAAATTCCATGCCGTACACTGATTGATGTAGACTGCTGCACCCCGTTCTGCTGCAAGGTAAAGCTTTACTCCTATCTCCCCAAAGCCTTATCTGATATAGTCCATCCATTGACTCTGACAGCGATAACACAGCACTGTTGTTGCCCTGCCTTTACTCCGCGGACACCCATAGGGGGATTTGCATCACGGCCCGGCTGTATCTTCAGCATGCTTGCTGGGATGGCAGCTTACTACAGAGATATGAATGTCAGACGGAGCTGTGTTACCATTTGTTGCTTTCGAAGATTTCTATCTTTTTGTGTTTTTCCGACTTTCCGTGCTTTGTCTCTTTGGTCACAGTCAATGTGTTCTAATGTAAGGCCCATCAAAACTGATGATCCTGCAGTTTGCAAAGGGCACGTCGATTGGCATAAAAAAAAAAAAAAAGAAAAAAGTAAAACATACGTATATGTATGACACATTCAGTGAGGCGTTTGCCCTTTGTGTCTGTGTGTGTTCGGGGAAGTGATATTGAAGTTTTTAGAAGAGAACTGCTCTCTTC
Source organism: Nibea coibor (assembly GCA_023373845.1). Lineage (NCBI taxonomy): Eukaryota > Metazoa > Chordata > Actinopteri > Sciaenidae > Nibea > Nibea coibor. The sequence continues at coordinate 17,630,354 of CM041720.1, read as the reverse complement.
CAAATATGTAAAGCCAGTTCTTTCAATTTAATAATAAGACGGGTTGGCAGCAGCGTCCGTGCTTTGTGTCATGTCATGCACAGACTATAAAAAACTTGCAGTAAAGCTGGCAGTATCCTCCACACAAAATCAAATTTGCTCGAAGAGGCAAACTGGCGAAGACCAAAACAAATCGCAGGCTTTCGTTTCGATCCCTGAAGTATGTGACGGCTGGTCTGCCACGCTTGTCATCATTTTTGAACAGCCTTGTTCATTGCTCCCAAACACTTGCCTGCAACTGGCCAAAGATGTCATGTGATTGGTTGCAGCTTACTTCTCTTTTTTACTTGCCTAGACTCAAGTCCATAACAGCTGACAGACGTATCTTTCCTCTTTTTTTTTATTTCTTGTTGGTTGTCGTGTATTCTTTCTATTTCTTACACGGTACTGAAACCTCTTCATCTAGATAACCTTGAGGCATATATATGAAGATCCATACACATTTAAAAGATGCAGATGTTAACACTTTAGTATGTATGAGAAATGAACTCAGAAGCAGGTCTATGCTGATTTTCAGGCAGAACTCATTCGTTACTTTGTAACATTTAGCTTGAAAGGTATGACTATTTATGTATTAGAATTAGAAATTTTGATCATTGTTAAGCTGTCTAATGAGCTAATGTTCTTTTATTTTTCACCCAGTATGGTGCAATCATGACTTTACTGCAGAACACTTTCAGCACAATGTAGTGCAGACAGATTATCATGCCAGTTCTCTTAATTTTCTTCTAATTTGATCAGCAACTGAATTGCCAGCGCAATGAGTAATGACCACTCAGTGGCTGCCTTAGTGCCGGTAGAAGACCTTGCAAAGAGAGCGTGCTGATTTTTTGACAAACGACAATTAATAGCTTATGGAGCGCCTCAGAAGCTCTGCGTGCACGTTCGTGCGCTCCTGAAAGCTTTCTGCTCTCCCTGCAGTCTGAGCATGAATGGAAGTCTGCATGTCACTCTCAATTAATTACTTTTTTCTTTCTTTAATGTTACTTTGAGGTGACATTAAATAACTTATATAAAAATTTTGATATAATCTCCCTCTCCTTTGCACATGAAAGTAACCCATTTCAACCTGCTTCAGTTCCTCCTTCAAGTTGGTGACAGATCAGCCGGCAGTGGTTGTACAGTCACATTAAAGTACAGATAATGGCTGTTTTCTCTTCCCTTCAAAGTTAAGCCTTTTTTCACTAAATTACTGACCTGCCTGCAAATCCTGCTTTCTCTTCTTTCATGCTGAAAAATGTAAGCAAACAAAGTTGAAAATAAGTCACCATCACTGTTGGCAGTTTATTATACTTTACAATAGACATTGGCAGATATAAAGGTAATCCTGAAGAGCAGCAATTATGTGATCTTGGTGTCACTGAGGATGGATTTCATTTTGTGCTCCGTTGCCCCAGTGTGCAGTAATTTGAGGACTCGTGTGTTTGAAGTAAAAATCACTTAAAGAATCCTTATTTTTTCTGAAGGCGATATGTTTAGTTAGATTTATAGACGGGCAATGAGAAACTGCATCCAACATAATAAAAAGATTCTGTGATAGAAATTGAACGTTTAGAAATATTCTCTTTTTAAGTTTGTCGTGTCCATCCTGGATGGCGTTGCTGTTGCTGTGCTGTAATTAACGAGCGAATCACAAATTAAAACATGGAACATATTGAGACCACAGATGGAGGCTGCAGGAGTAACTTGAGAAGTTTCTTTGGACATTTTATACTTTTCTGATGTGAAATCTCATCACTGTTATCATTTATTGTATACATCATAAATTAAAGCTCACAAACTTGGGAACATTTGCCAAAGTTTGTTGAGAGGAGGCTGTCCCTTCCTTCCTTCCTTCCTTCCTAGCGTTTTTCCTTTCCTTTTCCTTGTGTTATTGTATGTCTTGTCTGTCTCTCTGTGTTTGTCGGTCTCTGGGTGTGGCCAGCTCCCCCTGGCCTGTCTGATTATTGCACCAGCCCCTAACCTACAGTATGCTGCATTAAATCCAAACTCAACCTTCCAGAGAGAGTGTTTGGTCTCAGACAGGAATTATCGCCTATGATGTGTTTTTTGGTGTACTGTCGTGTAATTTTTGATTCTCATGATTCTGTCATGCCTAGCATGTGTGTGTGTGTAAAGTCAGATTAATGAATAATGGAGTACAACATCTTTACAGCCACCCTTTAAGCCTGCAAAAACAAAAAAAGATTCTGGGGTTATCCCTTTAAATTCTATATGCATTAGACCATACTGTACTGTTAGCTCTATACTGCTGCTGCAAATCCAGCATATAACGATAAGGGTTATACCTGTGACTTCACCTGTGATAACAGAAGCACTGCAAATGTACTGATTTCTAATCTTCCATTTCTCTCTGCTCGCTGCATCGATTCATCAACACCTTTTGTCCTCCTCGTCCTTCTACACACCCTCGCGTCTGCGTGTGAATAGGTTTACAATACCCGCCTCGTCCTCAGAGAGCACCCAAACACACTACACAAGATAGAGGTTTGTATTTCCGCTCTTATCCACAATCCCCAGAAGTGCAGAACGGTTTTCAGAACTGCCTACCACCAGATCATCTTACCATCCAAATTCACACCATGTGCGTTTAATGATTATCTGAAACAACTGCATCTGTCTTAACTAACTTTTCCTAATCGTGTACATGGCCAAAAAAAACGTCCTTTGATTCAGGGGTTTTACAAGAGGTAAATATTAAACTACTGCAGATGCAAAGGTAGGTGTCAACTTCTCTTAAACCTTTTTCCATGTAAGTATTTTGTTCTTTTAATACGGCCACCTGTAAATGGAATTAAGTGTGACCTTTAGTTCTAAGTCACCCACGTTGCTTGGACAGCCGATAGTGTGAGGAAAGAATCCAAGGCGAGCACTTACAAAGAAAGGGATTTGTGATCTCCCTCAAAGGGCTTAAAAATATGGTGCAGAAATGCTGTGTGTTTAAGAAATCTCTAATTTCCACTCAACAGGCCTTACACTGTATATGATGCATGCTTATTGTTGTCTGTCCATCTGAATGTTTGGTATATCTGAACGAAATGTACAGCAAGTGTAAAACAACTTGGATAGTTTAAGTCATTCGGGTCATCCTTGCACCTCCATGAATCTAGATGGAAAAATAAAACTACCTGTCAACATATTTTTCGACTATTTTGCTGGCGCACAGCACAAAAAAATAAAAAGCAATAAATTAACTCCGTTAGTGGTGCAGCAGCAGAGGCATTTCATCATGTCACAGTCGGTTCCTTTGAGCCTATTATCACATGAAGGGTCTCAGTGCTGGGCATGACAGAACAATGACAGGGACTCATTGCACTGATTAGTTTGAGAGCAGCAGTCGCTCCTTGGGCTCTTCACGCAGCCTTGATGTTACTATGGTTGGTTCTGATGAGCTTTCAGGTGTTCGGAAATAAATAGAGGTCCCTCTGTCCTTTGCAGAATTGTGCTTGAGTTTTGGTATGGCTGTTATTTTCGTGAAGTGGGCTCTTAGAAAAACAAAATTGCCCTTTTCCTTTTTTTTCATCTGGAGCTCTGCGGTGGTGACACATTAAAATGGTAATGTGAGAAACCATACAGATTTTTATTAAACTTTGTATTGTACTGCATGGTGACTGTTGCCAGCTCTTGACCTGTCAGCGTCTTAATTAGAATAATAATCCAAAGAGAGAACAGGAATGTCTGAGGAAACACTGACGCAATGGAGTCTGACTGTTTTACTCGGCATACCTGACAGAATCGAAATCATGAAAGCATGACCCCTGGATTGTTCTTCTGACTGGCTGTATTTCATCTCTTGACAGCATTAAAGCAGCGCTCAGTGTTCAAAATTCCAAAAAGCTTTGTAATTTAATGTGGAATTAATTGAGGCCGATATTATTCTACGAAATAAAGTTGGGAACTGATCCCTGAAAGGCATATTCATTAAAATCAGCAGGTAGCGCCACCTCACTGTTTTACTGACTTGAACTTAGAACCCAAATAATCAGCACTGCCACCCAGATGCACTCTCATCTCCTACTACACCAAAAATTGCACCTCAGGAGACCCGTCTGTTAAACCCGTGAAGTTTGCAGATGACACGTAACGTCATCAGCCCCAGCCTGAATGGTAATGAGTCTGTATAGAGACTGGAGGCTTTAAGTTAATAAGTCTGTTTTGTTGTCCTTTTTTTAGCTGTATGTCTATAATGAGAGCACTGTGAAATTCTTTGTATGTTGACCCAAAAAGCTGATCTGGTTATGATTCTTCTGTATGCCAATCTGTAATTTTAGTCTTTTAACCATAATATGTGTCCTTTCAATGAGAATTGTTAGTTTTTCTTGACTTTCTGTGGTACTGCAATGAAAGGGTAAGAAGAAATTATATTTCTTTGTCTGCCCGTTTCTGTGTGACAAAGCTTTTTTCAGCAAAGAATGCACTCCACCTGTGTCCACTCAATATTTCCTCACTGAAAGAGCCATCCATCCTGACCCAGTTGCTGAAGATCCAGCCGAACCATTGGAACAATAGAGTGTGAGACAGCCCGTCTCTAACACTTGCCGTTTCCAACAGATTTCAGACACGCAACCACGACTGGGAACCATTTTCGAGGGTCCGGCTTTGGCAGCAACAGTGACAATCCCTATAACGGAAACGCTTGCACCGGCAGCGACATGGGGAGACAAACTGAGCAGAAGTCATTCATTTCAAATGAGCGCTCAGACACGAAGAGCGACAGAGAAGGGCAGAGCAACACAGGAGGAGAAAACTCAGCATTTTTGCAAACGGAGAAAAGTTGAGCAGAGTTCAACGAGAGAGCAGCGGAGTGGAGAGCTGGAGTGGGCTGCTAAAAAAAAACGTCTTTCAATCAACTTGTTTCTGTCAGTGAATGGAATAAAAGAGTAAATTGTGGACTGGAATATATTAATAAATACATAGCAAAGTACATTCATGAGTAAAAAAAACAGAGTCAGAAATATTAATATGAGAATTTCATCTCATTTAATGTGATTTGATATTAAAGCTGCTAAAACCTGACTGCCATCAGATCTTGCTCTTGCTCGATAGACTAGCCCTTCATCATGGTTTTAAGACAAATGTGCACTTACAGCTTGAGCTTTTATCATGTTTTTGTGTTTCTTGTTTAGCATTTCCTGTTTTATTTTGAAAGGCTTTTTCATAGGCTGTCTTGTATGTGTTTACTTCCTGCCTTCCGGCCCCCCCACCAACCACTTTTGATTATCTCTTTCACACTGATTAGTTTCATCTGTCCCTAATTAGCTTTCACCTGTGTCTCGTCAGCTTGTCTTCACTTCTGTATTTAGTCTGCTTGTCAGGTCCGTCCCTAGTGTAAATCCCCCGGTCCATTGTTCTGTTTCTGTGCTTCTCCCAGTGCTCCTGTTTCTAGATTTGCTCAGTTGTGGGTTTTTGTATGTTTTGGACGTCTGTAGTCTGGATTTGGATCTTGTTTTGTTTGTCTTTGTTGTCTGCATTTGGGTTTCACACAGGAAAGAAAACGTGCCTGCTTGTTTTAGTATCTCTTTTTAGAGAGCTGTACAGTTCTTGCACGACGGTTGAGGCTTGTTTTTGAAACCAGAGTTTCTAAATTCAGTGCATTGTAATTATCCCAGTATGCTAGTATGTGGCCATCTAAGCTCCACAAGTATATGTGCAAGAATTATATTCAGCAGCCCTCCTTCTATTGGGAGGTACAGCATATGTTTAAAAAAAATTATTGGCTAGGTAGTCATGTTTCCAAGCTTCTAGTCAGGAGTCTCCATCTCCCTGTGACATGTGACATTCGGCTAATTGATGGTGCTGGCAGGTAGAAAGTCTCAGTGGGGCCTAATGGGAGCTCTGGATCCAATATTCTGCCTGACAGACACCAGTAGAAGTAACCTGGAACCCGTATATTACTGGTGACACCTCACAAATATGGAACAGTGGGTAATAACTAAGCACATCCCCATGAGAGCGCTTGATGGAGGGATGTTGGCGGTGGGAAAAAAAGCGGCTGTTTGGGCTAACAGGCTTTTATTGAAATGACACAAAGGGTTATCACTTACACTTTGGGATACAAGGGATGAGCCAGTGCTGTATTGCTGGGCCAGCACAGGACAAAGGAGGGTACATATTGACACAAGTCATACGAGCAGAGCATCTCTTGGTATCTGTGGGGATTGACGCACACAAATGCTTGTTATGTCAGTGTGGACTGGACTTACTTTGCCAATGTATTCTGGTGTTAATCAAGGGATGTAAGAGTAAACTAGATCTGATGGTAAACGCTCCATGTACAATTGTTGCTATGAATCAGGCATTTATATTTGTGTGATGGAGTCCCACTGTTTGTGTGTGTGCGTACATTCATTTGCTGGCAGTCATCACAGAATGAAGCTTTGCTTTCACTAGCATAAGCAGTATGAGCCTGAGCAAGGAAACATAGCTCTGCAGTAATGTTGACCTCATTGACTCGCTGGTAGATATTATCCAGTCCACTGGGGCATATCAGTAAGCATACTCTATCCGCACGTTTCCTCTTTCATGGAGCAAATCAGATATTGTAAACTAGAATTTATGTCAGTTACTATTATTTTCCATTTTTTTGAGTGGAGGGAAAAATAAGGGAGAATATTCATAGGAGTTCCTCCTGCAGTATAATCCACTTCTGTCAGCCACCTGTGAGCGCAAAGTGTTCAGAAGAGTCATATTTTCAAGATATTTCTAAATTCGCAATTAGAGGTACTATATGACTACTTGGAGTAGAGAAGGGGTGTCCAAACTGTGACCCACAGGCCATGTGTGGCCCAACACAATTTCCAAGGCTCAGCATCACTGCACATCACTAGAAGTGACTTACTGGTGAGTGACATCTGACAGTGATAAAATCATCCTTCTCAAAATCAATTGCACAACACAATGTGCTTAAATCTTGTTTGTTAAGACTGGAAAAGGCTTTATACTTTTTTCTCCCTGGACCTACGGTCCTTGGCATTCACAGTTTGGACTATCCCGGTGTACAGCTTAATGGTGGGATACTGACACAGCTTTAGTTTGGACCGAAGTAGAGAAGGAGAAAAACTGTGCTGGGCACTCACTACAGACAACTCTGGGCAACTTTACAAGCCTCACAAAAACTTCTAATTTATACATGCTATGCCCTCTAATGAGCTTCTCTATTGGTTTTTCTATTCTCTCCGCCTCAGTACCCTGAGACAGATCTTTGTACGCACCACCCAATCAGGTGGTAGAATGCATGCCCTATAAAACAGCTTCCCACCTGTCACTCGGCTCCCTTTTTCATTCAGCCAATTTGAGTACAGTCTCAGGACACATCCCATGTCACTGAGATCTCTAAGCAAGTCCTGTCCAAGTTTCCACACTGTTCACTTCCTTTGCTCCACTTCTCCTTATTGCTAGCTAGTACTGCTGGATTTGCTAAACTGTTTTAAACCTAGTTAGCATTTCTGCATAGGCTGATATCACTGCTGGCTTCATCGCAGCATCACATTCACATGGCTTGTGTTGCCAGTGCCGCTCAGGCTCCATCACTAGCAAACAATAGCATACAGTATCTTGCTAATCTGGCTGAGCACTAGTTAGCAACAGTATTTCCTTTGCTAGTGTCAGGTTAATCTACCGTCCATGTTTTCCTTGACTGTCCCAGTTTTTGCATCAGGACTCAACAGGACGCACTTGTTTTTCATTGGTGATTTAAATTAGAAGGTACCGTACATATGATGAGGCTAATGGGTGAATGATGGCAAGACCGTATTGGATGCTTCAGCGTCTATCTCTCGTTTCCATCCCTTCATGCCTCATTTCACCTGTAAAGAGCAATTCCACACTGCTACATGGATACACAGGCTGGTTCAGGTTCATATTTTATATTGTTTCAGAGGCACCCCACCACAGGATGGGATTGCTTCTTTCTTCCTAATCTTGCAATACTAGAATAATGTAGGTTTGTTACTGGCTGTGGCTCTCGGGAGGATTTGATCATCGGGAAATGCCTAAATGCGAGGTAGTTGATGGAGTAAACCAATTGCAAGTCCAGTAAGAGGGCTATGAACGAAGACTACTTATAGATCTGGAGTTGTAGCTCTTGTTAGGAATGAATGGACCCTGCTAATAAGTTGCTTTTTTAACAAGAGTTTTGAGATGTTTCAGTTTGAAATTTGAAATAATTGCCCTTACTTGCTGGCATGTGTCCATCCCACCTCCAGTTTATGTTCTCCTGTAAGCAAGAATTCTATAATGGAGCGCTCTTTTAGTTTTTTGTTAGGGAGGCCTTGTATCAGTGAAAATATCATAGGCCAGGTAGCCGTGTCTCCTAGCTCCCAGGAGTCCGCATCTCCCTGTGGCATGTGACGTATGTTAGGCTAATTGATGGTGCTGGCAGGTAAAAGGTCCCAGTGGGACCTCGTGGGAGCTGGAGATCCGGTATTCTCTCTGACAGACACAGCCAGAGGTAACCTGGGTCCTGCTTATTACTGGTGACACCTCACAAATATGGAGCAGTGGCTAATAACTAAGTCGACCCGGTGAGAGCCTTTGATGGAAGCATGTTGACGGGAGAAAAGTGAGGTTTCAGCTAAAAGGGTCTTATTGAAATGATACAAAGGGTCGTTGCTTGTGCTTTGGGATAAAAGGGATGAACTATTACCAAACCTTTATATCTCCATTTGTAATGTGGCAGCACAGGAGACAAAGAAGAGCACATATTGACGTGAGTCATACAAGTATCATTAAGTTGGCGCTTGGTGCCTGTGGGGATTTGAGTACACTTGAATGGACGCCATTCTGTGACACAAATTAAAAAAAACACACACATACAAATGTTATATTAACATACGTCAATGGGGAGTGGGACAATTTTGGCAACATATTGTATTGTTAGCAAAGGATCATCTACATCTAAAATAACTGTAAAAAGACCCATTGTTAGTTTTTCATGTGTAACCTAAATGCCTAGATGAATATGGGTTTCAATCACATCAAAACTAGTTAGATGGGTAGATCTTTTTTTTTAGAAATAAATACTGTATCCAGAAATTTATAGCATTTATACATTGGAAATGTGCTTCTCTGCCATCCAGTGTGTTCCAAACTGTCATAGTTTTAACAAAATATAGCAAAATTCACATTCAGAGTTATGGCAAGTTACGTGTAGCCAAACATATTCATTTATAAGGCCTGCGGTCTGATTAAATTTAATTTATCTCGCTCATCATCTGACGAAACTGAAGAAAAAGAAAAATATTTCTGTGAAAATTGGCATATACGTGATTGTGCGCACACCCCAACAATAAGTTTCAAGATCCTGCAGGAATGACTTTGATCTCTTCTTAAAGTCTTTGTCCGTCGATGTGGAAGGATTACAGGAGGACATGCAATCGAGGCTCGGTGAAAAGCAATGTGATGATATCCTCCTAGCAGCTTCCACTGGGTCCAGATTTCCCCGGGTGAGGCACCATGCCAAAATGATGTTCAGTTTATTTGGCTCTACATCCATACGTGAGCAAACATTTTCTCTAATGACACTGAACAAGAGCAGACTGAGCTGACCTGACAGCAATTCTTCAGTCCAAGGCCTACAATCACCTTTTTAATAGTGATAAAATCATCTTAGTCCAGATTCGAGTTCAGGAGAGGTTGCAGTTGGCTGGCACAGTTTTCTCCCGCTCTCATATTTATTTGGCATCATTTATCTTAGAATATTACCACCAGACGCAAATGAAAGGTTGAAGCCCCGGCTATAAATATGTTTTAATATACACAAATGTTTTCTGAAATTAGGTGATTCATGTTGTGCATTTGTGCCAACCTGTCATGGATGTTTTTCTTTTTTATGTTGTAACTCTCCCCTCCCTGTGTCTTGTGTTACTTTGCTTCCCGCCTTTCTTGGTTTCCCTTGTCAGGTTGACTGTGTTTGTTTTCCTTGTCCTGTATTCTGTCCCTGTTCTCTTCTTCAGGGTGTATCTGTTCTGATCCCAGTCCTGATTTGTACAGTCTTAGTGTTTCTCCCTGTGGTTCATGCCCCTGCTCATAGACTTCTGTTTATTGGACCTTTCTTGGAGCCTCCTTAAGTTTATTTTGTATCATAAAAATTACTTTTTTACCCAAATGCAGGTGAGGAGGTAACCTTATCTGCATTCTGCTCCGCTCTCTCGAATCAGTCAGCCCCATCACAGGGTTGTTTGGTACACGTTATGGGGTCAGTTGGCATAAAGCTAGTTACAAAAAAAAAAATGAAGCAATATAACCAATTTTAAAAATGTTATTCCAGAAAACATGAACCTTTAATAGAATGTCTGCCCATTTTACAACGCAAACAACATTGAAATCAATGTTAAATGTCTCTGTGTGTAATCTTATATCGAATGATTTCTATGTCGGTTAAGTAGAACAAAAATGTTTGCAGTATCGCCATCTAACAGTGTTTTAACGCGTTTAGTCGACAGACCACTCACAGCCCAAGACTATGTACTTTTTGTTGGTTTTTTACTCCACATGGTCCCTGGCACGAGCAGTTTGGACTCCCCTGGTACACAGCTTGATGGTGGGATACTGATGCAGCTTTAGTTTGGGCAGAATTACACAAGCAGAAAAACTGTGCTGGGAACTCCGCGCAGACAAGTCCGGGCAGCTTTACAAGCCTCACAAAAAGTTACAGTCCGTACATCAGCCTTTTGTAACCCTTGACTCATTCTCAAGAGGTTTAATGGCAAAATGATTTTCTCACTCTGAGTTTAATGTATGGAATATACAGGATGCATGGCATGGCTGCCGTTATGTGCATCGCATCCACTATCATTTCCTCCTGTGCCCTCCAAGCTCTTAATCTTGCGTACAATGCCCTTTAGTCTACTTTCCACACACTTTGTTTCACTTATTCACAGCTTCTTTCTCTTTCACACATTGGTAAACACACTCCGCTGTCAACTAAACACAGCCACATTTGGCATAATGGCTGTGAACCCAACATGAGATTTTTGATGAAGCCAAAATCCCACTGCAGTGACAAAGTTTTTATTTCTAGGTGTTGTTTTCACGTGTTTCACGCTGCTGTTGAATCACAGAATTACGACAATTAGATGCAGTTTTGCAGCTAAAATCGGACACACACACATTTGAAAAACGCCCCTGTTTATTTGCACAACTGCTGATGTTCTCTTTGTTTTTTTCTTAACCGAAGAGTCATCTAACAGATTGTCACAAATGCACACTCTTGTTGCTGACACTTATCACAGCTAATGACAGAATTTGTACTTCATTTTCATTCCTCTTGAGGCCTTCTGTGAGAAAGACTTCAAGTCTTTCCCAATGTGCAACTTTGCCAACCCTCCGAACACTTCAATTAAATCACTGTTTGGTAAGTAAAATGTCTTCCCACACAGCATGGCTGCTCTCATTTATGCTCACAACATTAATAAGTCCAGGCCTTTATGAAACAATGAGTTAGAGATTTAGCACTGCAGATTAGCCTGTGCCATGCCTAATTGATTATGAGTAACATTTAAGTGTTACAGCTCATAGCAAATGGGACATTAATGCCATCTCTTTTGTCTCTCTCTTCTTCAATCATGCAAGTGTTTACTGCTGTCTACTCTGGATTTCTCTTAAAGCATCCATCCACCTCAGCTAGGCTCTTTGTCTCTGCATTTCATGCAATTTGCTCGACTGTCTTCACCTTCAGGCCCCGCTTGAAGCCTAAGTTGAAGCTTGGAATTTTCCAGCTAATCTTTGCTCCAACTCTCACCTTTAGTCACAAACTTTGGGTCATGTCCAAGCAGATGAAAATGCAGACATAAGCATCTGAAAACGTTTTCTTTGCAATGATAGGCTGGGGTGCTCAGATTCTCTGATACCCTATCTAAGTTCTTAACCTATTCTTGCAACAGTTACGCCTTTTTTGCTGAATGGAGTCTGCCGAGGTGGTGGGGGCATCTGATTAGGATGTCTCCCTCAAGCGTCCCTCTGGAGGTATTCTGGGCACGTCTGACTTGGAGGAAGCCCAAAAGACTCCAGAGGGATTATATATATGACTATGTAACTATACGATATATATATATATATATATATATATATATATATATAACTGGTCTGGGAATGCCTCAGGAACCCCTAGAAGGAGCTTGGAGGATGTGGCTTTAGAAAAGGCTGCCTGAGATTCTCTCACTGTATTTAAAGGCTGTACGGTTCAGCAGTTATGTGTGAAATTTCAACAAATTTGCAGGATTGCTTGTCATACGGTATAAAAAACCAACAGTAGTAAAGGGCAATACCTTGAAGGAACATCTGACTAATATATCCTCATTTTGTCACAAGGCTCTTTCATAGTATTACTACTTTCCTGTAATTGTTGCATCATACAAATTAAGTAGTAATTAAGCAGCCTTCCATTTTTTTTAAACTGTATAAATACAAACATTTTTGTTTTTTAATATCATGCAATTTCTTTGTAACGCACAAAATTCCATTCAAAGAGATAACATGAAACATTTATGCATTATTCATCCATCCATCTATTCTCATCTGCCTATTCGGCATTGGGTCGTGGTGGCAGCAGGTTAAGCAGGGTGGTACAGATGTCCCCCATCTCCAACAATGATTCCCAGTTCCTTCTTAGGGGACCTGAAGGTCTTCCCAAGCCAGATGGGCTATATAGTCCCTACCAGTTGAACGTGCCTTGGAAAACCACCAAAGTAAGACACTCAAGAGGCATCTGCGAGCTTCCATCGGGTGCCTGAGCTCCTCACAATGACTCTAAGGCTGAGTCCAGCCTCCCTATGGAGGAAACCAAATGTGGCTTTCCAGTAACTACCCAAAGCTCATGACCGTAGGTGAATATAGAGCCATAATAACACCAGATAGATTTCCATCAGAAAAGATGGTTACACTACGTTAATTCACATTGTCATTTAACCACATCATTACTTAACTTTTGAGTGTGTTTTTAAATAAATAAAAATACTTCACTAACACTAACAGATAAAATAGACCAAAAACAGCTAACATATCAAAGGTCATTACAGATCATTTAAACCACCCAGAGCTATGGCTGCTCTATGCACACTTCTATGCACAGCGTCATCAGAATAAAATCAGCCATGGTCTTTTTTTAAAACCGGCTCCAATATGCTGCAAAATCTATTACCCCTATTCTGATAAAAAACATACAACATAAAACATAATTTAAACATGAGTGGGAATTGGAGTCTCTAAATATGTGACACTGTCTCTTTTCTTGGTGGTAGCATTCTTCCTCTTGGTCAAGGGTCCTCACAAGCGTGGTCACAGCATTTGTGTGGATTTGTGTGTTTGCCAGTGGATTGCCATTCTTCAGGGTGTTGTCTATTTTCTGATTTTTGCCAAGAGGATTTGTGAGAGGTCTCCATAAAGGGAAAATGGTGGGTACTCTAAGCTGCTAAAAAAAATCTTTCATCTTGTGCTTCCTGACAAGGATCTGTACAAGTGCTATCTAGGTTCTGTCGTGTCCTATCAAAGGCCATGCATTTTCATCGCCCCATGTGAATACAGCAGCGTGCATGGCTTGACTTTTCCTGTTCCACCTGACTCAATGCATATAACATGGTCAGCCTCACCGAGAAAGGACATGCCTGTGAAGAAAACAAAATTGCCAAGAAGCCAAAGGTTTTAGTGTGTCGGGGGACAATTTGATTTTTTATCATAGACAGTGTCAGATCGTATTGTCCATGCATGTGGTTCATCCAGTCACTATAGGTTCATTTAAATGCGTGTACCTCAACTAGTGATGGCGCATCCCACTTTGAAATTACATACGAAGAAGTGAGTGGAGCTGGTTGATTCTGCTTTAATACATCTGTGGGAGTTTAGGATTGGTTCAGAGAAGAAGACAACATAATGCAAGTTCATCTAACACCAAGATACATCTTATATCTCCTGTTGTTTGTGTGTGTGCTAAATGACGATGTGACTAGAAAGTATGAATGGTCTGCCTGCTCGGACGAGCAATCCACCTTTACTTTAAGTCTCACATGCAACAGAGTTTACAAGGTACTGTCTCGTAACCCTGATCAACCAATAATTAATATTTAAGCTGCCTACTTAAAACTTCCCCCCTTTAATGGTCAGTTTTCTTGTGCCCAGAGGCATTTATTGGTCTTCTTATTTTAACTCACAATGGACCCATTTTTCACTTGAGTCTATACCCTGTATAATGTTGCATAATGCCATAGTCAGCAGAATCTAAACAAGAGACTGCTGACACTCCTATATATCTCTTTTATGTACACTTTTCACTAGTTACAAAAGCCTAAAGTTTTTGGAAATTAAACTTGCGTCATCTTTTACCATTCTTTGAGCATTTTATTGTCGAAAATGCTTCTCCAGCCTTCTGCAGCGTTTAGTGAAATGAAATTCCGAGTCATGTTGACTGTGTTGAGCCTGCAGAGTCCAGAGAAATTGTAACGATTGCTGCTAGTTGTTCCATGTGAGCCTTTTGATGATAATGTGCGGGACTGTTATTTTCTCTTTGGCTCGGGGGCAAAAAGTGCTAGATAACATTACTAGCCTTCCCTGAGTTGAAGATATGCTTTATGTTATTGATTTTCACTTCACTTTAAACCAGTGAACTGATATGGATTAATCGTAGTTAGTATTTATAAAGACGGCTCTTGAACTTCATAAGACTGAACAGGAAGAAACTGCACATGAAGGCCGTGTGGTTGCATCATGTCTTGAGTATTTCATATCTTTCGCATCTTCCTGTGCATGACCCTGAATGTGATCAAGCTCTGTCATCATCATCATCTTAGTTTTATTAATGTTGGTCAAAGGATCGAGGAGGGTTCCAGAAGTGCTTGGAGCAAAGTTACACATGAGCATCCGATGTAGAGGGTGCATTCATTGAAAATCTGTTAGATCCCCGAGCTGATCCGATGAGACCGATAAAGGAAGTTGCTGTGGAAACTACTTCACCGGAGTTCCTGCAGTTTTATCAAGCTGCAAAATGGGACGGGGCAGATAACAGGACACAATCAGGCCTGTTTTGTCCTTTTTTGTTTTATTCATTATCTTGTTATTGATTAGGTGCGTGTAGGTGTAGCTCTGAATATTGACTAGATTAAACAAACACATTGTTGCGGATAAAAATGGCCTAGTAGGAAACTGATGATGCGACGTCACGGTCTGTAAGACAAGGGCCAATTAAACAATCCCTGAATGCAGAAATAGACAACCTTTTCCCTTAATTTTAATCATTACGAAGAAAATGGTGATTGCACATTGTAATGGCTATAGAGTAATGATACCATCAGCATTTATATTGGATCCATATCAGCCTTGCTTTCACTATGCAGCTCCGTAGAACACTAAGCATGATGTTATCAAGGAAAATGAAGGCTTGATTAATGAGATTTTTATATCCACAAAAGGAATTAACACGATCAGGCTCTTTCTCCAAATGTAAACAGAAAACAGAAAGCAATCCAGCCTTTGAAACAGCGGTAAAAACCATAAATCCATTTGGAAACGCTATCTGTTTCAACTTAGAAACAGGTCGCATCGCCTTTGCTAATGACGCACGTCATTTTATTGCACTTCTTAACTACCATGAGACTGATGGGACTTGCCTAGTGTCATAGAGCTTGGACAGCTCTCTGTACTGCACCAAGATTAAGGCCAGTAGATTTTAAATGTAGCATAGAGAATTAAATTACATAATTTAGTCTATTCCCATTAAAATGGGACTCTCAAGTCATTAAAGCTGCCATTCTTCGGGCTGTCCGTGAATTCAGGCTTTGGTGACATTTGTCCACTTCTGAGGGAAAAAGCTTGTTACTGGTGCCTGGGCTGATAAGAAAGGAGCTGATACAGCTTCAACAGCAGTCTCATCTTGTTTTTTGTCTCTCTGCGTGCCCTAAGAATGACTTCACAGTTTCCAGCAAATACCTCCTTTTCTTTTCTCTGTTTTGAGACAGCACTTATCTCTATTTAATTTGCCACAGAAATGTCTTTTGCACTTTCATACTCCTCCTTTGTCCCCTCGGTGTCTCTTTATATCATGCCACGCAGAGTTCAGCGTGTTCTTTACTGTCGGTGCTGCTGTTAGAATAGCTTGTTGTCGTTCTCCGTTTAAAGAAAATGCAAATGACAAAACGGTAATGTCTTTTTTTCAAGAACACCCTCCACTTACTTATTATTATTATTTTTTTGTGCCATTCAGGCAGATATTCAGCATATGGACTATGGACAAAACGACACACACACAATGTAGATAACTCCTATTCTGAGAATAGTACACAGCAGCAAATCTGACAAGTCGTTTTGGTCCCAGTAATGTGTGTGTGTGTGTGTGTGTGGCTGCTGCACATCTTCATTCCATGGATCAGCCACACATTAGATGTGAAAAAAGAGTCTGTGCAGCTATTTGCATGGGGAAGATTAAAGACTCCAGCACATGCTGAGCCATGTCACAGACACATATGATGGATGAGTCATATGGTGTGTGTTCATAATTTGTTTCCAGGCGTCGACAATCACCCGCAGAGCCCTCACTCCATCTGTACCGTGCGGCTGAATGTCAGGAGTTCATCCATATCAATTCCTCTGAACGATGTTTGGTGAATTAGTGCGACTGTGGTGTTGAAGGTTATGTGCATAGGAAATGTGAGTAAACGATGAGCATGCTTTTTCCTGCAAAGCTTATTGCGTTTCCGTGAAGGCGTGCTTTCCTGAAAGATTTAGAATCAGAGCTATAAGTGTATTTTAATGTCATTTTTATCTATAATACTAATCTATACCCAAGGCATGAGGGGTATTGTTTGAGTATGTCATGCTTACATTTTAAGTGTGTGTCTGCAGACACTCACATTCATCATTCAGTGTTAGCCAGATAGAGAAATAGCAAAGGAGAGATGGAGATAAAGTGATTTTTGAAAGAAAGTGTTGCTCTTGCGCTGCATTTCTATAGATTTTTTTTTTTTTTTTACTGCTGGCATTTTAGTACACCACTGAGATCTCATCAGTCTCAGTTGCAGATTACAGCTTCCCACCCTCATCATTTGCATATGCCTTCATCCGCCCCATGACCAAATAGAAAAAGTGTAAAGGAAGCTTCTCCGGCAACACACCCCTCATCATTTATTAACTAAATGAGTACTGATGCGGCTGCTGATTCAGCTCACTATTAAGATGAATCCTCCTGGTCTCTCAGGACCCCTGCCTGTTGAAATAGGATATACCCACATGTATTACTGAAGTTAATATTTTCAATATTGACATGTTCGCCGTTAACGTTGTTTGAATTGAATCAACCCGGGGTGGGATTGTAAGAGGTTAGCCGGCTGATATTAAAGCCTTGGCCTTGGATCAACATATCAGGGAGGTTTCGAGCAGATTGGAGTAATGCCCGTCCCCTTATACAGGAAAGTGACCTGAGGCAAGTGAGTTTGGCCGAGGCAATAAGGCAGAAAATCTAATATGGTGGCATGGGCTGTCCCACTGGGCTAAGCTCTGTCAAACAGAGAAGGTAGGTGTCTCTCTCTCTTTCTCTCTGTCTTCTCCTTTTTCCTCTTTAATATCCCATCGTTATCAGCTCTCTCCTTCCTCTTCTGTCTTTCTCCCTTCTTTTCCTTACAGCAGCCTCACTAATGCATGGCCGCACACACACACACACACAAGCAGTTACACATACCTAAAGTGATAAGCTGTGAGTCCTGTCTTGCGATGACCTTAACCTCATTGCAGAGTTTATTGGGCAGCTTCACCAGAGAAGTAACCTCATTTTGCCTGGAGGAATACAGAGTCAGCTATTTGTTTGCCTGCTTCCAACAGCCCCTATACTCCTCTGTCTTTTCCCACTGTCCACCCCCACCTCTGTCCACACATTTGTTTTTCCCAATATATCAACCCGCCAAGCACCCCCCCCCCCCCCCCCCCCCCCCCCCCCCCCCCCCCCCCCCCCCCCAAAAAAAAAAGATACACACACCCACACATCTAAAGATGGTCTAGTGGCTTGCTGTGCACTGACGGATATGGTTCAATAGCTTAAGGCAAAAGAACAACATTGTCAACTTTCTGCTGAATTGCAAACGTAATGTCCATACACAGCACAGCCGTCACCATTGACGGTGGTGGAATTGGCTGCACTCGTGAACAGGAACAGGTAAAGGCCAGATGCTGCAAAGCGCAAAGCACAAAAAAAGGGCAGGAAAGCAACTTTGATATATTATTCCGTAATAGTAAAGGTAGTGAAAAACCCACATAACCTTGTCCCACGTTCACTTTAATCTTAGACTTTATTAAATCAGTTGTCTTTCATCTGTTTCTTTTTTCTTCTGAGTGCAAGGACAGGTCCCATGACTGATTATTCATGTCCAGTCATGAACAGACTCTCCTGCAGACGGAGAATTACAGGCTTATTTCCATACTCGTCTACGCCACTCACCCTCTCTCCAGTAACTTTCTCATCCTGCACAGCTGACTGCACAGTGAACTCCCAGGTCCTCCAGGGGCACCAGTCCACCACCTCAACCTGCTGTACACTTGCTGTACAGTATATTGCTATCAATCGCAATGTGGAGGAAGAAAAAGGAATGTTGATTAGAGAGACCTTCTTGGTAATGTACTCACTCAAAGTCAGTACTCACTACAGTGTGCATTAGGTAACAGTTGTGAGTGATCAACTGCTGATGGTGGGTACATTTTGTTTGAGTTCTTCCTTGTCTTTCTGTTTGTATCCATTCATCAGAACTGTTTCTACCTATTGAACAAGTAGATGTTTCTGAGAGGCAAAGACAAGAGTAACTTGATATTCTCTCAGGTGGACAGGTAGGTTTAGTTGCCTAAACCAAACCCTAATCTACCTCATGAATAATGAAAGGCGCATGATTAATTGCGTGATTAAGCTCCCATGATAGGTTCCTATGAGTTTTGGAATAGACTGACAAATGCTTGACAAATTGCTTTGCCCATAGGGGGTGCCAGATCAGAAATCACTCATATGAATTGCTCTTCAAATGGTCATAAGGTTCACCGCAGAACCCAATCGTGACAAACAACTTCGTCAAGTTTGGAAGACTTGGTTGGTTCATCAGTCACATCCTCTGTTTTCTTTTCATTGGCCTTAACTGCTCTTAGAAGAATGGACATTCTATCAAATGGAACCATCAATTCAGGAGTGTAGGTTGTTTGTGCTCCGCTCTCATTAGTTCAAGCGGTTTATTTAAAAAGGAGAGAGAGTGAGAGCGGAACAACATCCACTGCTCTAAATTACTGATTATATTATCATCTAGATTTTGGGTGGTGTTGGACGGGGTACGAGAGTGACTTTATAAAGTACCTATTGAGGCACACAATGGCCTCATCCATCTTCTTTGCTTTCCTTTCAGCTCTGATTAAATGAGTGTGATGGATCTCGCCATCATTAGGGAGACTGAGGGCTGGCGGATTGGAGCCATCACAAATCAGCTTTATGTGGGAAGAGCATGGAGTGGCAGTGACAGCTTTACAGCTCCTGTGATATTAATGGAGTGGACCGTTTTACATTGCATGGCCCTGTAGCCCTTTTCACATCAGATGTATGGTAACCAGGGGTCATTATAGATCTCTAGGCTCCACGTTATGAGTATTTCCATTGGTGTTCTGTACCTTAGTCAGCATATTAATGGTTGTCCGAAAGGGTTTTGGAGTTCCTATTTAGTATTCCAATCCTGAATTCTCCATGGTAATGCTGACCTAGTTCCTCGAGACATAAATTATAACTAATAGTAGGGTGCATCTAAAAACTGTGCCTATAAAAAAATTAAAAACCACCTATGTTTCTTGGAGCTTCTCCACTGCTGAAATGTATGAGAATACATACTAATGAGGATACTGTTCCCCGGTGGTATGAAATTGCGAGTTGTGATAGAAAAAATACAGTCAATCAGGGTGTCATCTTACGACAGATGGTGTTCCCTCCATGGGTCTTCCTCACCCAAATTTTTGCACATTTGATGCATGGCTTTTTGATGATCCAAATGTAGAGCCTCTCTCGTGCTTAACTCACAGTGGAAAATGTCTTTTGTTCTAGGGTATGAGAAAGAGGTCAGTCAAGTTGCAGATCCTGAGAAACACATTTTAAAATCTCTGTCTGTGGCTAAATTAAACAGAAAGAGACAGAGAAAGATGCCATTGCTGCCGCGACTACCGCAGTAAGTGGGTCTTCATCTAGCTGCGGAGTTAAAAATGTAGAGTGTGCTCTCACCGTAATGCGTGTACTTTTACTAAGCTGATGTAAAGATGTCAAACGGGCGCCACATTTCACGTTCTCAGAAGCTTTTATCTTGCAGATTCAACATCATATTATGCCTTTTCTATAATGCAACATATATTTTGAGTTTACAGTAACAGAAGTTGCATTAAAAGCACAGAATTGTTACCTTTTTCTAATGCTTACTGGTCTATTCCCACACCATTTAATTTGATGACTTTCCCAAAAAAGTAAGCGATATAGACATAAGTAGGCTAGTACACATTTTAAATTTTGCATGTAACTGTGAATGTTCTCCCATTAATCAGAAGAACTTCCAGTATGGAGAATGTTTTTTTTTTTCACTTCTCTTCTTCTCTATATATAATAATATCTTTGTTTCTATGTCACCTTTCGAAACAAAGCTACAAAGTGCTTACATAAAAACCCTTGTGATATGAAACGGCTAAATGGAGGAAAGGGAGTTGGAGGTGTACTCTCTTAGTTTTGTGTAAGCTAAGTAAATATCATCCGTGCACAACCCACAGCCAAAGAAGAGCTATTTATATATCTCTCATTAACAAACTTCAGATTCAAATATTCCTTTCGTTGCAAAAACACCGAGCATGACGATACACACCAACGCACTGTTGTCATTAGCAGCAGGGATGGAGCTTCTGTATGACAGATTCACCACACCTGGAGTGGAGGTCACCTTTCCTGGGGAAAGTGATATTATAGCTGCAGTAAATTCAGGCAGATTGTTCTCAAGTGAGCGAGCTGGGGAGAGCAATATTAGAGCAGCAGAAAAACAAAAACAAAAGTAAGCCAGTAGGAGACACAGTGGGGTGTCAGGCTCTTGCTTTCAGAAATGAGTTATATCCAAACTATAGGCAGCCTCTGAATACAGAATAGAAGACGCACGGAGCCCCATGGCTGCAGTATGCGACTTCCAACAACGTGAAGTGTTCTTTAAATCTGTGTTTATTTCTGTGTGTGTGCATTCCTTTGATACGTGTGAATCATAAAACAATGTCTCTGTGTGAAACCTCTCTGGCAGAATTTGCCTAGTGTGAAAATCCATCCACCCAACATGAGCTAACATTTTACTCATTAATGTCTAGAGAGCTTTGCGCCAGAAATACCAAACAGCCTGCAGAATGTGTCTTTGTGCGAGGACGCGGTGCCGTTCGCGTCTGTTTGTTTGTTTGCTCGCGTGTTCATCTGTTTGGTTTTGCCACGTGCGTCTTCTTTTTCAACCCTTTGTGTGTTTTGACATCCACACTGTACGCACTCAGCTGAGGGACTGACTGTAATCTACACTCCATTGTGGGTGAGTCATTTTTTTCAGTGCAGCTATTCATAAATATTCAATGGTTTGTCGCCAATGAAATGGCGATTAAAAGGAAAGTCCATGACAGTGTCACTGAATGTAATAATCTCAGTGAAACAGGGAGAAACCTCTGCAAACCATTCTTGCAACAGAAAGTCTTTGTCAGTTGCTGGTGGACTGACATAAAATATTTTTTTCTTATATATATATTTACGATATAGAACTGCATACTATATAACTGTCATAGTTATTCTTGTTTTACTGTTTGGCTTCCCCCTCCTTTGTCTGAGGGCTGTGCAGGTCTTAGTAACAAGGCACTCTTGTCTCTCATCCAGCAATCACTCCTGCTATAAAAGCCTGGTCAAGACACCACTCCTGGGCCAGATTATCCTGTACCCAACGTGCTGTGGCTTAAGCTTTCTTTCGTTTTTGTTGAGCTTCGAAAAGATTTACCAGTGTTACTCTCGCGTGTTCCCACGTCTTCTTCAACTGCGAGCTCAGCGGTACTTTTCGAGTGTTTTCTAAGTTGTGACTCAAGTTTACCCCGTGGTTTGCTTTCGTTCATCCACTGTTCTCCAGTGAATCCTCTTATCTGCTTGCTTTACTCCACCTGCAACACCAGCTGTAGCTGGTAGCTGCAAAACAAATCCACATTAGTGACTGGAAAGGCGATAAGAGTAAAAGTCTATGCTAGCAGCAGAAAAGATACAAGGGATTTACCAAATCAAAATTTTGGAATGTTGCTAGATGAAAAGTGAACATTATTCCAATTCATGACATTGCCATCCATAGAGTCACCCACAACCTAGTGTCTGTCTGTCAACACTATGATGAGCAACTTTAACCCTGTGATCACAAAAGGATAGTTCAAACATGAAGCAGTTCGTATTGGATTCAACTTCCAACAGGCCTTTGAATCTCACTAACTGCATCCAAAACTGACACCAGCAAGTTAAATGATAGACCTTAATCTTAATAACAATACTTTCATGCCGTATAGAGTGGATGCTGTAATCCCCCCCCGTCCCAGTACTTGTCACATGCTACAATGCATTCCAAAGCTACCGAGAGGTTTCAGCGGTCTGCGTAGCCGGTAGTTTCATGCAGATTTGTTGCAAATAACACCAGCTGTATATTTACAAATGTATCTGAATCCGTCCTTTAAGACATATAACTCAAAGCAAACTATTATTCTCAACCAGAACATTTAAGTTGAATGCATGGGCAGCCAACGCTGTAGCACCGCAACCCAAAAGGTCACCTGGGACAGATTTGGCACGTCCAACAAATCCACCTACTAAACAGAAGGTGAGAGACAGCACAGCCAACACATGCAGATCCTAAAGCATCAGCTCTGTATGCCTCCTTCACAATAAATCTCTCACGCCCACTGGTCTCCTCTGAGATCTAAACATGAACCTAGAGAGAGACCTGAACATAACACCAGACAGTCAGGAATAAATTTCCACTCCCCACCCATCCTTCCCGCAAAGCAGAATGTGGGAGGATAGTAAGCCAACAATGGCAGGTCTAGTCAATGCTGCACATATGTCCTCCTCACGTTCCACTGATCTAGCCTGTTGATGCCAACAGGGATGGTCCTTGCCTGCCAAAATGTAAGCTTGATATGCAATTGCAAAGACAGCGGGCAAGCCTATGTTTAGACTGAGGGCTAAGCATGTGTTCGCGCTGTTGTTCTCCCCTACTCCAGTGTCGAGAGACCCAGAAATGGAGGTGTTTATTTGGAAATGGTCAAGCCAGTACTCTCACCGGGCCTCAGCGTTCTCAAGAGAAGAAATGTCTTCTTAAAATCCACTTACAGTTTTCACACAGGCATTCACCAGTTGTTCTTAGATAAAACCAGCACACAAGAGCACATTTACACACTTGAGTGCATACATGTTTGTGAAAAGAAAATTGCCTTTCCTTTAATTCTGCTGTTGCATTTATAATATTTTTTTAGTCATTTAATTTTGCAAACCATTTTGAAATATCAAACACATTCAAGCCAGGTTTCAGTGTGTATTTCTTTCTTAATTATTATTTGTAATAATCTCTCTAAGTTTCAATTATAGCCAGACTTTGTACCATTCATTGTTGGTTGTCCTTGCGTACTGCTTGGTGCCAGGTCTCGCCTCAGAGGGTGATTGCCCCAGCTGGAATACATCTTTAAATACATAATAAAAAATCAAACCATTGTAGTGACCTTTTAATTTTGTGGAGTTTTAATAATATAATGTTTGGTCTACCACAAAAGCAAAGGTTAAAACTGATGGCTAAAATTAGGTAATGGTTTTTAAACACATGAACATGCTGAAGAAGAACAACACTAATTCATAAAAAATGATCCCTGTCTTTAGGTTTTACACACTGGTTTTTACATGTTAAATATGTCATGTCTTCCATGAGTTTACAACTATAGCTTTGGGTGTCATTCTCACATTTTTTCATAATTTGTGTATGTGATTTATTGTGCCCTTTTACGTGGATTGGTGGGGCGTTTACCTTTTGCTAATTAGCACTAAAAGCGCCAACACTCCCTAGGACCGCCACGGTAGTTATTTCTCGAAGCAGATGAGTTGTTTATTTTAATCTATTTTTTAGTAAGTAAGACTTGACAAAATAACTATTTACAATTCAGTTTTATCGGGTTATTAATTTTACAGTTGCTTTATTCCATTACAGATGAAAAGGTCAAATTCATTTCAAAATTCATCATCATAAACTGTAAGCTACAACAAACAAACAGCACAATAATGATCACATTTAAATAATTGAATTATTTTAGAAGAAGAATATTAAGTAAAGGTTAAAAATGGATTTTATATAATAAATGTTACGGAGTGCTCTCTTTCTGTAGCTATTACACATGTGCGCGCACACACACACACACACACACACACACACCTGCAGAGACAATGACTCACATACTCTGACACAAACACACGATCTCTTTATCTGATTTTCCCTCACTCATGACCGCTGTTATCTCTCTATTCCCCTTTACGTGGTGAAAACGTCTTGGGCATTCATTCTTCTTCTGCTCTGGTTCATGTTTCCAAATCCATCAGCCTGGCCTATTATCTGTCAAACATGGCTCGCTCTGTCTTGTGATAAAGCAGCCTGTCTATCAAAAGATGTCTAAACAACGCCTGTTGTTTAGCATCCAGACATATCACGACTGTTAAGTGCAGCATTATACATAAAGGGGTGAAAATGACCCCTCAGCGGTTCCAGGTATGAATGATCATATATATATGTTTTTTCTTTTTTTTCCCCCCACACAACCCATAACTCCCAAGATGATTAATAAACCCATTTCAGGAAAAGTCATGAACTGAGAGATGTGGGAGTTTTATCTTAACAGACTCACATGCACCTGAAAATGCCAGGGAGATAAAAATGACCACTTGCCTGTTCTAGTGTTCGGAACAACTGGCATGCCCTTTCATCTTATGAGGACAATGGGATTCATCATAATGAGAACACAGGTGTGAACAATTCTGCAAAAAATGAAAATTCTGCATTTTCACTTATAGATACTCGTACTCATAAATCTGATTTGGACTTTAATCAATTTATGGCAGGTGAAAATGCCTTCAATCAATTTTTTGGCAGGTGAAAATGCCCATTTTGTGTTGTAATGGTCCTTTACAAGAATTCCAAGCTGTCCAGTGAGATCAGATCTTTATATTATGAAGCTCTAGGATGGGATCAAGTCATTTTAAAGCAGAAATCACCTTTCATTTACTGTATTTGGCCTTCAATCAATTTATGGCAGGTGAAAATGGCCATTTTTAGCAGGTGAAAATGCCCATTTTGTGTTGTAATGGTCCTTTACAAGAATTCCAAGCTGTCCTGTGAGCTCAGATCTTTATATTATGAAGCTCTAGGATGGGATCAAGTCATTTTAAAGCAGAAATCACCTTTCATTTACTGTATTTGGCCTTCAATCAATTTATGGCAGGTGAAAATGCCTTCAATCAATTTTTGGCAGTTGAAAATGCCCATTTTGTGTTGTAATGGTCCTTTACAAGAATTCCAAGCTGTCCTGTGAGCTCAGATCTTTATATTATGAAGCTCTAGGATGGGATCAAGTCATATTTAGGCAGAAATCACCTTTCATTTACTGTATTTGGCCTTCAATCAATTTATGGCAGGTGAAAATGCCTTCAATCAATTTTTGGCAGGTGAAAATGCCCATTTTGTGTTGTAATGGTCCTTTACAAGAATTCCAAGCTGTCCTGTGAGCTCAGATCTTTATATTATGAAGCTCTAGGATGGGATTAAGTCATTTTAAAGCAGAAATCACCTTTCATTTACTGTATTTGGCCTTCAATCATATTATGGCAGGTGAAAATGCCAATTTTGTGATGTAATGGTCCTTTACAAGAATTCCAAGCTGTCCAGTGAGATCAGATCTTTATATTATGAAGCTCTAGGATGGGATCAAGTCATTTTAAAGCAGAAATCACCTTTCATTTACTGTATTTGGCCTTCAATCAATTTATGGCAAGTGAAAATGGCCATTTTTAGCAGGTGAAAATGCCCATTTTGTGTTGTAATGGTCCTTTACAAGAATTCCAAGCTGTCCTGTGAGCTCAGATCTTTATATTATGAAGCTCTAGGATGGGATCAAGTCATTTTAAAGCAGAAATCACCTTTCATTTACTGTATTTGGCCTTCAATCAATTTATGGCAGGTGAAAATGCCTTCAATCAATTTTTGGCAGTTGAAAATGCCCATTTTGTGTTGTAATGGTCCTTTACAAGAATTCCAAGCTGTCCTGTGAGCTCAGATCTTTATATTATGAAGCTCTAGGATGGGATCAAGTCATATTTAGGCAGAAATCACCTTTCATTTACTGTATTTGGCCTTCAATCAATTTATGGCAGGTGAAAATGCCTTCAATCAATTTTTGGCAGGTGAGAATGCCCATTTTGTGTTGTAATGGTCCTTTACAAGAATTCCAAGCTGTCCAGTGAGATCATATCTTTATATTATGAAGCTCTAGGATGGGATCAAGTCATTTTAAAGCAGAAATCACCTTTCATTTACTGTATTTGGGCTTCAATCAATTTATGGCAGGTGAAAATGGCCATTTTTAGCAGGTGAAAATGCCCATTTTGTGTTGTAATGGTCCTTTACAAGAATTCCAAGCTGTCCAGTGAGATCAGATCTTTATATTATGAAGCTCTAGGATGGGATCAAGTCATTTTAAAGCAGAAATCACCTTTCATTTACTGTATTTGGCCTTCAATCAATTTATGGCAGGTGAAAATGCCTTCAATCAATTTTTGGCAGGTGAAAATGCCCATTTTGTGTTGTAATGGTCCTTTACAAGAATTCCAAGCTGTCCTGTGAGCTCAGATCTTTATATTATGAAGCTCTAGGATGGGATCAAGTCATTTTAAAGCAGAAATCAGCTTTCATTAACTGTATTTGGCCTTCAATCAATTTATGGCAGGTGAAAATGCCTTCAATCAATTTTTTGGCAGGTGAAAATGCCCATTTTGTGTTGTAATGGTCCTTTACAAGAATTCCAAGCTGTCCTGTGAGCTCAGATCTTTATATTATGAAGCTCTAGGATGGGATCAAGTCATTTTAAAGCAGAAATAATCACTTTTCATTTACTGTATTTGGCCTTCAATCAATTTATGGCAGGTGAAAATGCCTTCAATCAATTTTTGGCAGGTGAAAATGCCCATTTTGTGTTGTAATGGTCCTTTACAAGAATTCCAAGCTGTCCTGTGAGCTCAGATCTTTATATTATGAAGCTCTAGAATGGGATCAAGTCATTTTAAAGCAGAAATCACCTTTCATTTACTGTATTTGGCCTTCAATCAATTTATGGCAGGTGAAAATGCCTTCAATCAGTTTTTGGCATGTGAAAATGCCCATTTTGTGTTGTAATGGTCCTTTACAAGAATTCCAAGCTGTCCAGTGAGATCAGATCTTTATATTATGAAGCTCTAGGATGGGATCAAGTCATATTTAGGCAGAAATCACCTTTCATTTACTGTATTTGGCCTTCAATCAATTTATGGCAGGTGAAAATGCCTTCAATCAATTTTTGGCAGGTGAAAATGCCCATTTTGTGTTGTAATGGTCCTTTACAAGAATTCCAAGCTGTCCTGTGAGCTCAGATCTTTATATTATGAAGCTCTAGGATGGGATCAAGTCATTTTAAAG
The DNA here is from genome assembly GCA_023373845.1 of Nibea coibor. NCBI lineage: Eukaryota > Metazoa > Chordata > Actinopteri > Sciaenidae > Nibea > Nibea coibor. The sequence goes on along the minus strand of CM041720.1, from coordinate 17,602,593 downwards.
CAGAAATCACCATTCATTTACTGTATTTGGGCTTCAATCAATTTATGGCAGGTGAAAATGCCTTCAATCAATTTTTGGCAGGTGAAAATGGCCATTCTTAGCAGGTGAAAATGCCCATTTTGTGTTGTAATGGTCCTTTACAAGAATTCCAAGCTGTCCAGTGAGATCAGATCTTTATATTATGAAGCTCTAGGATGGGATCAAGTCATTTTAAAGCAGAAATTACCTTTCATTTACTGTATTTGGGCTTCAATCAATTTATAGCAGGTGAGAATGCCCATTTTGTGTTGTAATGGTCCTTTACAAGAATTCCAAGCTGTCCAGTGAGATCAGATCTTTATATTATGAAGCTCTAGGATGGGATCAAGACATTTTAAAGCAGAAATCACTTTTCATTTACTGTATTTGGCCTTCAATCAATTTATGGCAGGTGAAAATGCCTTCAATCAATTTTTGGCAGGTGAGAATGCCCATTTTGTGTTGTAATGGTCCTTTACAAGAATTCCAAGCTGTCCTGCGAGCTCAGATCTTTATATTATGAAGCTCTAGGATGGGATCAAGTCATTTTAAAGCAGAAATCACCATTCATTTACTGTATTTGGCCTTCAATCAATTTATGGCAGGTGAAAATGCCTTCAATCAATTTTTGGCAGGTGAAAATGCCCATTTTGTGTTGTAATGGTCCTTTACAAGAATTCCAAGCTGTCCAGTGAGATCAGATCTTTATATTATGAAGCTCTAGGATGGGATCAAGTCATATTTAGGCAGAAATCACCTTTCATTTACTGTATTTGGGCTTCAATCAATTTATAGCAGGTGAGAATGCCCATTTTGTGTTGTAATGGTCCTTTACAAGAATTCCAAGCTGTCCAGTGAGATCAGATCTTTATATGATGAAGCTCTAGGATGGGATCAAGTCATTTTAAAGCAGAAATCACTTTTCATTTACTGTATTTGGGCTTCAATCAATTTATAGCAGGTGAGAATGCCCATTTTGTGTTGTAATGGTCCTTTACAAGAATTCCAAGCTGTCCTGTGAGCTCAGATCTTTATATTATGAAGCTCTAGGATGGGATCAAGTCATTTTAAAGCAGAAATCACCTTTCATTTACTGTATTTGGCCTTCAATCAATTTTTGGCAGGTGAAAATGCCCATTTTGTGTTGTAATGGTCCTTTACAAGAATTCCAAGCTGTCCTGTGAGCTCAGATCTTTATATTATGAAGCTCTAGGATGGGATCAAGTCATATTTAGGCAGAAATCACCTTTCATTTACTGTATTTGGCCTTCAATCAATTTATGGCAGGTGAAAATGCCTTCAATCAATTTTTGGCAGGTGAGAATGCCCATTTTGTGTTGTAATGGTCCTTTACAAGAATTCCAAGCTGTCCAGTGAGATCAGATCTTTATATTATGAAGCTCTAGGATGGGATCAAGTCATATTTAGGCAGAAATCACCTTTCATTTACTGTATTGGGCCTTCAATCAATTTATGGCAGGTGAAAATGCCTTCAATCAATTTTTGGCAGGTGAGAATGCCCATTTTGTGTTGTAATGGTCCTTTACAAGAATTCCAAGCTGTCCAGTGAGATCAGATCTTTATATTATGAAGCTCTAGGATGGGATCAAGTCATTTTAAAGCAGAAATCACCTTTCATTTACTGCATTTGGCCTTCAATCAATTTATGGCAGGTGAAAATGCCTTCAATCAATTTTTGGCAGGTGAAAATGCCCATTTTGTGTTGTAATGGTCCTTTACAAGAATTCCAAGCTGTCCTGTGAGCTCAGATCTTTATATTACGAAGCTCTAGAATGGGATCAAGTCATTTTAAAGCAGAAATCACCTTTCATTTACTGCATTTGGCCTTCAATCAATTTATGGCAGGTGAAAATGCCTTCAATCAATTTTTGGCAGGTGAAAATGCCCATTTTGTGTTGTAATGGTCCTTTACAAGAATTCCAAGCTGTCCTGTGAGATCAGATCTTTATATTATGAAGCTCTAGAATGGGATCAAGTCATATTTAGGCAGAAATCACCTTTCATTTACTGTATTTGGGCTTCAATCAATTTATGGCAGGTGAAAATGGCCATTTTTAGCAGTTGAAAATGCCCATTTTGTGTTGTAATGGTCCTTTACAAGAATTCCAAGCTGTCCAGTGAGATCAGATCTTTATATTATGAAGCTCTAGGATGGGATCAAGTCATTTTAAAGCAGAAATCACCTTTCATTTACTGTATTTGGCCTTCAATCATTTTATGGCAGGTGAAAATGGCCATTTTTAGCAGGTGAAAATGCCCATTTTGTGATGTAATGGTCCTTTACAAGAATTCCAAGCTGTCCAGTGAGATCAGATCTTTATATTATGAAGCTCTAGGATGGGATCAAGTCATTTTAAAGCAGAAATCACCTTTCATTTACTGTATTTGGCCTTCAATCAATTTATGGCAGGTGAAAATGCCTTCAATCAATTTTTGGCAGGTGAAAATGCCCATTTTGTGTTGTAATGGTCCTTTACAAGAATTCCAAGCTGTCCTGTGAGATCAGATCTTTATATTATGAAGCTCTAGGATGGGATCAAGTCATTTTAAAGCAGAAATCACCATTCATTTACTGTATTTGGCCTTCAATCAATTTATGGCAGGTGAAAATGCCTTCAATCAATTTTTGGCAGGTGAAAATGCCCATTTTGTGTTGTAATGGTCCTTTACAAGAATTCCAAGCTGTCCAGTGAGCTCAGATCTTTATATTATGAAGCTCTAGAATGGGATCAAGTCATTTTAAAGCAGAAATCACCTTTCATTTACTGTATTTGGCCTTCAATCAATTTTTGGCAGGTGAAAATGCCTTCAATCAATTTTTGGCAGGTGAAAATGCCCATTTTGTGTTGTAATGGTCCTTTACAAGAATTCCAAGCTGTCCTGTGAGCTCAGATCTTTATATTATGAAGCTCTAGGATGGGATCAAGTCATTTTAAAGCAGAAATCACCTTTCATTTACTGTATTTGGCCTTCAATCAATTTATGGCAGGTGAAAATGGCCATTTTTAGCAGGTGAAAATGCCCATTTTGTGTTGTAATGGTCCTTTACAAGAATTCCAAGCTGTCCAGTGAGATCAGATCTTTATATTATGAAGCTCTAGGATGGGATCCAGTCATTTTAAAGCAGAAATCACTTTTCATTTACTGTATTTGGCCTTCAATCAATTTATGGCAGGTGAAAATGCCCATTTTGTGATGTAATGGTCCTTTACAAGAATTCCAAGCTGTCCTGTGAGATCAGATCTTTGTATGATGAAGCTCTAGGATGGGATCAAGTCATTTTAAAGCAGAAATCACCATTCATTTACTGTATTTGGCCTTCAATCAATTTATGGCAGGTGAAAATGCCTTCAATCAATTTTTGGCAGGTGAGAATGCCCATTTTGTGTTGTAATGGTCCTTTACAAGAATTCCAAGCTGTCCAGTGAGATCAGATCTTTATATTATGAAGCTCTAGGATGGGATCAAGTCATTTTAAAGCAGAAATCACCATTCATTTACTGTATTTGGCCTTCAATCAATTTATGGCAGGTGAAAATGCCTTCAATCAATTTTTGGCAGGTGAAAATGCCCATTTTGTGTTGTAATGGTCCTTTACAAGAATTCCAAGCTGTCCAGTGAGATCAGATCTTTATATTATGAAGCTCTAGAATGGGATCAAGTCATTTTAAAGCAGAAATCACCATTCATTTACTGTATTTGGGCTTCAATCAATTTATGGCAGGTGAAAATTCCTTCAATCAATTTTTGGCAGGTGAAAATGCCCATTTTGTGTTGTAATGGTCCTTTACAAGAATTCCAAGCTGTCCAGTGAGATCAGATCTTTATATTATGAAGCTCTAGGATGGGATCAAGTCATTTTAAAGCAGAAATCACCTTTCATTTACTGCATTTGGCCTTCAATCAATTTATGGCAGGTGAAAATGCCTTCAATCAATTTTTGGCAGGTGAAAATGCCCATTTTGTGTTGTAATGGTCCTTTACAAGAATTCCAAGCTGTCCAGTGAGATCAGATCTTTATATTATGAAGCTCTAGGATGGGATCAAGTCATTTTAAAGCAGAAATCACCTTTCATTTACTGCATTTGGCCTTCAATCAATTTATGGCAGGTGAAAATGCCTTCAATCAATTTTTGGCAGTTGAAAATGCCCATTTTGTGATGTAATGGTCCTTTACAAGAATTCCAAGCTGTCCTGTGAGATCAGATCTTTATATTATGAAGCTCTAGGATGGGATCAAGTCATTTTAAAGCAGAAATCACCTTTCATTTACTGTATTTGGCCTTCAATCAATTTATGGCAGGTGAAAATGCCTTCAATCAATTTTTGGCAGGTGAAAATGCCCATTTTGTGTTGTAATGGTCCTTTACAAGAATTCCAAGCTGTCCTGTGAGATCAGATCTTTATATTATGAAGCTCTAGAATGGGATCAAGTCATATTTAGGCAGAAATCACCTTTCATTTACTGTATTTGGGCTTCAATCAATTTATGGCAGGTGAAAATGGCCATTTTTAGCAGTTGAAAATGCCCATTTTGTGTTGTAATGGTCCTTTACAAGAATTCCAAGCTGTCCAGTGAGATCAGATCTTTATATTATGAAGCTCTAGGATGGGATCAAGTCATTTTAAAGCAGAAATCACCTTTCATTTACTGTATTTGGCCTTCAATCATTTTATGGCAGGTGAAAATGCCAATTTTGTGATGTAATGGTCCTTTACAAGAATTCCAAGCTGTCCAGTGAGATCAGATCTTTATATTATGAAGCTCTAGGATGGGATCAAGTCATTTTAAAGCAGAAATCACCTTTCATTTACTGTATTTGGCCTTCAATCAATTTATGGCATGTGAAAATGCCCATTTTGTGATGTAATGGTCCTTTACAAGAATTCCAAGCTGTCCAGTGAGATCAGATCTTTATATGATGAAGCTCTAGGATGGGATCAAGTCATTTTAAAGCAGAAATCACTTTTCATTTACTGTATTTGGCCTTCAATCAATTTATGGCAGGTGAAAATGCCTTCAATCAATTTTTGGCAGGTGAAAATGCCCATTTTGTGTTGTAATGGTCCTTTACAAGAATTCCAAGCTGTCCTGTGAGATCAGATCTTTATATTATGAAGCTCTAGAATGGGATCAAGTCATATTTAGGCAGAAATCACCTTTCATTTACTGTATTTGGGCTTCAATCAATTTATGGCAGGTGAAAATGGCCATTTTTAGCAGTTGAAAATGCCCATTTTGTGTTGTAATGGTCCTTTACAAGAATTCCAAGCTGTCCAGTGAGATCAGATCTTTATATTATGAAGCTCTAGGATGGGATCAAGTGATTTTAAAGCAGAAATCACTTTTCATTTACTGTATTTGGCCTTCAATCAATTTATGGCAGGTGAAAATGCCTTCAATCAATTTTTGGCAGGTGAAAATGCCCATTTTGTGTTGTAATGGTCCTTTACAAGAATTCCAAGCTGTCCTGTGAGCTCAGATCTTTATATTATGAAGCTCTAGGATGGGATTAAGTCATTTTAAAGCAGAAATCACCTTTCATTTACTGTATTTGGCCTTCAATCATTTTATGGCAGGTGAAAATGCCAATTTTGTGATGTAATGGTCCTTTACAAGAATTCCAAGCTGTCCAGTGAGATCAGATCTTTATATTATGAAGCTCTAGGATGGGATCAAGTCATTTTAAAGCAGAAATCACCTTTCATTTACTGTATTTGGCCTTCAATCAATTTATGGCAAGTGAAAATGCCTTCAATCAATTTTTGGCAGGTGAAAATGCCCATTTTGTGTTGTAATGGTCCTTTACAAGAATTCCAAGCTGTCCTGTGAGCTCAGATCTTTATATTATGAAGCTCTAGGATGGGATCAAGTCATTTTAAAGCAGAAATCACTTTTCATTTACTGTATTTGGCCGTCAATCAATTTATGGCAGGTGAAAATGCCTTCAATCAATTTTTGGCAGGTGAAAATGCCCATTTTGTGTTGTAATGGTCCTTTACAAGAATTCCAAGCTGTCCTGTGAGCTCAGATCTTTATATTATGAAGCTCTAGGATGGGATCAAGTCATTTTAAAGCAGAAATCACCTTTCATTAACTGTATTTGGCCTTCAATCAATTTATGGCAGGTGAAAATGCCTTCAATCAATTTTTTGGCAGGTGAAAATGCCCATTTTGTGTTGTAATGGTCCTTTACAAGAATTCCAAGCTGTCCTGTGAGCTCAGATCTTTATATTATGAAGCTCTAGGATGGGATTAAGTCATTTTAAAGCAGAAATCACCTTTCATTTACTGTATTTGGCCTTCAATCATTTTATGGCAGGTGAAAATGCCAATTTTGTGATGTAATGGTCCTTTACAAGAATTCCAAGCTGTCCAGTGAGATCAGATCTTTATATTATGAAGCTCTAGGATGGGATCAAGTCATTTTAAAGCAGAAATCACCTTTCATTTACTGTATTTGGCCTTCAATCAATTTATGGCAAGTGAAAATGCCTTCAATCAATTTTTGGCAGGTGAAAATGCCCATTTTGTGTTGTAATGGTCCTTTACAAGAATTCCAAGCTGTCCTGCGAGCTCAGATCTTTATATTATGAAGCTCTAGGATGGGATCAAGTCATTTTAAAGCAGAAATCACCATTCATTTACTGTATTTGGCCTTCAATCAATTTATGGCAGGTGAAAATGCCTTCAATCAATTTATGGCAGGTGAAAATGCCCATTTTGTGTTGTAATGGTCCTTTACAAGAATTCCAAGCTGTCCTGTGAGCTCAGATCTTTATATTATGAAGCTCTAGGATGGGATCAAGTCATTTTAAAGCAGAAATCACTTTTCATTTACTGTATTTGGCCTTCAATCAATTTATGGCAGGTGAAAATGCCTTCAATCAATTTTTGGCAGGTGAAAATGCCCATTTTGTGTTGTAATGGTCCTTTACAAGAATTCCAAGCTGTCCTGTGAGATCAGATCTTTATATTATGAAGCTCTAGAATGGGATCAAGTCATATTTAGGCAGAAATCACCTTTCATTTACTGTATTTGGGCTTCAATCAATTTATGGCAGGTGAAAATGGCCATTTTTAGCAGTTGAAAATGCCCATTTTGTGTTGTAATGGTCCTTTACAAGAATTCCAAGCTGTCCAGTGAGATCAGATCTTTATATTATGAAGCTCTAGGATGGGATCAAGTCATTTTAAAGCAGAAATCACCTTTCATTTACTGTATTTGGCCTTCAATCAATTTATGGCAGGTGAAAATGCCTTCAATCAATTTTTGGCAGGTGAAAATGCCCATTTTGTGTTGTAATGGTCCTTTACAAGAATTCCAAGCTGTCCTGTGAGCTCAGATCTTTATATTATGAAGCTCTAGGATGGGATTAAGTCATTTTAAAGCAGAAATCACCTTTCATTTACTGTATTTGGCCATCAATCATTTTATGGCAGGTGAAAATGCCAATTTTGTGATGTAATGGTCCTTTACAAGAATTCCAAGCTGTCCAGTGAGATCAGATCTTTATATTATGAAGCTCTAGGATGGGATCAAGTCATTTTAAAGCAGAAATCACCTTTCATTTACTGTATTTGGCCTTCAATCAATTTATGGCAAGAGAAAATGCCTTCAATCAATTTTTGGCAGGTGAAAATGCCCATTTTGTGTTGTAATGGTCCTTTACAAGAATTCCAAGCTGTCCTGTGAGCTCAGATCTTTATATTATGAAGCTCTAGGATGGGATCAAGTCATTTTAAAGCAGAAATCAGCTTTCATTAACTGTATTTGGCCTTCAATCAATTTATGGCAGGTGAAAATGCCTTCAATCAATTTTTTGGCAGGTGAAAATGCCCATTTTGTGTTGTAATGGTCCTTTACAAGAATTCCAAGCTGTCCTGTGAGCTCAGATCTTTATATTATGAAGCTCTAGGATGGGATCAAGTCATTTTAAAGCAGAAATCACCTTTCATTTCCTGTATTTGGCCTTCAATCAATTTTTGGCATGTGAAAATGCCCATTTTGTGATGTAATGGTCCTTTACAAGAATTCCAAGCTGTCCAGTGAGATCAGATCTTTATATTATGAAGCTCTAGGATGGGATCAAGTCATTTTAAAGCAGAAATCACCTTTCATTTACTGCATTTGGCCTTCAATCAATTTATGGCAGGTGAAAATGCCTTCAATCAATTTTTGGCAGGTGAAAATGCCCATTTTGTGTTGTAATGGTCCTTTACAAGAATTCCAAGCTGTCCTGTGAGATCGGATCTTTATATTATGAAGCTCTAGGATGGGATCAAGTCATTTTAAAGCAGAGATAATCACTTTTCATTTACTGTATTTGGCCTTCAATCAATTTATGGCAGGTGAAAATGCCTTCAATCAATTTTTGGCAGGTGAAAATGCCCATTTTGTGTTGTAATGGTCCTTTACAAGAATTCCAAGCTGTCCAGTGAGATCAGATCTTTATATTATGAAGCTCTAGGATGGGATCAAGTCATTTTAAAGCAGAAATCACCTTTCATTTACTGTATTTGGCCTTCAATCAATTTATGGCAAGTGAAAATGCCTTCAATCAATTTTTGGCAGGTGAAAATGCCCATTTTGTGTTGTAATGGTCCTTTACAAGAATTCCAAGCTGTCCTGTGAGCTCAGATCTTTATATTATGAAGCTCTAGGATGGGATCAAGTCATTTTAAAGCAGAAATCACCATTCATTTACTGTATTTGGCCTTCAATCAATTTATGGCAAGTGAAAATGGCCATTTTTAGCAGGTGAAAATGCCCATTTTGTGATGTAATGGTCCTTTACAAGAATTCCAAGCTGTCCAGTGAGATCAGATCTTTATATTATGAAGCTCTAGGATGGGATCAAGTCATTTTAAAGCAGAAATCACCTTTCATTTACTGTATTTGGCCTTCAATCAATTTATGGCAGGTGAAAATGGCCATTTTTAGCAGGTGAAAATGCCCATTTTGTGTTGTAATGGTCCTTTACAAGAATTCCAAGCTGTCCAGTGAGATCAGATCTTTATATTATGAAGCTCTAGGATGGGATCAAGTCATTTTAAAGCAGAAATCACTTTTCACTTACTGCATTTGGCCTTCAATCAATTTATGGCAGGTGAAAATGCCTTCAATCAATTTTTGGCAGGTGAAAATGCCCATTTTGTGTTGTAATGGTCCTTTACAAGAATTCCAAGCTGTCCTGTGAGCTCAGATCTTTATATTACGAAGCTCTAGAATGGGATCAAGTCATTTTAAAGCAGAAATCACCTTTCATTTACTGCATTTGGCCTTCAATCAATTTATGGCAGGTGAAAATGCCTTCAATCAATTTTTGGCAGGTGAAAATGCCCATTTTGTGTTGTAATGGTCCTTTACAAGAATTCCAAGCTGTCCTGTGAGATCAGATCTTTATATTATGAAGCTCTAGAATGGGATCAAGTCATATTTAGGCAGAAATCACTTTTCATTTACTGTATTTGGGCTTCAATCAATTTATGGCAGGTGAAAATGGCCATTTTTAGCAGTTGAAAATGCCCATTTTGTGTTGTAATGGTCCTTTACAAGAATTCCAAGCTGTCCAGTGAGATCAGATCTTTATATTATGAAGCTCTAGGATGGGATCAAGTCATTTTAAAGCAGAAATCACCTTTCATTTACTGTATTTGGCCTTCAATCATTTTATGGCAGGTGAAAATGGCCATTTTTAGCAGGTGAAAATGCCCATTTTGTGATGTAATGGTCCTTTACAAGAATTCCAAGCTGTCCAGTGAGATCAGATCTTTATATTATGAAGCTCTAGGATGGGATCAAGTCATTTTAAAGCAGAAATCACCTTTCATTTACTGTATTTGGCCTTCAATCAATTTATGGCAAGTGAAAATGCCTTCAATCAATTTTTGGCAGGTGAAAATGCCCATTTTGTGTTGTAATGGTCCTTTACAAGAATTCCAAGCTGTCCAGTGAGATCAGATCTTTATATTATGAAGCTCTAGGATGGGATCAAGTCATTTTAAAGCAGAAATCACCTTTCATTTACTGTATTTGGCCTTCAATCAATTTATGGCAAGTGAAAATGCCTTCAATCAATTTTTGGCAGGTGAAAATGCCCATTTTGTGTTGTAATGGTCCTTTACAAGAATTCCAAGCTGTCCTGTGAGCTCAGATCTTTATATTATGAAGCTCTAGGATGGGATCAAGTCATTTTAAAGCAGAAATCACCATTCATTTACTGTATTTGGCCTTCAATCAATTTATGGCAAGTGAAAATGGCCATTTTTAGCAGGTGAAAATGCCCATTTTGTGATGTAATGGTCCTTTACAAGAATTCCAAGCTGTCCAGTGAGATCAGATCTTTATATTATGAAGCTCTAGGATGGGATCAAGTCATTTTAAAGCAGAAATCACCTTTCATTTACTGTATTTGGCCTTCAATCAATTTATGGCAGGTGAAAATGGCCATTTTTAGCAGGTGAAAATGCCCATTTTGTGTTGTAATGGTCCTTTACAAGAATTCCAAGCTGTCCAGTGAGATCAGATCTTTATATTATGAAGCTCTAGGATGGGATCAAGTCATTTTAAAGCAGAAATCACCTTTCATTTACTGTATTTGGCCTTCAATCATTTTATGGCAGGTGAAAATGGCCATTTTTAGCAGGTGAAAATGCCCATTTTGTGATGTAATGGTCCTTTACAAGAATTCCAAGCTGTCCAGTGAGATCAGATCTTTATATTATGAAGCTCTAGGATGGGATCAAGTCATTTTAAAGCAGAAATCACTTTTCATTTACTGCATTTGGCCTTCAATCAATTTATGGCAGGTGAAAATGCCTTCAATCAATTTTTGGCAGGTGAAAATGCCCATTTTGTGTTGTAATGGTCCTTTACAAGAATTCCAAGCTGTCCTGTGAGCTCAGATCTTTATATTACGAAGCTCTAGAATGGGATCAAGTCATTTTAAAGCAGAAATCACCTTTCATTTACTGCATTTGGCCTTCAATCAATTTATGGCAGGTGAAAATGCCTTCAATCAATTTTTGGCAGGTGAAAATGCCCATTTTGTGTTGTAATGGTCCTTTACAAGAATTCCAAGCTGTCCTGTGAGATCAGATCTTTATATTATGAAGCTCTAGAATGGGATCAAGTCATATTTAGGCAGAAATCACTTTTCATTTACTGTATTTGGGCTTCAATCAATTTATGGCAGGTGAAAATGGCCATTTTTAGCAGGTGAAAATGCCCATTTTGTGATGTAATGGTCCTTTACAAGAATTCCAAGCTGTCCAGTGAGATCAGATCTTTATATTATGAAGCTCTAGGATGGGATCAAGTCATTTTAAAGCAGAAATCACCTTTCATTTACTGCATTTGGCCTTCAATCAATTTATGGCAGGTGAAAATGCCTTCAATCAATTTTTGGCAGGTGAAAATGCCCATTTTGTGTTGTAATGGTCCTTTACAAGAATTCCAAGCTGTCCAGTGAGATCAGATCTTTATATTATGAAGCTCTAGGATGGGATCAAGTCATTTTAAAGCAGAAATCACCTTTCATTTACTGCATTTGGCCTTCAATCAATTTATGGCAGGTGAAAATGCCTTCAATCAATTTTTGGCAGTTGAAAATGCCCATTTTGTGATGTAATGGTCCTTTACAAGAATTCCAAGCTGTCCTGTGAGATCAGATCTTTATATTATGAAGCTCTAGGATGGGATCAAGTCATTTTAAAGCAGAAATCACCTTTCATTTACTGTATTTGGCCTTCAATCAATTTATGGCAGGTGAAAATGCCTTCAATCAATTTTTGGCAGGTGAAAATGCCCATTTTGTGTTGTAATGGTCCTTTACAAGAATTCCAAGCTGTCCAGTGAGATCAGATCTTTATATTATGAAGCTCTAGGATGGGATCAAGTCATTTTAAAGCAGAAATCACCTTTCATTTACTGTATTTGGCCTTCAATCAATTTATGGCAGGTGAAAATGCCTTCAATCAATTTTTGGCAGGTGAAAATGCCCATTTTGTGTTGTAATGGTCCTTTACAAGAATTCCAAGCTGTCCTGTGAGATCAGATCTTTATATTATGAAGCTCTAGAATGGGATCAAGTCATATTTAGGCAGAAATCACCTTTCATTTACTGTATTTGGGCTTCAATCAATTTATGGCAGGTGAAAATGCCTTCAATCAATTTTTGGCAGGTGAAAATGCCCATTTTGTGTTGTAATGGTCCTTTACAAGAATTCCAAGCTGTCCTGTGAGATCAGATCTTTATATTATGAAGCTCTAGGATGGGATCAAGTCATTTTAAAGCAGAAATCACCTTTCATTTACTGTATTTGGCCTTCAATCAATTTATGGCAGGTGAAAATGCCTTCAATCAATTTTTGGCAGGTGAAAATGCCCATTTTGTGTTGTAATGGTCCTTTACAAGAATTCCAAGCTGTCCTGTGAGATCAGATCTTTATATTATGAAGCTCTAGGATGGGATCAAGTCATATTTAGGCAGAAATCACTTTTCATTTACTGTATTTGGGCTTCAATCAATTTTTAGCAGTTGAAAATGCCCATTTTGTGTTGTAATGGTCCTTTACAAGAATTCCAAGCTGTCCAGTGAGATCAGATCTTTATATTATGAAGCTCTAGGATGGGATCAAGTCATTTTAAAGCAGAAATCACCTTTCATTTACTGTATTTGGCCTTCAATCATTTTATGGCAGGTGAAAATGGCCATTTTTAGCAGGTGAAAATGCCCATTTTGTGTTGTAATGGTCCTTTACAAGAATTCCAAGCTGTCCTGTGAGCTCAGATCTTTATATTATGAAGCTCTAGGATGGGATCAAGTCATTTTAAAGCAGAAATCACCATTCATTTACTGTATTTGGCCTTCAATCAATTTATGGCAGGTGAAAATGCCCATTTTGTGATGTAATGGTCCTTTACAAGAATTCCAAGCTGTCCAGTGAGATCAGATCTTTATATTATGAAGCTCTAGGATGGGATCAAGTCATTTTAAAGCAGAAATCACCTTTCATTTACTGTATTTGGCCTTCAATCAATTTATGGCAAGGGAAAATGGCTTCAATCAATTTTTGGCAGGTGAAAATGCCCATTTTGTGTTGTAATGGTCCTTTACAAGAATTCCAAGCTGTCCTGCGAGCTCAGATCTTTATATTATGAAGCTCTAGGATGGGATCAAGTCATTTTAAAGCAGAAATCACCTTTCATTTACTGTATTTGGCCTTCAATCAATTTTGGCATGTGAAAATGCCCATTTTGTGATGTAATGGTCCTTTACAAGAATTCCAAGCTGTCCAGTGAGATCAGATCTTTATATGATGAAGCTCTAGGATGGGATCAAGTCATTTTAAAGCAGAAATCACTTTTCATTTACTGTATTTGGCCTTCAATCAATTTATGGCAGGTGAAAATGCCTTCAATCAATTTTTGGCAGGTGAAAATGCCCATTTTGTGTTGTAATGGTCCTTTACAAGAATTCCAAGCTGTCCTGTGAGATCAGATCTTTATATTATGAAGCTCTAGAATGGGATCAAGTCATATTTAGGCAGAAATCACCTTTCATTTACTGTATTTGGGCTTCAATCAATTTATGGCAGGTGAAAATGCCTTCAATCAATTTTTGGCAGGTGAAAATGCCCATTTTGTGTTGTAATGGTCCTTTACAAGAATTCCAAGCTGTCCTGTGAGCTCAGATCTTTATATTATGAAGCTCTAGGATGGGATTAAGTCATTTTAAAGCAGAAATCACCTTTCATTTACTGTATTTGGCCTTCAATCATTTTATGGCAGGTGAAAATGCCAATTTTGTGTTGTAATGGTCCTTTACAAGAATTCCAAGCTGTCCTGTGAGCTCAGATCTTTATATTATGAAGCTCTAGGATGGGATCAAGTCATTTTAAAGCAGAAATCACTTTTCATTTACTGTATTTGGCCTTCCCATCAATTTATGGCAGGTGAAAATGCCTTCAATCAATTTTTGGCAGGTGAAAATGCCCATTTTGTGTTGTAATGGTCCTTTACAAGAATTCCAAGCTGTCCTGTGAGCTCAGATCTTTATATTATGAAGCTCTAGGATGGGATCAAGTCATTTTAAAGCAGAAATCACCTTTCATTAACTGTATTTGGCCTTCAATCAATTTATGGCAGGTGAAAATGCCTTCAATCAATTTTTTGGCAGGTGAAAATGCCCATTTTGTGTTGTAATGGTCCTTTACAAGAATTCCAAGCTGTCCTGTGAGCTCAGATCTTTATATTATGAAGCTCTAGGATGGGATCAAGTCATTTTAAAGCAGAAATCACCTTTCATTTCCTGTATTTGGCCTTCAATCAATTTTTGGCATGTGAAAATGCCCATTTTGTGATGTAATGGTCCTTTACAAGAATTCCAAGCTGTCCAGTGAGATCAGATCTTTATATTATGAAGCTCTAGGATGGGATCAAGTCATTTTAAAGCAGAAATCACCATTCATTTACTGTATTTGGCCTTCAATCAATTTATGGCAAGTGAAAATGCCTTCAATCAATTTTTGGCAGGTGAAAATGCCCATTTTGTGTTGTAATGGTCCTTTACAAGAATTCCAAGCTGTCCTGTGAGCTCAGATCTTTATATTATGAAGCTCTAGGATGGGATCAAGTCATTTTAAAGCAGAAATCACCATTCATTTACTGTATTTGGCCTTCAATCAATTTATGGCAAGTGAAAATGGCCATTTTTAGCAGGTGAAAATGCCCATTTTGTGATGTAATGGTCCTTTACAAGAATTCCAAGCTGTCCAGTGAGATCAGATCTTTATATTATGAAGCTCTAGGATGGGATCAAGTCATTTTAAAGCAGAAATCACCTTTCATTTACTGTATTTGGCCTTCAATCAATTTATGGCAAGTGAAAATGCCTTCAATCAATTTTTGGCAGGTGAAAATGCCCATTTTGTGTTGTAATGGTCCTTTACAAGAATTCCAAGCTGTCCTGTGAGCTCAGATCTTTATATTACGAAGCTCCAGAATGGGATCATGTCATATTTAGGTAGAAATCACCTTTCATTTACTGTATTTAGCCTTTAAGAACAAAGTTTTGAAAAAAACATTGTTGTTTGACATTGTTGAATAAGACTAATTGCTTCAACAGTGTTTCATCTTTCTTTTCAGTCCTAAAGATCAACAAGTATTGAAAGAAAGACAACCCCTAGTGTAGACACCCCTCTTCATGGGAGTGAAGGTCGTTAAGGTCGGTCAAGAAGCGTTGCATTATCTGGAGAAAACAGACAAGGCCACCGAGCAGTGTCTTTTGTTGTACTCCAGACAGGGTAGAAGGATTGGTGGGACTTCAAGGGCAGAGGGGCAGCACTTGGTAGATCTGCCACCACATGGCCTCACTGTCATCACAGCAAAGCGCACCACATGAGGTTGCTGGAAATCATCCCACTACTGCTGGCTTCTTGCCACCACCAGACGGCTGGTGTTGTTGTTGATGAGCGAGACGAAACACTGCCAGTGTAGGTCAACCTTACTGACCATGCCAGGGCACAGAGAGCACAAGATTATTCTGATTGGCTCGGCAAGCAGATGGGATATTATCAGCTCACAGATATGAGAGAAAGACTGACTAAGACCCTTATGCCTATCCAACCATTTTCCCCTGCGTACTCTTCTTCTGGATCACAATGGAAGCAAAGGATTCCCAATTCCCTTTCCTCCACCTACATTCTCTGCCTTTTCCTGGGAGATCCCGAGATGTTCAAAGGCCAGAGAGGATTTGTAATTGCTTCAGCATGCTTGGAGTCTGCCCCCACCTGGTTGAATGTTCCTAGTATACCTCCAGAGGGAGGTATGTGGTAGAAATCCTGATCAGATGCCTACCTCAATTACCTACCTCAACTACCTCAATTGGCTCTTCTGGGTATCTCTCCTACCCACAGGTTTGTGTTGTATTTTTACCCAAAGATGCAGATTTCTAACAAAACTGCTTGAGTTAATAAAAAAAATATGCAGCTTCAGTATGACTGTCATCTCTTATACAGCTCTCTTCCATGTCATTTCGGCTTTGAGGCTTTTTCTTTGTTCACCACGATGCAAACTCAATAAAAGAGTTTTTCTCGCAAACTTGCAGAGCCACTAGAGTAGGACAACCCTTGGTATTTCTGCTGCAGCAGATTTCAAGTGAACTAAGATGGAGGCTGTCACCACTAAGGGTATTAGCAGAATGTGATTTGGTATTTTCTGCTTTATGGGGACCCCTGCACTGTTATCTTGCAGTGGAACAGAGGACTTGGGGCTGTCATTTTGCATGGCATCAGCAGAGACACTGAGCAGATAGTGTCAGTGCTGGGAGATCACAGGTAGAAAAGGGGTCTTTTCCCCTGGGATGGGGAGATGGTAATAAGACAGCATCAGAGAGGCAGGAAAATACAGGCCGACAACCAGAACTTATCTGCAGTCACTAGCGCACTATTTAGAGCATGTGACATAAAAGAAAGAAGAGACGTTTTGTAACAGAATCATTTCTGGAGCTAAAGCCACAGAACCAATGTCCTTCAGATTATAACCCATCTATTCTCTGGATACAACAATTTTCCAGAAGCCATTTGCAGAAACTATTCTGTTTCCTACAGAGTTGCATAATACGCTGAACATTTACAAGTAAGAGATAATACACACAAGCGTACAGGAAATCTGAAGTGAAAGAAAAGCGAAATGCGCTGAAGCAAAAAACACAGAAGATCAGATGATGGAAAGGAAAGAACTAATGTAACGTGAAAATTTGAAGAGTTCAAGATAGAAAGTATAAGATCTGATGTTGTATAAGCGTGCATGTTCCATCAAATGTCTGCTGACAGAATCTTTCACAGCATTCAGTCAGCCGTCTTCTGATATAATTGGTCTTTCGACAGTAAACTAACTTTTCTCAAAACAAACAATTTACAGATTTATAGATTAAAATGATTTTTTTTCTCAGTTTTATCTTCTTCAGTATCTCTACATTCTGCTTTGTTGCTCTTGACAGATTGGACCGTGTTTGTTTGACTGCAGAAATGTCAAGCCAGAAAACAGCCAAATGTCACTGCCAGACTTCTCTGTCTCTCTCTGACACACACACACCTATACACACATGCATTTCATATTTATAATGAAGTCATCCCGAGACAGCTCTCTTGAGAAAAGCAGACGTGTTTCTTAAACCACCTGCAGAGGAGGAATCAATAGTGTTTTGCTCACCCACACTGAAAAAGATTAGGAACACTGTATCATCTGTCTAGTTTACACAGCTAAATTGTTCCATAGTTGTAATCCAAATATCAAGTCTGATGACAGACAAGAACCCTGTGGTTGGATGGAACAATGTGTAAGCTCTTGTAAGAAACTTTATCAGAGTTCTCCAGGTATCTTTATATATATATATAGCCCTGTTTCCAAAAAAGTTGGCACGCTGTGAAAAAAAATGTAAATACAAACAAAATGTGATGAAGTCCAAAACACAGAAATCCCATATTTCATTTAAAATAGCACAAAATGGCAAGTAATGTTTGCTGTATTTTAAATCTGATGCCAGAAACACATTTTTAAAAAATGTTGGGACAGGATCATGTTTACCACTCTGTTGCATCACCTCTTCTTTTAACAACACCCTGTAAGCATCTGGGAACTGAGGAGTCCAATTGCTGTAATCTTGAAAGTGGAATGTTTTTTTCTATTCTTGCTTGATGTATTTGAGCTGCTCAACTCGACTTGGGGCCCACTTTGTCATATTTGATGCTTCAAAATGTGCCAAAGATTTTCAATTGGTGACAAGTTGGGATTGCAGGTAGCACCTGGACTCTTTTACTACAGGGCCATGTGGTTGGAATGCACGCTGAATGTCATTTGGCATCGTCTTGCTGAAATAAGCAAGGCTATCTTTGAAAAACATGTTGTCTACTTGGCAGCATATGTTGCTCCAAAACATGTATATATCAATCATCATCATGTTGCATTATGTACAATCTAGGATTGATGCATGACTTATATTATTAAACCTATAATGACCCAAGTTGTGACCACTGACATATAACCTTTTGTTAATAAGGCCTGTTACTTACACAGCAGTTACGGTTACTGGTCGCCCTTTCCATGTCTGGTAGCTCAACAATGAGCTGAAAATGGCTTTGAAACTCCGTAAGGCAGAGGGTAACCACATATTCAGACCATAATGCTCTGTAGGTTTATCATGAATGACCCCTTTTACATTGTCACACTGGTCTTATTTGATACATTATTCTAAGAATATCAATTATAGCCGCTTTGACTAAAAGTCAGGATATAGTGGCCTCTCTTTCGGCTGCTCTCTTTTTAATCTATCTCTAGCAAATCCAACTATATATGAAAGCTTCCATTTTTAAATTGCTGCAGTGACCCTTTAATCCAAATATCATGCCTGGCAGCGGACAGGAAAAGAGGGATTGGTGAAACAACATTTAAAGTTTGAAGTTGTTTCAAATGATGGATCTCCAGCATCTTTTTTTATTCAGAAAAGAATGCTGTAATCAGATAGGACACAGTTGAGAGTGGAGAAGAATGATAAATGTGCACACATGGCAAATACTCTGCAAGTATATCTTTGTGCCTTTTGCCTCCAAACGGCATCTGTGTCATACATTCATGCAGGATATGTTTATTTTTTTAGATGTTAGAAACATAAAATACACTGCAAACAAAGCTGGTATCTAATGTTTATGCTATACATGAATAAAAGTAGTAAAATGGTAAAGTGATTTGTGTGCTGCTACAGTATGCGCGGCTGTGACTTCTGTCACACTGAAGATTTTCTGCCACTATTTTCGGTCTCTCCTCTCATTTACGTCTTTGGCTGCTGTACGATATCTGTCTTTTCTTGCAGCGTTGCATGTCTACTCTCAGAGGTGCAAAATGTTCAAAGGTAACGCTTTATTGGTTCTCTCCATATGTCTATGCCTCCCCCTCTCCCTCTCTCTCTCTATTGGTATGTGTCTGCGCGCCATGCTTATCGTAGACAGCCATGTAAATGAAGAGACATGAGCCCGGGATGATGCTTTGATGCTGGTGATTCATTCTCATGAAGAGATGCCATCCCATCAAAGTGAGTGTCTCTCCCGTACAGTGCGTGGCAGGATGGGCAAGACTTCAGAGTGTAGGAGCCTAAATGTGTTAACCTGCGCCAGTTGGTTTGTTACACAGAACCATGTGGGGATTTGTTGTTGGAAACCGTTTGGAAAGGGGAAGGAGTTTTTTTTTTTTTTTTTAAATACTTCACAGGTGACTGGATCTGTCTATCACCATCTATCATGGGCAAGCTTGAACCAATCAGATCAACGAACCATATAACAGAGTTGAAGTCTTACCACAGCCGGTTGGGAGAAGAGGGAAAACATCTTTTCCACAGAGAAAAGCCTCTTTTTGCACAAGTAGAAGTGAAGCCAATGCAGAAGTGCCGATAACTGCAGTACCTCAAATGTCCACTCGAGGCTGGATAATTAACAGCATGGCCACTTTAATTGACAGGAGGGTCCCACCTACAGGTGGCTTGTTTGAGCACCCAGACGTCATTCAGCCTGCCTCATCTCCACTAATGCTCCACTTCTTCGTCTGTGTTTTCGAATAGCCGAAAGATGACAGAGGCAGGACAGGCAAAACTGCGATGGACGGAGCGATACTGAGCTTTGCATATGGGTCTTCAGAAACCTATAGGAGACGTCACAGGTACAATGTCCATGTTTATACTGTCTGTGCTTCTCAGACATGTCCATGCCATCTGCCGAAAGTTCCTCATAGGACGGAGGATGGATTCTCCAAGAAATAATTAAATAATTTTCTAATCTTGTAGGACTAGTTCCCTTGCAAGGTTACAGCTGTGTATTGCCCAGACAGTAGATTTTATGTCTAATCATTTGTGCACATCAGACACAGAAGTCTATAAGACTGAGGTGGCTCAACAGGTAACAGAGACCTGTGTGCCATCGATTGTGTCGTGGCACTGGTGGAATCACAGTCCGTATGGTCAAATGGATCATAGTCGTCCCCCGTGGTTAGGATTTTTCTGTTCTCTCTCTCCCTCTCCTCGTCTCTCATGGCCTCCTCTCCCCCCCTTCTGCTTATCTTTCTGTCTTTTGGGGGGCTCCAGCCAATCTAGCTGCCATGGCACAGAAAAAGAGATGAGCATCATTTTTGCATGTCTTTTATGATGCTACCTCATTAAATGAGAAGCAGTGTTAATTTCTAGCAGTGCTCATTTTGGCACAAGCGAATTCCCTATAGTGTCACAACAGAGTAGGGATGGTGGCAGTTGGTGTTTTGCTTCCCTCATCAGTAACAGACACACAAAGCCACTGCTGCATCTGAGAAAGTCTACTACAGGACTACTATTCGTAATTACATGATTCTGATCCAATAACAACAGTCGGTGCCCACGCAGGAAGTAGTGTGATGTTGTCAGTTTCTGTTTAGCATTGATAAACAGAAACATAGCAATTTGAATTTTATTTAAACCCACTATGTGTAGGATTTGAATTTCTGGCTCCCATCATTAGTAGTATCAAAAAAAGCCGCGGCGGCGGGCTGCCATGCATGCTGCTACACCCACAATAGGCAGTTAAAATGGAAGCATTCCCACAACAACAGATAAGAGTCCCCTTTGAAAGGTAAACGTGACTTACCTATTTCACAAAACAAGATAGTATAGCCCTCTGTGTTTAATGCTGAGCTTCCATCTAAACCTGCAAGAAAAACAGCCATGGATACATTTTCTGAAGGTACTGTCAGGGATCAGTAACCTTGACAAGGGCACTCACTGTGGAGGATTCTGAATTCAGAAACCTTTCAACTGTGAATTTAATACCGAAGCCTCCCCAATTTATTGGTTTGTAGTTGTTTTGAATGTTGAGTTATGGCATTCCTTTGCAAATGAAGGTGGAATAAGGTTTTTGTTTGAAATAAGAAGAGAAGGATGCCATGGCTTCAGTAGTTCTGACCAAGCACAGAAGAAAGGGGTATGAGGTAGTATGTAACCTGCATTCAATGTTCATTCTTTTACCACTTGGTGATAACACTGACATATTATCAGCTCATTCAGTTGTTATTTCATAGCTTGCATATTTACACATGGCAGACACAGAGCGAGCTGGTTTTTGATCTCCACCAGAGAAACATCTGGCTCTTTAAGCTTCTAAATGTTCCTCTGTGTTCAGTCGCAAGTCGCTAACTGTTCATTGTTAGGCAGGTAGCATCCAGGCAGCGTACAGTCGGTTTATCAGAGCTTTATCGCTGAAAACAGCTGCCTGCTGCAGCTGAAAAAGAGGTTGATGCGGGCCATCACTATGAGGGACCTCTTTCATAATACAGTCAAAGTCATCTTCAGCTTTTCAACTTTCCTCAACTGCTGGACCGGACTGAATTTTTTTCAAGCATGGATGAACATTTGATTTATACATTTTAGCTTTATAAGAAGAAAAAAAAACAAAATGTGAACCATTTCATCAGTGGAACTTTGTAATTGCTCAAGAAAACTTGGCTGGAATTCATCCAATGCTTTCAAAAAATATCTATTGGCAGAGGATCTCAGACTTTGACTGAACTTAGTTGTTGGAGGAGGAAGTGGGCCTTAAAAAGCTTCCTAAAAAAGACGTATCCATGTGTGGAAGTAACAGGAAAACACCTCAGTGTGACAGTTGTGGAAGTTTAAATGCAGAAAAAAAACACAAATGTATGTCTTAGTTTGAATTTTAGAAACTGGAAAAAATCATATCTCAACCTATTTTACAGATTCTATCACTCAGTGTAAATCTAAGATAATCAGTGTGCATACGTTCATAGATGTTATGTTTTAGTCTATGCATTTAGAAGTTACATATTTACATATATATATTTGCTAACACTATAAAAGTTTGATATCTGTGCAGTGTGACTATTGGACACTTGGACATACACCTGACACTCCTGTGCCTCATTATATTTGTGATGAGATTCCCCCAGGGACTTCGCATGAAACCACTTCTTCAGCATTTGCTTTCTGTATCCTACTTGTATCTCTTGATCCATCCAAAACTTGCCTCAGTGATCATACCGCTGACTATTGCTTGCATTTGAGATGAATATAATTAGTTAAAATGAACTTTTATCTCTGCAGGATAAGAGGACTGCTAGCTTCAACATTTAAGTGGAAGTAGGGCATACGGCAGTGGTGAATTTTGCCATGCTTAAAACCGAAGATGAATCGGGATGCTTTAATTGCTCGAGAAAATGTCAGTAATTTGGAGTAGAACTGCTACATGTTGAGGCTGAACCCTATGGCCATTACTACAGGGACAGAAGTGCTAGCAGAATAGTTCCCAGACTTGCAATCTATGCGTCAGCTATATGGTCTCACGCAGATTAACTTTGACTTTATTTGGGCTGAAGGAGAACTCCAAATGTCAAGAAGCGAGGATCCTTTTTTCTCTTCTTCTCTTTCACAGATATTTTCTTGACCTTTCAAACTTCAACATCCTTTCCATTAAAGCTACTGGACTCACTAAAAAAATATAGCATGTTTATCTTACAAGTTATATTTGTTTCTTGCGTTTCTTCTTCCATTCTGCGTCACCGTGTTTAATGGTGTGAAGGTAGGTGCTAAAATGCATGTTTACCATGAACATTGAATCTTTTCACACATTTATTTCTGGTGTGGGTAAAAGAGTTATTTATATAACATATATGTCTCTGCTATATTTTGTCTTGACTAAAATGACTGACAGTCATTTAGTACCACCCGCCCTGTTGTGTTTTAACACCTCCTTACATGACTGACACGAGTAGATGAGCAGAGGATTTCTAAGTAGCACGCTGTCAGCCTCGCAGAGACAAAGTAAACGAGGAATGTGTTGACACGTCTTCACCTTTCATGTTCGTCTGATATTCTGATGAAACAATGCTCGGGAAACGTCCGCTGACCACTTAGCAAGCAGGCAGAGCTGTCCTGCTGCACGGGGCGGGAATAACAACCTACCTGGGATCTGAATAACGGGGACCGTTTTGCTGAACACACTGCGGATATTTGTTAAATAAGCAAGTACACGGGTTCATCTGTGTTTGTGAATGCTAATGATTGTGTAATCTGCATTTGCTTTAGGATGCTGCGTTTGTCGCAGAGACTGTCATAACCAAGCAACAAGGCAAATCTGTTAAATAAGCTGCCCTCTACTCCTCACCCACTCACCCAACAACAAACTCCGGTTTGATCAGTTATTACTCATTGAAGCTGCAGAGTTTTTCTCTGCTTTGAAATATCTGAGGTGTGTTTATGAACCTCTGTCAGGCTCGGCAGTGAACTCCCCCACCCCCCACCCTCTTCTTCTAGGCTCTTCTCGCTCACCTGCACTCCTGTCTTCATCATTCCAAGTAGAGCTGAGACTGACGCAACTTCTTTCTCCGCAGACTTCTGCAAAATATATCTCCAGGCAAGATATCATGAGCCTCCATCATCTCTTTATATCACGGCAGACTTTTCAGCTGTGCATTTTCTGAATGCCTTCTGTGAACTCATTGAAATCCCATGTACAGTGTATATGCACACGGGATGTGCTCTTGCGTATGGATTATTTCTCAGATATAGAAGTCAAGCTTTGATGAAGCTGGGGTACTTTGTTGGTTTAAGAAGATGTGAGTACTGACTTCAGGAAACATTGTGGTCGCCGGCTGAGGCTTTTGCATCGCTCGGTGGTGTGGAGAAGAAAACGCCGTCCCGACTATGATTTCCCAACTTCTTTCATTCACGAAGTAGTTTAGTTTAGTTTTGCTACTTTTCCAGCTCTCCCACTCTCAATCCGCCGCCCCTTCAAATGTCAGAGAACGCCTGCTGCATGGCACTGCCTCTTGGGTAGCGTTTGTGTTTTTCATCTGAAACTAATAATAACGAGACAGGCCCTTGGAGGCGCTTTGTAATTTTTCTTCCCTTTTTCCCTTTTTCACAGATCACTACGTTTCTTTTTATACTGCTGCACATAAAAACCCTATTATAGGCCAGTCAGGGAGTACTGCCATCTCTAATTTTTACTTGGATAGTGATTTTATTCCAGTTTTATGTCATGATATTTGCTACAAAGATTTTCCTGTTCAAGAGCCTGTGAAACCTGCTGCTTTATGTGACAAGGAAGTTGAAATCTCCAACACTCTTGTTAAATAAAGAATGTTTGTGTGTCGAGTTTTCTTTTTTTTTTCAGACCTCAAACTTTCAAAAAGGCTTTTATTTTTTTAAGTGTTTATAACT
This sequence comes from Nibea coibor, assembly GCA_023373845.1. Taxonomy (NCBI): domain Eukaryota; kingdom Metazoa; phylum Chordata; class Actinopteri; family Sciaenidae; genus Nibea; species Nibea coibor. The sequence continues at coordinate 17,578,299 of CM041720.1, read as the reverse complement.
TCCTGTTACTAAAATAAAATCAGACGAAATGAAACCGAATGTGCCTTGTTGTCATTTTTCATCCAGAGCTTCAGCAAACAGTAGCGAACGGTCAGATTCATTCATAAAGAATCGCTGACATTTTTTGACACTGGGTCAGTTGATTTGTGCTCCATACAGAATGCACTGGGAGTAGCAATAGGTTTTCATTATTATAGACATTGATTTTCAATATGTGCGGTGCCGATGAGGAGGGGGTGGTAGGAATTCTCAGGTCCACTTGATATTATTAACTGCATCCCCCTCACAACAGTTATTACCTGGACCACTGCAGTCAGCAAAATGTTTTGACAAGTGATGAGATTGAGTGGGCGGAATGAGCCACTGATGGACAGACGTGGAAGAGCTGTTGGGGAGAAATGAAACGCCGTTGATACGTTCTGTTTGCAATTTGTCCTTACTAGCAAGGTTTTCTGGATTATTTTAAGGTTTGAGTGAAAATCAATGGACTCATTGTATATCAGGAGTCCATATATCTAAAAGAGAGTGAAATTGGAAAAGCAATATTCTCTCTATGTAGCGAAGTCTCCTGTGTGATGCAGTTAGCAATGACAACAAAACTAATGGTCCTCTGAAGTCAGTCCCAATGGGTTTGGAGTAGGCCAAACACATGAATCAAATGCTATACTTGGTGCCCAGCTATTTCCTTGGAGTGTGAAGTACATCCTCACTTCATTACTCAAAGCCAATGACTTACATTCATTCATTATGTAGCCTACATTACAGGTTGATTATCTGAGGCATTAATAACACATGGAGCTTGATCTAAGTTAAATATGATTGATCAAGCAAGTGGAAAGCAATTTTTTTCCACGTAATTTCCTCTGTACATGTATTAAGACGACAAACCTTCATGACTGGGCTTTTTAAAGCCATGCGGGCAGATGGACACTATGTTAAGATGGACATAAGCTGGTAATGGATAGCAATTATGTGGATCATGTACATTTCTGTCGAGCATGCCGATGCCGTCTATTTTTTTTCTCGCGCACAGGATTACGTGGCTGTGTGAGAGCGCACAGAAACCGACACATCTCAGATGCAGTCCGCGTGTCAGGTGCGTGACAGCCGCGAGAAACCCGCAGAGAGAGAAGAATCGGACACAACGGAGCACAGAGAGCACATCTCAGAGCGGCTCGTCTGTCTTCATTGTGTCAAATTGGAGAAGCAGGCCACCGGGCCACAGCGCAAACAGGGAACATGGGGTCACGCGGACACCGGTGGAAAAAATCTAAAGAACACCACTTACCTAAGTTTGGATTTTACCTACAGCTCACTGCTGTCTGGTTTGTCCCTCTCTCTCTCTCTCTTGCCATGCTGCTCTGACAAATATAAGCTAACTGATGCATTAGGAAAACCTTTTAAGAGTTCTTTCCTCCTCCGCCTCCAATGCAGTTACACACTAATGGATCTATTTTCCAGCTAAGAGCATATTGTACCTAATGTCCTATAAAGGATGAATAAACAATTTATGAATATCAATCTTATCTTCAAAAAGACTGACAGGCAGGTACTTTGTACAGGATGTGAAATGTCTTTTTTTTTCATATGAAAAAATAAAAGTGCATGGATGTATATTAGAAGACATGCTATTAATGTTTACAATACCTTTCCACTTTTCTTTCATATATATCTTGTTACTCTGATATAAATCACCAGGTGGTGTCCCACTTACCAATATATCACTAATTAGCTTGGTAAATGTTTTCTATTAGAAGATTAATGCTCTGAAATTAGACGTGGAATTCCTCCAGAGATGGCAAGCGCTAGTCGTGTTTGCAAAATAGTTAATGAAATGTAGCGTAGTTTGAAAGCCAACAGGGCACACTCCCGTGCACCTCAGAGATTAATGAAGATTAATATCTGTGAAATAACCGCATTATTGATACTCTTTAATACCTCTCAGACCTGGAGATAGCGCGGATCCATCAGGAAACTCCTGGAAAGGGAGCAGAGATTAAATCTCCGCTGGCAATCCCTGTGCAACTTTTACACACAATCGCCCGGCTGGCTCGGTGCCAAGACGTCGCAGAGAATTGAGCCGAATTGGAGAGCGGTGAAATCTTTGGTGGCGAGAGAGTGTTGTCTGCGAGTCTCTAGGTGTGCGCGGGCTATGAATGCGAGCCACACATTCCTGCAGGATGATTTTTGTGTTTTGCGAATCCCTCTTTCCCTGACCATCTGTTGGTCTGTTCCCTCTCTCATCTATATGGATAACAAGACATGCATTAGAATAACTAATACAACAGGCCTCATATGGCATATCTGCACTAACAAGGTGGCGCAGATTGCAGGGTAAATTCTGAGAGGTTGTGCTCTGTCGAGGGAAGGCCATGCTGTGGAGTTACAGTAGCATCATGAAATAATAGTTTATTACCGTCTTGTGGGAGGTTATACATAATGTGCTCTCGCCTAAAGACATGCCTTTCTGCCTGTAAATAGATCATGTTTGACCTGTTTCTTCTATCAGTAAATTTATCAACCTTTTAAAAAGGCGGACTGTGAGGTCGCCTATTTGTTCTCGCTGTCAACGCTTGAAGTTCAAAGTATACAAGGGAGCAGAGTGTTGGAGAGGCAGTCCAACCCTTGGGAGGAGGTTATGGTAGCCATGGTCCAACCTGGGGGAGAGATAGATGGAGAAATAAAAAGATGGAGAACTGTTGGGGGAGATTCCTCTCCAGTGGTGAAATAAAATGCATGGCCAGGGCTGAGCAGGGGGGAGGAGGTAATCCCTCGGGATGAGCTCTATGCTAAAAATTGAGAGATCTGAAGTGTTCCCATCCTGGGGGAAAGACTGTCCCAACATCCAGATGTTGAACGCGCAGTTAATGATTGATGCCTGGAGGGAGCGTGGAGTGATTGTAAACGTGCACACACACCCATTTAATATGTGTGTATGTTAGTCGGGGATTCACGCTAAATATTTCAAAGGGCCAAGAGAGAAAACAAAGGGAAAAATGGATATCAGAATCTGGAGCAGCAGTCCCAGAAGAGATGCCGAAGAAGCCCCCTTCTCCCAGTTACAACAGAAATAAAATCGTTTGATCTCCGCCGCTCCTGCTTCTATTGTTATCTGCTGTGAACCTCCACCCTCCTAACCATACGCACTGTAGCACTGAGAAACGGTGGAGACCAACAAACGCAACAAACACATGCAGATAAATAAGCAGAGCAAATATGTACTCATGCAACCTGCAAAATGCTTCATACACTAGGGACGCATTGCTAATTTGTAGCATTGTATACACCTTCCCACTTTAATTAGCGTTTGGAAAACAGCCTCACCCTACCACCACCTCCACCACCACCACCACCACCACCAGCTAGTCGCACACCTGACTTTGCCTGGCTTCTCAAAGCATTTGTAATTACCAACAATAGCCACTTCATTCTTTTTCAACAGGGAAGCTTGTTTAGCCGAGCAAATCTTCCATTAGTTAAATAAATGTGTTGTGATTTCATTATGGCCCAATAGCGATGTGTACGTGTGTGTGTGTGTGTGCAGTTTGAGTGCTGCGTGGAAAGAGAGCTGCAGCTGGAGGGAGATCCACATTTTGTTACAAATGACAAAACATAATCAACACTTTATGAGAAGTATGAAGCAGACTGAGTTAACAAAAACATCACATCCCTTTTCCCTCTGTTTTTTCGTAACCATGTAACGGCTCGTAACGGCTGCACCTCGCTCAGGCTGACTCAGAGGTGTGAATGTCGTAATGAAACAAAACCGTATAGCTACCTATTCCCAGGTTTGGCTGCATGTTTGGTCTGGCTGGTTTTGATTTTAAGGCTGTTCGTGTTGCAGCTACATGCTCCGACGCTCTGCGGGAAAGTTATCAACGAACTGGAGATGATATTCTTGCAAAATCCCGCTTTGATTATAGTTCGTCCAACGCTTCATCTGTATTGGTTGCATCATCTGAACCGCAGCAAACCAGTCACAGTCGCTTAATCGATACAACACTCAGGATATTGACCAGGTCTTTAGGTCAGACCGCTTCCTAATGAGTAGAGACACCTGTGTTTGCTGTACCTTGAAGATCGGGTTGTTCATCCTTGATACCAAACATCCTTATCAGCTCCTGGTCTCACACACACACACATATACACATGCACATGCAGCATCCTCTTAAGCTGGTCATTTCCTTATCTCAACATTACATGAACCAACCCATTCATTAGCATTGATTTCCCTTTGAATGACCATAAAAAGGGTCACGTGTCCATCCTTTTTCCCTATCTCTTATTCTCTTTTCCCCGCTTTGTTCCGTCCTAACCTTCTCTGCTCTGTTTCTCCTCTGGCTCGAAAGGGATCCCTCCTTCTGGACGCTACAGTGGGTGAACTCTTGTTAATTGCTCACAGCAGTTGGAGGTTATCAGCTGGCTGGCAGTGAAGGTCTGAATAATAAGCTGAGCTGAACAGGGCCCAGGTGGAAAACAATTAACACAGGAAAGAGGCTGCTGCTTTCTTAGCAGAGGAGAGGGTGGAGTGTGAAGGTTCTATAAAAACAAGCTTGAACCCAAAGGCAGGACTCGGAGACCAGGGGCCAGATGCGGAAAAACTGTATCGAATTCATATTCATAAAGTCGCATGTATGCATGACTCCGTTTTATGAATCTCAATCAGAAGGGGCACACATGCTCGAGCCTCATTTCCACTCCCACGGTTCGCCATAAACGGATGTACAAATTCCCTTAAACACCCCTCTGCCTATGGATGCTCGCACCACCACTCGCTGAATATATAAACAGATATCTGCATGTAAATGCAAACTCTGTGAGTATTTGGCATGGGAAGTGTTTTTGGTTTCAGTTTATAGTCTGAGTAGTATTGAACAATCATATTTGAGCAGGCTTTGGTTGCACGCAAGTAAACAATCCATTTGGAGAGAAAAAGAGGCAGAAGGCACGGGCCGAAATGCAGTCTTAGAACCAATCCATGACTGTCTGACCATGGTTTAGTCTTTTATGAGTGTATCTGCATATCAAGTTGCTAATCAGATTGAAGGCAAAGTCCTGGACCAGATATCATTTTTTTCCCAAATATCCCTACAACACTGACCGTTGCCCCCGGAGGCCGAATCGCAGTCAGACGAGAGCCAGTTGATTCTTGGATGATTGCCACTCATTAGACCTGTCAATAAGAACAGCAAAAACAAATTCACTCATAGTGTTGCACCACTGTCAGAGGATTTGAAGTAGCACCAGAGCAGCTGGCGTTACACATGGCTATGGATCTTTATAAAGCCCATACCACAAAAGACCACATGAATCCGCTTTTATTTACGCATGCTCATGAGGGCTGCTTCACATACCCAGCTTTGATTTGGAGAGTTGCTTGTGCACGCCTCTATACTAATACTACGCAAGATGCTGTGTGCAGCGCAGGGGCATTATGGGGATGTAACAGGGTCAGGGTGTGAGTCAAAATATGACATTTTTAGACATTTATAAATGTCAGGATGATCAGTGATTCCTTTATAGCACTCGTACAATTTAAGTTCACTTCAGGATAAATGAAAATATTGTTAATAATGAAATAATGTCTCATAAAAGGAATGCTCAAATTCATCAATATTTATGTATTCAATGTGAGTGAAACAACCTAAACAAACAATGTTTTACTCTGAGATGAGACCTCTCACCTTATAGTTCATGTTCACTATGACCCATAGCTGCAGTTTGTGTGTATGTGTGTGTGTGTGTGTGTGTACGCCTGGTCTGAAGTACGTGGGAGCGACACACATTCACACAGGCTTCCTTTCTAAATATCAGTTTATAAAATAGAGAGGAAAAAAATGGAAGATGTGTGGTTTTTGTGTACATCATCTGGCCCAGAGCCGGTGAAATAGAAATTTTAAGTTTCCTCGATGTCGAAAAAACAGGCAAAAGTCAAAACCAGTAATTCAAGGGAGACGAGGCAAACTTATCCAATAAGGGATCAGACCAGAGAGCAAGACTCCAGAGGGCAGGCAGGGGGTCAAAGCAGGCAAAACTTAGGCAGGCAGGCAAAAAAAAATAAAGATGGCTGGACTGCTAAGGCAAAAGCACAATAAATGATCTGGCAGGGGTTGAATGGATGTGAATTGGTACAGCGTATACGCTAGTGGGCTGATGAGGGAGTGGGAACAGGTGTGCATATGAGAAGGCTCGCTTGATTGGCAGGAACAGAGGGGTTAGCACAGGGCAGGCGGGTATAGTATATAAGCAGGGAGAGAAAGCAGTCAAGGAAAATGTGATATAAGAAGCAGGCAGACATTGCGATTTGAGGAGGGAGGAGAAGAGATTAGATGAAGCGGCTGAGGGTTTATGGGTGTCTCAAATAGGGTAAATAGGAGCAGAAGTAGTTGGTGGGCTGATTAGGTGCTGTACATAAAATTTTGCCCTGAGCATCCCTCTGGCTGCCCTTTTCATGGTGATTCCTGCATTTCCATAATGCCGCTGTCTGGTGGTTGTATGTCTAGGGTTGGCACACACACCTCTCTGAATCCTAACTATACGCCCAGCACAAACTTTGAGCTGAATTGGACAGCACATCATTTTTTCCAAATGACCTTCCCTAACATTGTTCAAAACAATGTTAGGCTATAGTAAACAGAGACGGTCAAGCACTAGGACCAAGCGGAAAACGGCCACTCAAGCGAAGCCTCCTTTAGATTAGACCCGCCCACAAGCTCCTCGATTGGCTCTGCTGTTTCGTGTGTGATTGGCTGTCCCCGCTGTCACTCCAACAGGTTGGAAACAGCACCAGGATCTTCACACCTTTCTGCTAGTTGCCCAGGAGTCCTTGTTGATCTGCCACTGTAAATTGGGGGCTTGTTCTGCCTGGGTCAAGTCAGCTAGAAGGATTGTAATATCAGAGCAGGTATCATTTACGTTTACATCATGAATCAGTGTGTGTGTGTTTGCTAATTAGGCGTAGCCAGGATGTCTAAAGAAATAAAAGTGGTCATAAGAGACTTGCCTTACTAGAAATGCGTTACTGCCATCCTGCAACACCTTCACTGGCTCCCAGTAAACTTCACAATCCTCCTCATCAATTACAAAGCTCTCAATAACTGTAGAGCCTCAACAAGGCAGCGATTTAAAAAAAAAAGCTTATAATACTGAGAGAGAGACTTATTTTCATGTATTTTTATGTTGAAAGACAACAACTGTTGAACAAAACCCTCAACAATGAACTACAATACAATAAAACCTCAGGTGATGGATAGTAGAGATGCAGAAAGAGATGGAGGAGAAGAGGCTGGAGGAGGTTAGTCAACTTGACTCACTCACTCACTGATTAAAACACAGAGGGGAAACACAGAACTGGGTGATCATGATTTGCTCCATGCTTTACAACCAGTCAAACCAAAAAAGGAAACAATAAACTTACTGTAACAGCAGCAACCGAAAAGTAGAAGAACTAGGAAACTGAAAGAGTTAGAGTTTTATTCAAAAAATACTCGTGTCCCCCCACCTCCTGAAATCAAAATTTCGTCCTTGAGCGTGAGAGTGCTGCCGTGCATCTATGAGTACGACACCACCCCAACCATGAACCCAGCTGTTTGGATCACTTTTCATCATTTTAAATCCTTCCCGGATTTTTGTGTGTGTGTGTGCGCGCGCATGTGTATTTCGATTCATTATTTTAAATGTAAGAGTCGTCAATCATATCATCCCTGTGGAAAACATTTAAAATAAGTACTTTTGAGAGGATTTGGGGAATTTATGTGAAGGAATGGTGCAGGCAAGAAGCAGCGCTGCTCTCTCTCTCTTTTTTTTTTTTTTTTTCTTCAGATGTAACCCCCTTTTCGAGCACATGCACGCACACACTCTTCTTCCATCAAGTCTCCACTGTTCATCCTCCACTTTATTGCCTTGAGGCACTCTAACTTGGAGTCTGAACTTATTATGCTTCTCCCTTCTCTGAATTCTCCGAATTTGGTGCACTCAGCTTGTGAATGGAGAGGGAATGAGCACATTCTACCTGCGTCAGCACGAGGAATGGTTATGCCGCAGACGGCTCGGTGAGAAAAGTGTAATGAGGAAGCAGAGGGGTTTTTTCGAAAGGTGGAGGTGGCCTCCCGCATTCGGGATCGCCTTCTCCCCTCTCAGCCAATCAAGCATGGCATGATTTAAGACTCCCGCCGCTGCAGCTGAACTCCACGAGAACAGATTTATGAAAATGTTTAACTTCTTCCTGTAAGACTGCTCCAGGCTCTCCATCCTCTCTCAAACCTAATCAACCAAAACGCTCCATTTTTCTCTCTTTGTCTCTCCTCTTATCCTCCCACAGTCAGCCTGTCCTTACTCTGTCTCTCCATTCTGGACGCTATCTCACCTTTGTCCTCGCCTCCGAGTCGTAGGGAAATAGGGATGACAAATCTCTCTTCTCAGCAGGGATTGCTGGAGGGATTTTTTCTCATTGGCGATGGCTGATTCTTTCATGCTGTGTGCGAGGGAAGGCAATGCTCCCATACCCTGCTTTCTCCTCGCGGCAAGCATTGGGCTTAAACGCTTAGCCACGTTTTTTTTTATTTTATTTTTTTTTATTTATTTTTTTTTATGTGAACTGTGTGCTTATGCTGCTAAACAAACAAAATACTATATATTTTTTTGCAATCTTTTCCACAGACGAAATAAACGGCATGACAGTCAGCTTAGTTTTCTGATAAATGGCCTTCTGTGCTTCAGTTGTTGTGGCACAGAAGGGCAAAACGAAAAAAGCCAGAAAGAGGAAGATCGAGGAAGAGAATGGTGGGAAGATGACAAGATATGGTGTTTGTCTGATCCTTGAGAGGGGAGAGGTTTCATTACCTGAGGGACTTCAGCAGGGGATGTCTCTGCGGTGGTGTGTATTTTTTTCTCACTGCTTGTCAGAGTTGTGCCGGTGCTACATACACTTCTGTGTTTTTAGTCACTCAGGGATTTCAGTGGCACCAGCAGGAGCCAGACAGCCCAAGAATCAGCTGTGATGGATGGCTTTGTCTGTCCTAAAGGATGGAGGGGTCACCGAGGTTCAGGACGGTGATGGAGACACTTCCCTGCTCGGCCTCCATGACTTCTTTAATTAACCTCTATGGGAGGACCAGTCTCTTCCTTTAGAGGTAATCACAGCCTGGAAAGTCCCTTCATTAAGACTTATCTGACCTCTGTGTGTCCACCAGTGTGCACAGTCTCTTTCCTTACATCCTCTAGCTCCCGTTCAATGCAGTAATGGCACTACACAGGGAGGGAGACAACAGCAGCGAGAAACTACAGGATGTTTAAAAATCTAGCCCTTCAGAGTTTCCTTTCCTGGAACCTCTTAGTTTCTGTGTTCACACAACTCAAGTCTTTCTTTCTTTCTTTTTGGTCTCTATTCATCTCTCTCTAATTCTCCCAGCTAGATTTCGTTTGATTTTACAGCGAGGCAACCTCACTGATCCCACCGAGAGACAATGGCAGCTTAATGGCGAAATTAGGCAAGGCACCTCTTGAGTCTTTGTACCTTACTCCTTCTCATCTCTCATTTTCTCCTCGCTGCTCTTACTGTAAACCTCGTGGACCTCATTATATATAAACAGACAAGAAGCGTGGACAGGAATAAAAAAAATTATCCTATTTTTCCATGTTAGACTTCTAAGGGACAAACAGGCCTCGGCACTCCTTAGGGGAAGCGAACCCCTCTGAGTGATGCCCCAGAACAAGCAGATCAAACGCCTCTCCTCCGGATCTTTGCCTTTCTTCCTATCTCTATTTTGGTTGCCTCCTTTCATGTTGGGGAACAGTGGCTTAAGTGGCTCTATTGGAGCTCTCTGATGGGCTCTCAAATGAAGCCTGGGTGAGCTTGGGAAATAAATTGGTTTGTTCTGAGGCCGTGGCGCCCGTGGTGCCCCCTGCTGTTCGCTCTCTGCAAACTCGCTGTGTCCAGAGAGGGGGGGGCGGGTGTGGGTCAGGCAAAACAAAGTACACAAGGCTGGCAGGGAAGAGGTCAAGAAAAAAAAGTGAGGGGGGGGGGTGGGGGTGGGGTGCAGGATGAGTCATACAACTTGCTTTGTCGGAGCATTTACATTTCATTTTCAGCCGATGAGAGTTTTATACATGCAAAATGAACACTCTACATTTAATTTATTCACAGTGGAAGGAGGGGGTGAAGAGACACATGCATGGACCCACAACTCCCCCATGTGGACATCCTGCACAAACCCACTTCTGCCTCCTGCTTTAATGAACTGACTTCTCTCAGTGCACACAGCCATCAAAGCCCCAATATTCCGACTTATGGCCATTCAACCAACTAATAAAGCTGTAACACTGACCTTTTTTTGTAATCTGTTTTCCAGTGTCTGCTTCTCTGCAATATTTCTATTGCATATGTGCCAAGCCGAATGCATCAGTTTGGTCTGTTCCTGCTTCAACAATCCGCCTCTGAATTATTCATATTTCTGTAAGATCCCTGTTTGTCTGTATCTTCTTCATTCGCATGCAGCCTGGCAGGGTCCTTGGCTTTTCTGTTTATCTTATCTGAAGGGACGAGTTACCGTAGCCGCCGTGTGTGGCAGTGATGTGTGTGTGTGTGTGTGTGTGTGGTGTTTGCACCCATAGCCATAGATCTGTGTGTTTGTACCCAGTTGGAAACTGATCTCAGTCACTAAAACAGGAGGATACACAGCCTTTATTTTGTTCTATATTTTTGCATGTGTGTGTTCTGCATGCATTTTCATCTTGTTGCTGAACAGTCAGCGTTTTGAGTGTGAAAGCAAATGCGTCTTAACCAGGTGCTAATTATTACATGCTAATGAAAGCTAATATATCCGTTTCCTCTTCTCTCTGGCAGACTGACAGCTGCTACTTTACCTCGCAACAAGTGTCCTTTAAACTTTAATGAAATTTACATAAATACTGTCTTTGAAATTTTACCATCTGGGCTTTGGCTTTAAGTCTTTAAAGTTTACAACTCACAGCAGTGACTAAAGAGCCTATAATAGTTTTGCTGCTGTACTGGGGCTGTTGATTGTTTGTTGTTTTTCCCAGGTAATGAATAATAAAGTGTATATGGACCTTATGCATCGTGCCATCGTGTTGATTCGATCTGCTGCAGAGCAGAAATGACAACATGTCAGCACAGTGTTACAGTAAACCAGACTTCCTCATAGACCACCACACCCAGGACATGCCGCCAGTTCATCACAGGGCTGACACATACTGTAGAGACAAACAACCATTCACATTCACACCTAGAGTTATAAATTAACTTGTTAATAGTACGTGTTTGAACTCGAATACTCGGAGAGAAATCACAGACGCCAGGAGTAGAAGTACGTCCAAAAAAAGCCACACAAGTCAGGCAAATTTGTGCTATATGAATAAAATCTAAATGGGCCTAATTATCTATATAATCAATATCTTTTGTCCTTTGACTGACGATTGGGCTCAAGAAAATTAACCTTGGACTGGGATGAGGTGGAGCTACTGTTCTTCATGATTCATCATATTTCATTTATTAAACTGATTAAACTGTCAAGTTACAATATACTCCTCTTAAATGTGTATAAAGTAGCATAAAATGTAAATATAAAGTACAGTGCATGTGACTCAAAAGTACAGTACTTGAGTAAATGTACTCAGTTACCGCCACTGATCACATGAAGAAGAGAATGAGAAGAGGAAATGGCAGCCATTTCATCTGTGTCATCTATTTACACTTTTTTTATCTTTATAAAAACTAGTTTACTCTCTTCTGATTTGATGAACTCACAGCTCTCTCTCTCTCTCTCTCACACACACACACACGCGCGCGCGCCCTGAGGCTTAGAGAAGTTGTGTTTCTACGCTGAAGACAGCAAAGCCGATTATGACCCGGGCCCGGAGGCAGGCCAGCAGAGGTGAGCCGGACATTTTATTGGTCGCCGGCGTGTCAGGAAGTATGAAACAACCAATTGAACGGCGCGGAGATTTACCACTATCTTTTTGACCATCCGACCCGCAGTACCTGTCAACACAATCCACTTCTTCCATAAAGGTAATGAGTTTCCACTGTGTTTTCTCTCCTCCTGCTTAACCCGGAGCTGAACCGGGTCGTAAAAATGACGGGACACTAATTATCTCGGGACAAAGACTTTGACTCGGGTTTTATGAACGAAGCCCAGCTTGAGTTGCTCCTCTTTGTTATCTGCACCGGCCGGACTGTGGGAATGACATTTGTTGCCGCTCACAGGATGGAGTGGCTGATCCAGCGATGCCACAAAGAGGCTGTCTTCTGCTCTGTCCTGCGCTCCTTGCTGCTCGTGTCATGCCTGGTAAGAGCTGCTGTGATTATGTCATGGACTTTTGTCATCACGTCTAAGTTGAAAACTTCCAGTGGAGGGAAAAAAAAAAAGTCTAAAGCAATCCATCACAGGAAGGCTTTGATGTCAGAATATGACAAATTGTTATTAATTGTATTTTTTTTTCTCAACATATTTGTGTCGGATTTACGTGCATCTCTGTCTGGCTGTGATGCTGTGCTGTGCAAAGAAGTAGGACAGATTATAAATTGGTCACTGCCTCCATGCCAAGGCCTATACTCATTTATCTGTGACAGACAGCGCCAAATAATAAGAGGATAAATACTGAATCCAATCCAATCCAAACATGGCAATCCTCTCAGAGGGCAGCAGATAATTAAATTGAGTTATAACTGCCTCATCCAAACATGAAATAACATGAAATGTCCACAAAATTTATGACACATACAAACATTAACCGCAAACATGCTCTTAAAGTCTCTGACATTTCCACACATTACGCCTCTTTACAGCTCCTGTTCCTGTCCGTGTCCATGTATCCCGGGTTGTGGTCCATTGGGGTCCGTCTTCGCTCCGCCTTAACGGGGAGCTATGTACCAGGACACCACTCTGTCCTTCTCGTTAACAGTCCCAATGAGCAGACAGCCAAGGACATTGGCAGGTACAGTTGTGAATCACACCGGGTTACATTTCGTACGCTCTGCATGACACAGAGAAGGAGAAAGCAAAATCTGGAAAGGCGTGGGTTCGTTTGTCAAATGGTTCAGATCGAATATGTTGGAAGGAAGAACTAGCAACTTATTAGCTTATCTTAGCACAAAGACCAAAAACTATCCCGCTGTCCAAAGGTGCAAAAGAAATTCAGCCAACAGCGCTTCTAGAGCTCATAACAAAAGAGATAAAACATGTTAAAGAGCTCCCTGTATCCCTCATGGGCAGTATAAAAGATGGACAGCGTATCCCGGACATCACCCGTAGGTCTGAAGAGCCACTGGTTCTGGCCGTTGCTATCTTGGCAGCCCTGCCTCCACAGCCTCCTGGCTAATCCAAAATTGAGTGGTTCATAGTTGTAGCTTGTTTGTTCATTCATAATGTTATACTTTTGTGAACACCCTTTGAACATGTTTATTCCTTCTGTGAAGTTGGGCATTTTAATATAGGAGCTTATGGAGATTAACCTGGTCTGTAGCCAGCCTCAAGTGGCCATTCGAGTAACTGCAGTTTTGCCACTTCCACGTTGGCGTCCCTTAACAGCCATGGAGGTTACCACTGACTCCAGTCTGTGCTAAGCTAAGCTAACCAGCAGCTAGCTCTAGATTCATATTTACCACACAAACATGTGAGCAGTATCAGTCTGTAGATATCAAGCTTCTCATCTGACTCTCTGCAAGACAGCAAATACGTCAGCTTACCAAAACATGAATACAAAATCAAACTATTTCTACAGTGCAGATGACAATTCTTCATTTTGGATTTGAAAATGAGTTCAAGTGACAATTTAAACAATTAAAAGTCAGTCAGCCAAGCGTAGCATAGTTTGACTTTTCTGTCAAGAGAAGAGATACAGTCTTGTCAAATCCACAACTGGTAGGATGCTGTGTTTGCACTCTCATCTCCTTTGTTGGCGTTTTAGCTGCATGTAAATGAGCTCTATTTACCACGTGTCAGGACAGAAAGAAGCCAAAGTGCAGGTGCCAGATATGTAAATCACCTCCTTTAGAGACACTGGGTAGGGGAAGGTGGGGGGGGCAAGCACAGCTGAGCTGGTAATAAAGCATAATATGGAGCGAACAGCAGCAGAAAGCAGAATTTACCATCTTTTACTGAATTTAGTGCATTAAAGTCCTTTCCTGCTCTGCTCGAAGAGCGCCATAACAAAGGGCTTACAGTTCCATGTCGTAATTGATAAACAGCAGGTGACTTGTTCTGTGTTTGTTTTTCTTTCTTCCCTTTCCGTGTCTGCTTCTCTATTTCCATCCACGCTCCTGTCTCTTTTTCCAGGGCAATCATGGAGAGGCGGCTGGCAGCCAGTATTAACATTCTCTCCAGGACCTCTACAATGTAAATCATATTTGCCCCCTACCTTGACACGAGTTGTGCCCTCGCCGGAGCACAACCACAAAGACTAGCTCAATTATAATGTCCTTCACACAAACACATAAATATATAATCACATAGGTTCTTTTTCTCCGTACTGCGTCACCGGTTGTCTAGGGAACGGCGAGTTGAATCGGCTGTTTATTTTTTTTTATCAGTTTTCACTTCACTCTAAAAGAGTGGCAGTTAGCCTTCAAAGCAGTCATGTGTTTATATGCACGGGTTAGCTTTCCTGTTAATGCATAACCACAAAAGGAACAAGGAAGGAAAAACTCAGGGTGTAAAGGCTGGAATGTAGCTGAAGAGGAAAGGCGGCGTTAAACCTGTTAACCAAACAGAGGTTTAGCCTAAAAATAGAGAATGTGGTTGAATATGTTTTTGGGGGCGAGTGAGGGTGGTGGTGCTGGAGGGGATTGCAGGTGTGTGATGAATATATTTCAGTTATGGCCAGGCTTATTTAGTCTTCAACATTTGTTTTCATATTTCACATAGAACATCCTGAAATGTGTTTTTTTTTTTTTTTTTTTAGTTTGTGTGTGGCTGTCTCTCAAAATCCACGAAAAAGCACCATGTTTAAAGCAAAGAGGCAGTTTTGCACTTGACACCATAAAAGCCTGTCAGGAGCAGCTTGACAGTATCGCTGTGAATCACTGTGGCCATAATGAATGGTTAGAGAGGTTTGATTGCTGTGTTCTTTCAGAAAATACAGTTTTTCAGGGCAGCTTTTGACCAAACTTAAAGGCTCTGCATTATACTGATACTTTACAGTCCCTCACTGTCTTCTGTCGTCTGGTTCTTTAGGTACTATTGGAAAGGCGAAATCCAGGATGCAAGTGAAATTCTGATGGTAAGCTTTGTGAGAAAGCTCCATTGTCATCAACATGTACTTGACAGGCAGGTTGATACACAGAGCAGAAGTGTAAGATGAGATGTCACTGTTGTTGCAGCTGGTGAAAACAAAGACCTCCAGGATCCAGCAAGTCATAGATTATGTGAGGTGAGAGGATGCTTTATGTGATGCTTGTTTCGTTGAAAACGATGATTTATTTTGTTTTTACTTCGAGCACTTTGGTCATTTGTGTGCTTCAGATGTCCGTATTTCAGAGTGAAACAAATAGGCCCTCCATCGTGGTCAAACAATGACAATAATTTTCTCCTAAAAATCATTTTACAATACGTAACGTTGGTAAAAGTAAATTGGAGGAAGCAGAACAGGATTTAGTCGTGTCTTAATCATCTACATTTCTTCTCTTTTGGCCACTTAGGCTGTTGAAACCACATCACAGACCTTACATAATGGATTATCAGAACATCTGATGAAGACAGGGATCCTTGCAATGTGATCTCTGCTGTGTTGTACAGTAGAGATGCAAAAACTTGGAAAGGAAAATCTAGGTTAAAAATAATTGGTATTTGTACGAACTCCTACGGTTTCTGCTTCCTGCTTTGCTACAGTTCACTTGCTCTCTGCTTGGCTCTTATTTTTGCTACTTTCACAGTTTTCTTTACTTGTCTCAAACTATAAAACCTCAACAGTAACTTAACCCAGTAACCCAAACAGTAAGTTACTGGACTACTGAGAGAATTGTGCCCAGGAATGCACTCTGCCTCTCTGTTCATGAGAATCAATGAAGTGCACAGACTGATAGATTGTTACAGAAGATTGCCATACTCGAGATGAGGCTATTTGAACCGAGGAAGTTGTCTAAACTCCACAACACTCTGCCAATGTCTTCTGCCAGTGAGTTGGCTCATCAGAACTCAAGAAGATTTAAATGGACAGCTTTCTCTAAATCACTTCCAAGACTCACTGAAACAAAACCAGTGAATTTGTGTGCTCCGCTGGGATAATCTTGGTTCAAAACCTAAAGATAGGTGCAAAACTGTCCTCCTACAGAGGGCAAAAATTATACATTCAGCTCAGCCAACTTCGACCCCAGACATCTGGCGGACAGCCAAAGGTGGGCATAAACACAGACCACAGTCACCCCTAACATTACAAACAGGTTTAGCCATTAATAAATCTCCAAGAGACAGAGTTGAAATTGAGAAAGTGCAGGAAATGGGCAAAACCCTCTAAAGACAATTTAACCGGTACCTCTAGTTACAGTGGGAGACTGTGCTGTGATAAATAAACAACCCACAATTATGCCAGTGATATTCGCAGAGATAAGTCAGGGCTGCTAAAGCTGTATTTCATCGAACTGTTTACTATCCGGACACTCTGGAAGCCCGTTTTTTAGTGGACCCCTGCCAGTGGTCAACAGAGAGATCAACAGAGGTTCAGCAGACTCTTATCGCCGAATTCATGGCTCAGCAAAACCTGAGGTCTGAAAGGGATCAGCTATATTGATAGCTTCAATCTGTTCTGGGGACGTGGGCATCTTTTCAGTGCAGGTGGCTTCCACCCAAGCAGTACTGATGGACCTTTTTCAGTTCAGCCTGTGACACCAATCAGACAGGCCTACGATGATGCACCCTGAGGCAGAGCAGCTTTGGCGCCACAAAGACAAAACATCACAGCCTCAATGTCATCGTGTTGACAACCAGCACATGGATCAGTCTCCTAATTCCTCCTACCTCCACCCTCTCCTGCCTCTTTTGGGATTCCAAAGCTAAAATGGAAGTGCTGCTTCGGTGACACCAACCTTGCCGTGACAAAAAATGACAAAAGCAAAAGAACAGCTCAGCTCTGATCAGAGATAAAGGAACTGGATGTGATGTTAATAAATGCCAGCAAGCTGCACGGCCACATCTTGAATCACAGCAACTCAAACAACAAGAAAGTCTGCATCAGGGCAGACAGGAGAGAAGACACATAGGTCTTTGCCCCACTTTCACTATCCCCAATATGCCTTTTCTTTCTCCTACTTACTCCTACTCTTCTTGCACAGTGGCCACCGATGCCCAGAAGCAGACTCTTCTTCTGGACTTCATATTCCCATTCCTACTCCTGTTTTTAGTAGAAGTGTAGAATAGAAATGTAGAGATCTAAATCTATTGGTTTATGACAAATTGCTCGCTAAGTTAATTTAGCTTTATTAAATGTCAGGTCTTTGACAGGGTAATCACTTTTTATTAATGATTTAATTAACCTCAGGTTCAGTTTCATGAATGGAGCTAAAGTGCATAAGAAAGGGTGTGAAGTTTCCATTTTAATAATATAAATTCTTTCCAGTGCAAACAGATGTCTTACAGAAAGTTTGTGAAGAAGCTTCTTTTGAATAAGTTAGTCTTCAGCTGAGTTTCTCATGTGGAGCGGTGCTCTTAAATGTCTACAGGCCATCTTAATATTGTGCAAACTTTTTTGATGACTTTGCTGAACTGCTGTCTTTAACATTTATGTTGACAACCCCCAGGACAGCAACACTAAATAACTCTGCTGTATTCTGTTTATAACTATGAGCAGACTGTGCATATGATGAAGCCCACAAACGCCACAAGGGGCAAACTCTGAATTTAATCATCTCCAAGGGTGTTAACATTTCTAAGATTGTGCTGACTGATGTTGCTCTTTCTGATCATTCCTCTCACACTGTTTATCTAAATCACATCTTAATGGTACATGACATGTCACTGAAAAGACTACAAAATTATTTATTCATGCTTGGCATCAATGCTCTTGTAGACAATTTCAGTTTTAAAATGACAAGTGTTATTGAGGCCACTGCTCCCACTAAAGTAAAGGTAATCTCTGGTAGGAAAACACTGGTCAAATGGTCAATGGTCAATTTTTTTTTTTTTTTTTAAGAAGGAGCATCAAAAAGATGAACTGTGGTTGGCGAAAAGCAATTCTCCAGATTCATCATGACATCTATAAAAAGAGAGTTAAGAATTCTGAACTAAGAAGTGCAAGTCATTAATAATAATGCACCTGCCAGACTGACAAACCCTCTTGTGTTGGAAGGCCCTGAACTTATATCCACTAAATAATGCAATGACTTTGTTTCCTTCACTGACAAAATTCAGAAAATCAGACAAGCCGTCGCTTCCATCATGTCAGGTATAGGGTCTGTATTGTCCTTGCATCCACTTAAAACAAACTCGTTAGCATGACACAATTTGATCCTTTCAACAACATAACCTTGGAAGAAA
Organism: Nibea coibor; assembly: GCA_023373845.1. NCBI lineage: Eukaryota > Metazoa > Chordata > Actinopteri > Sciaenidae > Nibea > Nibea coibor. The sequence goes on along the minus strand of CM041720.1, from coordinate 17,559,814 downwards.
ATTGTGCACCGTTTGAAATCCTCTTTCTGCTGCCTTGATATTCAGCCTTCAGGCTATTTCAACAATGTTTTTTAAGTGCACAGCATCAGATGTTCTGCAAACAGTTGACACTTCTCTGTACTCTCAAGTTATTTCCCACAGGCCCTGTAAACTGCTGTTGTAAAGCTACTGTTAAAAAAGAACAATCTGAACAATGCACTAATGAACAGTCATGGGTCCATATAAACCAGAATCATTGAAATAACAGCCTAAGACCTGGCCTTGATAATCATTTTGATGTTTTCCAGATAGGATTTCGACCACGCCACTCCACAGAGAATGACATTGGCCTGAACACGGAAAAGTTTCAGTTTTAGTGTTATTAGATCTCTTTGCTACATTTGAGCACTGATCGATCCATAACATATTACTAGATAGACTGGCAACCTAGAAGAGACTTGATGAGTTTGAATCCTGCTTGAGTCAGTCAGTAATTACAGATCTTAGCATACAAATTGATGTGGAGTTCCCCAAGGCTCCATTATTGGGCCTCGTCATTTCCATATGCTATGCTATGCTGATCAAACTATGGACAACAAAAATATATCTTCCCATAATTATTATTCACACAACACAGATCATCAGGTGTCTATAGTGACATACAAGAACTGAGTAAATGCATCAAACAAATCAAAGATAAAACTGAAATAATTGCCTTTGGACTCAACAATGAATGATTAAAAGCCATTACTCAGCTTTACATTACAGTTCTCTTTACACTGGCATCCTGTGTGTCAACCAACTGGCTTTAACATTCTGCTGTGAGTTTATAGAGCACTGGATAGTATAGGGCAAGAATATCAATCAAAACTAAACATGAGGAGTGGCATTCAGTTTTTATGTGCTACATATTGTATCTGGCACACAGCTAGCTTCTTCTCCAACTCTCTCCACCGCCTTTCTTTTTAAGCAGGGCTTAAACTTTTCTGTTTGTCACAGCAATTTATTACTGTAAGTTTAATTTGGGACTATTTATTCAGATCTTGCACAGCCTGTAACTGCACTGTAATTTCAATTCTGCCTTTTTATATTGTCTTTTTATGTAGTCTTTTGTTTGTTTTATATCTTTTATGTCTTGCCTTTATGTCTTATTCTTAGTACTTTGAATTGCCTGTTGGAAGTTCCTATGCAAATAAATTTGCCTTAGCTTGTTCTGTTCATCCATATGAAGAAATTCTATGTCTAATCTGACATGTTTGTGTTTGTTTGGGTCCCTTCAAGGTCTATCCACCCCTATGAAAACCCAGAAGTCCTCAGCTTTCCAGTAGAGGACGGCAGTCTGGCTTACATGAAGTGGATGGATGAGGCCATTCTAGATGACTGATACATCATTAAAATCAATGCCAATCTCTGCATGGACTGCAGCCGGACAAGGAAGCTGAGCCATGTGCACAAGCTGCAGTCTGAAGGCTTTGGAACTAAAGTTTAACATGTTGCATTTATACTACTTTGTTGGGCTTTTCAATATATAATGTGGAGATCTGATTCCAGTGCTTTAAAGAGCCATAGAAAATTCTTGCTTCTGACTGACTGGCAGGTGTCTGTTAGCTTTGAATAACAGGAAAGCAAACGGTATACTTCCAGTTGACCAGTCAGACCGGTATGAGTGAGATAATACGATCCAGATTTACAAAATAATGGTCTCAGTAGAGGAGTCATTGTGCCATATTTCTTAGGCATTGTTGCACCTCAGATAACACTTCTGCTTTAAGAGCAGTGATCTTTGACTCTTTGCATCTGATGGAACATACTTTCTAATTCTGCTTCCTATTTATGTTTTCACATAGGAATGCATCACTGTTGTAGGTTTAACAATATTTATGCTGAAACATATCGTTAACGTGACAATCGTATACTGAAAGTAAAAGGGTAAATGCCATAGTCATTGTCACGTACTTCCTCTTGTTGAACATATCATTTAGCATACCTTATTCTGTATTTATTGTTATGAATTTAAAAGTCCAAAGATTCTTTTAAAGCTGTTATCAAAAACAAAAAGGAAACATGGTGGCACTCACACACTCAGGAGCACAGGACATGAGTACCCGTCGTTCAATATGTTATCGATCTGTAGAAGATTTCCTTCATTAGTGCAAAAAGTGCATGAGGTGCAATAAGCAACACGCGCTCACCATGTGTACCGTATGCACAAGTAAAAGAGCAATACTGCTGAATCTCAGTACTCCTCTGCTCGAGGATAGCTCAGCTTGTACTGATAAAACATTTACCACCATCTTGTATAACCTCAAATAAATCAACACAGAACTACTGAGGATAAATTAACAAAGAGATATGAATGACGGCGCTTGGCAGCATTGTACAGTATGTCTTGACCCGTTCTCCCACTTGTTTTTCTAATGACTTTGATTATGAAATGTTTTCACTGTTTTGTTTATGTCGTGACGAGCTGGTGCCGATCTGAGCAGGTCTCCCTCTGGATGACACAGCCTTTATCTCCACAGGAGCAGGCTGGTGAAAATAAAACTTTAATTGAATAACAAAATCAAGTTAATTTGTTGATTTGCTCCCGATTGCACTTTCACATCTTAAGAGCATTACACAGTTCAGTGTTGTTATCTGGTAACAGCAAATATGATACACAGAAGGAAGCTCTGTTGAGTTTTATTAATGTGCCTGAAAATGCTCTTGTGATTACATTTTTAAATTATTTCTATAACTGTGATATACAACCAATCTGCCTGTATTACCATCCCATATTTGCAGTTATACAGATCACCCAGGCACGCTTACCTCATTGAACAAAAATACACACTAAGCCTCAGTCTGCAGAAAGCATTTCCGACATGAGGCCCCAACAAAGAAACTGCAGACATGGTTCTGCCGGGTGTTGTGTCCGCGGAGCCAAAATAATCCTCCCCATCAGGTCCAGAGGTCAGGCCACTGGTGGCAGCAGGCGTGTACTTTTGCACTTTTGTGTATGCAGTGGTTTGTCTTTTGCTTTAGTCCAGATGTATCCACTCACATCAGTGTGTATGTACAACCCACACGCACATACGGGTACTTGTGTGCTCCGTGAGTAGGTGACAAATGGCGCAACGTTGCAATTGAATGCAGAAGGCAGAAGTTCAGTATGGGAGAAGCTGGAGAGATGCCAGTTCACCTTCTGGGCACTACTGAGGTGCCCTTGAGCAAGCAAGCCCTAACTGTTCCCAGGGCACCACTACGCGTCAGCCTGTCACTCCACCATCTCTTCACATTTTCGTGTCTATAAGAATTTTATATATACATATATATTTGAGTAAACCGGGAGTAAAAAAATATTTTCCCAATAATAAAATAAATCTTCTTCATCATCTTTTTCTTATTGCAATAAATGTATCCTGCAGTTTGATCAAATGTTCACTAGATGGTGGTGTTTCAATATGCATAAAAATACAAACGTCCTCTAGATATTTACATGTGAATCATGAAGTTGTTTCTGCATTTCCTCGGATATAATAACATTTAACACTGATATAACATTTCCCAACAAAATAGAATTACAGTATGTTACCTCCAACATGAAAGGTTGGTCTTGGATCAGATTTTTAGATTCAATTACTTTATATGAAATCTGGTTCAAACTTATACAGATTTATTCTAGGAAGTGCACAATATGTGTTTCCCATATTAATACTACCAGTCTCAATAAGTGCTGGATGCACATCAGATATGTAATTAGTTCCACTCCTCTAAATCAACAGACTCCTCGTATATAGAATCTCGCCTGCTATTAATTATTTCCAACCGATTCTCTCTGCAAACACCTACATTCAGTCAAAGCCTAATTGGTTGAGCGAGCTAAGGAAATACCACATATTTCCACATGAATATTATTCAAGTTGTGCAAACACGGAGACATATGGCTGGCTCTTTTTCTTCCTGTGTGTCATTAAATTCTCCATGGGATTCGGAAGTTAGGAACAGGATAATTAAGAATAAGCTGTAAGAAACAGACGCTGATAACATGCTCCCACTGAGCAATTCAATAAACTGAGGATAATAACACACACACAGCGATCTGATCCAGTAAGGCAAGGATGCTGAGCTAACACAGATTATGTGTGTGTGTGAAGTGGCTATGGAATGGTGTTAAGAAAAGTAGTATATAAAAGTAGTTTATTTGAATGTCTGTATGGTGACACCAGAAGTTAAGGAGACTGTCAAGCGTAGCAGATTACACAGCTAGAGCTACAGTTTTTATTTGACACTATCTGACTACATGACAGACAATGCCAACATCACGTCCTTTCAGCACCGCATGCTTTTCGTCAGTTTACATTGTGTTGCTCTTACAAAAGTTGTCCTGTAGTGTTTTCCAGCAGTGCTCCAAGGTTTGGGTCATGGGCAAATACAAGCCAGTAACCCAAACACTGTGCACGCACACGCATCCGATGAAATTTTAATGAAGATCAAATTTGTTTTACATGGTCTCCACCTGACACCTGACACCGACTGTACTGAGCTAACAGTTCCATCAGCACAATGGCTCGCCGTTTTCACGAGTGGGTAACAACAGGCATCCGGTAGAGTGCTGAAAGAGGTACACAACAACTCAGAGAGGTCAACACGGCAGAGAGAGAGAGGAGCAGCAAGAAGTCAGGGCATTTCAAAAGACTGTCTGAGACGCTCTTGTCATAGGAAGAACTCAGCTTGAGAGATGCTTGTCAACAAGTCTTGCCAACCTACATAGACAAGTTGTTTTTCCTTTACTTCTCCTGCAGATATTCTGTGACCCCAATCCTTGTGAAGAAGTACAGCATGGTGTGGAAGCTGATCAACAAAAATTAAACAAGATAGATCTAAGATAGATCTAAAGACCAAAGAATTCACTCTTTGGTCTTTGCTGCATTGTCGGGAAGCTTCGTTGGGGAATCCAGGTTTGGCAGATCCCCTCAGGAAACTGTGGAGAGTTGGAAGGGGAGGAAGAAATAGAAGAAAGAAACTGGGCGTAGAAACAAAGCGGAAGAGAGGATTAGAGGGGGATTCATAGGAATGTCGGAAGTGGCACTGTTGAGGTGCGTTCCTGCTCCTGAAAATCCCCTCATAGCTTCAAGAAAATCAAGACCTCGGTTTATTCATTACTTATTATTACTAAAATGTAATTTTTAGGGGCTCTCCATTTACAGAATTTGCCAGAAATGCAATATAATATGTATAATTATGTTCTCACTGGTGTATAATGGCCTGAAAATAAGAATCCTTATGTCACTTTAGAATTTGCCTTTTAATTCTGCAGCTTTTCTCCTCCCCTCGTGTGTTTTTTCCCTCTGCCATCCCCGTCTACCACGCTCCTGTCACGCCCGGCTCGTTTGTTACCACAACTGCACATTTTTGGATTCCTGTCAGCGCCAGCCCTGCACCGCACCAGACACCCTGCCACCGGCTAAACAAGATTCAGTCCCCGGTTTGGCTTTGCATTTGCATCTGCTACCGTTCTCTTTAACAACTGACTCCTACACACTGCTCCATTAAGGCTGTTCTTAATGATCGCATGAGAAATAGAAGCTTTGACCTCCTCTGAAAACAGATTAAAAAGCATGCAAGCCCCTCGTGCTATTGCTGCAAAAGTTACAGAACTCATTTATTTTGTCCCTGTAATTTCTTGTGTGGTAATGTAAAGCAGATTAATGCATCTGCAGACACCTGATCTAGGTCAGAAAGTTAATTTGGTGTCTCGTTGAATTATGTGGTATAATAGTGAGCTACAAAAAAACAATAATTACTTTAAGAAGAATTGCTAATACTGGGTATAAGTGCACACAGAGGCACAAAACATCAGATCAGAGATCAGTACAATCTTGTCGCAGAGTGACACAATGTGCGAAAAGGGGCCGGAGCTGCTTGAATACATTATAGGTAGGAGGAATATATTAGTGGCAGACAGTTTACAAATGGGCGGGGAGGACCGACCAGCTACTCCGGGCAGAAAAGTGCTCCTTTCTGGGGAGGTGCAACATGATTATGCAGCATCCCGGATCAGCTTTCCAAGGGCAGATGATCTACTTTTTTAATCTGCTCCTTTAAAATTAAATGTCTAACAAATAATATGACCTCATACCAGACCAAGATTGTATCTTGGAGCTTGAGCTTTCAAATTCCCCTTGTTTACCGTCATTTTTAGACCTTATTACCTGCCACAGAGGAAGAGGAGCTTTGTATTTAAACTAACAGTCTATATGAAAGATGACTCACGCCTAATGAGCCAAGAAAACAGGACGGTAAGAAACGGTGACATTTCGGGGCAGACTGCTGAGAACAAGGTCTTCTAGATGAACAGCTCTTAAAACGGACACGGGACTTTGAAGTGCTGCCAAGTGGCACTGACCAAATTAATCACCACGTGAATGTACATCATTAATCATACAAGCTGTTTTTGAGGCCGGTGTGAAATCTATGGGAAAAGTTATTTAAAAAAAAAAAAAAAGGGTACAGAGCCGTGCATAATAACCCGGTGTCATCTAATGGCGATTTAATCAAGTGAGAAAGAGGAATCTTGCTCATCTTACAAGCAGTCAAGGACAACGTTATTAAGAATCTCTGACTAATCTGTCAAGTGTAGGCTTCATTTTCACTGAATGGAATCTTGATTTGTAAATGAAGACACGGAAAACCCAGTGGAAACGTTGTAGTGACCCTTGAAGGGGTTAATGCAGCAGCGTGTCTGTTCTTATGCAGACATACGTGGCATTGTGCCATTCACTGGCTGCAAATCCACTAAAGATAAAAACTCAAACAGCCAAACAGATGTTGTGGTGCCTGTAAGCCTTGAATTGGCTTAAAGCTCTGCGTTGCAAGGTTATATGGAGGGGAGGGAAGAGTAATGGCTCAGTGCCTGAGTGAGTAAGCCTACACTAAAGGTGATTGCTTTCTTCCTTTCTTCAGCACCTCCTCTTCTTCTTCTCTTTCTCCTTCTCCATCCCTCCCTCCTCACGCTCCTCCCATCTCCCTGCCTCCGTGCACCTCATAAATCTCCACATGCACCGCACGTGTTTTGTGTACAGACGTCCACGCTCCACGCAGAACGAGAATGAGGGAAACCGAGGATGAGGTTGGAGACGCTTGGCGAGGTAATAAAGGAGCTCGTTTCTTCTTCTCCCATGCCTTCTTCCTGCTGGCTCTGCTTCCTCACATGCTCTGAGCTGCTACGTGGACTCCGTCATCAAAACACACAGTGAGGCGTGCTGGCTTGCTCTCACTCTCTGTGCCTTGTGGACACACACACACACACACACACACACATACACACACACTCATGCTGGAGCCAACATTCAAGATGCAGCAGCAAGAGAGCATGTCTTCTGATTCCCTGTCAGGTAAATGCAAAATTAGATGTGCGTCTCTGTCATCACTCCCTTTCTCCTGCACCGTTATCCATCTCGTTTTCCCTCCTTTCACTGTTAAATGACACATTCTTATTTTCTCTGTTTCCCTGGTGTCTCTCTCCTATTCTGGCTCTCTCTATCCATCTGGCCATTTTCCTTTATGTGTGTGTGTTTTTTTATTTTCCTCTTATGCATGTCCATGAGAACACGTGTTGTGCTATAAGAGGTGATAATGATTATTATTGTAGCAGAACAGGAGGTGTACCTTTTCCCCATATGGCAACGCTGGGTGAGTGCATTAAGGTGGAGTGTAGCTGCTGCTACTACGACCGCTTTCCACCCAAAGCACAGCTGTGAAAGTACATATGGACCGGAGAATATACAGTCTTCTGACCTAGATACAATGACAAAGCTTGTGCTGCTTGGAGTCTCCTTGTTTCCGTTTAACTTACGCCGCGTGCAGTATATCTCAGTTTATTGTCACAGTGCTGTTTGTGTCAGGCAGCGCGATTTGCACGCGCCCCTGCTATGGAAATTCAGTTCATATGTGAAATCTAAAAAGTGCGAGATCAAAGCAAGTGGCTTGGATGTGGAAGAGTGCGCTCGTGCTTGGCCTGTGGAGGTTGATAGCTGTCCTTGGTGACGAGAACGATCCTGCTGGGTATTGAGCTGGGAACTAGTGTGCACTCATACTTTCATTAGTTGCGTAATTCGTTTGATCAGAGCCAGTGAAATCTTAACCTGGAGGTAAAAATTCATTTGTTTAGATTTACACTAGCTGAACGACAGCTTTACAGGATGACTGATGCTTTGCAACCTGAAGAAAAAAGAAGTTCTCATTTTAATCTTCCTGGTTTTAAATGCCACAATCACATTATGGCGCCTCGAACTACCAAAAAAACTCAAAATAATGAGACTTTAATTTCAACTCTGAATGACTCAAATGATGTTTGTGGTTTCTCATTCGTAGACTCTTTTTTTTTATCAGCCACATCATTTCACAAGTAAACAGCTACCTGACTTGCTGCAGGAGTGACGATGCATTTATTCATGTGTTTAAGCGGATTTTCTTCCTGTGAGGGTCAGGGGGATCATATCCCAGCATGCTTTGAACAGAAGGCATGGAAATCACTTCATTACAACACGAATAGAAAAACACACAGCATTCGTTGTTGCATGCTTTAGAGAAGAAACTGTTCACACCTAGCCCGTTTCATTTGATTTTTTCTTCGAAGCTGTTGCTCCTTCGCTTTGGTTAATTTGGGCTCCAACTTGAACCACAGTGGAAATAATTTTTTGTCAGGCAATTTTATTGCGCCGTTCACACCACAAGAGAAGAAAATAAAGCCTGATGAAGTGTTACGTAATTCACCAAAATAAATAGGGTTATTTTAGTTTGGCGCTCCGAGGCCCTCGCCACACCAAAATGAACAGAAGGTTCTCAGACAGGTGCCCGCAAACTGAGACGAAAGGTGCAGACTCCATCTTTAACTGTCTTCAAACATTAAAAATTAAACGAAATGAAAAACAACATTCTGACCTGAAGAAGAGACATGTGGGGTCATTGTCATGATTGAACTTTTAGCCTTGCCCCTCAGAGGTGTGTGTATAATTACTGTCATACTGATGGAAAGAACAAATACAAACACCCCAATCTCTCATACAGCTAAGATTGAAATAGCATTCAGCAATTTATGTTCTAAAATCAGAAATTTAGAGTTTGCTGAAATGTTTAACAAAAATACTAAAATGTGGACTCCGGGTTGCACAGTCGTGTTTGGAGGTAATCAAAACCCAACGTTGTTGTGGCTGCCACCATGCTGCTCACGATTTACTGACACTTCACAAACATGCCTCCTGCTCTGACACCTCACCTGTCAGCCATCACCAGTTTCATCCGAGCTCCCGGGTGAAATCATTATCAGTGTGTTCTCCAGTTGGGGTTGATTCACGTCACCTGTGCTGCACCTAATCTGCGAACAGAACAACAACAACAGAACGACGCGGAGGCACAGCTAGAAGGTGGTACAGATGTACTGTTTGCTTCATGGGCTTCTTAGACAGATGGGCGTTATTAGTAGTGCAATCTCAGCAAGAACAAGAAAGGCATAATTCACCCTCGAGTGTGTTGTATTGGCCTACAGCAGTGGCAATGGCAGGTGGCAAGCGGCATTACATAACGTGTGCGAGTGCGAGTGAGAGAAATGTGAAAGTTCACAGGAAGTTAATGTGAGAAAAAGTGTAAACCACCAATAAAATGACTTGAAACATGAAATGGAGAGGTAACCAACAGGCACCCTCAGCCTCTTGTTACGCGTTTCTCCTGCATGCTACTATGGTTGCCTTTTTGATGACAGTACATTTTTCTGATTGCCTTGGCACCGTTTCTACAAAAGTCTGAATGTGCGAAACTCTTAATCAAAGTCCCAAACTGCTCTGAAACAAATTGGCAAGCATTGCTCGAAATATGCGCACTCCCCCCCTCCCCTAAAGTATGAACAGCAAACAAAAGACACAGTGAAAAACACTCAGAAAGACATGAGCGAGAATTTATTTATAGTAGACCCTTTTCTCATTATTGATTCTCTCACAACATGCCGCTCGGAGACAAGCATCACGATATTTTCCGGGCACAAATGCAATCATCAAATACATAAATGGCTTGTGGTTAGAATTAGAGTGAAGCAGTTTGAGTGTAACTGCGACTTGTGCTCAGCTAACTGATTAATCTACAAAACTCTGCAGCGATTAATCTATTAGTCTGTTCTAGACTTCAGAGAGAACATATTTGCAAGAAGCCTGCAAAAAGACTTGACTCATCTAATCCACTGCTCTGTAATAATGAATCAAGAATGCATCCTTCACAAAAGCTTTTGTACCGCCGTTTCCTTTTGTTTTTTTTTAATGGCAAATCATCATTTGGAGGAGAGTTCACTCTGGGAAGACAATAATTCACAACACTGAAGGGTCAAGTGCCTTAATTTCAGTGCCCTGCTGGGTTATTTCATTAAATACATCACTTTGGTTTTGATTCATCCACCACATGGACTTTAACGCTTGTGTGTATGTAAAACATGTCTCTTTTTTGTTTCTGGTTACTGATGAGGGAAGATCGGGCCACCAATGTTTCCTGGCTCAAAAGTTCTGGTCAGGTCTGCACAGTAAAAATAACTTCAGACTTGTTGCATGCTCATCTCAATCTTTAACCAAGTGAAGAATGTAGCTGGTACATAGACTAAAGAAAAATCTAAAACTACTGTAACAGCAAATCTGGCAGCAGAGTGAGCAGTCAAAATAAGAGGCATTAAGGTGCTTTGAGTTGGCACATATCAAAGTTGAAAATTTGTCTTAAAGGTTAAAATAACTGAGGCTTCCAGAGAGAAGCAGTAAAATATCTAGGTGCATCGAAATGGGCTAAATAAAACAAAAAAGATCTAGGAGGTCAAAGCTGCAGCAGATATCCTGGGAGTAGAATGGAAATAAATCCTCAACAAACCACAGGACTCTTGAACACAACTTGTCTTTCTTCCCACTAAAACACGCGGCTCGTATTCCGCTCTAAATGGCTTTAACACACACACAAACAGAGAGGATGGATTAGAGTTCTGAAAAAAGTGAGGCAGTTTGGGAGACGTTAGAGAAGTCAGCTCCTGCACTGTTAGTTTGAAATTGATTCACTGACAGCCGCATTTTAATGTTTAGACAACAGGTTTGCCAATTTCCTTTCAAGACCATAGACACTGAGTCTCCATCAAAAATCAAACCAAGTTAAAGTGTGGCAGGTTTCTGAAATGCTTTGCAGTGGGGTACGTAGCCATAAGACAGCATTGCACCTACCACGTCACCGATCCGTACGGGGTGGAATTCAGAGGTAAGGTCATTTTTATTTTTAGTAGGTGATTACACACATACTCATTAATATTATATTCCATTTCTGCCAATAGATCCTCTGAAATGTTACACACTGAACCTTTAAAAGCCACTTGCAGTCATAAATCAATTTAAACCTTGTTTTTTTGTGATTTGTGTCCTCCCTCCTCTTAGGATCTATTAATGTATTTTTCATATTCGGTGTATAATTAGATACAACCTGAGAGCACTTTCTACTGGGCCATTAATGGAATCAAATGAACAGCATTTGTTATTTTAGACAGCACTAACACCGAGGAAACATCACCATCACCACTCAGCTCAACTCTCAAAGCTGTTGGATGAAGACTGACTATCATCCAGACCATCCTGTTCCTTTAAGTCCTTTAGTATAGCAGCTCGGTCGTCAATCCGGTCAGTCCGTGCCGTCATATGCAATGAGAACATCTCCTTTCTGGCGTCCAGCCAGATAATGGATGTTCGAGCAACAGCTTCTCAGAGAGTTCAAAGTCTGGGTCAGTTGAACGTGTAACCAAAGCTTCCTCCATTGCAATCGAGTGTAGCGCTGCCTCCGCAACTCCCACACACCTGCTTACAAATGAGACTTGAAATCTACTATTAAGTCAAGGCTTGAAAGTGAAGGTGATTGGAGTTGCGGCGGTAAAATGGAGGATGAAACGTTTTCTTATTGACCTGTTTAGATGCATTGTTTTTTGCTGGCTTTCAGGTACAATCCATTTATTTCGCCTTCGGCTGTCGGTTTTGTTTTTTAGTATGATTCTTCCATCAGGCTTGGTCAGAACAGAAGCACGGGTACACAGTGTTGCTTGCAGACAGTCTTTTTTTTTTTTCTTCTCACATTTAGTTTTCACAGTCCAGCTGTTATTCAGAGAACTTAACAAACTATTTTTTTGATGGTCTCAATAACAGCCCGTGGACTAAAAGAAATTTGGCATCCGGTTTGTCCAAAGGCGCAGCTTACTGTCTCTCTGTGTACGTGTGTGTGTGAGTGTGTGACAAAGAGTGGGTTGATAATGAGTCAATCAACCTGACTGCAAACAGGTGTTCCAGCTGACACTGTAGGTGGGGAAACCAAACACAACACAGCACTACAACGAACACATTTAGTTTTATTATTCTGCTCCCTGTTCAGTGGCCTCATTCCCACATATGGGTCTTAATTCCAAGAATGACATTTTGTGGCATTTTAAATCTATTTAGAATTTTACAACCATTTAATTCAGCTGTTTGTTGCAAAATCCATTTCTCGCTGAAGTCTAACATCTGAAATTTAATTTGATTTGTCTCACACGGCATATGCGGTTCTCCTTTATGAGTTTTTTGAACCCGATGTGACAATTACCTGAGATCTACAATCCTGCAACCATTTCTATTATTTTTCCTGAACTTCCTATTTCAATATACAGAGTAAATCCAGTAACTCATCCAAAGCAAGGCCTTGCCAGATAGAAGAACTGAGACTGTTGAGTATTTGCTAGATTTTAGAGGTAGAATTACTACCTTGCTTATTACTCAAGTGGTGCTTTGCCATCTTGATGTGTGTTTGAGACCTTGTATCGATTCTTTTCTCAGTATAACCGCAGAGTCTTTACCTTTCCCCCTACAGCTATAACGGTATTTTATGCCATGTGGTTTAAATGCAAGCAAATGTTGTAGAGACATGAAGGTCAGTGCATTTATTTCTGTTGTCAGTGTACTCAAAGCCCTCAAGTTGGCCGTTGCTTGGGTTGAATCTGCCGCAGCGTCACACTTCCTGTGCGCCTGGCAGTGACAGTGATTCATAAGAGTTTAAACACATCCATATACAGAACACTGATCTTTGATCATTTCCTCACCTGACTGAAGGCTGCAGATTAAATTTTAATTGATGACTAGGAGCTACAAAACTGCTCAAGCTTCATATTAATGCCGTAGATGTCAGAAGCAGCAACTACAGAGGCTTCTTCTTCTTCTCATTGCCCCGTTGTGCTGGTTGCCACAGCAGGTCTCGTGTCTGTATTATCTTCATGCTCCTAGCGCGCATTTAATACTGCGGTCTCTTTGAGCATGTTGCTTGACAGCTATGGTTCAGTGAGGTGGATGAGTGCAAATGAGTGGTTGTCAGTGGCAGTGTGACATCCTCCACAGCTTGTCGAATGTTAAGTTTATTTGTGCATTTGCATCCTCTCGCCCCAAGTCGTTATCGTTGGCAGCGGACAAACTACTACAGAAAGTGTTAAGCAAGCTTATGACATTTACTTGCTTGCTTGGCATTTCCGGAAAAGCTCAATCACCGACTCTGCATGTGGGTTTACCTCGTGGCCTTTGCAGCGTTGCTTTGTATGAGTAGAAAACAAGATGAAGCTCCCCATCAGCAGCGCAACGAATCCAGGGGCTCTAAATCTGTCAAAGCTGCATCTGAGCATGCTGGTGTAACCAGCGGCACACAGACAGCCAGGATTTATAACTTTCTATTTAAATAGACGCATCTCTTCCTAAGTGCTCCTTCAGTGGGTTATGATGAGTGCATACGACATTGTTCCGTCTCCATTGCCAATTCACTTTCTCTCTCTCGCATATTTTCCTCAATGTTGTAGAGCATTAGTCAGAGTAATTACCGTAAGCAACTGTAATTTATCATGGATATGAAGCCCAAAATGACAGTTGTATGCTGTATTTTACATTTTTTGCACTATCAACTGGCAGCCTACCTTTAAAGAATGGCACTGACTGGAACTAGAGCAAGTGAGATTGATGCTTTAGGATTTGGGATTCAGAGCGCATTCATCAGCGAGTGAAGAATATGTAGAAGATCCAAGCAGTTTCGGAACTGTGCCACAAGACCTGAGCTTGGTTTCAAATTAGAGCTCAGTCAACAGTGTCCACCCAAACACTGTTTGTGGTCGGCAAAGGGTATAACTAATAAAATAAATCATGGCTACGATCCCATTTTTGGTGTTAGAAGTCATTCCAATTTGCCAGCAGGCACAATAGCAGGGTCCTGGAACCGACGCACCTAAATGTAACGCGGCCAAAATGAATGTGATTAGTTACACCTGTGTTTGGCAAAGATCTCTTCAACATCTTGTGCAACGTGGAAGTAAATAAAACGAGGCTAGCATCACCAGAAGGACGGAAATCTGATTGTAGAGGCCCCGCTGCTGATGTGCCGTTTTCTAAAAATGATTATATTCAGGTCATACACACAAACCTTGTGGATATTACCTACATAAAAGCAAAATATAAATAAGTTGAATCGGGGGGATATTTTGGTGCAATCTCTAGATATTCCAAACCTCTAAATTCAGGTCCAACAAAAAAGTCTGGGTAGGTGAGCTTGAAGGCTACAATCCATAATCTGTGGGAGTCGCAGATGCAGAAACTGTTATGTGATTGCAAGTCGATATTAGTCTCTATGTTTTCGAGGCACTTGTGTAAAAAATATCCTCAAATATCCTGAAAAGGTGGTTAAATTCATAACGTCGCTAACATCAGTTTTCTTCAGATTCGGCTCCAAATGCAGTCATCTTGGTCAGCAATGAGGCGGCCTACATACTCAAACATTTCACCGCAGCCTTTCTTTTCCTGTCAGTCTTCTGTTGCTGGAACAGAAAAGCAGAGAATTCAAACTAAGTTTTCTCCCCCAAAATTAAAATGTTAATCTAATACTCAATAGAGTCTTGGGGACTCTGTAGCAGCTGGTGAAAGGTGGGGTTTATTGTCGTCTTCTAGACCACAACTATTGATGCAGGCTGATGAAAATGCTAATATTGTGTGGCTATTGATCTTAGTCGGCCACTAATATGTAAAACACACGAGGGAGCCGCAAAGCACGACTGTAAGTATATGCAAATATGATGTGTCCAGGCTTGTCATCTGAGATAGATTAAAGCATCTAGCTGTGATTTGTTCGGAACATCCTTATCTTTTGCACAAACATACTTATCCATGGATGGCATGGTGCTTTCATGGAAACAAACAAGTGCACGCATACACAAGCCTGATTAATACATGATCTATTGTGTCTCTCCCCTGTTCGAGCATCGGTGAAATGTGCTTGATTACATAACTGTCCTACAATTGAAGGTAATAATACAAAGAGAGCAGACTAATGTGTGACCTAATCATGCCCTCTTATTTGGGAAAATCGTGCCCTCTTTTATTTGGTTAAAAAACGGATCTTGTTGTTCTTTCCAAACCGAACATGAGTATACAAAATACCTAAGTGTGAAAGGGACAGGGTGCCATAATTGAATTGAATAGATGTGCAATATTTTTTTTAAATATATATTTTAATTTCAAAACAATACATACTCAACCTGCAGGGTTTCAGGCAGTTTCTATTCCAGCAAACAATTTTGGCAGCTCTTACGAGACACCGGAGGCGTTTGTGTGCAGGAATACTGAGCAGTAACTTTAAACAGACACAGGTACATTGCCTTGCAGGTCTCCATCCAGTAATCCACTGTGTTTTCTAAAGGGAATATTCATCCTATAGGTTAGACACAGTCGACGTAAAACATGAATTGCATGTCTAGACCTCTGCAGTGGCTGTCCCACAGGGCTATTATCTGTAGTGTGCTACCATCGGCATTACAAGGACTCAGCTTCTTGGAAACTGAGGTACCACATAGGTAAACTTCTCCTGCACATTTATTTTACAGATGTTTTAAATAATTAACCACTTTATCACCATGGCCCAGGTTGAAGATACCTGGAGCTCTGGTACAGGTAGGCCTTTTTCATCGCAGACATTTTGACTTGTAGGAAGAAAAGTACAGGTATATAAATGAGGGCTCTGCTCCATTTAGGTGATCCACTTCTACGACTCCTGTATTGTGCATGCTGACTCACTGACATGGCTTACTGGGGCACTGAAATTGGACTGGGGCCCTATGACAAGTGAAATGTTGACAGAGGAAAAAGTTCAATAAAAAGTCACAGAACTTCGAATATAAGACGAAAGATGGACCATCGAGCTCTCAAGCTGTCCAGGTGGCAGCGACTTGTGCCATCTCCAGCTGGTCAATCATGAGCTGGACGTGAGGTCAAAGAGGGAATCAGCAGAAATGGCCCAGGAACAGCCAGCAGTGCCTGTCCTCTAGTCTGAGCAGAACACATGGCTGCCGCCACATTAGTGGCAAATGCCTTTACATCTGGAGGAAGGTGACAGGCTTAGCCTGTTGCCACCAGTCACAGTAGAAGACATACTATGTGACACTGGGGATAACTGAAGATCTTGATCTATCTATCTATCTATCTATCTATCTATCTATCTATCTATCTATCTATCTATCTATCTATCTATCTATCTATCTATCTATCTATCTAGCGCGATCTTACGTGTCGCCGGTAGGGGGCAGTAATGTCTCTCGTTGCCTGTGAACGCAGCACAGGTACGTTACGGCAGAGCAGCTCTGGCGGTATTTATCTGTATTTATACGCCCTTCAGGTGTGTAAGTAAGAAACATAACCCCATGCTGCGTCACAGAGGTAACCGTTGCTAATGGTGATAGTGGTGACGTCATGGGCAGTAGCACAATATGGAGCCTGCTTATTTAAGACTATTTGGTCCACTTTCAGTCACCAGAAAAGGCAGATAAATGGCACATAAAATGTTCTATATCAGTCGATGAATCCATACAATACTTTATGCAGTTATCAGGTTAATTAAATCATCTTTTTGCATATGTAATTG
Source organism: Nibea coibor (assembly GCA_023373845.1). NCBI lineage: Eukaryota > Metazoa > Chordata > Actinopteri > Sciaenidae > Nibea > Nibea coibor. Next base: position 17,542,882 of record CM041720.1, on the reverse strand, counting down.
CTGTGTTTAACGATTATCCATCTCTCACATGAACACCATGTAGTGTGCTCTGTGCACTACTCTTGTTGTTTTGCCCCGTAGAGACTTTGAGTTTGGAAAATGACTGCAGGATGTTGCTGTGGGGGGAAATGCAGTTTCACCTCGTCTTCTACCTCAGGCCGCACTGCCTGCAAAATATTGATTGATAACAGAATATGTACCTGTGTCATAAGCCTGATCGATAAATCAGCAAGGCCATGGAAAAAAAATCCATATAATTTATATCACATCAGCAAGTTGTCCTTGGGTCTGTCTGTCAACCTGAGTCAATGAGTTCTGTCAAAGACCTGCATGAGAAATGGAGCGCACGGCGAAACTTGATGGCGTTTGGCCAGCGATTTGTTATTTATTCTTCTTTACTTTCTGTTGTTGTAGGTGCTGAGCGGGTATGCTGGTTAAGAGATTAACGCCGTGAGGGTAAAAGGCTCGTCTCAATCTCACCTCTGTTGCTTTATCGAAAGAATTGAAGCTCAACATACCAAACAGCAAAAACTGTGCCCGTCAAACCACTTCCTTCCATTTCCGTCCTCCTCGCCTTTCTGTCTCTGTCTAAAACGCGTGGCGCTGATTGCATAATTTAATCAGCGGCGAGATGAAGAAGCTCTGCTAAATGGAAAACTCTGTGTGTGCTTGACCTGCTCCTGTCCACGGCGTGACTGTAAGCTGATCAGACGGATGCCGTGTGCGGTAGCTGTATCGCGGCGTGTTGGCGCATTAATGTGTCGCTGGCACTTGTGCCTCAGTCTAATGGGATGATGATGATGATGATGATGATGATGAGGCTACCTGGGATATGAAACTGTCTCTAAGACAAAATGATCAAAGAGGCACAACTGAAAGGGTCGTGACAAAGCTAAACTTAACGTGCGCTTTGCATGTCCGGTGTAGAGGAGCTCTCATTCCACAGCATTGTCGATGAGTTCATGAAGAAATGACACAAATTCAGACTGAATGTATGAATAATACAACTAATTAGATTGAATATTCGCTGTGAAACTTTGCCTCACTGAAGAGTCTCTGAAAGCACGCTGTTAGTTTTATATTCTGTTTCCGAGATGAGATGAAAACCTCCTGATTCAAAGCCCAAACATCCTGATTCGAGCGCATAAAATAAACAGGACTTTGTCTCTGTGAATTATTTTTTAAGTACCCCACAGCTTTCAGGACTTCCTTGCGTGGCAGTGTGACTATACAGCATGTATAGCATGTGATGAAACACAGAGATGGCGATGTGCTGCACCATCAAAACAGCACACTCTGACCCACATACTGCTCTTACTAGCCTTTGGCTGAGCGACACAACAAAAAGCTGCACCAGCACGTTATTTTGATTCTTCACAGAAACGTTACAGTGGATGTCAAAGTGTTTGAGCGTGAAAGGAGAAATATCTGAGATGCCAATAAGCTTAAAACACATCTGTAATGAAACAGTTGGATTACGCCCTGTGCTGAATGATGCAGTCACAGTAAATCTGTAACAGCAAGCCATGTGTGAGAATTGATGGATTGCGTTTCCCGTGTGAAAAAAAGCACATGTAGCCTATTGCTTTCCTGAGATTTATGTCACATCATCGCTGGAGATGAGGGGGAGAATCCAATTTATGCCTGTCTCTGTTGTTTTGTATTTATCCCCACTTCACCTGACATCCACAGAATGACGGAGGTGGGGGAAAAAAAATAAGCTGAGAGCATGCGGTAGTCATTACCTCTGGCATTTCTAATTAAGAAAAGAGTTTTTGTGTTTGCTGAACAAGTTATGTGCAGTTGCAAAGCGATTCTCTTCGTCTATTTCTAGCTGATTTTTGCAGGATATCACATCTAAACAAATATCAGCCTCACAGCTAATATCTTTCTTTGTGTGGTTCTTTCTTTCTTTCTAGATGTGCAGTGCCCGTCGAGACACTGGATCTCACGTGGTCACTCTTACGAAGAGCAAACTGTGTGGAACCCAAAGTACTGTGTGGTTGCCGACTGTCAGATGCTGCTTCTGAATGAGGAGGAGGTGGTGAGAGCAAACAGTACAATCTCTTTTCTGTCACGTCCTTCTGTGTCACCATTGTCTTTCTCGTCTGTTCGTGTTCTTCAGTTTTTCTTGTCCTTGTCAGTTTCATCTACTTTGCCTGTGCTCCCTAGATCTTCTCCATACGCCCACTTAGCTTTGTATTTTCACATCTTAAAGGCCTAATGTGGAAGATTTAAGGAGATTTAGGCAAACATTTAAAGTAATATTCATGTTTTCATTGGTGTATAATCACCTGAAAATAAGAATCATTGTGTTTCTGTTACCTTACAATGAGCCCCTTAAAACAACAGAGCAAGCAGGTTGTCATCCAGGAATCCTGCCATGTGGGACTGCCGTGTTTCTTCAGTAGCCCAGAGCAGATAAACCAAACACTGGCTCCAGATAGCATATTTTGAAATGTTCTCATATTTCACAGCCAATATTTCTCTTACACGCTTGAAAGGTGAGGGTGAGGTGAGCAGCATTCTGTTAATTGCAGTCTACAATTTCACAGATAGATGCTGCTAAATCCTGCACAGTAACCTTTTTTTTATTTTATAAGTTTTAATCATGCTTATATGATAACAATAGTAATATAGAGCAAAATTTCATTAGCTTTTTACAGATGTCTATCGATAAGTAACATGAAATTGAACAGAAGTTTCAAGCTAGGTTTGAAATCATTTAGAAAGCTCAGTATATATCTTGTTCACAATTCTCCCCAAAATATAACAAAAGGATATTTTTAATATCAATATAAGTAAATATCAATCTAGTAAAGGCCTTGAAGACACTCACTGTAATAACAATAACTACCTCTGGAGAAACACAAGCTCCTGAATGAATCCTGTGAATTCATTCATTCTACATTTAAATTCATCCCACAGCGGAGACCACCGGTCTGCAGGTTATGCAGAGCAAGCTGAGTCTGGCTCTTTGCCTCCGTTGTTTTGATTAGTGTCACACTGGATTATGCAAGTTTCTGTGAGATTAGAGGTCCCGTTGTTAGGAACAAACAGAAGTCAGCAGGGTAATTTGAATTACATTGTTCAGTCTGCAATACTCGTATTTTTCATTCACCCTACTCACTGATATGAATGTATATCACATCATGGAATCAATTTATAAATAAAAGAGGATAAAATGAATGTTGGAAAGAAATGAATTATTGGAATACTCATAGTCACATGATGAGCAGTTTCAACTGATGCCATTATCTAAGAACCATTTCAACAAATTAAATTAGAGCCGCCTTGGGGAATTCCTCAAGTCTTCTTCTGTAATTTTAATGGTTTTAGCACAGCACAGCACGCTGCTCCTCTCCGGGAATACAGTATCTTCTGCGAGAACACTTAAGTTGATCACACTGACGCTCAGACATCAATGCACTGTCTCAAAGTCACAAAGGCACGCAGACAAGGCTTAGCTATTGGATTTGCAAAGTCTTTACATGACAGCCGGTCTGGAACTGTGGAGAGAAAGTGTGGCTTCAGTTTTTCTTTGAGGTATGCCATGTTGAAATAGAGCAATAATTGCAGGGAGGCATTATTTCAGCCTTTCCACGACAGTGCTTTTTGCTTCACAGCAACAAAGAACAACAGCTTTTTAAACGCATCCATCTAGAGACCCGCACTCTGAGAGGTCATCTGTAACACTGCTGTGATTTCTGCGATGTCAGCAAACTGCAGGTCAGAACGATGATACAGTCTTATAATTTGCTGGCCCCAGATGAAGGTGTGATGGGACGGCATAGAGAGATAAAGACTCTTAAGTAGAACGGGTCAGAGCATCAGCCGCTACATGTATGAACAAGCAATCCTGCAGTCCAAGTCATATGCACTTCTGAGGGACATGTTATAATCAAGCGGCGACCTCCATGGCTGTGAAGTGTAGTCAGTGCGTAAGTGCCTACAGTTCCTTGAGTGTCCATTCGAGGCTGGCCACAGAACTTGTCAGTCTCTATAAGCTCCTACAGTAAAATGTCCAAGTTCACAGCAGTTTTAGTCTCTATAGCTAATTTCAGCTTTGATGGCACTGCACGCTGCAACTTTTTCTTATAGTGAAATAAATTATTGCGCTTACAGGAATGAATGCTACATATTAAAATCTTCAAAGATTAATTACGTAATAATATATATTTGTGTTTAGTCTCTATTTGTTTACTTAAACTTTCAAACTTCAACTTTTGTATGAAGTTTCTATTCTTCTACGCCACTGTGAGCAAACACAAGAGTGAACAAAAATGCAAGGTTCAAAAGGAAGAGGAAAGAAAAATCATTGAATACAAAAAGACTTTAAGAGTCCCTGCACAAATGTTTTGATTGATTGTTGGCTGTGAGGGAGGTTTTTGCTGTAGGGGTTCTAGTAAACAGTCACTCCTTTTCTTTATTCTTTTGTCTCTGCCTTTTTTGTTTTACCCTTTTTTGTCTTTTTGTGTTCTTCTCTCTTTATTCTTCTGGATTCTTTTACCGTCTCCTCCTTCAGTCCCTCACAGCCATGCCTGGCTCTGTTTCTCTTCCCCTACACTCATGCTTCTCTTGAACTTGCGATATTAAGAAAAAAAGAGAAATGAACTGAAGTGCTGTACCAGTGTGAACAGCTGATGCTGATATTGTCTTTCGTAATCGAATATTGACTTAATAAATGATTGTCTTGTTTGCCAAAGGTAATTAGGCCTTTAGTCGCTTGTACAACGTGACATTTTCCTAATCGCGAGACAAATTATCCTTCGACAAACACAAAGCGAGACAAAAACAAGGAATTCAGAGTGAATGCAAAACTTTGTGGGAGAGGATAACAATCTCAACATTCAGCAAGCGTGACGCATACCTTGATAAAACTGAAAGAAAGGAGTGATTCCAGATGGATTTCTAGAGTTTGACCTTCAGCACGTTGTGAAGTCTTCACTTGTTCCTCAGGCCCAGAAACACACTGTGTAAAATAAGTGATCATGTTCAGCTCTTTACTCTGCGTGACAGCCAGTAGAGGGGGCTCGTGATTAAAGACCAATAAGTCTCCCTGTGCTGGTGTCAGCAAGCAAAGTTTCCTGCACAACTGAGGATACTTGAGAGGACCACTGACCAGTGTTTTTAGCCTCAGTTCAAGTTTGCCGTTTGCTTACGTCAGCACTTACGTCCATGGCAAAAGCAATTATCTTAATTTGATTAGCACAGAGTGAAGCGATACATCACTGTTTCCTGTTTGAAATATGTTTCCCCACTTAATCCTTTCACAGAAAACTAGTTAGATGAGTTTCTTATCTCCCCAGAACAATTTTAAAGCACTTTAATATTTAATCTGCTTTGACCTTTAATTATTATAATAAAGCCACAAATTAGACTCCAGTCCCCAGAGGGACAGTGTTCCTGGAAGCCAGACACCGCGGCCCTTACACTACTGTACTATCCCAGGCAGAAATGTTGCAGTCAGTACTGGGACTCAAATTACAGCTTATATTGCTTAGTCATTATGGCTCAGACCATCAGACATTGTCTCTACGTCAGAGGCGGTGTCAGTGAGAGCTGTCCTTAAACCCAAGTCCCAGGGGGCAAGTAAAGAGGAGACTCTCAGAGACACAAAAGAGATAAATGTGGGAACAGAGGATAGAGAAAACAAGACAGACAGGGTGCTGCATTGAGTTGAGAGGTGTGAGGATGTTCGATAAGCCATTATCACCCCTCATGAAGGACATCAGGCCCGTTCCCTTTTTCTACCTCAGTCACCACTCTCTCACCACGGCCATCCTTTCTCCCTTTGTCTGTTTAATCTTTTGGAGGCAAACATTTGGTATGCAAGCCGTAGGAAGATATGGGCTGACACAGACTGATGCGCCGCTAATGTCTGTTCTGTTTTATTCAATGAGTGCTCATTTATCAGAAGCTCTGGAGCTTTTGTGCGCTATTGGCCCAACACAGCATTACACATGGTGACCAGAATAACCAACATCATAGATAAGGAGCCCGGGTGACTATTGTATTTCTAGCTCTCAGTCTCCCTCTGTCAGCTGTCTTCTCCATGTGCTCACTTTGTATCTGTGTTGGATGTGTTCGGCCTTTTATCTGTCTTGAATTTCTTGCTCTGTGTTTCTGTCCTCCGTCTCCGTCTCTCTCTCCCTTTTCTCAACAGATCCGTCCCTTGTTTTTGCAGGAGAGGCGCTCGGCGTCCGGCAAGGTCCACCTTTTGCGACGCACCATCAGCGTTCCAGTGGAAACGCAGTTTCCCGAATTCCACAGCCAGCTGTCCACTGAGAGCGGTGAGTAGCTTGAGGACATAGCGTACCTTTGCACGCAGTGATCAGGAAGCATCGCACACACAAATCCAGACACTGGGAACACTTCACTTGCTTTCACGAAACCATTTAATTAAATTAGAATGATTTATAATCCGGAAATCAAACATTTAGCACTTGTTCAACATAGTTGTGGACATAAAAATATAATTTATTATTCAGTCTCTGGAGGCTGTGGAGAAGTTATGGCTTGGCTCTGGTTTGGGCTTTTTTAATTAGGTTACAGGTAAAGTGAAGTTCAGTCTGGCAAATTTCCTGTTCATCAGAAGTCACAGGTTCAAAGGCTGCCAACATGTTTTTAGGTTTTATGTAATGGGTTACTGTTTTCCAAGCTGGTCACAGGCCACCCATATTACACTGAAACCACTCAAACACACGCATCCTAAAACTCTGATTCTGAGTTGGGATGACCTGATAAAACGTGCAAACTTGTGCTTGGCACACAAAGTCACCCATGACTTAGCTCCACCGTGGCATCATCAGAAGAACCACGGCTAATCGTGTCACTACGAGAAGAGGCTGCACTATTCTGCTGTGGAAAAGTGCCTTCAGCCAGTCAGCCTGGTCTGTCAGAGGTTCAAGAGAGTATAATCCCATATTGCATCAGACAGCTAAACGCTGACAGATCTTTCAGTAACCAGTTAAAACAATGGGTTATTAATCTCTCTTTTTACACAGCACCTTACCATGCTGCTTTGTATCCTAGGACGCCTTTTTAACACGTTGGCCGGGGACTACTGATGAAAAGCCTTTTTGCTAATTCTTCATTTTTTTGTCCCCTTGCTCTCTACATGTTCTGCTACTTTGCAGTCCTATACTGCACGTCCTGCTTGTTTACCATTCTTGTCTGCCCATGTGACTCCGTATGTACATAAAACGGTGTCCTCTTCCAGTCTTTAAACTGCGTACCTTGTGTTATATAATAGGATGTATATTTAACATCATGTCTTGGCTAAAACTGAACTCAAAAAGGTCAAAAGAAGCACTTCTTTCTTCTCCTCAGTGACATAACCACTAACACTTACACATGCAACTTAGCCTTGCATTGCTCACATGCCTGGGTAAACCATTTCAAATTGCTGAGACTCATATATCCACTAGATGGAGAGCTTGCTGCTTCATAGCACTTCACTGCACTCAGAACGCTTCATTCTAACCACTAAGACGGACTCTGAAAAATGTTTGGGTCGCTTTCAGACGGCAGGTGTCATGTTGCCTTTCATAACAATGTAATGTTTGGAATTTAATACCATTACTTTCTGGGTGTGCTGGTGTATCCACTTGCGTCTAAGGACAAGATGGAGCGGCTCAGTAAAAGCTGGTGAAGTCTGTGGATGTCTCTGCGAGGATGAACACACGGAATCAGTCAAGATGAGACACTAGGTGGCACTGAGGTTTGACATTTAAGCATTTGTTTCCCACAGTTACCGTTGCTGGGCTGTGGGCTGGCATGCAACTTAATATGATCCACCTTTAAATCAGAGGGTGCAGCGGTTGTTTAGTTGAAGTGCTTTTTCATGATGTAAGTACATTATTTTGCAGTACAGTGCAGAACGTTAGGTTACGGTTTTATTAAGTTTAGTCATTCCCTGAGGTAATTGTTGCCCTCGATCTCTGAGACAGTGTTCTCGGACAGTGTTATTCCGGGCTTGACAATGTTGTGTGAACATTTTCTAGCCAATATTCTTACATGGTTCTTTGTGACCGCAGTGATGCTTTGCACTGGAGTCAGAATCTTGCTTTCTGTGGGCCGTCTATGCCCAGAGGAATTGTCTTTTTACCAACCAGTGGCCATTAGATGGAGCCATTTAGTTCAGTGTCAATATTAAAGCATTCACTTTAGTGCACTTCAGAGAATTTACAAAATGTGCTTCTCAGTTGCTTAGTTGGCATGACAACATATGTTTAATCATTCATCAGGCTGTAGTTTCTATAAGGTGAAACATGAAGTCATGTTATTTGATACATCTTTGTTTTTTTGTTTTTGTCTCCTTCAATCACGCCCTCCGTCTCCCAAACGAGGTCACATAGGAAATATGTGAGAGTATGATGAGACGAGCTGCAGCTTCTGTTACCTGCTGCCTGTAATTCAAAGCATCCAAAGCATATGTAAAGCATATATTAGACTTTAAAAACACAGCAACGTCTTATTTGCTCTTAGTGTTCAGAGCTAAATCACACACATACATAGACACCAACGCAATGTGCTCCCCGTTCTGTAATCCATATTCGCTGATGGAAGTGATGACACGGTGATGAGACGCATCATTATACTGGATCTATGATTAGGTTGATTTTGTTTATCTGAGAGGAGACAGAGGCTGACGGAGAAAACGCCGTCTGCCAGCTCGTTGGCTAATTACAGGGTACCTTTGCAACTCTGCCAGTGACATTTGAAACTTTTCCGTGATGATGATGTAAGATAATTCTTAGATTGCTGATTCAGATTTCCACCGTGAAGCTACACTTTTCTGCAATATAGCTAGAATTCATTACAATACATGAATATGTTACTGCAATGGATACATAATTATTATAATTTCATACATTGAACTTTATGATAGTTCACAAATGAATCTTCACAAGGCTTGAAACTTCAGTTTGGATTTGAATTTTGAAAAACAAAACACAGTATTGGATAGAAGCAGAGGAGTATTTCAAGATCAGAAGCAGCATCGACCGAACACACTGAATCACGACTGTGAAATAGCAGTGGCAAAAATAGACCGATATGATACGTGGAAATAGAAAACTTTTCTGCTTTAACTTATCATTATGAAGTAAATGCTGATAGCACAGCATCACGGCTATGTGGAATAATAACAGTCCCAATAAGTCTTCCTTACATAATGCAATCTTAGACTTAGGTATAGACCAAAGAAATGTTAATCTCCTCGTGTTATTTTCCTTTGAAGTTAACATCACCACCACCACATCTCAACCTCCTGCAATAGTTACTCGTTTGTGTGAGGCAGCGCACATAATTACAATAGCTTTTGCCTGTTCCCAAATTCAGTATAAAATTGTGACAATTTCAATTTACCTCTTCAGTGAACATGCCTTCTCTCTCGTTCTCTCTTGCGATCTGGATTTTGCGACAGTGGGCAGCAATACTAATACCACTTGGGGACACTAGGGGGGTGGTGGAGATGAAAGGATGTATGCATATTGTTACTGATAGTTTCAATAAAACATATTTAATGACTTTCACTGGCAAAATAATGTTTCACATGAACAAAAGCAAACGTTTATCCTTGAACACCAAACAATAATAGACGCTCTCATCCCCTCTTCAGGTTCTAACCTTTTTTAGAAACCGAAGAGGTTGTCGGTTTTCAGATCACGTTCTTCATCGCAACACTACAAACACTCACGACCTATGTTTAACCAAATTATTCATTGGCGTAGGCCCCACCTGCTCTTGTCCTTGCCTGACACCGGCTCTAAATAAGCAGCATGATGAATAAAAACGACACTTAGTTGAATAGGAATCCACAGCAAATCAGAGAGCGCTCTCATCTCGTCTTATCCTCCGACTGAATAGTGAGCGGTTTCCTCCTCTGTTCTTTTGAACTTGTCGAGGTTTTTGGCACAAACAATCAGGAGATGGAGAGCGCTGCTACGCTCCCACCAGAACAACTACACTTAATTTTACCAAGCGAAGTTCATCTCTTGATTCTTTAAAGATGCTGGCCCATATGCTGCCCTATTTTCATGTTCTTACTTCCTCCATCACTTCATTTCACCCGAGCTGTAACACTTATGATTGGATTAAATTAAACTGGATAACTGACCGATGGTGTTGGAATGATTTTTACATGCCCTGCAGCCCATGCACCTCCCTGACATGGATATTAAGTATCTAAACATTCCCTGTGATGTTTCCATCACGTTCCTCTGAGTTTATCATCACAGTTAGCTATCATTAGCCTGAATGGTATTTGCTGGCTTTGTGCCACTTCAGTCCATCCTGCCAACAAACCACTAAATAATTGGATGGATTGTTTTGCCTTGTCAATGTGTTGTCTTGCAGTTTTAATAAAGATGAACTCAAAACATCTCAAACACAGGGAGCTATCAACAACCTGGCATAGCTGAGATTAAAATGTTTTCACGGTGAAGGTCGGCTGGGCTCCATTTTGCTGTGTTAACCTCTTCTTTGAAGATTTTAGTACAATTACTCAACTAGAAACAGGAAAATATAAAGATGTTATGTTGTTAGTGTACTCTCTGTATGCAACAAATCCAGCAGTCAGTGCTGCCAAACTTTGTCAGCTTTTAAGTGTTGGAGGTAGATGACTTTGCATATTTGGATCAGCATCTTCTAAGAATTTTTTACTCTTTTGAGCTCCACTGTTTCTCCCTCTGATCCTCCGTTTGTTCAATATACACCCTTTCCTGCTCTCTGTGCTGTATACATAGACATACATAGGGCTGCTTATATGCTAATGTAAAGATACTTGGGTTTTGGTAAATAATCCCGATTTATTCTAAAATTTTTCTCACTATATTTTCCGTTTCATAGTAAATGGAAATAGTTAATTGCAGCCCTAATCTTAACTTGTCCAACAAGCTGTTAATTCAGATCGCATTAAGCAGCATGTATGTTTGCGTGCCAAATTGAAATGAGAGTAAAAACCATGCCCAGCCAGCCCAACCCTGTCAGTCCAACCATTGTTAACAGCCAGACTGCAGTACTATATGAATTCCTTAATTCCACTGGCATGTTAATGTTTTCCAAACTGATGTTACAGACTTCTCTGGATGATGAGAAAAAAATATGCTGAGAGTGTAAAATTGATCAAAGTGGAAACATTCAACACTGCCACAACCCTCTCCACCCATATCTCTCTCTCTGCCTCTTTCTCTCACTCTCTCTCTCTCTCTCCAACACCACAATGTGGAAACTGCTCCTCTCTCTCCTCCCTCCCATTCTGTACTCGGTCATACTCTCTCTCTCTCTCTCACACTCCCTCTGTCTCTCGCTCTCTCCCCACTCTCCAGAGAGGGGCTCGTTCAGACAGATGTAACACAGCGGTAGAAGCCTGAGCTGAGCTGGCAGGCTGCAGGGGCCAGACCAGAGCCAGCAGCTCTGACTGGAGAGAGAACAGCAGCGAGCAGACGGCAGTGGCGGCGGCAGTAGACATAAAACAGTAGTTGTAGTAATAGTTTCAGTAGTTGCAGTTCACTTACAGAGTCGACTTTGCCTCGGGATATGTTGTGTGTGGTGTGATGTTCTGGGCGCTCTTCACCCTGTGAATTTAACATGGACCCCGACAACAGCACCCATCCAGAGGCGCAGCATGGTGAGTGTGAGATTTGGGTGGGAGGAAAAGATGAGGAATGATGGAAGTGATACTGTGGAAAAAGTTGAAGAGCATGTTGGTGAACAAGGGAATCAGGTCACATGGTTTTCCCGTTAGCTTGCTACTATGACTAGGCTCTCCATTTGGCTCTTAAACTGTTGACTGGAGCCTCTGTGGTCATATGAATGGGACTTCAGTCTGTTCTGTTGGGTAGGGGGCTAAGGGGTGAGGGGTGCTACATGGCAATGTGATGAAATCAACAGCCTGCTAATGACATTCTGGTCTAATGACCTCTTTGTGATTACTTTCACAGGTTGTAAGGTTTTTTTTGGCTTCGTTGAGCTAAGAAAGTTCAAAGCTGTGCCTTGAATGACGACTCTTTGTAATCGGTCATGTCTTCTGTCCATTCGACATCTGGCTTTTCTGGTGCAAGCTTTGTGGAGCAGGAAGCTGTCCTCTTGTCCTTTGAATGGAACAAACAACTGTGGCACAGTCAGGGCCGTGGGTGTACCATTTCTGTTCAAAAGCAGCAAGATAATTTGATGGTTACATGCATCTGTATTGTCGTCTGCTGTGTAGCGGTTGCAGCATGTGGGTGTTTGTGTTAGAGACACAGCGCGGCACAAAAAGAATGAAAGTGGGAGAGGGAAAGAGCAGGGGAGAGACAGAAAGAGAAAGAGTTATGTACACAAATAAATCCAGGGGGATCTGGACTGCACTGTAGGCCAGTGAGAGTACTCGGTCTTTCTCTTCCCCCTCATTTTCCGCTGCCTCTTTTTCTTTTCTCCACTGATCCAAATGTTAGAGCCTAAACTAGATAGTTAAAAGGCAGAAAAAGTGGTGTATTATTAACTGGGCCAGAAAAGACGGTGTTTTGTCTTCATGGCCGATGGGAAGGACTCTGCTGTGCTGCTGCTGATGAAGAATGTGGTTAACAGAATGAGTCAACGGAGAACATATTTCCAAGAGACCATAGTTTCTCTTCGCCAGCGTCTAAGCCACATTGCTTTATGCACTGGGCTGTCTGCCACGACGGAGACGGAGAGACAAAGAAAAGGGAAAGAAAACTACTCAGGACTAAACTTCAACACTTTAATCCATCTCTCGAGACACCAAACTTCTGTTAACAATCTCACCCCAAATAAGTGAGAACGTTGAGCGTTTTCCCACCTTCGCAGTAAGGTTTCCAAACATAAAATGTCAACTCAGTACAGCGGTTGTCTTCTGTCTTCTCTCAAACAGTCACCCGACCTCTCTCAATGCTCACAGCCTCGGAAGATATAACACAGAATATAAATAGAAAAGTTAGAGTAGAAAGGGCAATAATCTGATATCATCTGATTACATTCTCACTTCGGGTTCGCAAACCCTCAGGAAGAGTTGACACTTCCTGATGCTCGCAGGTATCAATTTACACTCTGGCTCGCACAAACGCATGCATGCGCTCAGACATCACTGCTGTCGATTATGACAAATCTAAGAGCAAAGCTTTGCTGTGCGTTCCATGTGAATGTCACTTTTTTGTTTTACATATAAAGTAGATGTTGATCTGCTGACTGTTGTACTATAGCAAACACTCTGTAGCTGCATCGTTTGTGTTGGAATATGTACAGAAAGCTAATGAGATGCTGAGGTACAGATGCTGCACGGCACTTTAGATGATAGTAGACAAGACAGACAAGCTGATGTAAAAGTTACACGAACTCAGTCCACAGCCTGAGTTTAATCAAGTTTAAAGCAAGTCTAGAGTCGTGGTACTCCCGTGCGCCCGACAGTTTTCTCAGGAATAAGCTGAGAATCATCGTCGTGCCTTTATCAGGCTCATCAAAATGAGCACATCTACTTATAGGAGCACACAGAGATGAGAGGAAGTCTGAGGGAGGGAACTAAAAAGGGCAGAGGCAGAGAAAAGTCCTTATCCATGGCCTTCATTGACATGTAAATAGGTCTGCATGTTTTTGTCCTAGTTGAGAAAGGTTGAATGCCTGCTCATGTTCTGGAGGAGAAAACACAGGGGCATTTTTTTTTTGTGTTTGTGTGATTGTAGATGGAGGGATTAATCCAGTTGAGATTTCCTCTCGATCTGCTACGAGGCATTTTTTTGTGAAAAACAAGGGGCTTTTCTCTCATTTTCCATTTTGAGGTGAATTAGGGTTTCTGACTACACTTCTAAAATTCCCAGATTTCATCCAGATGAAAGTGTGGTCTTGTGGGCGAAAGCGCTGCAGGGCTTTGTCTTGAAGAATGTTCAGCTTTTAATAAAAGATTTATTCTTGCTTGTGTTGTCATGTGCTAAAATCTAACCAGACTCCGGAGCTGGGTGGTACAGAGTGTGTAAATTTAGCAACTGGGCCGTCAGCTTATACGTTTTAATCGAGTTTTAAGAGAGGAAACACTATCTCGCAACGGGCCTCATGGTTGAGTCAAGTTCATTCTGGTGTACAACAGACTTTCTTCACTCTATGCGGTTGTGGCCTTGGCAAATGAGTGTTGTTGAAGGGGTTTTGAGACTGCTGAAAAATATGTTTAGTCTGTCCTTTTCTCCAGCTGTAAACATGGTTGTGGGTGTAGGTCTGTTTTGTGCGTGTGTGTTGTTGCATCTTGAGGAAGAAAATCTAGATTTTAAACTTTTGTTGGGAAGACATTTTGGCTCGTTCCGCTGCTTTAAAGGACTATTTCTGTGTTTGAGGCGAGAAGCTGGACTGACCACAAACTCCTAAGAGAAAATGTGGAATTTAAAACTTGCTTGATGTTTGACTTTTTTCACTAACTAATCACTAACTTTCTCTGCCGTTTGCAGATGTGCCTAGTGTACAGTTAGCTGCCAAATAAAAGTGTGGGCCATGAAACCAAGACATTAGGGTGAAAGAAGCTAAAAAAGATTGCTTGTTTACACCTCCAGAATTTCCAGACAAACATGCAGTTTAACTATGTTGCGCAGTGGCTTGATAATAGTTTAGCTACATTCATATTTGCATTGTGATTCAAGTAGTTACATAACGTCTTTTTGCCATTTTCTGTGTAGTTAATCTAAGACTACAAACAACATTATAGCTTTCTCTGCTATAATTGAATCCATTTTGACAAACCATCGCATTTTCCTTCATCCTGCCTGTCACTGCTGTGAAGGCATGTCCAGGCAATGCATTCGTCAGGCAGCCACCGCCACACACTTGACCTTTGTGTAGTGCATGCACAAAATGGGTGGGAGTCGCTCAGTGCTACAGCGACAGCTTCATCGTGGACAAACGTCATGAATCTCAGCCCACTTCAGAACATACATGACACTCACCAGCTCCACCAACAAAGCCTGTTTTTACTTAAGAACTGTGCAAGCCAAGGGTAAACACACTCCATGGAAGATGACTGAACGTCAAGAGAGTACCTTTAGCTATAAACTCAATTGAATTCAATTAAACTCCACTTCTTCTTCTTCCAGTGTGAACTGGAAGTACTTGGTAGCTTGCAAGAGAGGTTAGAGCTCCTTTCCTGAAAACAGCTGCCTACTGTGGTCGAAAACACGACTATGAGACCAGTGAACCAAAACAATAAATTTGCGGGCCGGACAGTTAAACAGTTGCTGTAATGCTAAGCCGAGGGGAGCTGCAGAGTGAGGTGATAAGTCTCTGTAGGCTCGTCACGATGAGACACCCCTCACGTTGCCACATTGTTTTAACATTGTCAGCGGCTGGTAAAAACAAAGCAAATAGGTCAGATTGTGTATTGATTGTGCAGCCAGGTCAGTTCTGATTTCTGGATATCGATGCATCCGGAATTCAAGTAGACTCCCTTCTGCCGTCAACGGAGGCAGCCGGCCTGTCTAGGGCAGGTTTAAGCTGATGTTCCACATACTCACTCTTTTCTAATAGGCTTCTGACCCTGCTGCTCTAGCATTAACTGAAGCATTTAGAATATATGATAAGTGGAATTAAAAAGTGATGCTGCTTGTCATGCTCGTCCAAAGGTCAAGGCAAGTGGCACTGGATTAGTTCAGCTGGAAAAGACCGTCAGGACGGACTGTGCATTGTGGCTTAACTAAACTAGTTCTAGTAGACATTTGGGGGCTTAGGTGTTATTTTAGAATAAAAATCAAACATTAGCTTTACATCTTTACATTACTTAAATAAACTTATTTACACTTCATTATTACTGAGCCAAAAGCTTATTAGTGAATACCTTGAGAATACCATAAAACCTGCTATCTTGCGTGAAAACAGAATGTGTTCACATCCAGTTGAGACACACTCGGCATTAAAATTCTTCCCGAATGCGTCTCGAGTGGCTACTTGTGATGGGAATTTGCTTCCATGCTTACATTTGGCTTTATCTGTGGGGAAAACTGCGGATGTTTCTGACGGCCGAGGGAAGAGGAAAAAAAAAAAAACCTAAATCACACACATTTGGGCTCAGCTATGCAACCGCACGAGAGGATCGCTGTGGATATTTGCATAATGGATAGCACCACAAAATGAGAAAGCAAAGCAAGCAAAAGAGGCATGAAAACACAGGACAGAGAGAGAAGTCCACAGTAGTCTATGTTTGGTAGCTTCACTGAGCGATGTATATTTACCACAAACCTGACTAGGTGGTCCCTCGAGGAGGTCAAGGACACATACTATGTGTTGACATTACACTACATATTTGGGTAGATCCCTGTCCAGGTTTCCAAACTATAGCTGGGACAAACAGGTCCTGATGAATCCTCAGAATGTTTCAGGGTGCATTTTAACTCCTGTCTCCTGTGACCATGTTTGTTTTGCAAGCTGTCCTGTCAGCTACTGAGAATCAGTATGTTAGAACTCAGGGTCAAAACTTTTCCTGCATATAAAACTTGGTGCCTGCTTTATTTTGAGACGTCATCATCTATCTCCTGAGTACTAATCTGCTGAGTGTGATATTCTTTTTTCTTGTTGTACATAATTTGTCTGTTTATGGTATGTAACCACAATGAAGCAATTGGCAAATTGGGGGTGATGAACGTAACCTCTATTTAACAACCAGAAAGTAACTTTATGCTTCTCAGATTCATTGATTTTCTTGCTTTCGGCACTCCCTCTCTCTCTCATTCACTCCCTCTCCCTCTCTCAAACCGCCGCACACACACCAAAGGAAACTTCTTGGTGTCCCTTTTTTTGCAGCATAGACTTCGAGCCAGATACAGACATAGAAGCTGGGTACATGAAAGAAACCAAGCCAGGAGACAACTGGGAGAGTATCATAGCTTGGTGCACGAACTCCACCTGGATAGCACCCAGGATTTCAGTGACATTTCAGACTGCCTTTTTTTTTTTTTCCAAAAGTTGAATCTGGCTCACCTTCTCTGCCGCAGGTCGCTGCGTTTTCCTTCTGGCACACCCTGCGTCCCACATCGCACCACTCCCATTCAAATGAATGGGAAAACCTGCGTTTTCGCCGCAGCAGCTGATTTGAGCCTAAATCTTGAGCTAGCTTCCTGTGATTGAAATGATGGTTCTTAAAGTCCTGCAGTCCAAAAATGGCCAGTACTGCCTTCATTGCTCTCACAGATGACCAACTCCTTCTTGGATTTACACAGCAGTGAAACCTAAAAGTGCAACAACATCCCTTCATCTTTGGTTTTCTCGAACCGATTCTGTCCTGTCAAGTCGTACAAAAATTCACAAGAAATAAATCTAGCGCTTTCTAATCGTATTGTTGTGACACCTAAATCAAACCAAAAGGTCCACAGCTGTGAGGTCTGCACAGGAGATGGCACATGAAAAGTTCATCAAACACTCAAAACTAGTCTGGTGATGGTGTGGATATAAATAACACTGTAAGAGCAGAGCTAAGCAATAACCTCAGAGAGCTGACTCGCGGCCAGCAGCAACAGTGGCACGACTCCATTTGGCCCCATTTGTCAGAAAGCCTCCCCTGATGAGAGACTGTCAGTCAACGGAGAACTGCCGAGGAGGGTGAGGGAGGGTAGGAGGGACACATGGAGGGACAAGAAACAGAGAGAAGCCACGCAGAGTGTGTGAGACAATAGAGTTAAGGCAAACAGCACAAATATTGTGCCTCTTCTTTTTAGCATTGTAGCGTGGTTTGTGATGGTGTGCGTGGGTGCTATTGCGTGCATTTGTATGGTAATGTGTGTCCGTGGTATGTTTTGCTGTTGAAGAGTCTGACGTGTGCTAAGTTGAAGTGACTGCGAGGGCCAGAAACTGCAGCCAAACGCAGCCATGAGCCTGTTACACGCTCACAGCAAATTTATGTTGGGAATGTGCTTTTCATTTCTCTGTGAATCTTATGTAAATGTGCCGGTCCCACACTGAGCAAAGAGAGCCAAAGAGGGCGAGGGTGAGTGGTGAGGGAATGAGCTGAAGAGAGCTGGAAAATATTGACAATGTGAAAGGAAACTGGTAATGTCAGTAAGAGCATGAGCATTAGCAGGCTTGAGCTTTTTCCTGGCAGATTCTAATCAAAGTAGGATGCGAGAAGAGTAAGATAAACTGATGTTAATCAGTGTTTTGTTGATCCTTCCTCTTTGTTTATGTGGTTTACTCAGATACAGATCTGCGATGATCCACCAGAGTATTTCAGTATAGACGCTGGTGGGAAAATGCAGTATCCTGAAACGTGAGCGCTGAAGAAGCAGCAACACGAGACTGTTGGAGGTTTGATTGCTAATCAGTTTAAATGAATCCATGATCACGAGGTTAACTGCCAAAGCTGCTCTGTTTGTATCAAAAACTCCCACGTGTGAACAATTGAAGACATGAGATACACTATATGAGGTTATGATATGACAACGCAACACATAATCCAGCTAATTAACGTGACTCACTGTTTTTGATTAATTAAAAGAAGACAAAAGAGGCATTGTTTCAGGATTTCAAAGGGAGCACTGAAGGCTATTATTGTATCTTTTTTTGTGTTTTTTAAAAGTATTAAGATTAAGCTGCTCTGTTGGCAATTTTTTAATTACAAGGACAGCTTTTAGACCCAATGTTTCTCTAAGTTCACTGCCAGCAAAGACTGTTCATACCAAAAGTTTTTGCTGTTAGATTTGGCAGAAGAAACTCTTCTCCCCTTTGAGGGAGCTCTCAAAGAAACTCAGCAGCATCAGTGATTCAGCTAGAAGAATGAGAGAAAACATATGAATAAAGAAGCATGAATGATATGTGGTAAAGTTCAGAGTGTACCGGGGCCTCTGCAGCTACACTACGTGGTATGAATGTTAGACGGCTGGACCCCAGGACGTCCGGGTTCTTGCCTTTTATAAGTTGAATTCCCTTTGGAATCCTTCCACAAAAAGCACTTGCCGGCATGCATGGTAGGCATGGTAGCAGCTTGACCCCACGTGCCGCACACAAGTACCTTTGTCTTCAAAATGGCAATTGTTGGCATTCCTGACTGTCCCCCATGTCCAACTCTTCTTTCTACCAAAATACAAATCCCTTTATTTGTCTGACAAGAGACAAATCGTGAGCTGATTCGATGTCTGTTTAATGTGGAGATGTTTCGCTGACTCTGCTATTCTCAGGAGCACATTGTCATTTCGTTATGCATTATGCCTCAGCACAAACATTTTGGATTTCTTTTTTTTTTGCACCCAGGCAGAGTATGGGATGACATGCAGATCATTAGGATGCTGTAGATACACATTAGACAGATTGTTTCCTCTGTTTGTCACTCTGCCACTTCCCATTCTTTGTTCTCTGCTTACCTCTGGTCTGCTGCTCCCGTCTTTTCTTCACGTCTCCTCTACATCACGTCTCCGCTTTCTGCTGACGTGCTCTTAACTCTGTTTCAGCAGTAACATAACTGCTCAATTTGAAAAACTCAATCCTTGTATCCCAAGAACTCATCTACACAAATGTGTGCACAGACTAAACAAACACAGGGTTAAACATAGTCTTCACACTGCATGTTCCTAATTTTTCACACGTTCTTTGACAAAAACACACACACATCGACTCAGGAAAATAAACAGAGTGACAGGGCGCTGAGGGATTACTGAGACGGACACAGAGAGGTAGATAAAAGGAGAGGCGTGTCAGAGTTGTCTATAGGAGTGGACTACTTCACTTTTTGTTCCTGTGTAACTCTATAGCCCACATACCGAAGCACTTACCATGTCACCTCAGCCTTCGGGTTTCTGCCTTTCCCATTTTTACTCTCACCCACATTTTTTTTTTTTTTTTTTGCTGTGTTTTTTCTGGTAATTGTTTGTTGAAGGTGGGATTAGTCTAGTGTTGTAGTCTTACCGGTTTAACCTCAGCCAGCTCTCAAACCACCAGGCCACCGCATGCTAATGTAAACAGTATGTGGTACTACTAATTACAGTGTGAGTAATGAATAATATGTAACTGCGAGGATAGGGCAGAATCGGAAGACACTAAGATCGGCGTAACCGCGATAAAATAGAAACACATGACAGCGCTGTAGTTTTACAGGCATATATCACATATTAGGCATGGAAATAACAAGGTGGGACCCATTACCTCAATATAAATGCAACCACACTTTCAATAGGAAAATTACAAAGTAAATGAAACACACAGAAAACAAATAAGAACTGGGTTTTTATTCAAAGTTAAGTCTTTGTTTGTGTCTCAAACTCAGCTGGTGGACTGGAATGAGGAAAAGTAAGTATGTAGTCCCCCCTCGAGCTGTAGGTGTGCATTTCAATCCTATCACACTTGAAGTAGGTATTGGAATACCTGAGTGTTCCTTGGTTCCCAGCCTTCTTTCTGCAGGCATCAGTCTCTGTATCCAGTACTGGAACAGGTCTCCTCTGGAATCTGCTGCTGAAGTCTCTGAACTGTCCTGTGAAGTAATCTGAAATATCTGTCCTACTGAAGGGACTCCAACTCAGAAAATCTGAGCCATGAACAAAGTCAAAATAGAATGACGTTCATGGCACTTCAGGCAAGAGAACACAGCATGACTGTGATACATCTTATGCACTTATTCTGGAATTGCACAACACACAGATCAATGAATCCCAATTTCATGAATGAGCTTAGTTTAATAACTTAATGACAGCTTCTAAAATAAGAAACACATTGAAAGGTGATAAGACATTTGGCCCACACAACTTTTAACTAGCGTGTAAAATGGGGACTTTTCAGCTAAAAAACATTGGATAAATGCCTCGCTAATTGTCACAAACAGTGCTGGGAATTTGGAAGTGATCAAGCCAGCCTTCAAAACAAAAGAAAAGGAGTAATCACATGCCAGAATGTGTCAAATAGCTCTCATCACCATGCTTTGATGCACAACAAACAAAGACAAACTCACAACAAGATGTTTAACTGCAGAGTTTTATAGCTGTGCTGAATGCCTCAGAAGCAAGAAACATATGAAAGCAATAGATCAGCATATTTATTCAATCCTCCTCGATGTCTCAGACTGCCTCTGCACCAGAATAATTTGTATCATTTCACATTTACTGGATATGTGTGGAAATAGGTCTGTTTCCAGTTTGGTTTTTGGAAGCCAGGACTCACTAAATGTAGTGAGTGTTAGAAACATGGAGCTGTCTGTCATCAGTTTATTCTAACCTGTCGACTTTCTTAAAGCTCCGCTGCTATTATTGTAATTAGCTTAATTATAAATGTAACATCTCATCACCACGATATCTGTGAGTGAAAATGTGTTTACTTTCAACACAGATTTGCTCATTAAAGAACTAAATGCTCCATCAAAGGTTAAGTAAATGTAACAAAGCAGTGTTACTAGTTATAGTAGTAGGAATGGCAGAAGCACACACGTGGTGTGGAATGGTGGAGTTCTAGTTTGGTAAACGTGACAGCGCTGCAGATGGAGCAATGCTACACCTATTTTCTGTGACCATTGTTGCATTTTTAGCCACAGTGGCAGCATAGTTCCAGGGGTTGCAATGTCGATCTGCCGGTCAGTTGGTCGCCCTCTTTGGTCCAGACTGAAATATCTCAACAACTGTTGGTTGAATTACCATGACATGTAAAGATGAATGGCCTCCGGACAGTGATCCTAATGACTCGAGTGATCCTCTGACTTTTCCTCTGTGCTTCAGTACTTTGGTTCATGACCAAAACCTGCAACACTAATGACATTCCCATGGCAGCTGTACTTTGTGTTTCGTGCTAGCATGCCAACACCCTAAATGAAGGTAATTATGCGAGCATGGTCAATATACATAGGATTGTCACTGTGAGTAGATAGCTTCTGGACTTTAGCATGTTGTCTGACGAAGAACAGACTTCATAATAAAGAAATTATGATGATGGATAACAGCAGACTGTATCTGAATGAATGCCAACATTATAAAGCTTAATGTTTTACTGCAAGGAAACATCATCATATGATATTTTTTGTATTACACGGCCCTGAGGCTATTAGCATGAGTGCGACTTGATGTGATGAGAAGACGAAGAGGAGGAGGAGCAGGAGGAGGAGGAGGAAAGGGAAAAGTTGGAGTAAAGTTGAAGTAGACTGGTGTGAACAGCAGGAGGAGGGGGGTGAGATCTGCTGTCACTCCTGTGGACAAATGCCTTGCTTGACAAATGTCTGGCCAAGGACAGCAGCCGAAACATGAGAATACTGTTCTCCGGCAGGAAGGAGGGAGGGACGTGGGAAGAGACAAGGAAACATCACATTACCTTTGTAGTATTGGCATAGCTTCATGAGGTGACTCGAGTCTTTCACTTAAAGTTTGGACACTTGCCTGGATTGATTTAACAAATTAACTAGTTTATCCCTCGGAGAAAGGAAAAAACAAGTTAGGCTTATTAGTTCCTTGCAGGTCTTACTATTTATAAGCATACTGTACATCACCTACTGTCTGGCATTTGCAGCTGTAGAGATGTAATTTCACCGCTGTGCCTGAAATAAGCCAGATATATACAATTCCTTTGGCTTGCCACTGTATAAAAACCTAGAATTAGTGTTTTTTTAAATATTTTTATTGAATCTTTGATTTTGAAATATTAGCAAAATGGCAAAAACAAGATAAAAACAGCAACGATCATCCACAACACTGCTGTAAAATGTAGCCTAAGAACACAGCAAACTCCAGCTAATGCTTTAAAGCTGGAGTGTGGTAGTGAGACCCGGCCTGGCCCCACGGTTTTGGTCAACCGCAACAAGGCCTCCGATTGGTTGGATGTGAGGTAGGAATTCAGCTCTCTGAGGTCTAAAACTCCACCCACTTCTCCTCCTCCCGGCCCGGGGCGCTGAGGCATGACGGCTTTCCCTGTGCACGCACACACACACACACACACACACACACATACACAAGTCTCGCTCTCTCATTCGCTTTCTCATATGAAAGGGGCTGCAGAGCAGGGAGTTACAGACATTTGAAGACACAGAGCAAGGAAGTGAGAGAAAGCAACACAAGACAAAGAGAGTGCTCTCCTGCCCTCTGTTTGTGTGTGTGGGTGAGCTTTTTTTCCTCTCTCTATGTGAGCCCTGAGAAGGGGGAGGACCTGAACCTTGCTAAGAGTCAATATCCCTGCAGGAGTCCGTAGGACCATACACACTCACACCCTCACACACTCACACGCATACTTGCTCAGTCCACTGCAGCTACTGTAGCCTGAATGAGTGCAGAAGGAGAGACAGAGCAAGGAAGCAGGAGTGTGAGAGAGGGGAGGAGAAATCTCTGGAGTTACTACTTGTTGCTCTTGCTTTTCTGTGTGGACTGAGGATGATATTCCGTCTGCTTTCCCTGCGGCAGTGGGACCTTGTCTGAGGTGAGCACTAGCATTCAGCATTCTTTCTTTTTTTCTGGGGATGTGGGGGGTCCTTTTGCCGGCTAATACTTCAGTGAGAGGAGAAGAGGGGGCTCTGGGTTACAAATGTTGTGAGCCTTTCTGTGGGATTGCTCTCTTGGTGGAATGGCGGTGGGGGGTTGAAAGAGAAGGAGGTGTGGAGGGAAGCTTTTTTCACGTGCCAGGGAAGCAACATTATCACACTGATCTGTCAGAGAAAGAGGTAAAGAAGGAGTAGGAGAGAAGAAAACTATCTTATAGGGAAGAAACCAATAAGGAGAAAAAAGGCTTTGCTGTGGAAATGTCAGACTCCAAGACACAAAGAGCTGTAACATGTGATTCAGAGCTCTGCTTCTGCAAGTGGGACAGCAGGAGATGAGAAAAGAAAACTCAGCCGGGCTCTCCAGGCTCTTTTCTGATTAATGTTTCCCCTTTTTCTGGTGTTTGTGCGAGCAGCTCGAGGCTGCTTTGCTGACAGGACCACGCAACACACAAATGTGACATTTATTCATAACATATTCTGTGTGTGTGTGTGTCTGCTGGACAAGTCGTCCCATTTCAGCACATTGTGGTAAAGGCACAAGGTAGTGTTTAAGTACTTTAGGAGTGTGTAGCCTTCATTTATCAGCTCCTGCATGATTACAGTGTCTTCTCTGACTCTTCTACCACAGATAGCTCACTTGTGCAGCCTCATCATCATTCCTCCACCAACATGTGTTTACATGCTGCCTTCTATTACCCACACACACGAGTACTAAGTGTCAACAATTTAGAAAGTTGCTCTTTTGGAGGTGGATGCATTGACTTTAAACGTTTATGTTAATTAGGCATTTTAAGACATTATTGGTGTATGTGTTATTTTACACGTGAGAGGAAACCCTTGAAAATATTTCAGATTCCGCGCACAGACTTTTTGATATTGAGGGTTTTTTCTTCATTTTTCTTTCAGTAGTAGTGCAGTGTGTCCGGGCGTGGGGCGGGCATTGTTGTCCTATTATTAGAGCAAGCTGGGCCGGCCGGCAGCTGTGGGGAAGGAAGTAGGCTCAGAACAGCCGGAGAAGAGGGATTACTGGGAACACTGAGCGGGAATCATGGG
This sequence comes from Nibea coibor, assembly GCA_023373845.1. NCBI lineage: Eukaryota > Metazoa > Chordata > Actinopteri > Sciaenidae > Nibea > Nibea coibor. The sequence continues at coordinate 17,518,431 of CM041720.1, read as the reverse complement.
CCGACTGGAATGGCATTCCTAAGGTGGCAGAGTCACTGGAGGGGAAGATGAGATGCCCAGGGCACCAGACTGGGATCAGCGTGGATCATAAGAAAACACATAGAGGCTGGAGGTCACCAGTGATCTGCACTAATACACTCTGCTGTAATTACAGATTATAGCTGGATACATCTGGATAACTTGTTGATTTATTGGTATGGATTTGTGCAAGCAACATTCCGTAGACTTACTTCTGCGATTAGATCTCCCGTTACACTGACAGCTCTATATGTGTATTTGATATGTTTATATTCCTTGTGATCAAAAACTTGCAAGCTCTGCAAGACGGTGAAAAGTCAGTCCGAAAGGTACTCTTCTCCAACGGCTTCTTTATGTTAATAGAGCTCTGGTCCAGGCACAACACCTGCTCCCGTGTCTGAATTCCCCCGTGCCCCAGGCCTGAAAACCTCCTTTCCCCGGTGGTCCAAAACGCCTCTGGTACAAACACTTAACCGGTTCCCTGAGCTCAAAGTCTGGGCAGCTCGGCTAACGGACGGTTCTAATGTGAGCTGAAGTGAGCTGTAGTTGGCAGCTGTTTACTTTGCTGTCCATCAGGAAACGCTGTAAATCAGAGGGAGTTGATGAAGAACAGCTGGAGGACATCCAAAAGAAAGCCAGAAAACATTTTCTTCATCACTCATGACCCACATTCACCAATATAAGCGAGATTTTTGGTAGCATGTGGCTCGAAGCATTACAAACATAGTGACATTTCACCTCATTACAAGTCATCAAAGTGATTAATAGATTAATCTTTCAGTTTATTAATCTGGAGATAAAGATGGCAGTCAGAACTTCACAATCAAAGGCAGCATCTTGTTTTTGTTTGGTCAGAAATTCAAATGTTCAGATTAAAAGAAAATCTTCCCCTTAAAGCAGTCAATCAACTAATCAGCTAACTGCTTTGGTTCTCCTAAAATGACTATATTGCAATAAAGGTCAATGGGTTGGTAATTTTAGTCAAGGAAACCCTAATATAATCTGTCACTGAGTATGTTCATTCACTCTTTGCAACATCTTTATCTCCGGCGGCCCAGGCCAAGCGTTCTCAGGCAGTGAAAGTGGAAGGAGTTCTTTGCAGATAGTGATTACTTGGTGATTGACTGCTGTGATAAACTACAGCCACACCAGCTAAAGAGATAATAGCATCCCAGTATTACTCACATATCTCTGCTATCTCTATGCCCCAACCTCCCTCCCGTAAATCTCTGGTGTGTATTCCTGTGAAATACGCTTTGACAGTGTTGTTAGATAAATACAGCAACAAGGGCCATGCATCTTGAAACTTTTGACTTTTTCTTTGCATTTCTATCTTGTTAAACAGAGTTCATTTTCACACATTTGGCCACTGCTGACTTGTCTGTGTGTTTAATTGTCTGGCACTTCCTCCACGAGTCGAGCGTTGAATGCAGGCTGTGATTTTAAAGAACAGCCAGCGGAGCGATTGTGAAACTTATTAAAAAAACAAGAACAGAAAAGTACAATTTAGACAAGTGCTAAGATTAAGATCTCGTCTTGAACGTACTTGCTTCGAAACGCTTTAATGATTGTGAAATCAAAGATCACGCTCCAGCACTCCAGGCTGTAACAAGTTTACCCCCTTACTAATACTAGATATATGATGGCCTAAAGACAACAGACTTATTGTCCATATTTTATCTCAGTCATTTCATTTCACTAACTTCTACTGTTAGCCTAGTCCCCCAAGAAGGGATATTTAATTCTGTAACATACTGTTGATGCATGTATATGCACGTGTGGGTGATATGGGTCTTTGAATTTTAACATCAAATACTTTAAGTTTGCGTGCTGTCCATGTCTCCTCCTTACAAACACCTCACTGTGGCTCACAGACTTTTAGTAGCACAGGACCTGCCCTCATTTCCCCCACTCCCTTGCCAGCTTTTCCCCCTCCCTCTCTCTCTCTCCCACCTCAGCTCTCTGAAGAACAGCTATGTAATTAGTTAGAGGCATAAATCACAGACAACAGACGGGATTCTGATCCGTGTTTGACAGCAATGTACAGAGGGGCGGTGGTTTCACTGTGTGTGTGGATTTCGGGTTGGGGGAGTTAGAGTGTTTGTTGGCAAACCGTACAATTACGTACACGTGTTTCACGCCGTGTGCGATCACACACACACACACGCTGCGTGTGTTCGCATGTGAGATAAACATTTCTTTTACCGCGTGTGTTGATTTCTTTTAGATTGCATGTTTAGGCACGCGGGCACAAATGTAGCCTTTGTGTCGTCGCTGGCACTTGCTGCTCATTAAGATCAAAATCAATTAGCCATTTCATTGTTTTCTGTCCTGTCGACCACTAATGATGACTCTGGAAAATTATTCATTATGTCTTCGTTATAGCGGCAAAATAACATCCTAATGCACCACGACTAAAAAACAAAAAAGAAACAGGCTTTTTGTGGATCTCAATTCTTTGTTTCTCTTCCCCAAAACACAGAAATCAAATTACTACAAAGAATATGTCAGCTCTTTGTTGTGTTTAATGGCACATTTGAAGAATGCGAGTGGAGTCTCTTCATCTTTTTTGTCTGTTTGTGATGAACATGTTTCAGAATGCACTGATGAGTGTGAGATCTGCTCTCCGCAGAGGAAGACAACCTATTAATTCTGGACCTCGGCCCATCATTGCGCCAGTTTCCGCCAAACTTTCACAAGTGTATCTCTTGACCTATTTGCTGTAAACACACAATAACACAGTGCACATATCAGCTCTCTGCAAGCTGCATGAGTGGGTGTGTGTGTGTATGATTGGAGGCTTCAAGGCGTAGGCTGTTGCACACATCTCATAATAGGATAATGACAGAATATTATGTTGGTGCGCTGATATATCGACCCTCATTATTAATCCAGCTGGAGTCCAGATGTACTTGTTAATTGATTTCTGTGGCCCCTCTCAGCAGATGTGGCCCTCAACAAAGGCTTTAACCCTGACGTTTTTTTTTTTTTTTTTGACATGCACACCCTCCACTGAGGCTGCCAGATAGAACTGATGCATGGGCTCACTGCGTGTCTGGTTGTATTCATGTAGGCTCAGAATTTGACGAGGCCCGTTGCACTGTCAGCACGTATGCTGCCATGCTGCAGGCAGATGTAGCTGCAGCAGAGGCTTCTATGTTCTCGATACATTTATGGCAGTATTGAAACCTCAGTAGAAAAGTCAGTAAAAGTATGAGAAAAAAATGTCTACTGTCAGTCTACAACTAAGACTTTTTATCGTTGACACACTTCATCCAATTATTCTAAAGACTGTGAATCAGAAAACGCTCTCATAGCTCAGTGTAATTACCAGCTTTCAATAATGTCCCAGGAGTTGTTCCATTATTCACTGACTATTTAGCAGATCTGACATTTTCTTTCTCATCATCATGACTGTCTGTCTCTAGTAACACGTTATAGTATGGTATGCTCGCATGAATTAATGCAGGGCATGGTTGCGACGTGTTCCATGAGCGGCCCGGCTGCTGGAGCTCATCGTGGCTGTTCTAGTCAATGAAGCAGCGTGGCACGTTTCACGAGCACCCCAGAAGAAGTTCTCCCCTCTCTGAGCTGCCGCATCGATCAGTGGGTGTGCTTCTATGTCCAAATGCTGAAAAATATATTTGGTTTGAAATCACAGCAGCTGCTCCAGGTGATGTAAGTCATTCATTAGTTCTGTATTTCTTAAGTATATGATTTGTACCCTTACTCTAACGTGTGACCCTTTCTCTTTTTTAAATGTTGTCACCAAACTTCAGTAATGACGTTATGTAATGTGGTGATTTTTTTAATAAAACGAATGGCTAAGGCAATGACTCATATCCACTCACATTATGTGGGCTTAACAGCATGACCTTCTGCCGTGGCTGTATTACTGAAAAGACAATTCCGGGATGTAAATGTCTCGCAAGGAGTTGATGTTCTGTGAGATTGTGTGCCTGTATTTGCATACGCCATGTGAGTGTTTGTTTGTGTTGTGTGTAAGTGAAGGTGTCTGCGCCTGTCTTGTCTGACAAAGCTTTGTTTTGTTGATTCACAGAGGAGTTGGACCACCCATTGAGCCTTCAATGAGCCGAGAGATAACAGTGCATGTATTTCAGGTCTCTTGCCTGTGGGTGTCCAGCACTGGTTCTCTGTCTAGTTTAGTTTAGCAGCAGTTGCATACATGGGATTTATTTTTTAGGGATAGGATTAACTCTATATGTTAGGTGTGTTTTTGTGTGTGTATGTTTGCCTTCACACCTTAGATAGTTAATGCAGTGTGTCACAGGAGCAGCAAGTGTGTGTGTGACCTGTTTCTGAATGAGTCACAGCATGGTGCGGAACAACACTGTAAACTGTGTTTACACATGCAGACCCACATAGAAACAAACACTTGAAGTCATGTCAGGCTGGAGGAAAACCCATGAAAATATATATTGTGTATGTCTACGGCATATTTCTGCACCCCACAAGCCATTTACAGCATAATTCCACTTTATTAGAGCGCCAGTCTATTATTTTTTGCAGTTTGGGCCATCATTTCTATGAGTTAGGGTTGTTTTGAGATCCGGGAACATAGCCAACTGACAACTACGTGAAGTTGGTCAAAGTTGAAACAGGAAGTAGTTCTATAAACTGTCTGGGTGTTTATAGTTTGCGTGATAATTTTGCCTTTGTGGGTTGGCAACCTGTCTCCTGCTCGCGGTTCTTGTTTTGTCTGACTGCCTCTCAGAGTTGTTGCTGCTTCCCTGGATCTCAGGAGTTAATTTGATGAATTTACTGGCGATAATTAAAGCAATACTGGCCAAAACAACCAAAACAAATCTAAGATGTAATAAAACTCAGTTACTCTTCAGTGAAAACTTGCAATATTCTGTAAGAAAATGTCCCACAGCGATGCACATGATGACTCTTTGCTCTTTGGTCTTTTATATTTCTCTCCTCCTTCCTTTCAAATCAGCCTTGACATTGATGTACAGATAAACAGGCTTTCATCACAGAGTTTTCAGACAGACTGGTAACCAATAAAATCTGCAGAGACAGAAGCCCATCACTGAAGCAAGCTCCTGGCTGTCAAAACAAAATGAAACTGCAGTGCAGAAAAGATCGTGCACTGTTTGCGTGCACTCTTCTTCCGCACGCCCTGCGGATTTGCAGCCCGGCCCACTGAGAACACGGACGATATATATTTGCACAAAAAAAAAAACAGGCACAACAAAGTTGTTGAACGACAATGCGATAGGTCTGTTGCTGCCTCGGTGCACCTCTGTCTGTTTTCTAATTTATGAGGCATCACAGATGAAAAGCTCCTTGAACTTGAGATTAAAGTCTCGCTAAGTTGTTTCATGTCACTGAGCTTTCAGAGACGCCACAGAAACAACTATCAAACTTCTAAATATTCATTCAGTGAGGACGCATCTGAAAGGATCTGCAGTGTTTCCACGGAGCGATGAAGCAATAAATTAATAAAGAAAACAAAAAAAAATGTTGCACTTCAGCAATATGTACTTCATATACAACATAAAGTTGCTCATCATCTTTCTGATGACACAAACTGCAGGATAGCCGTTTGTTCAATGACATTTAAGCCTGTTTTTGTCATTCTTTCAACTATATGTAATCCTTATCTCATCTGCTGCATCACAAAGCTTTTATTGTTTCTATGGTAACCAGCAAGGGGATCAGTAGACGTTCCACAGTCGGTATTCAAATCAACAAAAAGCCACATGCTGTTTCCCGAGAGACTGATTAATAGGCACTCCGAACACATAACGGATTCATTTTATTAAGTTTATTTCCTGGGTATGGTGGTGAATTATTTTACTTGTAGTCCGTGACAGCAGGGATGGTTTAATTTTTTTATTTACACATGAGCGAGTGTGTAACGATAAGCAACGGGATTGTTTGGGAGAAATTCATGACACTTTTTGAAAACACGTTTCATGATAGGTTATTGTAGAGGCAAAGGAGTTCTCTGTTTATGAGTTGTGTGTCTCGGCTTATCTTGCAGTGTTCTCTCAGTTTATCACACACACACACACACACACACACTGTGGGAGTGAGAGGAATCACGTTGATGATGTAAGAAGGTGGCCTAACGTGCTGAGACAAAACAGAAAACAGGAAAGAAGGGGAAATGAACTCCACTCCCAAATGTTCCCCCCTTCCCCTCAACGTACCTCATTTCCTGTGCAGAACTCCCCACCTCCCACTTTCACCCTTCCCCCACATACCCAAACTCATTTTTTTAATGAGAAATCACCGATCATACCCTGATTTTGTGCTTAAGTCTGTAAGCAAATATGCAGAATACAGTGGAAAATGAAATAAGCCGAGGTTATAATGAACCTGTTTCTGAGCTCCAGTCAGTGTCTTTGTAGAACCAACTAGTGGAGACTGCACTGTCCCAGATAGTTGTGCTCCTCCTGTGTCCTGCCCTCGATCTCTCTGAATAACCACACACATGCAGCAACACACATACAGACACACACACACAAGTTCCTTCTGTCATTGGGGTGTGTACCACTTTGAGACAAAAAGGTAGGAAGAGGATGAGGTTAAAACACTGAACTCCAAATCTTGTCTTCTTCCTCCCTCTGCCAGCTCCCATTTCATCTGCGGAAGGACACAGACATGCACACAAACACACCCACAATGTGTCTGTGCATGTGCGCCAGAGAGAGACAGCGAGATTGCTGTTTATAGCTCGAATGTGGATTCCCACGCTGGATAACGTGTTGTTGATCGGGGGGGGTGACAGGCCACCTTCAGCAGCAAATAGAACTCACTTTAAGTGTCTGTTTGGTGTTTATCCTTCATGTTTGAGTACGTCTCTGTGAGTCTAAGTCCATGTGTCTCTTTGTGCCGACTTGTTAGCAGGTTTTCATTGGCTGAGCTCGCTGAGGTGTGCCATTCTGAAGGCAGCTGAAATCTGAAGGCTTGTTGCCAACTCTTGCCTCCACAGAACAGGCGACTAAAAATGTGTAGCTCCAACTCGACCTGCTGTTCCCAAAGTGAAATAAGCAGCTCTTTCCAGTTCAGTTATTCATACTACTACTTACATCTGACAGATATAGAGGCGCAATGCTGCTGCCTGAACTTTCATAGCGATGCAAAACAAGCACTTAAAAATAGAGCGAGACCAACTTCTATGATGCTAAGAATGAATCAAGCCTTCGTAGCAAAGAGGGATAACTAAGTCAACACTTCCTGCTTCTACACAGTAAATTCTTCCCGCAGTTCAGGGAATATAATCGGACTGCTAAAACAATTTGGGTGTTTTTATTGGCATATAAATCTAGTGCTAACACTGATTTATATTTTACCTTACAGGAAACGGGACCAAAAACAACAAAGGGCTCGTAAAATATGTACAAAATCGAAGCAAGTAAATATTCTTGGAGGTCCTTTATTGTGAAGCAGCAGCAAGAAGTGTCAGGATGTGTTTAAGATTAGCTGCACAGTCAAAGGAATACGAATATTATTATTACAAATATTGTAAATAGGAGTGAGTTGATCATCTGTTTCAACAGGCATGCTACCGGTGCTTAGAGCTAAACGCTAACAGCAGCACTACTACACTACTTCTTTCCACTGAAGAAATAGTTCCTATAGACTAGACACTAATCTGTGGAAACCACCCCACCCGTGCCTAACCCTCCAACCTCAACGGACAACTTTCCCCCCTCCTCACAAATCCCAACTGAATTTGTCGAGTCATCTCCATAATATGGCACAACGCGAGTCTATGTTTGCCTTTGTTTCAGGAGGACCTCCTCGATAAGATCCGTCCTCTGTGTTTGCTCATTTGTGCGTTCATGCATAGTAATCGTTACAGTACATTGACTCACTTCATCCACTGCAATTAGAGAGATCGGAGCTGGGTGCTTGTGTGCCCGGCTCTGTACATGCAGGTGGGAGCACATTTGCACATATCAGAGGTCAGCGGCTGATGGATAGAGAAGTTTTACTGTAGCATTAATTGGCAGCCTCGGTATCGCTGCTAAGTCCCCTGCCACCCCTCCTTATCCTCACTCGGTGGGCCACTTATACTTCACATGGCCATTGAACAAATTATGCCTATTGTTCATTTGACAATGGAGTCTCTGTGGCTGAATGGGAAGTAGCGACCCTTACGTAGGCTGTGACTGAATTCCATGAATTCCAACATAAAGAACATGCAGGATTTCTATATATAATGGGGAAACAAGATCAGACCTTACGAGCTGTGGGATATGTAGCTTATTAACAAATCCACTCCATTCAGTGCCACGTCAACGTAGCGGCACAGACGGTTTTTGCTTTGTTACGGTAGAGTTTGTGAGCGTGAGTGGGGAGGAAGCGAAGAAAAGAAAGTGAGCAATTAAAGGAAAGAATGAGAAATGGCGATTCTTCCTTACATGCACAAAGAGAGGGGGATGTTATAAAGAGCAGCAGTAAAAAGCTTAGGAATGAACTAAGAGGAGGATAATTGAAGCACTACAGTCCCACTTCTGTAATGACATGTTTCGCTACCTATAAAACCGGCTTCCTGGCTCTCTCTGTCCTCTAATTTTTTTCCCTGCTTCTTTACAGCCTGTCCTGTCAGAGCAGAGACTATTACAGATGCCCTACAAGAACAAATCTGGATTAATTATGTGCAAAATATTACAGCACCTTGTATAAACTCAAATAATTCGCTTGCAGTCAACTGCCGAGCAGGATTTGTTATCAAAAAAACAACCAAAAATTAATATGGGAAGAAATCTGAAGTTCACAGTGGCACCAAGTTTTGAGTACATGATGCTCAAACCACATTGAAGTTACAGTGCTCTTCGGGATGATAGATGTGAGTTCTGTTCTGTTTTATAACCAAAAAAGTGTCCTCAGTCTTGTAACAGCAGACTGTTCCAGACATTTGACACATTGGAAAGTTTCTTAAAATCTTCTGAACACGGTGCAACACTCATCATTTTTCCATCCCTCTCACATGGCTTATTGTTTGACCTGGGATTTAAAGGGGAAGTTGCAATGTAGATTAAATAAGAACAGGATTATTGAAAGGAGATGGACAGCGAAAACCTGTGGAGAGCTTACAGCGTGTGTGTGCGTCCGTGCGCAGACGTGCACGTACGGACACGTGCAAAGGCTCATGCATACCCCCCAGCGCGATGAATGAAGTCTCAATCTCTCTGCCTTAGGTCGAGACGAGCGCGCCGACGCTGAGTTTGTGTGTACAGCTACTGTAGAGCCGTGATCGGCCCCAGTGTGTTTGCAAGGCCGGAAGCTCATTTGTTTGATCTGCAGAGAATTGATTGGAACAGATTTCCCTGTGTAAGCGTTCGCTTAAATGTCAACAACACAATGTGTGCTATTCACACCATAATCCTGACATTGTCTCTTTGATGTGCGCTGCACATGGCTTCACTGGGTGGGTTTGTACCATCTCACTCAGTGTGTGTGTGAGTAAGAATACTCGATAGAATAAGTGCAGAAATAGTAAGTTGATCAACGGGTCATCAATCGAGTAAATACATAAAATATTCTTTGGTTGAGGATGTGATGATTTTGGAATAGAAGCAGTTTGAATGTGTGATCCTACACTGTGGAGTAGCAGCCAGCATTTTCACACATTTCTTACCCAAAATGATTCATTAATTACCCCAAAATAATAATAATAGTACTTGAAAATGCAAAATGTAATCAATTGATGAGAAAGAAAAACAAGACTTCGAGTGATAACAAACCCATTTTTTTTCCACACACGTAGACATACGCGCACACACACTCTCTCTACAATAGGTGTTAGGTGTTGTTTGTATTGTTGAGTGCAATAAAATATGAGCTGGTACTTGGATAAACAGGAATAGTGTTTGCTCATAGGAGCTCCATGGCTCCATCTGGCCTCACAATTGTGTTTTGGGGTTCTGCGGGGGCCTATAAAATCCAAAGCCCACCGGTGGAGGAGGGAGACCAGACGAGGAGAGACCACTCGCTAAGCTTAAATCCACACAGCCAGACTGCCAATAAGTACGGAGTGAAATGACAATGTACCCACAGGCTAGCAGACGATACTCAACTTAGAGGTGTTCAACACGTTGGTAGCATATGGTGAAGGCGAGCTCATGCAGTTTACGTTCTCGCGTGTGCTTTTTGACATCATTGGAAATATGTTTCTTTGATTATTGTTCTTCTTTTGTTACTAACCTGAAGAGGTCTTGGTTGTGCATTGACTGATAACGCGTCAAGATCTAATGAAGATTTATTCAACTTATTCTGTGCTGGAGACTCTGTTCTCACCTTTGCCTTTCATATCACATTACATCTTTATTTGGGTCATGTACTTGCCAGGTCACCTGCATACAGCCTGAACGCTGAGCGTGTCCTACTGAATTCTCATGCTGTTGAAACGTATTCAGCAGTCCATCGTGGGAATTGTGGACTCGCTTTTATGTTTATGACAGAATGGAAATCCCCTTGTTGTACAGTATCATATGACGATCTCATGCTGTGCAGTTTAGGGTGACCGAGCTCGATTTTTCCTGCGATGGTATAAATCATTTTATTATGATGGCGATGTGGCTGTTCACAGTTTGTTTGAGCGTGTACCAGTAGATGTGAATATACGTTGCCGTTACTGCAGATGATGGCGGGTGACTGTTTGTCTCTGTGGCACTTTTGAATATTAAATTTGAAAAACAACATCACCAGAGGTCTGCCTGTGCTCGTCTCAAGTGGCCGCTTCATTAACGAGACCGCTCTCATCTCTTCCCCCCTCCGTCGCTCCTTATTTGTGCCTTTTATTCCTTTTAATCAAAGCGAAAAAGAGTTCACCCCCCCGTCTCCTCCTCCTCCTCCATCTCACATATCTGTTTGTCTCTGGCCAGCAGTGTCACACAGACTCCTCTGTTCTCTGTCTGTCTCTAGCCTTGTTTAATGAGTTCTGCTTGGGATGGGACATTCTGCAATTTGGCCTTTACTCTGGGGCCAAGAGGGAGTGGGAGACGTGAATAAGATGAGGATGAAAAGACAGCATGGATAGATGGCAGCAGTCCGTCACTATAGCAGCAGGAGTATTAGTGAGGTATGGTTTGTAAGCCGACAAACTTTAATGACTCTTAGATATGGGAGCAACCTACACTGCACATACAGACACTGATAACCAATAATCAGTATAGATAGAAATGGTGAATGATTCTCAGTGGTTCGAGGGACAAAACTGGGGATTTAACGATGAAGTGATGCATCTTCATCAAGTCTGAGGAGAACATAGTGACGAGCCATAAGATCCTAATCCTGCTTTTCTTGGTTTTAAGGCGCGATGTTATGGCATTGTTTTATCTGAGAGTCATGCATTTCTGTGTGCAGCATCTGTGCCTTCGTTAAATGTCACTTCAGCTAGCCAGAGATTGTAGATTGGGCTTTGATCTCCTTTCGGGCATCCCTTTAATCCACTCCAAACGCGCCACTATCTTTGTGATGAAAACATTTGCTCGAGAACCCGGCGCATTCGGCTTTTATCTATTATTAGAGAAGGGTCGCCGATTTCTCTCTCTCCCCGTCTGTTTGTCCTTTCTCCAGCCAGAGTCCTGTGGATTAGTTCAGATTAGGAGTTGATTTAACAGCGCTGCTAAAATGTCTGAATGGGCGGTTAGCCAACACGATATGTCAAAGCGGACCACGATAATATATATCTGCTATAAAACCACGTGATTATCTGTCTTCGGACTTTCTCACTGTGTTGCTGTGTAATCAAAGCCAGCCACAAGCGAGCTGAACTGGAGTAAATACCACCGTCGTTTTGATTTTATAGTGCTCCTGTTGGATGCTGATCAACACTCATTCCCACTACGCGTTTTATGTGTCTACATCTGTTAAAGCCGTCCAACAACTCCAGGTCAGTCTGGAGGGTCATAACTGAGTGCCGCTGCAGTTGTACATGACCGTGTTTTCCAGAAGGGGTCAGTATTGATACAGCTTTTGGCTCTCTCTCCCCACAGGATGTATTACATGTGAATGTAGACCCAGCGTCCCACATGATTGTTCTGTTAACATATGTGGATTTCTATGAAACACAACAGTCAATTTGACAAAATGACGTACATACATATATACATACACTTTCCTGCTTATTTATTAGGTACACCTAGTTAAAACGAATGCAGTCTAATGCAGCAGTCCTGTCTGAAATCCTTTATGGAGGTTCTACTGTTCATTTTTTGCCAAAACTGTTGTGAATCAACTCTGTGACGGCTGTAGTTTGTGGTGCTGTCAAGTTGTATTGCAGCATACTCACAAGTATCGATGTCCACCCCATTTCCATCAGCGAAGGTGGGCAGAAGTAACAGAAACAGCTCTCTGTATAATAGTATCAGGATGAGAGACGGAGACCGTTTGCTGCTGTATACTCCAAAGCAGCGGTGACTTTATTATACATAATAAAGTCAAGTTGTCTTTTAGAGGGTGAACTATTATCTGCCCAAGGAGTTTCAAGCAGCAGCGGCTATCAATTTTGTCTTATCCACTGCTCGTAATCCATACTAATATGTTTTGTCATTTCCAGACGATCAAGTTTTGCCCCGACTCTTAATCCTTGAATCTTTATGGTTTCTTATCACATGCTGGTCTGCTCAGTTATTTCTGAGAAGTCTAATCCCTGTGACTCCCTTCAAGGTGTTTTGCTCTAATGGCTGGCTATATTTCAGTCGTAATAGCCAGTATGCGCCACTTTCTGTGCAAGGCCCTCCGTCCGTGCGTAGACAATAGAGTGAGCCGTGTAAAGAATCGATACATCGCTCTTTGTCTTTTTGTTGGGTCTGAAAGTGGAATTAGATCCATTTTACCCTCAGCTGGAGACTTCACCAGCATTTCTAAGCGTTATTTCAGAGCTTAAAAGGTTCAGTGACTTTCTTGATCGTGGGACTTTTTTATTTACAGCAACATATTCCTAATTCTCAGAAGACTTTCTGCTGTCGTCCATATGTACTGTTGTATGCATGTACATATGCCATGAGACTGAACTTGTGTTAAAGAAATATATATTGTGTAGAGGAATATGTCATTTTCTCGCAGCGTAGCCCTCAAACTTTATCAAAAATGTGCTCCAGACTATACAGTACATGAAAAATGTCTGCCACCTGAAAGGTTACAGTGTTGGTTTAGGTCTAATATGTGTTGAAGCTATTTCCTTTTCATCGCCAGCCAGTCTAACCTTTCTTTTTTCTTTCTTGTCTGCTGCCTTATGGACTCCGGCCCTTCCTTCCATCGGCCTCTTCAACAGGTAAGACATTTTTAGTTTAACCTCTGATTCCTGACTTGTCGGGCGGTTTTCTTCACATCCTCAATCTCTAAAGTTTCTTTCTGGTCTCAAGAGGCACATATATTCTTTCTTTCTATTCCCTCCTAATGTGTTTGAGTAATATGGTGCCCAGTTGGTGCAATATATACCTTAACATTAGGGTGTGCTGGTCATCAGAGGAACAGGAAGTAACAAAGTACATAAGTTCACTTGCAAACACTAGAGTCTGTCTTTGTCTCCTGCCTGATCATTCTGTACTCAGCGCACTTAATGGCTTGTGCTGATCACAACAATAAACTAAATGCATTCATCTAGCTATGTTTTATATTCAAGTCATTAGCGTGTCTGTATCCGCCTGCAGGACTTTGTTGTTTCCAAACCTTTTTCCACTCTGCTCTTGTAAATTAACAATTCAGTATGCTGAGTGACTGGAAACTGGGCTATTAAATACCTAGTGGGAATGACTGGTTTTTGAAGTAACGCCATCAAAGTGTGTAAAGAAACTTGCAAATGAGTATTCTCATTATTACACCTGACCCAAGTAGAAAGTGGATTGAAGTACAAATACATAACACAATGTTAGAAATAAAAGATGTTCAGTAGTTTTGTCATTGCTAACAAAAAGGGCAAAACCAACAATGTGTTAGTCTGTCCATGGCACTCAGCTCCAAGGCCACTGGTTTCTAGGAGAGGCATAAATCTTGATTTCCTAAAACAGCTGGGCACTGTAGTTTTTAGCAAACTCTACTCAAACGAAATTACATTTGTTCGGGGCAGTGGATTAATATAAACCTGGCTCTTAAGTAGTAATGGCAGCAGGACAGTGTTTGTTGGACTGACTCGAAATCTCTGCGATCCTCCTGTTTGTGGTAATAACGATAATAGTTGTCAGACAGCAGAGATCAATGGATGCACAGAGGAATAATCTATATCAGGCTTTGAGCACAGAAAACATTTGCTTTGTCTTTTCTTGTTCTTGTTGAAAAAAATATTGAGTAACACAAAACGTCTCATTCAAGTTTTATCTGCTGATTTGGATATTAGCCAAAAGCCAACAAGCTTTAACATTTAATATCAAATTATTCAGAAGTCAAATCTGATTTGTAGCTTTGTGGGCATCCTGATCTCTGACTTATTCACACTTTAACGTGTATTATCCTCAACATTAAAACAGTACATGGAGTATTTGTCTTATATTCACTAATGTAGATCAATTTGGGGAATCGTTGACAAAGCACTTTTGGGTCCTACCCCATGCAAATAGAATTCACAACTGCCACTCGCATTAAAACAAAAGCCAATAGTGAGCTTCACCTTATTCTCTTGACCTTTTGTTGGCCCTTTCACTTCTCACTGGTTTCTTTGTGGTCGAACCAGAGGAGGCCAGCAGCAGCACACGAACTCTGCATGACCCCGATTCACCGGTCTGTCTGTCTATGGGCTCCTGGTCTGTCTAACAAGAACTCATTGTAGGTTCCTATTCCCACAGTGAATATAACGCTGGCAAGACAAATCTGTGTGCTTTGTAATGAAAAAAGTAGCTGGGCCGCACACGTGTCTCTTTTGTGTGGGCGTGAATTGGAGCTACTGTTAGCCGTACGAGTTCAGTTATCCCCCTAATTTGTGTGCAATTATATGACATGACATACTACGTCTTAAAACCTAGACACACTGTTTGTATATCACCGGTTTCTCCATGAGTGTGACAGGACATGTTAACAGTGTCTTCAGGGTGTTTCACGAGCCCTGCAGCAGCGGTGTGAAGCCAGAAGGCCTTTACATTCCCTCTGCTACCCGGCACGAGGCTCTGGCTCGCTCTGGAGTGATGTATACCTACTAATGGCCCTACTAAATACTCTCTGTGGGACCAGGGTAACAGTCAAGCCTATGTTTGAGACATACAGACACATGCACACA
The DNA here is from genome assembly GCA_023373845.1 of Nibea coibor. Classification (NCBI taxonomy): domain Eukaryota; kingdom Metazoa; phylum Chordata; class Actinopteri; family Sciaenidae; genus Nibea; species Nibea coibor. The sequence continues at coordinate 17,503,217 of CM041720.1, read as the reverse complement.
CTGCTGCATTCTGTGCTTGTGAGTTTATGGGCTGAGGTAATGACAAAAACTCCTCACAGCATGCAGCGTTATGGCCCCCACTGCGCTCACTAGCAACAAGCGGCATAACAGTGAACAATTGAGCAGCCATAGAGGGAAGGAAAGGTAAAGCAGAAGGAGAGTATGAGAGAGCAGGACAGGAAGACTTTGATTAGCTGCCTTCCACAGATACATTTATTTTGGGACTCAGAGAGACATCAATTTGATTCCACTGTTGTTTGTGACCGTGCATATTTGTGACAGTTTTGTATGTTTCCTGTTCGTGTATTAGCTTTTTTATTCTTAATGTCTTTGTATATATATATATATATTTGTGTTAACCATCCAGAGCTTTCAGCAACATATCATGGCCTACATCAGTAGACAGAGTTGTGATTTAGTCTTTTTTTTTTTTTACTCCTTATTTGTCTTAATGAACGGTTGCAGACCCAACACGCGAACACAAGACAGGAAACCAGAATCAGTAATTTGTTAAAAAGGTGGAATGGCAGGATGGCTGGGTTGTCTGTGATTAGGACGTCCAGGGAAGTGCAGGGCTGCTGGTGGCAAAAGTCCAAGAAGCGGAAAGGATGACGAGGCCGGCCTGGACGTGGCAGATGTGGCAGGCAAAAATCCTGAGGCAGCACAAAAACAAGGTTAGGAAAAGGGCGATCACAAAAAAAGCAGAATTCAAGACACACAGAGTTTGGCTGTAGTGTAGGTATCACTGGAGTGTAACACTGGAGAGACAGAACAGTCTGGCAATCTGGATGGTTGAGCCGGTCCTTTAATCTTCTGCAGGTTGATTGGATGATAGGATGCCAGTGTGGAAGTGTTAAGGCAGGTGAGAGGGAAACCAGTTGCCACGCCCTGCAGCACACACAAACAAGACAAACACGACACAAAGGAGAGAGTCAACCAGGGACTGGAGAAGAAAGAGGTAAAGCCTCAATGCTAACATTATATCTACATGTACTGTCATTACACACTCAAAACAAAAAGTTCTGGTTCTGAAGGGACCATGGTAGAACAAAAGCACGGTTACATTACTGTTGGTAAAGGATTGGAAAAGCATGAAACATGGACTGGAAAAAGGATGAGTTACTGCCACTTGATACACATCATTTCTTATTATTTGCTCAACATTATTTAGAATGACAGCTAACTTTTCACAATCTGGGCAGCTGTCTAACACAAAGTCACTCATTGGTTTTACTTACTAGGTTCACTTCATGAGCTACAAAATAGGCAAAGTGTGTGGCTCAGTCTGACCCTGTCTGATTATAACATGAAAAAAAAACCCTGAGAAATCAACAGTGGCATGCTCATTAACATGCAGTTTTAATGTTAAAGTAACACATGCATGCTTGTTGCAGCCGTGCGTGTGTGTCATTATGTCTACTTGTGGACTATGGTCCATCTGCCTGACCCTCTTCTTCAGAGCACACTCTGATTGGCTGTTTGACACTCTTAACAGCCTATTTACATCTGCGTCTGATAGGCTGTCACTCCCTGCCATGCCTTTCTTGCCTAGGGAGGCAAATTAAAGTGGCTCCATTGTAAAACCAGGAGCGTGACTTGCACTGTGACTGGATCAGGAGTCGCTAACAGTGGGTGTTTGTGATATTTTTTTGTACGTCAAACTTGTTTACTGCAGCAGATGTTGTTTTATCTCCGAGCCTGTTGCAGATTAGTTTGGTTGATGGAGGGAATAAATACGTTCTGCAATCTGATTGATGTCTTGAGGACTCCATTCCACTGAAGCTCTTTTCTGTGCACGTTTTCTATGCAGCCCAAACTTTTCTCCTGTTGTTCTCAGTCACAAAGCATACTCTCTCTTTCTCTGTGTGTTGCACACACTCACACAGAAGTTGAAGATAGTGGTTTTGGATCCATAGTTCATGTTGCAAGCTTTATGACAAAGAGGCACTGGCTTTCTCTATAAAATTCCTTTAGTGCAATCTGTTACTGGGAACAGGAACAGCTTTCCTGCCATTCAGGATACACACTCACACAGTATTCCGGACATCATGCCTCTGGGATCTCACTGTGGGAAACGTTGAGGGGGAGTGTTCAAAGGTGGAGCAGAAGTTTGAGCTTGTGGGACAGGACACAAGTTTTAAACAGAAGTGGATGTTTGATGGTTTCACAATGGAGTGGATCTGATCGCGACACAATCCACAAGGACTTAAAGTTAAGTAGAAGAGAGTGTCTGCAAGAGGACTTTGAAGTGAAGTTGGAGATAAACAGAGTTGTACTCCATGAGAACTTTGCCGGGAGTTTATCTGCACTGATACCAGATTCAAGAGGACTTGTTTCCAGCGCTCCCTGAGTTGCCTTGTTCTTGGTCGGCTTCAGAGTGGAAACTAGCATCATGGCTGGGGTCACCAGGAAGGGATCTGGGAGACCCTCATACTACTACAGATTCCTGGGCAAGTCCCGACTGCAGCGTCAGCGAAGCCGGTCCCGCAGCCGCACCAGACCGTCTGCCAGCAGGGGTAATAAATACTACTACGACAGCTAGAAAACAGTTCACCATGCGGCAGTTTTACACAACGAGAGCCAAGAGCAGCCCTTTAACTTTTATACAACATGCTGTAGCTGCTAAAACTCACATACAGGGTGTGTTTCTGATCCTCATTAGCAAGTGCATGTTAGTGGTGATCTCTTTGCACGTGTAGGTTACATTATGGGAGGAGATGCAGTTCCCGTTTTCAAACTTTGTTTGATTGTTCATGTAAACCACATTTACAGTCATTATTTTTAGAAGCCACAGCAACACTTCTGCTCGTGTGCGCTCATGGAAGTGAGATGACACTTTGGCGTCATTCTTCTCAAGGTGACGCTATTCTCAAATTGCACAACCAACACTTGACAGCTCACAGCTCAGCGTCAGCTTGTTGAGTTCCTCTCTCCGCCCGGGCCCTGCAAACATTTTGGTTCTTGGCAACCAGACAACCTGTTTAAATCGGTTAGTTAGTTTTCTGCACTGCAGAAGTACTGCTTTTCCTGCTAGTCCGTGTCCTCGAGCACTCTGTTTCTTCACTTTGCTGCTTTTCTGCCTGTCAGTACTCCTGTACTTGCTGCTGGAGGCAGTGTTTGAACTGCAAGGTTATAGTGATAAGTCTGCCCCCAAGGCATAGCTCAAGTTGCTTCAATTGAGAAGAAAAGGAGTATCTGCAAAATCTTCAGCCTGTTGATTTTATTCCAAGTGAACTGCTGTAACTTTCCAACCGAGATATTAAGTGAAAGTCTGCTGCGTATCTGTTGGTCTGTTGCCGTGGATATGATGCAAACTTTCTAGAGACAAATCTCTCTGGCGTGATTCCATCACACTCACTTTGTTGAAACTCAGCCTGAACTTTTTATTCTTTTAAAATAATTTGCATTAAATAAGAAGAAGTGTAAATATGAGCGTGTGGAAAGAGGCACAGACAGCCGTGAGAGAGAGAAACAGAGTGTGTAGGTGCGTGGTGTGTATGTCTTCGCTTTGCCTCTCTAGCTGATGAAAGAGATGCTTTGAAGTCTCCCCTTCTGTATCATTCAGTTCTCGAAAGAACACTCACACGTGCACACAGACACACAAACGTGCATTTGAGCCTATGTACAAAGACACTCTGCCTTGATCTTTGCGGCTAAGTGCACGCTCCCTTCACAAAAAAACCTCTACACACTACACATTAACGCAGTGACACACAGGCAGGGTGGAGGTTGAGGTTGTTTCCAGATGAAGCAGAAAGACCACTCTCAAGAGCGATACGCGCTTTGATTTTCATAGAGTTCTAATGAAATGGTTAAAAGAAGTTGTGGTCGTTCTTTGTATGACCCTAAACTGGAAACTCTGTGTCATTAACTCTGCGCAGGCTCGAGACTGTAATGTGGATCTATTGGCAGAATTCATTAAGAGGTCACTGGACCTGGTCTTCTGAGAGGAGTTATTATGATTGAATCAATATATAGAGAGAAAGTGAGTAATAATTTATGCAACAAGTGACTGATATTCCAGTTTTATTGCTCATCTGCTCTCTTAAAGCAGCTAGAATCAATATTTTTTATATTAACATTGGATCACGTGACTTCTTGTATGTGTTTGCAGCAATGAACCCGGTGAGAATTATCACCCAGCTATGCAGTCGGTTCCCCTCAGCGCTTCAGAGCTTCAATAGCACCTTTCAGCTCACAGCATTCACAGCTTTACTGTTTGGGTTCACTCTCACCGTTCTCATCAGTCTTGTTTCCAGCAGCACGCAGCTGCTTTCACTGTACACTACCTGCAGCACCAAACAGCAGACACAAATTTAGTGACGAGCCAGTTGAACATAGTTTTTAGAAGGTAAGAAGACGTGTTTATTTTTACGAGTTAGTGGAGATGGGCCTCCGAAATGAATGCTAATGTTACTCCAGGTGTGTAAATAAGCAAACATGTTTGTGAAGTTCATGAGGTATAATATGTTAGTCTAGTGTTCACATCTTGTTCTGTTATTGTAGGTCTTTGTCGTGCGCGTATCTTAATATCGAACCCCAATTTACTGGCTACATATTTATGGCCGTAAATGTGCTTCATCCAGCGAGGGGAAATGAGGATTCTCAGGATTTATGTGACCCAGCAGAAAGCGGACCTGGCTACTATAGTGCTTTATTTCACTGAATGATACGAATCAGGCAGGACTGCTTCATGGCTATAGTTATTTCACATGATTTTTGGAACACGACATACTTTGATTCGTCCGATTAGCCAAAGACAGACATTCCCATCTGGTATCCCCAATTTCCAGATCTTCTGCTGTAAACATTCATATTGCAATATAGAATTACATAAACAGTGAGAGAACGTTTTAGCACATCGCCGCCCTCCAACATGTGTGTTTCCCTCATTGAAATAAGATTTATGAGGAAGTATAAACTTTGCTCAGTAAACACTTCTATACGCCTGGAGCTAGATGATGCGATATTGCTGAAATGTGTCTTGTTCGGGAAGCACAGCAGTGAGCTGAGTGTAAAAATTGTATTTCTGCTCACACTACCGCCACCGCTATGACCAGCTGGGGGGGTGGGGTGGGGGGTGGTGGTGGTGGTGGGGAGTTTATCTTGAGGAAGTCACTGTTAGCCCTCTCAGCGTATATACACTGCTGTCACTGCCATACATGAGGTGGCAGGTCGCATGAGCTCATGTGTTATTGTTTTCTCAGCGTGCGGGTGCCATTATCAGTGAGTGGAAAATCTTATATCAGCTCGGTTCATGCTCGCATCACTCTGGATCCGTTTCCCCCTTCGTCTTTTTTTGCAGGGGTTGGTGACATTTACATACAAAATGACGGCTTATCTGAAAGGCAGATTGGCAGAGAGAGAGAGAGACAGCACTGTTGTCTGATCTGACTTGTTATGCTGGAGTGTTTTGAAAGTTTTCCTGCAATCAAACTCTTTGTTCCGAGATGTGTAATCATTTTTCGGAACAAAACTCACCACCTGTCTTTTTTTTAATCTACATCGACAGCTTTTCTATATCACACAACAACTTTCAATTGTAAAGGAGTTTTCATACGAAGGTTGTCTTAGCTTTAGTAAACTTTATTCCCTCAGAGAGAGAGGCATTTTGGTAAAAAATGAGAATCTGAAAAAGCAGTTATGTCTTGTGTTGGGGCGATTCCATACTTGCCTGTTTTGAGCTGTTATCGCCTGCCATCATATTATTTTGTATGGTATCAGATATGCTGTCACGAACATGCAAAGTTTGTGCCTTTTATTTCCCTTAGGTGTATCTCCCAAGCACACTGATTGTTCCCTGACAGAAATAACTCGCCTTTCTTCTTTTCTTTTCTTTCCACCCATCCATCTCACTTTGTTCTTGCTGACCCGTATTTTCATTTTAGCTGGCAGCACCTCACATAAACACCAGCTGGCAACTTTGTTCAAGTTGTGTGTTTTGAAGACATCTCATCTTCCATCTCTATTCTCATACGTCTCACACGTGCACACAATGAAGTAAATCATAAAGTAATCTTATTGAAATTGTTTTGTGAAATACTCTCCTATCTGTCTGTTTAATCTGAGGCCAGAGCCAGCAGCTGGTAGCTTGTGTTAGAATAAAAACTGGAAACAGGGAACAGCAGCTAACCTGGCTGTTTGCAAAGGTAACAAAATCCGCCTACCAGCACCTCTGAAACTCACGAACCACAACATTATATTTCATTTGTTTCATCTGTATCAAAAACAAAGTGTATAAACAACAGTTTGTGCTTTTAGGGAAGTTTTGTGCAGGACTTGCTAATTACTGGGAACTTTTGGGTTGCCAGGCAACCATGACAGTGTTAAACAAATAATATACAATGTGTTAACTGAGCTTCAGAGGGGCTGGTAGGTGTATTTTCTCACCTTTAAAAACAGAGCCAGGCTAGCTGTTTCCCCTTACTTCGAGTCTTAATGCTAAGCTAAGCTTACCATCTCCTGGCTCCAGCTACATATTAAATAAACTGACATGAGAGAGCTCCTCATTTAACTTCTATCAAGAAACTGAATATGAATATTTCCCTAAATTCCTTTTTTTTTAAGCGCAGCACTTTGCTGCTAAACATTTCTCACATGAATAAAAGATCAAAATCAAAGTTTGGAGGATGAGGCTCGCAGCTGCAGCTGCAGTACAAGTCAAGTCTACGTCTTAATATAGTCCAGTATCACATACCGTCTCTCAATGGGCTTTACAGATACATATCAACAATGTTTGCAGTCTCTTAAAACCGGGAAGAACTAAACAAAACTAAAAGACAGAAAAATGACAGGAAAGGGAGGAAAAGTCTGAAAGAAACTAGAGGAAGTTTAGGAGTGATAGCAACCAGACAAAGACAATTGTAGAACAAATATTTCTAGCTATAATATAAATAGAGTCCCACAGTAGTTCTGCTATATTGAGTCAGCACAATGAGTCCAAACAGATAAGCGTGAGGTTTCCTTTTTTTTTTTCTTACCTCTTAAATGCACATGTACTTACAGATAGGCACAGACTGCTCTACAACTGTTCCAGTGACAGCGTGCGCCATACCGAGCGCAGCACGCACAGAGACAAAAGTCACAACTGTGTGAAATATCACAACAGTAAAGAAAGAGTTACTGCGAGCAGCTTGCAAGAAAGAGCTCGAACCACTCGGCTACAACTCAATAAGGCATTACCGCTGACAGTTATTGCACATAATCACATTCTCAATGGGTCATTACGAAGAAACACTTTTGATCCGTGCTACTGCGTCATGCTTAGATTTTGTCAGGTTGTTTATGATGTAGCCAGATTTCAGCTGAGTGTGTTTGCGCGTGTGTGTGTGTGCGTATGCGCTGATGGGAAATGTTGACAGAAATAATGCAGATAGATGGGAAACGTGGCCCAAACAACACAGACGATCACGATGAGTCAGTTTCCGATTCTCGAGTCATATTTACATGGAAACACAGGAAGTCTGGAAACACGTCTGTGTTAATGATCTGAGCCTAAATGTGTTAATCCACTTTAAATATTAACACGCTGGAGAAAAACAGAGAGATTTAGAGCTAAGTAGTGCTAAGTTCAGACCTTAACTTCATGGCCAATTGAATCACATTTCCTGTTTTCTCTAAAACAGATTAGCCCTTTGATCTTTTTTTTTTTTGCCATTTGTGGCCGAGCATCCTCTCCAAGATTAAGTCATGTTTAGTAAGACAAAGGCGTCACTAACCGACCTAGACAACCTCATTCTTTGATCATTTTGTCTTAATTTTCAGCCAGGAGAAGGTGTGAGATAAAAGTGTAGAAATTAAGACAGCACAGAGTAAAACTACTTCCCATTCCTATGTCAGTTCCCCATTATTGGATGAGAAGTGAAAATGTTATCAATTTGCCTTTGAGGTCATATAGTAGGAAGCAGAGATATGAGACAGAGGGCAGCGAGAGTTAATATAGCAAACAAGCAGTGAAGTGAAACCGCCAGAACTCTACGCATCATCTCATTGTTTAACCCGGGATTACCTTCTGATCTTACTCTCTGGATCCCTGGAGTCCATGCCCTCGTCTGCCCTCTTTTTTCCTCCAGCCTAGTGAATCATGGATGATGACGCAACGCTTCTTCAGCACCCAAATGGTTCCAATAACAGGGGGACAGGTGCAGGCTAATCCCTGCGTAATCCATAGATATCAACATAGATTACGAGCCAGAATGGAATCAGGGGATGGCTATGGAGGAGTAGCTACAGGAGATCATTTCCATCGCTCATCCCGAAAAACAGCCTGTCAACATGCAGCCCGACAGCATGCGCCAGCAAGCAGTTATTTTCACATTGCATCACATCATCAGTGCACATGCAGTCGACACGTTTGTCTCTCCCAGAGGTTTGTAAAGATATTTGAAAGCTCATATTTCTGTTGCAATTCCAAGTTCTGGACGTAATAAAACCACAATATGCATTAAAACACAAAGAAGGAGACTAAATAATGCACAAACACATGCACGAAATGCAACTACAACCCTTGAAATTCAGATCCGATCTCAACAATCATGCATATATGACACGCTTGTCATTCTAGGTTTGCCTCATGCAGTCTGTATTTTCTTTGGGGGGGGCGGGGGTTGTCATATGTCATTTGGTAATGTTATGAACTGACAGCGAGCGTGCACAGGCTGTTTGCTTCATACCTGTGTAGTCTGCTCGTGGATGTTATTGAAGTAAGTGCGATCAGTCAGTCAGCAGTCAGGAGGAATGTTGCTGCTGTGTCGCCCTCTGCACAAACACAAACTTCCTCTTTGTGCACGGCACTCTTCGCCTCTTCTCCCTCCTCCACCAGCACCACATCTCTTCTCTGGCTTCCCATAACACACTTCAGACAAAGGCATGCGTGTGCCAAACTAAACACGAAGCAGAGCCCTTCTCTCTGGATATCACTCCAACATGGTTGAATATAGAAGTTTTGTTTGCGGAGACAATCCTGTTTAAATGAGGCGTAATGCTGCTTGATGCTCCCGATATCTGTACTTCTACACTGTTTACTGACTGTGACTGACGCTGACTATGTTTCACAAACTTAATAATGCGTTCTGGGCCGCTGTGATCTTTTCTTTATCATCAGCCCAGATGACTTTAGCTAGGCGCTCAAGTGTTAGCAGAAAGTTAAGTGTCTGTTGACAGTATCCGCTCCAGTGGTTGTTGTTGGTCGAAATGATTCTCTTTTACTCCCTCGTGTCCGCAGAGTCGCTCCAAGGAGACGGAGCAGCACCTCTTTATCACCCCATCATCTCCACGCTGTGTAAATATTGCATCTCAGAGGTCAAAAGTCCAGCGCTCTCCTCGCAGTTCAGCGTTAACACATTAAATTCTCCGTGGACCCACACAGCACACTCTCTCTCTCTCTCCCCCTCCCCCTCCCCCTTAGCCTCTCTCCTATACCAACACCTGTTTTTAGACCAAGCTGTAAAGCTTGACAATTCAAAGCTGTGCCTGTATTACAGTACGTTCCTGGGTGGGCCTCTGCCGTGACCTCCATTACATGGTTCACTGTCCAGCTGGGATTCAGCTATACCACTAATGAGACTATGCCTTCTGAGAAAATAAATAAAAAATCTTCTTTCTGGCAGATTGCTGTTTGATTGACATTAACTCGCAGTTTATATTCTTAGAGACAGATGGGGCTTTTTGCAGCACTATCAGCCACTCAAGACCAGTTCTAGTTGTCTTGTGTTTGAGGGGTGCGGGAATGGAAAAGAGGTGTATTTGTGAAGGAGGGAGGATGAAAGGCGGGCGGGTTGGACCAAGAGAAGATAGTCCTCCAGGTAGAGAGAACACAGTAAACAGTGCTTGACAGCCTGTGATTTTCACTGCACATTTCACTGGCCCACAGAGGATGTATGTGTGTACGTGTATACTTGTGGTTGAATTCTCCTCTGCTTTTCCCTCCTGTCATAACACAAGAACGCTGCAATCTCCTTGGAGGCTTTTCTTTTTTTTTTTTCCAGCCCTGAGGGTGTAAACTTCTTGAAATGCAGACACGTGCTGCCGTTGATAACCAGAGCCTGTACTCTGCCTCTCTGTTCATTAGCTTGGTGAGCACTGGGTTATTTTTCTACCTTCTTCAAATACACACTTTAAATTAGATGTATTAAATATTTTGATATTAATAATGAATGGTATTACTACCTGTGTGTGAAAGTATGCAGAAGCTTTGTGTAGTTCCAACAAATCCGTAAGAGTGATACGTCTAGTTTCAGGAGTCACGTTCATGTCAATATACAACATATAATTAAAGCTTATAGATGAAATATTTTGGAATCAGGACCTCCTGATTGGAAAAATGGCTCAGGAGGTAGAGCGGGGCGTCCATTATTAGATTATGGGTGATTCGATCCCCGGCTCCTCCAGTCTGCATGTTGAAGCGTCATCGGGCAAGATACTGAACCCCAGCTTGCTCCTGAAGGCTGCGCCATCAGCGTATGAATGGTTAGCTCCTAAAAACTGATGAGCAGTTGGCACCTTGCATGGCAGCTAATGCCATCAATGAATGGGTGTGAGTGTATGAATGAATGTGTAAATGAGTGTTCTAAAGGCGCTAAAAGTTCAGTACCATTCCCTTATTTCAGTGTGGCAGATTCATATTTGTTAAACATTTAACAATAAGAGTAAGCTTGGACAAAGGATGGGGGCCAAAAGTTGAAAACTTGATCAGAATTCAGAACTTGATCATCGCATAGTTTTCAGCTGTTTTTAGTGAAACACTGTATGCAACAATAGAAACGACCAAACAGCAAACAAAGTTAGCAACTTGCAAGTCCTTTAAAAGTAGATGGAAACACACACAGTGATTATTGTTGGCTAACTTTCCCTTTCAAACTAAAAAGTGATAATATCCAGTGCCGTGTTTACATCTTATTCCTGCTTCCCAGTATAGATTATGTTGGCTCAGCATAGATTAACTACTTTTTGACAGTTGGAATTAAAAGTGCCTTGTAGAGTTCTGACATCTTGTAGCGATATAGAGCTGTGCTTTGATGAGTGGGTCCCCGTTTTGTTTTTATCTTGCTAGCGTGGCCGCACAGGATACACATTCCTGCTGCCAGCTTCATGCTATTCCATTAATCAACCTTTTTGTGGTGTGGTGCAGTGCACAAAGACACATAGCATCACACCCAGAAAGGAGGGGAAGTCGAAAGACTGCTGCCAGCTAGCAAACATTAACGGATTGTTTTGAACAAATCAGCCATGCAAATGGTTTCTGAGGAAGCAAATGTTAAGACAAAAATACACAAAGTGAGGTTTGTTGACACACTGTGAATTTAAATATAACTTTGTTTCTACAAGAACGCTCCGTACAGTACCAGTTTAATACTCTTTTAATTAGCAGATTTCCTCTATCGAGATTGAAATTAAACTTAATGACAGGAGAGATCAAACCAGTTGTGGTTGAACACGTCCGTGCTTGTCTCGGTTAGATTGTGTTGAAATAATGTTGCATCCGGATTGTGTGCCGCATTCACTACACAGAAAGGGCAGCCACAACGTACATGTAAATGTACTTGCGTATGTAGTAGATGACACGTCTTTGCGTGGCATAGATGGACTCATTTGTGAAAAGAATTCAATTTGTTATCATTTGTTGGCAGATTAAATACCCTGTGCAACAACAACTTGCTTACAATAACCTTTGTGAAGTTCTCCTTTCATCACAGAGCCACTTAGCACAGCCGGCTCCACGAGAGAGATAGAACATCATAAAGCACATCACTCCAGGCGAGAGAACAATGTCTGCTTAGAAAGTCGACCATTATTGTGATATCAGCACAGCACTTTAAAAATACGTCGCTATGCAAAATGTTCATCGTGTTCATTCCTGCCTTCCTCCTGAAATGATTAACTCGCTATCTGTTTCCAGTCTGTCTTCTAACAGTTTTTGTGACACATCACCACCTGCCTGCCCAACGTGCTGTTTCCCTGCACACCTCACGTATGAATCAGTCGCACTATATTTATCCTGTTTGTCTCAACTCGATAACGAGGCACAAAAAGAATTTAAGAATATTGAACATCACAGCTCGTTTTTCAAAAGTGGGAGAGGCTTTTCCTCTCCCACCTTGGTCCACAGTCGCTCTGAAGGCTGGAATATCCTGTGTTGGTGAGGCCTGAGAGGAAGGGAAGGTTAGCTGGCACTGGTCACTGGATGGAGCACGCCTGGTTGGGAAACACTAAGGAAACATGCAGTCTGACCTATATAACTGAATGTTAATGGGAGGAAGGAAATACGGAAGGAAGACGGCATAAAATACAACCACTCCATAGGCAGACTGACGGAACGACAGACAGATCGATAGCTGGCAGTTAGCTGGATGGATGATGGATGTGTGAAAACTCCCCAAAAAAAAGGTTATTGGTGGTTTTACGACGAGGTACAAGGTTGAAATCCACCTCCACTGGTTGCCTGGCAACCTCAAGGTGCCCCATAAAACCACCTCATGTGGCTTTTACACTAAGATTTTTGTGTGAATTAAAGTGACGCTATATGATACACCCTATTGTGTAGGGTGTTAATTAATGAACTTAAGAAGTGCTAGTAGGTGTATTTTTACTTTTAGACAGAGTCAGGCAAGATGTTCCCTTCTGCTTAGTCTTTATGCTAAGCTATGCTAACAGCCTGCTGTCCCTAACATGCTCATGATAGTGGCATCAATCTCATGTAACTCTTGACACCTCTTAAGAGTCAGTCATTCATTTGGTTGCTTTGTTTGTTGATCACAGAGAGGTACATTCTCTCCAAGGCTGCAGTGCTCCTATCTGTCAGCCAGGACACACATACAGTACGCTCCTCCTGTGCACACACCAAATGCAGGTGACTATCCTCCAGTCTGTGCTTCAGCTTCAGGCCCCCCAGGGCTCTCTCTGGCACTTTCAGGGTCCCATTAACCAACTGCGAGGAAGCCTGGAGGTGGGTGGAATCAAGTCAGAGAGATAGCTCTATTTGTCGGTAGATGACGACGGAGGAGGGAAAGAGGTGGTGGTATGAGCTTTTGGGCAATGTGACAGGACGGAGAATAAAAGGAAGATGGGTACAATGAAGAGGAAACGACTGAGAATTCGATTTGACTTGACATAGGAGATGAAGATTCGATGATACAAAGTTCAGAGATGGAGGTCTGAAGAGAACGTTTAACCTGTGAGGATAGGAAGGCAAAACGACAATTATGTGATCGTGACGAGAAGGCGGATGATGGGGGAGGGGGGATACTCAGGAAATGATTTGGAAAGGTCAGTATGATAAATAGATGACCTTAAAGGCCTCCAGACTTCACCTTTTGACACAACAGCTGTTGCCTGCGTACCCTCTGACCCTCTAATTGACCGTACAAATAAAGACTTGCATGCTCACACTCATACGACTTCACACACCAGAATATCCGAACCAACTGTTCGACAGACCCCTCTATAAACGCCGCCACACGCAGCACAAACCAGCAGCTCTCTCGTTATTTACTTCAGTCGAGAATTTGTGTTTTAATTTAAGTTTTATTGAGCGCAAATGTCTGTTTACCATTGGCTTTTGGTTAGGGGCTTAGAGTCGAGACACAGGAGCGAGTTATAGCGAAGGGGGGGGGGGGGGGGGGATTTTCCATGCATTTGTAGAGAGACATTACACGCAGATGGTGAAAACATGTGGAAGCGCACGCTGCAATTTCACACAGCAATTAGTTCACAGCTAAATGATGTGTGTTTGTGTGCACGTGCTTTCCTCTGAGCTGTCTCTAGCAGCCAGCTGTGTACATGTAAGTGGGGTAGGTGGGGGGTATTTCCGTGAAGAAACCGAGAGACTCGAAGGGTAAATCCAGCGAAGACGAGCGCAGAAATAACTTGTAATAAGAGAAATTCACACTGCTGATTTAATTTAGTCGTAATTGCCATATTAGTCCTGTTTGGCTATAAATGATTTTCAAAGATTTAAAAGGATTAAATACACGTCGTCATGGCAACAGACACTTAAAAAACGCCATATTCGTCAGTTAAAACGACATCTGTCTTTGAAATGTTCTGTTGGAATATCAGTTTTTATTCAGTGTTACACAAAGATAATGGATTGAGCATATCCTCGCTCTTTCATTCTTTCCACTTTGCATTCATTTCCCGACATCATTTGGTGTCGTTTTGAATTTCTAGACGCCCTTGTAACATTTTATCCAGAGCTGCCACTCAAGAGACATCTGTAGTTACACAGATCAAGTGTCAGGGTGGAAAAAAAAAAAAAACTGCTCCAGACAGTCTTAGAGTGTTGCCAAGTGTCAGACACTGATGAGCCCATTCATTTTTATGCATGAAACTGCCACCGGGATGGGACAGGAACTGCTGTGCCAACCTGCTGCAAAAGCAGAAACTGTTGTAATACATTGTACATGTAGTCATGGCTTTGGGGACTCTGGACTTGGACTCGAAATCTCAAAATGGAGACTTGACACTCTTGATTTAGATTTGACTGCTGTGATATTAAAACAGTCTGAGACTTTATGACCTAAAAACACCAGTCAATACTTAGAATATGTATAAAATCTAATATAATTTTAGGTTTCTAACCCTCAGGTATTTATTTGTCAGAGAATTTTAAAGGTCAGGATTCATTGCATTTTGGCTTGGCTTGTAATTTAAAGGCTTGTAGCTTGGACTCTCCTTCAAGGATTTGCCCTAACAGATGTGCTACTTCACTTGGAGCACCTCTATCAGTCACCTCCTGACCCGTGTGTCCTCCTATGTACCGATGGAGCACGATGGTCCAATGCCGGGAGCGTCCAGATGGCTCCAGTTTTCGATTATAGAGATTTGATTTAGCATCAGGGGCGTCTGCTCCGTGTAAGAGCATGTTGTTGTGTTGTCTGCTGTTTGTTGTGGACTGTGTTTATGTTAATGTTAGCCTGAGAATTATGTGGGGTGGGATGCGAGCCATTGCTCTGCACAGCGGGAAGTGCTATTCCTCCATTCGTTCTTCAATTACAGCGTGCGCTAATTCAGTCAACCAGCCTGTTAACCAGCAGACAGCTAATTTAGCACAGCTCAGCTTGACAAGCTAATTGCTAACAAACACGACAAACTCTAAGTGTGTGTACTTATGTGTGTGTGGCTTATTAGAGGTGCTGTATATGCAAATTTCATATCAGGCGCAAATACGTTTGGCACAGAGTTTGGTCAGTCCAATTGTTGGTAATATCATCACAGTATTTGATCACTGCAGTCCTCATTTAGTTTAGAGCAGTGTTATCCCACAATATGCAAATTCATGCCTCCCTCATTTGTTTACTCGCATCATCTAGTGTGAAAAGTGTAAAATGAAAATTGATACCAAAATTTGCAGATGGTGGTGTCCAAACGCTGCCAATTTCAGTACTGTAATGTAATTTTATTGACCCCAGAGATTTGGTATGCTGAGGTCTGACGCTTGTTCCAAAAGTTCAGTGGTTACATATCATAATTTCTGTCCATAAGATACGATATTAATCACTAAGGCTTACCCACAAGGCTTGATAACTTTAAGTGAGATGTTGCATACTAAATATGAAAATAATTACATTAGCAGTCAGCAGGGAGTTCCCAATAAAATGGTGAACACTGGTAATACATATTATATACTTATTATACCACAGTTTAGTGTGTGTGTGTGTGTGAGAGGAGGATTTGCTTAATAATGTAGTTTCACCCTTATTAGAGTCACACTGCCACGCACACTTAACGCTAATTTCATTAGTTTCCACTGTAGCAGGCAGTCATAGATCTCATTTAAATAATCTAACACAGCCTGCGTGATGCAGTGACCCCATGTGTTTCAAAAGATTAGATCAGTACATCAGAGCGAGTTAAACTCATTCCGTTTAATGTTCCAGTGTCTTGTGCTTAAAGTAGCAATTTACGTACCAAAAAGAGCGGTCAAAACAACTCTGATTGCTGTTACATAAGTTCAACAACTGGCTAACACACTGAGCACTCTGTACCACAGAGCTAGCAGTTAGCAGAGTTGCGTGCGTCTGAAATCTGTGGAGACATGCACGCTCGGCATCACTCACATTCCTCTCGGACATGTCCAGATTTGCTGCTTCTTCACTCGTGCACAGTCATCACAGCTCTTCCATGCTGATCTGATTATATGTTGGACTGTGTGTTCGGGATAAGAGAGAGTTTTAAATAGACACACACAAGATTAAAAAAAAAAACAGAGAACAGATAAGTTTAGTGAACAGGGAAAGAGGAAATTAGTAGTTAAATGTAACAGCCTTGTGTGGCCTGAATGGACTCAGTGATATATTCATGGAGGAACAGGTAGTGTCATACAGGTGGATTAATATGGCGCTATGCTTTTGACTAGTTTAAAGAATAGTTTGGGGGATTTTTGGGATGTACAAGATGGGAAGATGGATACCACACTCATGCCTGGGTAGCGCACGCTAGCTTGGCTTTGTCAAAGCTAAAAATACACCTCTAAAACTCAACACATTTGTTTGTTAAACCCATTAATTAATGAGCTTTGGTGATTCTTAGTGCTGAATTTCTTTAACTTCTAAGAGAGAGCCAAACTGGCTGTTTTTCCCTTCTTGCAGTCTTTACGTTAAGCTAAGCTAAACGCTTCTGGCTTTGAAAAGCAGGAAGCAGGAGCAGTAACAGTCTTCTTCTAATGTTCAAAAATGATTACATCCACACTGTCGAGCAATTACATTTTCTCTCTGTGTTTTCAGAGTCGCCTCCAGAGAGGACAGGACGCCGACGCAGCATGCCAGGCAGCTCCTCAGACAAGACCACACCCACCATGGAGGCTACGTCCACGGCTGCCACACCTTTCCGAGTCACCGTGAGTACTGTGAGTGTGTTTTTAATGTACCGTCTCTGTCTTCTCTCTGTGTTTTTCCCTCCGACTTTGTCTCTGCATCCGCTTCAGTTTTGCTTCAGTTATAGTGAGCTGTACGTCCATGTCTTCAGAGGGCAGGTCTGGTGTCCAGATGGACCCATGCCAATCTGAAACTCATTTACATCAAATGTTGGAACGGGGCCTTTGAAGTTTGGTTTCTCCACATCACATCCGGGGTTCGTGTCCAACACACCATCCTCCGCCGCCGTCTTACATCCTGTGTGATTTTTCATTGCGCTTCGTGGAATAATTTCAACATACTTTATAGAAGTCGACACACACCCACACCTGTGCACGCAACTCGCTCAAGCAAACTGTCAGCCTTCCTCTCCGTCAAAAAACGCACCCAGAGCAGTCCTTTTGTCTGTCGGCGTGCTGTAATTCAAATCCGGCATGCTTTCTGCCATGTTTAATTCAATAGATAAACAGCCAGTTAATGAAGCAAAAAATTCCGCCATGAGTCATCAATTTAAAGCTAATTAGCAATTAGCAGCGCATATTTCCATTAATAAATAATGAGCGGGGGAGATGACGACCTGGAGGTGAACTGTAAACATTAGATGTTAGGACAGCAGGGCCATGAGCACTTAGCACTCAGACTCTCATAAACAACCCTCAAACTTCATGTTAACTTAACTTTCAGCTTATGTACAGGCACACAGATGGGCCAAAACAAGGGCTAGAATACATTATATTCTTTCTGGAAAATAGAGATTATGTATTAATGTTTCTCCTTTTATCACCATCTTCCCCAAAATGTAGTGTTCAATCTCTGCAAAAACCAAACTTGGATGTCTCTAAGGCTTAGTTGAAGCCCACGGTGTCTTCAAAAAAAGAAGGCTACACTTACTGGTGTTGGGACTACCTGCAGAGTGAGAATAAAGTGTTTCATGAACTTTATTTTAGGAGTTGCATGTGTAAAATTGCCACAGCGTGATGACCCAGAGACTCCCAAAGTCCCATCTGCTCATGTAAAAGGTGTAAATGATGTTTCTGGGGATTATGAGCTGTTACATTTTGTACGTTTTTGCTCTTTCTGACACTTCCTTTTTTTAAATACTCATTTTGTAATCAATAGAATGTGAATTAAGTCATTGGGAATTGACACAGAGTGATACACAAAAAGAAAAGAAGAATAAAAAGCTTGTAGGAGACAGAAAAGGTCGGATAGAGGGGCTAAATATTGATTAAGTGTCTCTTAAGCAGCTCCTTGTACTCTCCAGGGATGAGTGGGAGAAGAGGAGCACTGCAGCAAAGTCATCCTGTCTCAGTCACATGACCACTTACTTACTTACTTCTGTGGGCTTAATGCTAAGCAGCAGTTACTACTTGCACAAAGAAAGCTTCCTCAGACAATGTTTGACCCTTTCCTCGACTTTTTCCTCACACTGCCCCCTTCTGGCCTTTCACGGTAGCACAGCCGGATGAGTTTCTTTACTTTTTGATCAACTAGTAAACAAATAACTACAATTCAAATACTGATGGATCAAATAGATACACATACAATAGGGGAAAGGCACAATAGATCAAGTATATAGCTGGATTCGGTACAGTCATGGAGGCACATGCACACATGTGAAATGCAAACAGGAAGACGTGCAAGCAGGAGGTCGCATTCTCCTCCTTCTCTCTCGCATCTCCACCACTTTTAGCAATGACAAACCACCGCTCACTTTTCTCCTTCCAGAGAAAAGAGTTGTGGTGACATCTAAAGTACCCCTCCTAGGCCGTGAGCTAAATCTGTCAAAATGTTTTTCTCTCATGTTCTTTGCAGAGACTGGGTTCAGTGTCTTGCACACACAAATGGATGCAAAACACACACACACACACACACACTAACACACACACATCCTCCAGCACTGCTCAAAAACAATTTCTCACCAGTAGGCATGAGAGAAAAATAAAATCTCTCTAAAGCCTAATCTTCCGCAGCCAATTCAGAAATACCTTTTAAATATGAAAGTCACAACTTTGTAGTTTCTCTTATTCAGTGCTTGTTTAAAAATCTGACAAACAATCCTTATCTGAGTCACGTCTCTGCTAACTTGGATTGATTCTCAGTTGGGACTTAGCTCCTTAGCCAATCTCTCCCTGACTCTGTCTTCCCTCCCTCCCTCCCTCCCTCCCTCCTCTCTCCTCTCAGATAATAGCAGGGGGTCTAATTGGACAGGTATGTCTCTTGTTTTCATCAGGTTGTGCTGGAGGGGGACAAGAGAGGTTGATGTTGAAGCAGGGAACACCCTGCTGATTGTCCAGGCACTGATTCTATCAGGCCCCATTAGGGAGGCCTGGAATTGCCAAGCCGAGGGAAACGAATTAACTTGTTGCGAGCATTTGCTTTAATTTCATGAAAAAAGAAAAGAAAAGGAAAAAAAAAAGCAAACTAAAAAAAGCACAGCGATAAAATTGAGCCGTCCTCTCAGTGCCGATGTAATGGGCTCGGACAGGCTGAGATTACAATCAGGTATGCGAGCCTGTTATGCACTGTCACACACACGTAGAGCATACGCAGAGAAAAGCTTGTGCACATTTGCACTGTAAACAAGGTAACAGAGAAAATGTGGACAAATTCTTTCCACAACCAATCACGCTCCCTTTGGAGCCAGTAAAATAAGGCCGGGCTGGTGAAAACCATGCAGCCTTCGAGGATGCATGTTGAATCAGATTACTCCATCCCATCCTTTCACTAATTAGCTGTCAACCGTAGAAATGTGGAATAATTAAAGTGCTCATTGAAATTCACGCTAGAACGTGACACTGTAATGCCCCCTGTCTGGCTGCACTGGCTGTAATAGCCTTATCGTGTTTCTGTGTATAAGTAGGTGTTTGCAAAATGAAACCTAAAGGGCCAGACAGTACACAAAAGCCAGGAATATTTACGAACACCAAGATTTAATTAATGGAGGAATCTCAACAGTGTGAATGTCCTGCATCCAATATTTTGGTCCCCATTCATGCTTTGCTATTTATAGCTATTATTTAACCAAGCTCACAGGGACGCTGTATTCCCATGAGTCAGGTTACACATTTCTTTACCACACAATAGAACAATGACATGATGAATGACATCTCATTAGGTGTCATTGTGTATGTTAGAGCCCCCGGCGATGTTGCTTTCAAGAACCGATCACGTTCGTCAAGAAATAATGTGCACAGGTCAGGCTTTTTATGCGTCTGTCAGGAAATGTCAGGCATCAGCTGTTTGATAGGTAACCATGGTGACACACGGAAACATGCTAAGATGAGGTCTGATCAGACTATGAACCACAAGAAGTAACAAACTTTTTTCTGGAACATCTTTTATTTGGACCGGCTTAATTCCTCCCGCAAAGGACGCCGTGCTCCGCTGAGCCCTTATTCGCCGTCGACCTTGTCACTCATTTGCTGTACTTTTCTCCTCACTTTCCCCCTCATTTAGTTTCATTCTATTGCTTTTTCTATCAACTCATGCTCTGCCACCTCCACATTGTGCTCCACTTTTCTTTTTCCATTTATTCTGCACCTACAGCTCATCCCCGTCTGGCAGGCACTCACTGTCATTTTCTCCATTTTTTGACCAGTCTCACCTATTTCTGTCCCCTCTCTTTTATCACCACGCGTCTCTGCCTCTTTTTCCCTCCCAGTATATGTTTTTTTCTCTCTTTCGCACTCTCATTCGTCTCGTACGAGCAGGTGCAGAAGGAGAATTAAATGCTAACATTTTTGCAGTGCCTCCAGTGTGCCTCGCCTCCCGCGGGGTTTAATGTGGTGTTAATACAGGCATCAGTCATCCTTACTGACTGATTGCAAGTGGGGTAAAATAGTCTGTTCTTATCTGCTGACCTTTAACCTGACAGGCTGCCCGAATTAGAGAGCGGCATTTTGCCATGGAGAGGTTTAAAGGCAGCACAAGGGGATATGGCATAATCAGAGAAATTATACGTTTGTGCATCTTCCTGGCTTCTCTTTCTTTCCCGCTCGTTTCTATTTCTCCTTCTGCCTCCTTCCTTCAGACTCCATCCATCAGGGGAAGGAGAGAAGTAAAAACAGAACAAGCCACCACTAATCAATCCACGTTGCCTACAGGGACAGGTTTCTGTTCACTGACTTATTTCTGTGGATGTGGGGGGAAAATGGAGAAGCATTTTAATTTGTTGGCTGTGAATATGCCAACTGCAGCAGGCACACACACACACACTCTCTGGAGGGGGGCTACAGAGAAGAGGCCTGGAATTATTATTAATTTGAAGGTGATTCTGAATGATTTCCAGAAATAAAGAAAAGGTGTGTGGCAGCGTGGGTGTTATAGCTTATCCACCATGCTTCAATCTTTAACTTGTCATGCAGTTGAAGGAGCTGATCTGAGACACCAGATACAGTCGAAGAAAAACAATATTCCTACTTCGCAGCCTGACTCATATTTGTCATTGTTTAGAACGGTGCCTATGCTAATCTAACCACATGCCCACACACTCACATAAGGGGAGAATGATGTATTTATACAGCAAATACTTAAGACAGGGTCTGAGAGTTTGATTTAGAAGCAGCCCTAGCGAGAGCCCCGGGTGCCGCACTCATACCAGCATCGGTGACTCAACCCTGTTCATTTAGCTAACAGCCCCTGAGCCGTTCATTGGTGGCAGGTAGCAGTGGTAAGCTGTTTGCTGCCCACTCTCTGAAGGCTTACATATATCATGTCAGATTCAGCTAAATGAAGTTTCTCACATAACCACAAGGGCTGATCACTATTGAGCGTCCACACAATAGCCACTGCTGCTGCTGATGATGACAAATGACAGACACTGGATTTGTTTTATGTTTCAAGTGACAATAAGAATTGAAATGCATAAGATCCACCCACGGCCTTAAAAATCTGCAGTGGAAGCACACACATCAACATGAGCTGTGTCCTATTTTCATGCTACAAATCACGTACAAAATGTGATATATATATACACACACACACTTCTTTTTACAGTACACTGTTTTTGCAGTTTTTCAAAATAAGTCTGTGTACTTTATCCTTATTCCCACATCTTTCAAACTCCATGTTTAAGTTTGTCTTCCAGGCTTAGTCTTATAAATTTGTAGTTTCCAAGCACTGTTTCACCGCCTGACTCCTCAGGTTTTTGTTTACGTTTCAAACTTTATCTATATCTTCAACCCATCTCGATGGATACAATCTAAACTTATCCAGGCAGCTGGAAATGATGCAAGCTCCTTATTTTGAATGAAAAAGTTCCTGTGAGAAGAAGTTTACGCCAAAATTCGAAGAGTTTCTTTATGATTTTGATTAAATCATAAAATCTGTAAAATACAGAATTTAGAGGATTGCCTAGTTTTTTGCCCCTGGAAATGTAATTTATGTACCCTGAAAAATCTTCATTTTCAGGGGTCATTATCCTCACAAATGTAACTCAGAGTGGTGAAATTTGGTTGGGGCAAAGTTAAAAATTCCCTCTATGTGATAGTCTTGTTTAAATTAAACATGAGGCCTATTCTGTCCAGTCGACTGTCCATGCTTAGACATGTACTGAACAATGAGGAGCTGAAATGACAGCTGAAAATTCTGTCACTTTTCTGGTGTGAACACATTACAAAGTCCTGCTTAAAATAAGTGTGTAGTTTGAAATTTAGACACAGCTATTGTTGTTTTTTTGTCTCACACACACACAAATGAGAGACACTCCCATGATTGGCAAGAGCTGAAATATACTGACATTAGCAAGTCTTTGTTCCTATCCCAAAGTGTTTTACTGATGACAGGTGTTGTTCATCAGGATGCTGTGGCTCCTCTGTGATCAGCTAGCAGGCTGTCTGGAAGTCACTCTCTAATTATGCCTCTTCCATTGTTGCCTGGGGCGACCTATTCACACAGTAGGTGGTAATTATACAGGTGTGTTAATGGCCCGACTGTAATGGAGGGAGGTGTTTCGGGCTCTGCATCGCCATCTTGTGAAATGTGTGCATATACAGTGTGAGAACGACACAAGGTCAAGGTGCCGTGGGTACTCTCTGAGTTTTAAATGAACCACATTGTGGCTCCTATTTGTTCAGCCTATGAATCAGCTGTTATGCCGTATGATTGGAACAAATAGCTACACCTGAGCCTGATTTGGTGTAGTACTTTGTCCTGCATACTGGCTCACTTGTTTAGTTCCGTCTTGTTCGTGCCTCTCTCCTAAGTTGCTTTATCAACTCTCCTATACACCCTCTTTATTCAAAGTCCTTCTTTTTCATCATCTTCCTCACCCCCTGCGTCTTGATCTTCTTCCCTGCAGTGAAATCTAAAAAAAGCAGGAAATAAAAAAATGATTTTTCTTTTTTTTTTTTTTGTCTCTCAAAACTTGCAACAGCCTGCCATTTCTGCACCACATCTCATTTGTTCATATTCTCTGGCTCGCTTAATGCCAGCCAACAGTTGCCATGGAGACGGCGAGGTGCTTGGGGATGTGTGATTGCAGATGTTAGAAGAAGTAAACACACGCACAGACTCAGACAAAGAGAAGAATGAGAAAACTAATAAAGGGGTGTATCCATCGAATTAGCGTGCATGAAGATGAATATAAAACACACAATGTTTGCACGTCGCTAAATCTGCTGCGGATGCCGACATAATTGCTGTTGTGGGAAACAATCTGTAATTGTTGCATACATATTACCTACCGTCTTTGTGGATGTGTTGGTCGTTTTATGCCTCTTTGTAATCAGGGAATATTTTGTGTTTCACCTTGTACCCACTCACCTTTATCACCCTCAATAACATGATGATCTACACTCATGTATTACCCTTCAGCCATTCATGACATGCTGCGTGCACAGAATTTAGGATGTTGATTGTAAATGTCGGTGTTAAAATGTTCTCTTCTGCTGCCAAGTTGAGCTTAATGATTGACACCTCAGAGGTTTCCCACACAAACTCGGCAGTGACACTGTCTCTGTGTCTCTCCATCAGGGCTTCCTGAGTCGACGGCTGAAAGGCTCGATAAAACGTACCAAGAGTCAACCCAAACTTGACCGCAACTCCAGCTTCAGACACATCCTTCCCGGTTTCAGGAGCGTTGACAATGACAGGTAGGTGTTTGGTTGCTTGTGTGTTGGGTGCTTGTGTATGCCGGATTTGTCTGTTCTATTCCGGTGCCTATCTCTGCCTGATGGCTGGATATTTAGGTCACTGTTGACATTTATGTGTTGTGTTGTCAGTGTATTGTGAAAACCAGTGAATTTTAAATCTCCAATCTGTCACTTCTAATATGTTCTGCTCTTTCTCACTGTAATACATGATGGATCTCCTGCCCTCTGTTGTGTCATAGCATGTTGGGTTTTGAGTCGAGTTGTGGCTATCCACTCGCGTCTTTGGGAAAAGGTTGCACTCACACTTAAATCTGATTGGTTTAGCTTTTTCTCGCCATTAGGGCTGAGCAATAAAAACAATATGAACTCTGATCTCAATAGAACATTGATGATTAGCATTGTTGGTATAATTTATAGCTTGATAATGTAGTTAAAACTAACCACAGAGATAAAACTATTTCTGGCCTTTAAAGCCAGACGCAGTGGAGAAATTCAGACTACAGTTGTCATGAATGAAGGAATTATCTATCAAACCATTTATAAACCATTAAAGCCAAGGAGGTTGCAACTTGGTCCACACACGAAGCACCAACCCTTAAACCCTTAAAAGTAGAAGAGTCGTTGGGGATAAACAAGTGAACAAGACATCGATACATGCCAATACTTAATCTACTGAAAGCCCAGTTTTTGCCAAGCAGTGCACGAAACAGTCCCAAATGGGGCAAGGCTACTTAAAGTACAACATCAAACACTTAAGTGATGTATACTAAGTGGAAAACCTGTGCCAACAGAGACCGGAAAGTTCATCACCTGGAGCATCACCACCATCTAATAAAGCACTCAGAGTGCAAGCGCAGCAACAAACGTTATATTACTTTTTCTCTTTTAATAGACGCATTACTGTACATGTGCTGTTGCTTTTCTAATTCTAAAGAACACAGAGCCAATAGGTGAATATGTCAATGAATGTTATTGACTGAGCTTCCTCGTCTAGATGCTCATATAGCTGACCCTTTTAGTTTTGAGAGAGCTTCGTGTATTTTTATATTCATTTGTTGGATGAATGCATTTTCTGTTTGCAGCTCATGCTGTTTATTTGTAACTTTCTGAATCTAATTCTAAAGAATCATGAGAAAGTCAGATATAATGACTCAATTTATATCAACTGCTAAATTACTGTGGTTTCCGAGTGTAAACCATACACCTCTATTTTGAGTCTCTTGTCCACACCGCTTCCCACGTGATGGTGTTTTTCGCTTCAGGCTGTGATAATTGCCAGTTTCTGATAACTTCTCCTAATTTCCTCAGGAGCTCAGCCACTTGGCAAACATTTGCCCTCGCCTAACGATGTCAATTAGGATTCCAGACCAGGCTATGTTGACCTGAAATCACACTCCCTGCTCACTCTGGATTTTTTTGATGGCTCCATGCATGAGTAACAGCTATAATTCCCACCACCTATCTTCGCCGCGTCTGGAATAAAGCCAAGGTGTCCATCTGTGGAGTTTAATTAATGGGGGTGCCGCTTTTGAAGAGATGTTCCACGGCTTTCGGTTTCAAAACTTGGAGCCACTCTTCATACTTTTAATGAGGCATTAACATCACTGTCAAAGTATCACAAGGGAACGCTACCAATTGTTCGGCGTGGAACACGGTGAACTATTCCTCTGGTGCAGTCGGACAAATTGGAGCTCATACCTCCTCCTCTTTGTCCCGCTGTCTTTTCTCATTCTCTTTCCCGCTTCTACCCATTTTTTTTAGAGCGCCTATCTTTCTAACCTTGCTCCCTTTTATCCATTTCAAGCTCATCGCTCTCCAATCTCATCCTCATCCCCCACCGCCTTTCCTTGTCTCTATTTTTCAAACAGTAGTCAGGTTTCCTAACCTATCAGCATTTATGTGTTTTTCTCTGATAAAGTCCTAGGCGAGGAAGGCAAATAGCGGACACGAAATTGGAATGTCCAGGAGGTGTCGTATCTTACCGGGTTTAACACAGAAACACACACTAATGCACACACCGACTCCTATATAATGATAGGTCTCCATACACATGAGCCATAAATGCCACTCCGGGGCTGTCACTTGTCAAGGACATTATACGGGCAAGGAGTGGATACAGTAGTACACATTTGTGTGTGTGTGTGTGTGTTTTGAAAAAGAGTGAGAAAACATGAAAAAGAGTAATGTGCTGTGAGAGGAGTCAGTGACATTCCCCCGTCAGCCTGGGTGCAGCCTCCCCACAGGGCAGAAAACACTGCAGATGAAGACAGGCTTGGGAACTGGCAGAAGAGGGAAGGGTGATGATGAGAGGAAAGAGAGATATGGAGGAGGGAGGGAGGGAGGGAGGGAATCCTATACCCTGAAAACTCCCTGGTGTGCAGATGTGCAGGCGTGAATGTGAAAGATGGAGGGAACATTTAGTATTCACTGTAGATGTCAAACATTGTATTTACCATATGATGATGTAGGTTATGCGAATGTTCTCTTATTTATATGCAGTTCCCATCTGTGCTTACAGAAATCATACTATATTCTCACTGCAGTGATTTTATTGTGCTGATTTTGTGAGACCAAACAAAACCACATCTTACAAACGCACACATTTCCAGTGGGTGTGCGTTAGGCATGATGACATTGTTAGGCCTTGTCGCCTGAGGCGGTCTCATGAGAGTGACCTGCAGATGAGGAGCAGCTGGACTTCTGAAATGAAATATTTATCTGTGTTAATCTGAGGCAGGACACTCGCTGAACACTTCTATCTTTAGCGAAGCAGAAACGCAGCAGTGTGTGGCCTCACGCAGACAGCGTACACACACAAACAAACAGCAGGGTTATTCTATTCATATTTACACTTCATTACGCTGGACCCATCTTTAGCATATAGTGGGGTTATTTATTTTTTTTCCAGAATCCTCAGATGTATTGTATCATCTGGAGATAGTGACAGTGCACCGGTGCTCTAGTTTTCACTGTGGCAGTTGTGGTAATTATAATTAGGGCAGCAGAACAGGAAACACTACAATGAAAGTTAGCGTATCTCAAAGAACTTCAGGGGCTGTTCAGGAGCTACCGACAGAACAGAAGGGACTACAGAAAAGAGGAAGCAATTCTAAAACTTTTAGGGAAGGCAATTATTTTTTTAAAATCTGTTGTCTGTATGTGGTGTGACTACTTTATAGGTGTAAATCACAGTCACTTATTTTGTCTGTATATGTTGAATTTGCAGGGTAAACACTGAGGGATGGTTGAGGTGGATGTTGTCTTCCTCCTATGGATTCCCTATACCCTATAAATAATTAAAGCAACATAGAAACTGGTATATTTGGGTTGCTGTAAGTGTGGACAACTGTACATGTGTATTTTTGTTATGATTATATTGCTTATGATCAAAAAGTAGTTGAGTCCACAGCTTTGCCAACAGCCAGACTTCAAGCAAGTGTAACAACTCAAGACAGCCAGCTAATCTTACTTACTGTACCAACAGCAAGAAGTCCAGCTTGGCGTCTTTCAAGTCTTTCAGCCATCATGATGCTCTTGACGTCGACTAAAAGTCAGCCTGATATTTACTCTTGTTTACCGATGACTTTCCCCTGCACCCTGGGCCTGAAGTCTCAAAACAGCTGTGGTACAAACACAGACCGGTTCCCTGGTGCTCTGAGCTGACAGTCCGGGCAGCCCGGCTAATAAAGTGATTTAACATTAGTTAACAGCTGCTGTAATTACATTAGGAAAACTGTAAATCACATACAGTTGATGAGGAAAACCAGAAAACATTTTCTCCATAAAATACGATCCAATCGCCTTGAATATAATTTGTGGCGTGGTGCCCTAAAGCGTTGCATGCACATTTTTCTGTTTGCCTGTGCTGTTCTCTGCTCCTCTGAGCTGCCCAGCACATTTTATTTTGTATCTGGCAGATTATCTGACCCTTGCTAGCCCCTGCTTCCTCATCTGATCTACAATGACCTTCCCTGGACCCCGTAGACACACTGATGAATATCACAGTGGTTGAAATGTGTCGCTTTTTGGACTCTTTAGCAACAGCTGAGTGCCTTAGCCGGGCAGCATGGCATATGGTGGGGTTGATTTCACCACATTTTTACAATAAATGTAAGAAGTGGAAAATGATTCATCAAGCGCAGTAGGTTAGCACTTTTCTTTGGGACACAGCTCAGCTAATAAAGTAAAAACTAGCTGCAAAAATGAAATCGTAAAGCTTTCCTGTGTAGTTTCTGACCACTAGAAGCACTGTAGAGCTGTTTTAATAGGAGGACCCAGATGACACAGTGCACATACCTGCTAATGATGTTCTAGCAACACTTTTAATGTAGCAATGTGCCAATAAAAGCAGCGAAGGAGCTGACGAGCATTGCTTTGGACGATGCATATGTCATGTTTAATGAGCTTGGAAATGAAATTCAACACATTTGTTGCATAATTACAAATAAATAAGTTTTGTGTGACCTTTAATTGTCCTCCAGTCTTATCTTATGAAAAACTACTCTCCAAGTCTGTGCTTCTTGAGTCATGTCTCCTCTCTGTGCTGCTGCTTTCCTCCCTGTTGCATCATGCCAGATGTCGCTGGTCAATGTAATTCAGGGTCACTGATGTAGTGCTTGACTCATTAAGCACACAAGCAAGAAGTGCTTCAGTGTGCGTGTGTTGGATGTTGACTGACAGTACTGTTCTCCTACTGGGCTCTGCCCCACCTACAGAATCTGCATAAATACATGTTTGCATGCACACACACACACACACACATTAAACATCCTGTAGTGTCTTTCTACACCATTGCTGACATCATTGCTGTGGACAGTACCAACCCCCTGTCCTCCTGCCTATCTAGGCCTTTACTGTGTAATGGGAATACTTGTCTGTGTGGATTTTATGGTCAAATTAGTGGCCGGGTGGGTCTGACTGATTGTGATTCTCTCTCTCTGTAATCTGTGTGTGTGTGTGTGTGTGTGTGTGTGTGACTGCAGTTCTCAGCACTGTGGGCACCAATGACTCATGCGTTTTTATAGAAAGACTGCTTCTCTAACACAGCAGGAAGGGTTTTCTTGCCGTCACTCACAGCTCTGAATATTAGCAGATGGATGAAATGGCTGTACCAATTTATTACATCCGTATTTCTCTTCCTGTTTCTGGCCCCCGTCTTGCTCAGCATATGGTTTAATTATGTTTGTTTTGCATAGAATACCATATTATATGCTGAACACTCTTATAGATGCATGCTGGGAGAGCTTCTGAACAAAATAACAGGGTATAGAAGATGGATGGATACAATAAAATGTACAGAAGACAAGAAAAAACAGCTTAACAGCTTCCTCGTTTAGATCATAAAGAGCATAAACGAGGAAGCAAAGAGTAATATATACTCACATGGACACTCATGTTGTATTACAGTATATAGTTGGTGGCAAGAGCTCCGGGGTCTGAGAAGTGAGGCCACTGTGGACATGCCTAAAACTTGCATTTTTTTTTTTTCTAATGGCCAGCAGGGGGCGACTCCACCGGTTGCAGAAAGTAGTGAGCTTGTATTGACTGGAATGGAAAAATTACCCAACTTCTTGCTTGATTTCTTACCTCACTAAAGACTTTGTGGTTTCTCAATTGTTGGTTCCACACAGCATGATGTTTTTTTGTAAAATAATGTCCCATTTAGATATAACCATACAAGATAACGGAATACACTGGGCCAGAACTGTAAAACTAGGCAAATATGAATCAAGATTTTTGTTACTGTGTCGCTTATTTCTCCCAACTGTTTTCAGAAACATATTTCAGTGTACTGTTTAGCTATAATATGAGAGGGTTTGTGACCAGCCAGACCAAGATCAAAACCAAACACAGCCCGACTCGCAGCACATCGCCCACCAGCTCCACGCTCTCATCCAAATATAGTCTTTTCTGGTTCCAAAGAAAACAAGATGGCAGTGGCCATAATGCCAAACTCGAGGCTTCAAAACATTTGTCCACAAACCAATGGGTGACATCATAGTATATTTAGATCTGATTGGACGGTATGTACTTTGTGTAAATATATTGACACCTAAAGTCATTACCAGGGTTATTATTGACTTGGGGTTGTGTGTCTATTCCTCGCACTGTTTATCTTGAATCAACAGTTCCAGTTTCAGTGTCCATATAAGGTAGCGAAGCAGCGGTGTCAGCGTGTGTGTTGTAAGAAGCTTTAGCCTGTAACTCTGAATGGCTGCCTGTAACAGGATTCAAGAGCCCTCGATACAAACCCCCTGTCATTTTCCATAAAGCCGCACCAATGGCTACCACGGTAATTGTTGCAGGTGGGGGTGTTGGAGTGTGTACGCGCGTGTGTGAGGAAGATAGAGAGCGAGCGGCAGTGAGGGAGCGAGAGACACCCATCCATAAATCCAATAAAGTGATGCCATTTAGAGTTATTAAATTCTGTAAACATTCCCCAGGTGGTTCCACTGTAATATCCAAGCCTTTTCTAATGCTCCCCGCGTTTCTCACCGCCTTCCCACCACTCTCCACATCTCACTCACTTACTTACTGACATTCACTTTTTGCTCTTCCAGCATCCCAACATCTATTAACCCTTCCCCCGGACCCTTCTCCCCCTTCTACTGTTTCTCTCCTTTCCTATCATTTTCTTCTTTTGTTCTCCCTTATCTGCTCCGTCCATGCTGATATATTTGGAGCTTCGGTTCATTGGTGGATTCCTGCGACATCACACCCGGAGGTCGCAGACTTGTCTCTGGATCCTCTCCTCTCCTCTTTATGCCCTCTCTTCTTCTTTTCAAGCCACTGCATCAACATCTCCCTACTCGCCTCTCCTCATGTTCATAGTACTCATAATTTGCTTTTGCTGTTTTTGTCCTCATCTTCATCCTCTTTTTGTTTTTACTTATTCCACCAGTCCCATGATGAAGGTCACATGCTTGTTAATCATGTGCATTTAACTCCAAATAACCCACAGTCACGCACACAAAAATTAGACACACTGTCTCCTTTTCCTTTTATATTAAGTAAGAGAAGTGATCCATTGTAATATCGATTCACTCTGACATCGTTCATTCTCTACATGACCTTCTCCAGAGTTTATTGGTGATGATTACTAGCCCAGTGTACGCACACACAGTCAGGTTGAGGATCTGGACACTGTCCAGAGAAGTAATGCACTTAGTAGTGACAATACTCAAATGCCCAGTTACAGATTTTTTGCCAGTCTCAAGAAAAACAACAGCAGCGCTTTCATTTTGTTCGTTGCAGCAGTATAATTAGGCAGAGGAAGAGTGCATCCCTCTCCCTCTCCTTCCCTCTTTGGCATCCTATCCTCTCGCCATCTCATTTGCAATGCATCAGCATGATTTGGTGTAGATGAAACAGAGCTCTCGGGGTAATAATGTGTTGTACAGAGCAGGTTTCACCTACCACTGTGCATGATTAAGCTCTATCCCATACAGACTGGGATGGATTCAATGAACCCATCAATAGCACCTCTAAACTTAATGCTTCTAATTTGGTGATGATTATAAAGCTTCGCGGCATTATCTCCTTCTATTGTAAATTATAATGAGGATTTTATTAATTCAAGAGTAACGTGGTGTTGTTTAGGTGCTTAGGCAGAAGTGGGCGATGGGTGCTTCGACAAGGTTGATTTGTCCTGCTTTCATAAACACAGCGCTCTTCATTTGCTTCAAGGACAGGGATGGCTATTCAGTTCTGAAGTTTTAGCATCTAGGCTAAATGTGTATTTATTTTTTTCATTTCCTGTTTCAATGTTCTGCAAAAGTCAAATGGACCAAGTTTACTAAATTGATATCCAAGGTTAGATGTTCTGGTACACAGAGTCCCCGAAGTAGCTTCGGCACATTAACTAGGATAAACTCTTCTGAATGAGACCGGTTTCTGTTTCTCCACAGAGAGAAAAAACATCAGCACCAGAGTCATGCTGTCAGACATTCAGGAAGGAGACGTGCGAGTGTGAGGAACAAAAGAGGACAAAACTGTGTTGTTAAATTTTCATTGAAATTCCAGAAATTGAACTGAGCGATCTTGTTCTATTTTAAGGTTTGAATTCGGTAACTCACAAGTGAACACCTCGCCATAGCTGAGAGAGGATCATACGATAGCAGCTTATTAATGCGATTATGAACTGAAATAAATATTGATTTGTGAATAGAACAAATGAAGCGATGCATAAATTGAACCTTCCAAAATATCCGTGGATCTTTTTCAGATTCAGCTAACAACAGGAAGCACAGTCAATCCAAACAAATTCAAGACATCTTTGCAATTGAAGGTTTCATTATAATATGCTAATGCAGAATTAGATTTCATATTGCCTTGGTTCCACTTCTCAGCACTCTTCAATAACCTTTGGCTTGTTATTGACTTCCTTTAAGGAAAGTATGCATCGCTGATCCTTGTAGTTCACAGACAGAATATATATGATCTACATTGTATTGAATGAGTCTACACTTAGGTTCAGTGTATTCAAGAGAGCTGTGCTTTATATTGCCTCTCTGATCACTTTACCACCTGCATAATTTGTTGCAGAATCATCCCCGGATCAGTCCTAGTGGTGCTGACACCTGCCCAGCTGGTAGGTTTCGGTGGCTCGGTTGATGTTTAACCCTGCTGGGCCTTCTGTGAGCCCGGGCGAGCATGACCAAGGGTCTCCTCTCTTTCATTCTCTCCCAGGGTAATGAGCTGTAATGGATAGGGCCTTGGGCGTGACCGGAATACTGAGGGCCCCATCAAAGCAGCACCCAGCGCATCCCTTTAAAGGACTGCTCAGTGCACATGCAAACACTCATTCATTCCTTTCTTTAATCTACTCCAGCCACAGGCTTTTCACGTACCGCCATTAGACATATTATAATTTTGTTGCCTTCTTGCAGCATCATTCCCTGCATCTAAATTCAAGGAATGCGTTTTAAATCTAGGAAAACTATAAGACTAAAAGTCACACACACACACACCAGTGTTTTTTAACAGGTTGATCGTTTGTTTGGGTGTTTGATCCCTCTAAGGGTTTAATATGCTGATGGGAAGCTTTGACATATCCAACACTTAAGAGATGGCGCTAGAAAAGCAGCAATATAAGATTTTACCATTTAAGGAATCACTGGTTTGCATGCTGGCACATTCAGCCTCTCGTTTCAGCTGAAATAATCCAGACACAAATTGAAAGAAATTGAAAGTTTCAAACTTTGGCCAGACAAAAATCTATTTGAGCAACACGTCCAAGTAAAACCTATATACTTGTATATACACACTCACACACACACACAATAGTTTACGGACACTAACAGTCCAGATGGTACTCAGTGACTCTTACAGAACCACTAAATTGCCATGGTGATGACTCTAGATGGTTTTTCACCACTTTCACTTCACTAACAGGCCTCTCTGCCACTTCACTGCTCACCCCCCCTCCCCACTTTAACTCATTTTTTTAGCCTGTCTGTGTGTGAGCGTATATTTGTCGTGCGTAATCTGTGTGACGGGAGCCCGCCAGGGTTTTTATTCTGCCATGGACTAATAAAAGCACATAAATTGCAAAAGTGAGGCCCTCCTGTCTTTGTGTGTCTGACATACTGCGCTATGAATTTTACTCCACCTAATCCAAACTGACTCACAGGGAGAAGAATTCTCCAGTTTCTCCATTTAGATCAGTATCATTACAATTAACCAACGTTAATGAACCATAGTGAATATTTATACCCAAAGATTAACCTCCAAGACATGTAAGCTAAGGCTTGCAGAAGGCATTTTGTTTTTGTTTTTTATTAAAGTGTAGGAAAGCAGATATAATTTAGTGCAGACACAGCCATGCCATTTACACCACTTGGAGGAAGGAAGGTTTCTTTTCTTTTTTCTTTTTTTTTGTTTTAACAATGCTAGCTCCCATCTGTCTATCAGTATGTTTAGATAATTTTGCAAAAGGCAAACCTCTTTTTAAGTTTCAGCAGTCTGATCGGCATCATCTTCGCTTCTGTTCCTGTTTGTGATGCAAGCCAGCAGTGATCTTGCAAGCTGGCTCTCCATCCAGAGTTTTGATTGGTCCTTCCGACTTCAAATCACAGGTGGCTCGCATCACCAGCAGCTGAACTCGGGCTGCATCCAAAATAACTCTCTCGTTCACCCATTTACTACTCCCTATGTAACAGGAACACTCAGTAGTTTGAATTGAGATGTCGATCACTAATAAATCAGTGTCAATTTGTGGCATCGTTGAGGTGTAAAGAAAGGCCTAAATGCTATGAATGTACAGTGCAGTCAAACGTCAGTATAAACTGGCTTGCAGGGATAAAGAAATCACCTGACTACGTGTCAGACTGTATTACCTCATACAAGCCGGTGCACAATCTTTGTTCACAAGCCTCAAGAAACATACCTATCCCTGAAATCCACCAAATGCGTGTAAGCAAAGCTGCATCCTTTGAAACCTTCAAGGCGTAAAATCCATGTCTCCCCACTGTCTTGTGATCTGCCTTCTTGCATCAACCTCTTTGATGATATCTTAACTCAGCCGAATTGCACTTTACTGCTGTCGATTTTGATTTTTGTATGTATTGAAATGAAGCGTTGCATTGTGTAATAGAGCACTTCAAACTTTGATTCGGCTGTGATGAAGCTTGACTATCCACCACGCACCGTGTCTCCACCAGATGTTGCCTCATGAAGGTCAGACTGTCGCGGTATAAGGGTGTGTCTGTATTCAGGCTCAACCGCCAAATCTTTATTAGATAGATACCTTGATAGAAGAGAGGCACAGAGATAAAACTCCTGCTCGGCTCTGTATTCAATCTACTCCATGCTGCTATTTTATATTTTTTATTACATAAATGTTTCAACCTTGTAATATTTTTATTCCCTAAAAGAATGTTTCACCCTTCTTCGAGACGCATTAATACGAATATTACATGTCTCCGATCACATTCAACTAACATTTAATATGGGCACTGCGGCTGTTCTTCATCATTCTTTTTGATAAATACCAATTTTTTTCATGCTTGGTTAATAAAATACTATTGCTGTAAAATTGATCTCCTAACGCTCAAACTGAATCAAACTCGTCGAATAAGAGAAGAGAGAGACTGGCATATGTGGTGTAACAGCAGCACAGCTCCGCTGGTGCAGTCTGACCTAGTTAGAAACAAACATTTAAGGTGCCGAGCTGCCTGTTTACCTCTCTGCCTGCTCATAGCTCCACCTTTGAGCAAGAGGATGGGCTACCACCAAAGTTAAAGGTGTGTTACATTCCACACTCTGCACTCCTGTCACTCCTACTTACATTTACAAGATAACCACTGTAAAATATATATATTTTTTTGCCACCAACTGGAATCAGTCACAGTCTTTTAGACTGATTCCTGGTGTCTGAATCCCACATTCTCACATTCTTTACCTTCCCATGGCTGTCATTGCACAGCATTGCATGCTCACTGCATGGAGAATCGTAAATACAGAGACAAACGCTTGAAGTGAAGGAGAGATGTGATGGTGGCAGACAGGTCTCAGTATCTCTTTAAAAAAAACTAACCCTCTATGTTCTCTGCGTGCTGTCATTGTTAGCTGGATTATGTCTGGGTCAGACGTTCAGCTTTTCATCGTGCATTTACAAACCCTCTCAAATCACCCTGCACTCAGACAGCACTCTCTGTCCTTATATCAGAAAAAAGCTGCATATTTTTAAATGATAAGTTCAGATCTGAGCACGTCATTGTTCACAGATGTATTGTATTTTACTTAAGTATCGCACATAGCTTGTTATACATCTTATAAGCTGACTGCAGAAATGTCTTTATGCTCATAGTTACAACTGAAGAATTTGTAACCATAGCGCATAGAATTTCTATGGAGTGTGTGAGGGCTAGAAAATATTAGCTTCAGAGCACTTGGAAAATACTGATGCTTTAATAATTAGAAGGCTTTGACAATTTCATAATGAATTTTCACATAGCACACCCAACGTTTCAGTAACATATGTCAAAACAAGGGTGTGTACTGCAGATATGACACTTTGTT
Source organism: Nibea coibor (assembly GCA_023373845.1). Lineage (NCBI taxonomy): Eukaryota > Metazoa > Chordata > Actinopteri > Sciaenidae > Nibea > Nibea coibor. Next base: position 17,467,252 of record CM041720.1, on the reverse strand, counting down.
TTTGCTGTAATCTATGCAGATGATGCAACTTTGTTTTGTTGGAAAATGAAACATTTTTTTTTACATGACGGGTTTGAAATTTCACAAGCACTAACTCATTTCATATTTAACAAACAGCAAGTTTATTTCCACTTTGTGCAAACCAATCAAAGACCTTACAATAGAGTGTAATGCAAAATGCAAAAGCACAGAAAGCTGTGCTTTCAAAATGTACTACAGAGTTTAATCACCCTCCTTTCCATTGCACTGACCGGATGGCGCCAGACATCGCTCTCACTGTAACAATAAGTAATTAATCTATAATCCACAACAGGCCATGCTGAGATTAAATGAAAATCAGCTTTTTTTGGTTAGTACAAACATTGTTACAGTTCAGTGGTTTTATTTCTAAAAAGTCTTTAGAGACTGTAATGAACCTGTAATCATTGTTTGTATTTATCTAATGCATAAAGCTCTATTCATCTCTGTTCAGTGCTGTTGTGTCTGTTAGTGATTAAAATGGGAACGTAAACCTCACAGCTTTGGACTAAACTGGAGTAAATGTTTGAGGCAGAACTATGTGTCAGCGTCAGGCAGGAGGAAACAGGTGGCCCGCAGCGAGCTACTGACATACTTTCCATGATTTGGTCGTTTTACACACAACAATGTGCGTCTGACCTGTGCTTTTGTTTGGAATGGGAGTGAACTCAGACCCTCCTCCACACCCTATTGTGCGGTCATTTGGTTTACATGTGCACTTGCGTGTGTGTGTGTGCAAAGGGTGAGGGTGATGTCATATTTGATGACATCATTGCAGACGTGCTGGGAGTGCAGATTAGTGGCCATGGCTCTTCTGAACCAGCTCTCCACAGCTGTCCTGCCTTATCGGTGCGTCCCGCCCTTTATCCTTCCCCCACCCCACCACCCCCTATGCCAGCTCTGCCAGTGTGTAAGCTCTAGAAATAGCCTCAAACTCAGCCTTATCTCCTCTGCCAGTCTACCAATCCCAGCTCAAATTGAGCATGGCAAACCCTCCCACCCACATTCCAGTCGCACTACTACCAACCCTTTGGCCGGCCTTGTCGGCCAAGTCAATTTACCAAAGCTTGAGCTCCAGCATGTACAGTGTTTTTTTTTTTTTTCTGTCTGAGCCCCAGCGTGAGTTCTCGTCTCCCAGCTGAACCGAGTCCATGCTCTCAGGGCAGGTTGGCTACACATGCTGCCACCCCGCTCCCCATCCACCCACCCCCACCTATCAACCAACAATCGCAGCAACAGTGGTGGTAACAGCAGCAACAGTAGTGGCTGACGGGGGAAGGCAATACACCTCTCAGCAGAGTTGACAGGACAAAGAGCACACACACTCCCACTTGAGACACACAACGGGGGAGGGCAGGGCCAAGCTAGGCTGCACCACACACACACACATACATGTGACCCCCACCACCACCCCCTTGCACACCATATGCAGGCTCCTCCCTGCGCAAGGAGACAGAAATGGGAGGTGCAGTCAATCACACTGACAGTGAAAGGGAGAGGGTTTAGCTGGAGTTAGAAAGAGGGAGGGGGGACGGCAGGAGAGAAGAGGGGACAAACCTACATCATTCCCAAATCAGAGTCAAGTGCCGGGGTACCCTGAAATTCATTCATGCGGAGCGAAAGAAAACAAACAGAAGAGAGTGTGTCCCATTTCAGAGACAACACAGGAAGTAGGGCATGCTCTGTACAGGGTGAGCAAGAGAGGGTGGGAGAACGAAAGGAGGAGAGGGAGCAGCAAGAGAGGGAGAGCATTGTAGCGCTTATTCTCCACCCCTTGTCTTAAAGCAGCAGCAGGAGGAAAGAGAGAAGGAGTCGGGGAGAGGAGGAGGGAGAGAACCACAAGTAAGGAAGCGAAGAGGCGAGCAGCAGTCTGCATCGGCAGCAGGGGAGGGAAAAAAATGGAGCTTTGAAATCGCCTCTGCCCTCATCCATCCCTGCCTCTCTCTCTCTCTCTTTTTTTTTTCTCCCCTCTTGTACTGGCTCAGCCTCTGTTTCTCTCTCCGCCTGCCTTTGATTGTTCTGTGGAATTCTGACAATGCCTGGTGAGTGTTATCCTGCTTTTCACGTGTCACTCGCCGTCCTTTGTGTGTTGGTTTGCTTGGGTTCATGCAGTGGGATGATTGTTTTTTGGGGGTTTTTTTCTGTGCGAGTGTGTGGCCACGAATAGAAATGTGGACTTGTGCATGTAGAGGATGCTTCATTGAAACTGTTTACGCTCCTCTGCCTCTCTGTGCTGTTACTCCAGCTACGCTGTCCTCTTCTTTCGTTGCTTCGCTCTCTCAGTGACAATGCAAGGGAGGTTGCTCTCCTGAGCGGCACACACACTACTACATCCTGCGTATATTCAGGATACTCAAAATTACATAATTGGTTTTAATTCCCGAAGGGGCTTTCATTCAGAGCAGTGCATTTGTTAGCATTAGATACAGATATATGTAACAGCAGAGATGATAATGCAGAGAAGGGGTTTTGATTGCGAGTGGCGACCACATCCTAAATGTAGCAACATCACACAATGCTGGCCTGTGTGACGGAGGGCAGCCAGCTAACACAAATCAGATGACTGGGCCGCGCTCTGAGGTCAGCCGCTGTATTTGGCCAGCGTTCTCAGTCCAAGTCGTATGTTGGAGGCAATTAGCTATTTGAAGAGAGCTGTGTGTCCCGAGGATGGAGAGTTTGGGAGTCTCCGAGAGCAACAGCTCATTTCATTGTAGAAATGTCTGCACAAGAAAGGAGGAGATGAGTGGAAGGGCTCTTCTTGGTGGTTAGTCATGAATTCGACCCAGCCTTGGGCAGTTTATAATCTTGTACACTCTTATGAGATTTTATCAAGTCTGTCATTTTGATGTATTTCCTGGTAGCGACTCGATTTTTGTCCACAAACGGTGCAATAAACGCATCACACAGTTTAACAGCTGCAACGAAAAGCTCATGGGTGTTAAACACACACTGGACATGCTAGTTACATGCATGGGATTAGTCAGCAGCCACCCATCAGATATAATTAAGTTTCCTCCAGTTAGTTGGATTATTCCATTTTAATTTGTGTCATCAAACAAAGACAGATGAAACACGCACCCGAACTTCCCTGCCACATTACACAGGCAGAGTTGAGCACTTCCTGCTTCCTGAGGACAGCGTTCAACTAAACATTTATTTTCTTCCAAGGTGGCTTCACGGGAGGAAGCCATCTTTGGTTTAGTAAACACAGAAATGATAGTTTGATGGTTCTGTCGCTTGTTTACTGCAGTATGCAGATAGGTTTCAGTGTGAGAGCTCAGCTGGTGGTCCTCTTGATTGTAGCCTGCTGTTGAGCCCTCCAGAACAAAACCGAGCTTGACTTCTGCATATTACGCTACAGGCACTTGTGTCAGTCTGTGTTTGTATGCAGTAACAGTGTGGTTTGGTTCCTGTTTTTTCTCCTTCTTCTTCTTCTCCCCCCAGCCCGGGGTATCGGATCTGCTTGTATGCATGAGCAAATGTTTGTGCTCACATTAATATACATGCACATACTGTATGCAGATATGCATATGTTTTCAACGTGTGCGCGTGTGTGTATGTGTGTTTGCATGTCCCAACAATCCTATTTTAGGTCTTGCAAAACCAGTAACCCAGAGAAGGGACGACAGAGCGAGAAATAGAGCTGTTAGTCATTTTCACAGCCTTAAACATGCAGTTTGGAGCAAGAGGCAGCGAGATGTTTCAAGCGAATGTGAGATGGAGATAAAACAGTGTGAAGCAAATAAGATGTAGACAAAGAGGGCTGACAGTCTGCTGTTGGATGTGTTCTAATATTACCACTTATGTATGAGTGTATTTTCCTGGATGTTGCTTTTGATTCCTCTTCTTGGACCAAACTTACGTAACGTATGATGAAATTGAACACTGATGTGTTATGATACAGAATATAATGACACAATCAATTCCTTGCTATATATGTGTTATAAGTAAATGTGCCATAAGGATAAAAAGGGAATAAGCGCAGAGCTCAGCTTAGTACAGTATCTTTGTGCCACTACGTCCCATCGCTTCGTGTCATTCTTTGAGTGCCCCTGTCTCTGTGTAATTACTCTGTCATAGATCATCTCTCTGATGTCCATTGATTTACCGAGGGCTGATGAAGTGGAGCAGAGCATTTGATCAGACACATTTACAGGGAGGGAGGAGTGGGTCAGTGCCGCACCCAGGGGCCACTCGACTCGGGAGGGTCAAGAGGTCTGAGCCACTGGCAGCTTAGAGAGAGGAGGGGGGAGCTGCCGCCACGGTTTAACACTTAATCAACGAGACTTCATCGTGACTGCAGGAACATGAACATCCGAGCATGTGCAGAGGTTTGCTTGGGGCTGCTGCGGGTGTGTTGCCTTTAACAGTCCTCTGTTTATCTAAATGTGTGGTCACACATTTCTCCAGAGTTGGAGGATTTAGTGTTTTTGGATTATCTGAAAAGCTGCAAAGAGCTTTTATTGACATTTTTGAGATGGCTTTCACAGGACAGGACTGATATGCTGTTACTCGTTACTTGTTTTAGTGCACCGATCGATCTGAAAAGGATTTGGAGCACGAAAGGAAGAGAGAATAAGAAAGAAATGTGTTAATTTCCGGGTTTGTTTGTATTCAGCGACTTAAATTCGATTCAATAATGTTTTTTTCTGGATCTCCTCAGCCCTGCCAGGGAGAGCTTGAAAGAGGAGCATATGCTCATGATGGGGCAGCGTTGTGTGCTGTCAATAATTGAATCACTCATTCGCTCTCTCCTGCCCTGGAGGCCGTAGTGCACAGTCAATAGGAACGACATGAGAGAAGAGCTCTCAAGCATCAGTCTTACAGCACAGGTCTCGTTCTGTCCTTCCGCTCCCACACTGTTTATATCTTTCTTTTTTGCACAAACAAACATAGAGCAGAGCTGATGTCACTGCCCTGTCTCTGGTTCATCTGTGTGTGTGTGTGTCTCTACAGTAAGCTGCTTTACAGAAGTGAAATGGAAGGCAGGCTATAGAGGGATGAATGAAGTGATGCAGGGAGGGATCTCTAAATTGCTTGCCATTTCCTCTCACTTCTCTTCCTGTAAATACTTGTGGAGGAGAAGGCAGAGAGGCGCTGTGTTTGGATTAGGTTGATCCTTTAACACTTTGCAACACTGCCAACAATGGCCTAATATAGTTAGACATATAAAAGGGGCAGTTACCTCACTATAAATGGTTCAACAAATCTCAAATGGTTGACAGACCCTTCGCTTTTATATCGCCTTACTGCCCAATTCCTGCTGACTACGAGATTAGCCTCCAAATTTAACAACAGAAGTAATTAAACTTTACTTGCAGACAAGACAACATTAACAGTTATTATTCTTATTATTGCAGTAATTTTCATATCTTCTCTGGAATGCTGGTGTGAGTTTACTCTTCTCTCGGCCTGCTCATCTTTTTTCTCTCTCAGCCTCTCCCTCCTCTGCCCTCTAACAACACATATTTTGTCTGACATGTCTCACCTCCTCATCTGCCACCCAGCTCTCTCCGCGATGCAGACATGTGAAAGCTTGCCTGGAACGTACTGCATCCACCGATTACTTCTCCTCTCCGACTCCCTGCCCTCTTCTCGTTAGCTCTGCGCACGCAGGTGGCGCTCCATTAAACAGGTTAGCGGATAGCAGGGGAATAACTTCTCAGAGGCGAGGCCTCTCAGGGACTGCCTATGAGACAGACACGTAGCCAAGACAGCAATCGTTTCTCCCGCAACCGCTCTCGTGACCCCGTCCTGTTGCCGTCTACTGCTGTACACTTGGTTCACGACCTCGCCCATACCCACCCACACGCTCCTTGGCACAATTTGACATGGATATTTCTCCTGGAATACAAATATGTTTTCTGTGTGTGTTTGTGTGTGTATAGAAATATTGTCTGCACATGGAAAATATAAAAGTCTTGCCCACATGACTCACTGAGTACAGAAGGCTATTGTTCAAAATACTTTTTACTGTGAATAATGAAGATTTTAAGATAGTTTTCTGCATTCTTCTGCTGTTACAGTGATTACTAACAAGTTGCCACAGATAGAATAGCCTTGGACTGTCCCTCGTTATGTTTGGGAGCAGTCACACTCCAAACAACCCTATGTGGTATGATATTATCATGACCCAGACCAGAAGAATGAGGAAATCCCCCAGAGTGTTTAGTCTCGAGGCTTTGCCTTGGCTTTGTAGTTAACCTTTACCCAGCCATTCTCCAAAACAGCAAGGCATGCAGGTCTGTTTACTTGTGATAAGAGCAAGCAATTCTAATCCATTGCATCGGGAGGAACAAATACATTAAACCTCCTCCAGTTTCACCTCTCAAATGATACTTAAATTGTTTTGGAGCTAGGGGAACCAGTCCACCTATAATGGGGTGCAAAGACCTTTTTTCCGCTCTATAGTTCACAGTGAATTCCATTGTTAAGGTAGACAGCTGCTGCCGGCTCCTTTTAGAGTTTCACTTAAGTCTTTTTACATAATGACGTCTGTGTTATGTCTGAAGACCGTCGAATGATTGGGCTGAAATTTCCTCCTGTAGTTCAAAAGGCGTTTTAATAAGAAATACTGAAAGTGGTCCACGTCAAACTGGACCTATTTCCACAGTATTCTTTCTCAGGAGATGACTGGCATTTCTGGGGCTTTGGCTTTATTTGGAGCTCAAACATCAGTTCGAATGGAAGCGTCTCTTGACAGCATGTCTTAGCTGTGACATCAGTCTTCCCTCACTGGCTCGCCAGCTACATGAAAACAAGCATACAATACATCTGGCAGTGTGTCTCCTCCCTAAACCTGGCTGGCCTCATTTTCTCCTTCTCTCTCTCTTACTCCCTCGTTCCCTTTTTTGTGCCTTCCTTCTCTCTTTTTTTTTCTTTTCCTCCCCTTTTCCTGGAGTCCCCCTCTCTGGGCCAAGGACCCAGCATTTTCCCACAGAGTGTGGTGCTGAAGGCTGAGCCATTGTTTCCTGCTACAGGGAAACGGTGGGGGAGGGAGGGAGGAGGCAGGCTTGACTTCCTGGCTGCCAACTCGGGGTCTATGTCAGTGTGAGAAAAAGCAGGGGAGACAGATCTGATGATGACAGAGGAACTGTGTATCTCCTGGAATGACTTTAGCTAGAAAAATATAGATTTCTCAGACAGTGGCCTAAATAACTTCATAACAGACTGTCAGATTTTTCATCCTTTCATTGTTTTCCCTCTATTAAAACCACAGAATATTAGTCACCGCTGGCTTTTATGTCACCTTAGATACATTGAGTTTATTTTGGCAATGTTTGCGTTTGAATAAAACTTATATTTTTAAATAACCATCATTATTATTATGATATAAATAGCACAGCTAAAGTATAAGCTGATTGTGAAACCATGAAGAAAATGTGCAGTCATGTCAAAAGACAAAGAAACACAGCTGTAAGTGTATTTTATTTTGAAGGACTATATCCAACCTCTCAGCTCGTACCTTCATAGGTCCATGAGTATGAATTTTATTGCATTACTTCACCACAGTATAATGTTACACTGGACTATGGGCAGGCTTCTCCCGAATAAGAGCACTGTCTTTTTAAATGGGATGTGGAGAGGGGTGTGTTAGTAGCAACAGACATCCTTTGGGAGCGGTGTGGTGTAACTCAGAGGGCAGAGGCTCCAGCCACGTTCCCAGAGACTCAAAAATAGTCGGGAAAACACTGAGATCTGCCGCTGCTGAGGAATGCGACCCAAATTGAAGTCTTGCGTTTTGTGGATCCAGTTTGGAGAGGTTCTGCTGGACAATGTTTCACATATTCAGTAGATCGTAAGTGTCATTTTCCTTTAATACTTTATTCCTGGATGTGCTTGTTGCTGGGGATGGTTAGAGCACAGCTGCACGCTGTGGTTTTTGGAAACCTCTGTCTCTGCATCCACCCACGGCTCACTCAGGACTGTACATTGTGGCTTCAGCTAACTATTTTTTTACTACATGTAGCTCATAAAGTGCTTTCTGTGTGAATTATGAAGTTGGATACTTGATTAAAAAAAAAAGAGGAAAAGTGCTGTACATCTGAAGAGCTCGGGAGGAAGGTGCTGAGAGAAAATACAAGGACACGTTTAGACTTGAACACGAAAAATATCCAGTGCCAGAGGCAAGTCTTGACTTTAAAGTGCAAATAAGATCCCAGTATTGACTGAACTTTTACCATTTAGAGCCAATTATGTGCTCAAGTTACTCCACCTGTCTAAATGTAATATTCATCAAAATGCAACCATGAAAGCTGGAACAAAGCGGGAAAAGTAGTATTTGCAGAGATCATAGGCTGGATATTGTTTTGCCATGTTGCGTGGGAAGAAAGTCTCTGCCCTCTTTTTCTCCCCGTGAACTTGAGCGTTTGCTTGCTTCTTTGTCCAATGCCATGGGGATGTTTGAATATTCAGGTCAAGAACTGAAAAAACACACTTCCTCATCTCCTCTACTCCTTTGCACATGGTGTTATCAGTTCCCCAAGCACTTGACAGTTATGCAAGAGTTCAAGAGAACAAAATCTTTCTTCTAACTAATTTATAGTTTCCTCAGTTCGTGTTAAAGAAAAATAGAATGACATTTTGTTTTTTGGGGGTTTTTTTATGCAAATTGGTCTTTGTTTTACAAACATGCATAAACACAGCGGTATCATGTAAGCCTATACACACAGGCACAGATGCACACTTTCATGACCTTGGCGTGCCAAGTATTCTCAGCCTCATGGTCAAGCTTGAGTCATACCCACTAATATGTGACTGTCTTGCCGCTAATAGTCTATTATTGTCACCGTGGAGCTTTGTGGTTAAAGCATACATTTATTTCCACCATTAAATGACGAATCAATAATGGCTAATGAGGAATAACAAATAGGAACTGTTAAACGCTAAGTGGAAAGTGTGTTTTCCTGCGAGTGTGTTTGGTTAGTAATGTAACCTCTACATTATAAGCAATAATGGCATTTTATGGGGTAATACTTAACTGATTCATGTCAGGAACTCATCTTTTCTCCTGATTATCCTAATGTTGAAGGACAATCTCTCAAAGCACTCTGACACCTCGCTGCCCTTCAGGGTTTCACAGTATGGATCGCTGGATGGCCTGAAGCCAGATGATAAGTCAGTTAATTGGGCAGCATTTTCACTATCCCCTGCCTTATGATGGCGATAACTATATTATCCTTGCCTCCGTCTGCCCCATTCTCCTCTCTGCTGTGGTGTACTGCAGAATTAATGAGCGTGTTGAGTGGAAATTATAGTTATAGGTATTTACAAAGTAAAAAGTAAAGCTTCTTTGTTGTTTTCTAAGGTTTCAAAGAATGACTCAGCCTTGACCTGTCAAGGTTATTGGCAGTTATAAAGTGGATTGAGTTGGCTAACTTTAATTATCACAAACCATGCTCAACAGGAACCAGCCTGTAGTCCTGGTTATACTTAAAGAAACGCTTATTCTAGTTACACGTGTATTTAAAACACTCATTTTTCTCCTGTGCTTTATAAAAAGCATTTTGTGGAACACATTTTAATAATAAATACAGAATAATTAGCAGAAATCAATAAGGTAATGCATTCCATTGATTTTAGTTCATCTCATTTTGCCTGCTTATGAAATAATCAATTTTTGGCCTATGACTTCACCAGTCCACACTCAAATTATTAATTTTTATGTATCTGTGTATTTTCTGTTTTGTTTTTTTGGACAAGCACTGGTGCACCATTGGTTTGGCTTAATTGTCTTAATATCAGGGCTGCAAATTTGAGTTATTTTCATCATTAATTAATCTCTCAGTAATTTTCTAGATTAATAATTTAGTCATTTGGACCATAACATGTCAGAAAATGTTGATCCCTGTTTACCCATGCCCAAGATGACATCCTTAAATGTCTTGTTTTGTCCACAACATAAAGATATTAAGTTTACTGTCATCATCAGAACTAAAGAAACTAGAACATATTCACATCTGAGAAGCTGAAGATTTTAGACATTTCTTCTTAAAACTTGACTCATAATTAACCAATTATCAGTTAGCGATTAACCACTCCATCGGTTGACTAATTGTTGCAGCTTAACCTAGAGCTGAACTTGTATGTCTTAATGTCATTTGTTGTGACACATTAAAGGACTTCTATATTTGCTTGCTTGGTAAATACCGTATATGACATGCACAGTTTGATCAGTCACAGACATATTTACTCATGTCTGGCAGCGTCTTCGTGTGTACATAGAGTGTCGTTGCTCGGGGGATACCACACGCGTGTGTGAATGCGTGTGTGGGTGACGAGTCACAGTAGGACGGGGACATAAAGTCATGAGACAGATTATTCCACTAGGCCGTCTGACATAAACAAAAACTATGTATTCTAGACGAGCCAGATTCAATCATGATCTGCCCCCCGCCCCGACATGTCCCATGAAATGCTTTATTTAAGTCAATATACCATCATACTGCATCAGTGAGCTCCAAGAAGGCCATTAGTCATTAGTATGGCATTTGTCCTTTGCCCTCTGACCATAACTGCTACTTAAGGGGTTACTTTAGTGCGACCTTTGACCTCATTATAAATTGTCCCTGCAACATTTGGGCTGTCCTCACCCACCTGCTGTAATTATTGTGAATAGAGCGACTGACAAATACCCAAACACCTCCACATACACATTTCAGTGTAACAGCATTGTTTTGTAGAAGCTACATAGCATGCTCTGATGACCCTTTGACTTCTGGCTCTTGAAACCCGCCTGGGAAGAAAAGTAAGATGAGTAAGAAGAAATCACAGCATGTGTCACATCCTGCAGAGCTTGGCACAAATTAATACTCTCACGAAATTGCCACAAATGTAGGGGAAAAAAACAAAAAAAAATTAAAGTCTTCACAGATCATTACAGGTAATTGGCATGCTGTGTTTTGCAGCTGCTCGTGTGCGATCCGCTTCGTCCAGCGGTTGTATTTTGCGGCCAGCTGTTCTGTTCTCTCTCACTCGGCGCATGACCTCACAGCCAAACCCCAGCCGGCAAACCGCTCCAGAGCTGCTCCTCATCGCTCCGTATTGGTCTCCTGTAGTGAGTGTCCTAGCAGATGTTACACCGAATTACCTCCCAGCCTAGCAGGGAGGCTACGCTCTCACTGTAATCAAGCTGTGCATGTGTGTGCGCGCGTTAGCAGACAGCCGAGCTCGGTGGCTGCGTTAGGTCTCCCAACAGTTGTTCTGTCAGCCGCCTGATCCCAGTTACTAGCCATTTTTTTCCCACAGTGTAAGTGCATCTGCCAGTGCAGACTCCTAAAAAAAAGGGAACTAGAGGAGCTAATCGTTGAGGAGATACTAATGCTAAAGCTAATTCCCCCCTTTCCTGCGTGTGTACATGTAGGAAGGGTGTGTGTGTGCTTGGATGCGTCTCATTCTTGCCTTTAAAAGCTTCCTTCCTCCCTGTAAATGAAAGGCCGTCTTTGTGCGGAGCTCTTGCTTCTATACTTTTAGATAATGTGTGTTCCTATCTATAGCTCCAACTGTTTTTTTCTTCACAAAAGTGGTCACAACATAGCTTCAGTTTTTTTATTTCCTCTTATTTGGCGCAGCGACGCCTGGGGCAGTGTCTCTTTCTCTTCCCTCTTCTCAACATAATCTGTCTTTTGTCTTGCGTGCATTAGACCGCTGGCGGTGCGCGCGAGAGCCTAAAGAGCCGACGCCGTCAACCAGCACAGGTGCTGCAAAAAAAAAGCACTGATGCACTGGATATGGACCAACACAGACTGTGCCCACTCATCTGTGCTATCCATCTGTTTAAATGTACATGTTCGTGTTTTTCCCCTTTCGCTGTCATTGTTATGGCTTTCACAGCCATCTACGCCGCAGCCAATCAGGACTCAAAGAGGTCACGGATGGATGAGCAAAAAGGGTGTTTTTGATTGAGAGCGTCACTCTGAATGTGATGCGCAAAGCATTTTTTCTCTGAGGGTTATTGGCAGAGGGAATTATAGTAGGGCTGTCACATTAGCCGCTGCATCTCCAGCTTCACTTAACTGGCTCGCAACCTCAACCTCCGCCTTTGTCTGCATCTCCAGAGATCGTTCTTTCTCTGCAGCGTGTCTGACTTCGACAGCGAATGAGCGTTGCTCTGCTGTTCTGTTGACTGGATCTTCTAGCCACCCTGAATGGTGTTTGGGCTCCAAGGCCTGTAGCCACATGTCAGTGGTTCAGCTCACACATCTACCGTTCTGCACCAGCAGCATCTGACAGGACCCCCTCCCGCCCCCACCCTCACCCCACCCGCCGCACTCGTCTCTTTCCTCTGCCTCCTCTTGACTACTTTTATTTCTGTCTCTCGCTGTGGGCCAGGCGTTTGTATTGTTGTCTATATTCTCCTGCTACCCATCACCCAACTGTTCACTTCAGTGCAGATGACAATGGACAGATGGCAGGTTGATGCACAAAAACATGCATTTTTATTGGGTTGTGTTGCTGAATCACATGCGAAACAGAGGCGTGAATCATCAGAAAACTCTGACACTGACTGTAGCAAGAGTTTAACTTCCTCTTTGAGCTGATAGCGCCTCATTATTCCGACCATGCACTGAGAAAGACTAACCACATCTGCTCGGATCAAATGAGCGATCGAGCCCATGACAGAGTTCTCTGCAATGTGACAGACAACGTAATTGTTTCACCACGGCCTGTGGTCCTTTCCACTGAGTCAGCGCCAAAGCACTGGGAATAATGGACACTTTATTGTGCGAGTCTTGATGTAGGAATAATGGCCTATTTGTCCAGTTGCCTGTATCTGCAGTGCGTGTGTTTTATAATCAAGCTTGAACAATTTGCGATCGCACGCGCGCGTGTGTGTTTTGCTGTTAACTGCGATGATTTTTCAGCTTTGATGTTTCACTTAGGCCCCAGGTGCTTGCTGAGTGGTTGATGTTGCCGGCTGGCTCGAGCTTTTCTGGTTTGAGCTCCATCTTACAAACCAAGCCAGCTGTGAGGAGCAGTTCATGAAGGCTTCGGTCTCCACGGGGATATAAGTATGATGAAAACTCTGTGTTGCAACCTCACCTTAAGTACGCTATTACAAACCACTTGTCTAACCACTGCGCTACAGTTCTTACCAAACAATCTCATCTGGTTGCACAACTGTAGGTTGCCAAGCTTCAAGTCCAGCATGAAACATTTCTATTAGCCTATTTATTCAAGAGCTGAAGCCAAATTTGTCTCTGACACTGTCAGGCTCCATTCATGGTCATGATTATTCATGTGCTACTTCGGAATTTAGACCACATGTTAAAACGCTGTATTATGGAGTCTGGTGAGAAATTATAGGGAAAATAGACTGTTACCAAGGTCTTGGCTCACAACAGAGCTAAGAATCCTTCAAAAAATAAATACTTACCTTTGAAATGCCCAAAAGATCTTTATCAACACTCGCTGTTATGATATTTCCAAAATCCTCAAACACTCTTTGAACCATCTGGATGAAAAAGTATTCTGTCCGCCACACAATGAAAAAGATTTCTAACCTTAACTTTTCATATTTCCATCCCAAAAAGTTAGTGATGCTTTTCTCTGTGACAAGGATGTAATTGTAATACATGAGGCACAAAAAGGGGGCTAATGATTCACATCATGTTCAACGAAAGCCGTCAGCGAGCCCTCATGCCCTGCATGGATGCATCATTTGTTATGTTTTTCTACTCATTTAGTCCGGCGTGTCCTTTTAATTTCGCATTACACAACATTTATTTAGCTGACACTGTTGTTCAAAGTGACTTACAATAAGTTCACGTAACCCCAACAGGAACGAGAGCTAGATGCCGTCAGAAATTGATGTTGCAATAATTTGTCACCCCGCACATCTTTGCCTGGCTCCGCTTGTTGATATGCATACCCACTGGAACATTGGTCTCATGTGTTTGCTTGGTAGAGAGCATTATTAACAAGTAATTGCTGTGCCAGTCTGCAAAGGGAGAGCGCATTGATTGTTGTTAATGCCGGTCTAACAGCAGAGCAAAATGCTGTGTAAACACTGTGCAGGGCAGTAACCACAGTAAACACTGTTAGCAAGAAGTCTTAACATCAGGCCGCTCAGCGCTAGCATTAACTTGAGGACTCTCTTGAGAAACTTATTTGTTGTTTTTGGTTATGTCAGAAGCTTTGGCTTTGGTCATTAGGACCATTTTGCGTGCTGGTTGTTGTTCCAGAAACGTGAGTGCAGGCACAACACAAAGAGGGTTTTGTTTCACATGAGAAGATTAACACCACTTCACATGTGCTATAACGTGCTGTTGTTGCGGTGCATGTAATTATAGGGAAACAATGCATACCCAGTAAGATGTAGACTTTGAAAGCACTGTTATTTAGAGATGCAGTACATTAATTTTAGCCTATCTCGAGGCATCAGTGTAAACATAGTCCCTTGTGGTACAGCCAGCGAGCCAGCGAGTCAGTGTGTTAGAAGTCTAAGTGCTCTGACGCCTATATGGGCCCTAGGTTTCAAGACTATATCAGATCCCAGACAGGCTATCAGATGAACTCTTTTTTTACAGGATGCAGAGACAAAGCGCACTGGGTGCAGCCCAGACACACTCAGAATCCATTACTCTGCTCTGCCCTCCCCGGTACTTACTCCTAACTGAGTTTCTATTGAACCTTAGCTGAGCACGATGCATCTAGATCTCAGACTGTGCTGATTTTGGCTTGATGGAGCGGCATAAATTCCTAAATAGTGAATGTACATCTACATCGTCGGCCAACTAGGTGTTCAGAGGATAAAAATCAGAACAGATAAAACCTAACTGAGTTGCGTCACAGTGTGTTTTGTGAGTGTTATTTATGCTATTTTCATTAGCCCTCCCTTCACATTTTTCCCCCCTTGTTTTTTTCATCTTCTGCACAAAAACTGGAGGGTAATTGCCAGAATAATTCCTGGAAATGTTGCAAAGAGGTTTGTACATTTGGCTGAGGTGGAAAAGTTGGCGTATCGACAAAGAAAAGGCACAATAAAGGAGCGACAGAAACAGATGCACATCTTGATGCTTCTTCTCCTGCTGCTGCAGACAAAACATGCAGGCCTAGCTGCCACTTACTGTTTTATGCATCCACTTGAACAAAAGGCCACAACATTAATTTCTATCATTATAGAACCTGAGAAACACACTACAGTGCAGATGTAGATCAGGAGAGACAAAAATTAACTTCTGTAAAAAACGAAACAGATGGATGTGCAGAGCTGCTGGTGCTCGATTTCATGATTCTCTCACGTCACATGGAAGCATCTCTTTTCATGTAAAAATATAAGTCTATGACTCATCAGTTGCATAGGCTCTTATGAAAGTATTTCGCCAAACATAGGTATTGTAGATAGAGTATAGAAAGTGCTCCTTGCTACATCTCCTATTATTCTGAAAAGATTCTTTATGGTTTGACCTTTTCAATTATCTAGTTTACTCCAGGGTTTTATATAGTCCTGTCTGTGTGTAGGAGCCACTGGAAGTTTCAGAAGTATCAGAACTATATCCTACGTATCTCCTGCATAGTGTCTGAAAAATTTAGATGGCCCGAATCAAGCCCAGAAGAGGGCTGGATTGATCGGTAGCCAAGAGAAGAGAAGGGAGATAAACACGGCGAGCGAGATAAACAGAGCAGTGGAAGAAGAAGAAGTGAGTCGGGTGGAAAGATGTCTACCAGAGAGCCTGAAAGAACCCTGCAAACATAAACTATACCCCACCACCTCAGGTAAACACCGAACGAGACGAGGACAGGATAGGAGAGAAATGGAGGCAGAGGAATGGAGGATTGTCAAGGACAAAGAAGGACATTTGCTGAGAATAGAAGACGTTTGGGGAGGGGGAAGGGAACCGAAGAATAGAGGAATGAAATGAAGACAGCAGGCCCTGCTTTTTATACCAGTTGTTATTTGCAGAGGCTGACATGAACAGTGTGTCAAACTGGGTGATACAGAAGTTATGAGCAGATTTCACACGCCAGACAGTCTTTCATTGTCATTATTACAAAGTGGCCAACAATAGGCTGTAAATTACACGTTACAGTACAATTTAATACAGTGCCATACAGATGACAGGCAGCATTATTATTCATCAATTCATACACAGTCTCCCACCATTTCCACTGACACTAATGTTCTAATATGATATGCGGAGAGAAAAAGAAAATCATAATGGAAGAATAATATTTACTCCTTTTGGAAGATGCATTCCTCTCTCTGCTGTGATTTCTCTTCCCAACATGCTGAATATTACTCCAGAGGATCTCGCTTTTGGCAGACTGCGCTGGCTGCATGTCCCAGTCCATTTTCACAGAGAAAATACTTGCATGCTTGGTATTAGTTGTGGTAAAATATTAGAAATGTGTTTGCTGCTTGTTAAAATGTTTGATGCGTTTGTAGCATTGCCAGTAAAACATCATCATGCAGGTTTTGGGACTATCGCTTCCTGTGTCTTACAGCACATCCCACTAGAAAACCCCTGTTTCCCCTCCTCTCCGCTTACTTGACTCGCTCCTTTTTCTGCCCAGTACCCAGTCAGCCAATCACAAAGCAGAGCTAGGTGCAAACACACTTCCCCTGCAGCTGTGCTTTGGAAAAGGCTAGAAGCAACTAAAACTGAAGCCTCATACCCAAAGCGATCCTTGAGGTGTTCACACTGGCATTTATTTATTTATTTTCTCCCATTTCAGAGGATGAAATGTGCCTTTATGTGTGCAAGAGTGAGAGATAAATTGGGGAGCGAGCCCAGATTATTATCCACTTCACAGTGGACAGTGGATTTGACAACAAAGCTGGCTGACTGTACAAAGGGCTGGATGTGGTTGCTAATCTGTCATTACGGGTGCTGCATTTTTCCTGGAATGCTCTTCTTTTAGCCCACAGAAGTGATGCACACACACACTAACACTCACATGCATGCGATTAGTGTGTTAGGCGTCCATAGAGGACACTATTAACAGAATGCTGTCACTCATTACACTAGCAATCGACCTTCTGTCTTGCTTATCCTGCCAGTGTCTGCGTGTCAGGGGCTAATGTTTGTGTAGCTCGCCTGTTGCTGCTTACATCCCTCGCTACTGTATTTAGCTTTTCATCCTCTTATCGCTGTGAGCTGGGCTGGGGCATAGGCAAGGTTGATGGTTAATAGAAATGCAAGAACGCCAAGGGCTGGTGTTTGACTCTGTGACATAAGACTAAAAACTATTACTTCACCTCGTTAAATGTTGGAAAACAAAGCTGTAAACACTTCAACATAACTGGTTTGTTATGTAAGAGGATAATGTACAGCAAGCCAGCAATTGTTGCCAAATAAAGCCAGTCAGGGTGATGTAGGAATTCTTGAATCAACATGAAGTGGATTATTTTGCAATAATGACGTGCTCGCTGTACATTATTGAACATAATGCACGGCTGCTTACTAGAGAAATTAATAATATGACCCTAAATATTTATTTAAAAATTAGTTTTGATTTAAGAAGTATATTATATCTACTATGGCCCTCTAGAGCCTATGATCAGAACTGCGTCCCTAGCAATGGTGGCAGTCTGTTATACAAACATAACAGATTGTAGAAAGCCGTCACTGACCAGAATCGAGTATTTGACAAAGTTGTGTAATACTGAAATGTTAAATTATCATGCTGTGGCTTATGTATGGTCAAATATACACTGCACAGAGACACACATTTCTTCCCTGGTGACATCAAACACAACACACAGTGGAAAGCCTGTCACATTGTCTCTTAATCTTCACTGGCTGAATAATGGCCTTGAATAGAGCTTCGGGGCTGTCTGTGTCAGAATATTGAACTTTCTAAAGTGCACTTTGAGCTTCCGTCATTATGCAATAGAGAAGAGTTGACCGGGTTATGACTTTGTGTGGTGTGTGTTTTGTTAAATTGAGCTCCACAAAACAAATAGCGAGCAGTTTATCACTGTGAAGCATTATCACATCACCGAAATCTAAGACTGACCATTAATGATAATCAATGCTATGAATTGCTTCCTATTTATATTGCTACTGCGGCATCGGTTTGCAGCACAGCTTGACTCAAATCTTTGATGCTGTTTCATTCATTCATTGACGTTTAAAGTTGGAAACGAGACTTTGCAAAGCATCCATTAGCAAGTGAGCTTAGAAGTGGGTGCGTGAACATGTGTTCATGTAGCGCGCAAGCTTGTCGCGCTGAAGACTCGCTGACTTTGAGGCAAGTGGAGCATCCTCTCTTCGTCATCCTCTCACTCCCTTGCCTCACACTCACCATGAACGCTCGCTAATACACGCAGTACATATGCTCCCCTCTCTCTCTCTCTCGCTCACTTCCTCCACTCAGAGTCTGCAGGGTGACTCAGTTCTCTCTCCCTTTTTCCACTCTTAGATCTCATCTGATGCCAAGGCTGAAGGAGTCTCGCTCCCATGAGTCATTGCTCAGCCCCAGTAGTGCTGTGGAAGCCCTGGACCTAAGTATGGAGGACGAGGTTGTCATCAAGCCTGTTCACAGCAGCATCCTCGGGCAGGACTACTGCTTTGAGGTGAGGTGGTGCACACACATACAGGCCCAGCTTAATTAAAGCATCCACTTACACCCATACATTTCATGCTAGTAAGGATTTATTTCAGGCATTCAAGGCTCAAAACTAAAGGTCATTTTCTCCATAGACAATGTTTAGTGTGTGGCATTTAGGTCAAATGACTGTGACTAATGTGTAAGGGTCTCTCAAAGTGATGAACCCACAGAGAATTATCTCCACCGGGCCGTTCCCATCAGCTTTACAGAGCGATTTATCTTCTTTCAGCTCAGTTTTTTAATTTTTTTATTGTTTTGATTCACCCTCAGCTCTCACTCTGACCAACGGACGTCTAATAAACCCACAGCATGCTTCAAGTCCAGCAGCAAACAGTGGACAAACACAGTCATCAACTAGCCAGCGAACAAGGCGTATTTAATTAACCCAGAAACGAGCGGAGACCTTAGTAGGGTTAAAAGGAAAGTAAATATTGGACTTAACGTTAATCAGGCCGCCAGAAACACTACTCCAAATGAATGCCAATGTTGATCTGTAAATAGACAATATTTGCCTTTATGTGAACCGTAATAACTTCAGAAGGTGATAAGATGTCAGTGTTTATAGCTTGTTTGGCTGCCACTGTTAAGTCCTTCTGCCTGAGCTGCACATGCATAGTAGACGCTAAAGATTACACTCTGTCGACGCAGATTTCTGGGTCATCTGAAGATGACACCATTTGTGTTCCCTGTTACAACAGTAAACCATCTCAGTAACCCAAGTAACCCAACCATCTCTGCAAAAGCTCCACTGAATTTGTTACACGTTCTCATCTGGTCCCGGTTCTTGATTCCCTGCGAGAATATTTGTACAGCATATATTTAGGTTGCCTTAGTTTAAGAGAAAAATCTGCTCAGCCTGCGTGACGCTGATGTTATTAAAACACGATATCCCCCCCCACCCAGTGATGGACGTGCTACTCAAGTGGGAAGCACTGACACTCGTGCATGGAGTGTCAAATAGGCATTCCTGTTTTTCTAGCCCGTGTGTGTGGGATGATTTTTCAGCACACTGCTGGTGTTTCCACCTTTACTTGAAATGATCGTTATGAAGACATTGGAACGGGCACTGGTGTCATCTTTCTTCATGAAACAAGCAGCGTATTGGAAGAAGTTTGTTTGTTTTGCAACATGCAACTATCTGAAAAACATCAGCAGGAATGAAAGGAACTAATAAGCTCAGAGGTGTACGACTCTGATGGATCGGACATTACGGAACCGGTAAAATTCTCAGATTCCCCACCTTAATTAACAGCCCGGAAGAATATTTGTGGAACCAGCAGCTCCTCACTCCTCACATCCTACGCCTTGTCTTGATTAAGCACTGATGGCCAATTATAAGCAAAGGTTCAGATACAGATGGCTTTTCTGTATTAAAGGTTACGTCCTTATGATCGTCAGTCGACTGGAGTCATTTCCAACAAGCCCCTCATTACTGCAAGATTCGCATGTGCATGATATGTGTGGACAAACATGTTTTTTGCAGCTGTAGTGTCAGCGAGGGAGCCTTTGGTAGCCTCAGGGTGAGAGAAATTAATGAACACTTTCAACAGTGTCTGCTGTAGAGACCAGAAATCTCTACTAATCTTTATTATCCTGCTCGTTACATCATTATCATCTTTTTTTTCCCGGGTCTGTCTGTTCTCTCCCAGTCCCACTGTGCATTTTTAAATCATCCAGTCATCACCCAGCCTGCCAAGCATCAAGTCATCTGTCTCCTCTGTCCATTCACGCCATCCAGTCGCTCCTCGAGACTGCCAAGTCATCCTCAGTCCCCTCATATCCATTAGTGTGCATTGTTGATAAGCGGACAGGGCGGCATTTATGAAGTTTAGCAAAAATGTCTGCTCCACTCGTTCCCTGTTATTGCTGTGCGTGAGGTTTGATCATTAAAGCATTCGTTTCCCTCCCCTCTCTCTGCGGTAGGTCACCACCTCCACGGGAAGCAAATGTTTTTCCTGCCGTTCATCAGCCGAGAGAGACAAATGGATGGAGAATCTGAGGAGAGCGGTGCAGCCCAACAAGGTAAGCACTGCGAAAACGCAGTAGGTGGGGACGAGACTGCGTGTAGTAATCAACACTAATAAGTTCATCTGCAAGTGTCCCAATTCCAAAAACATTGCAACATTGATTAGCACAAAGACAGTGAGCTTTGGAGTGCCGACACCGTGTCCCCCGCTCTACGTACAACGATGCAATCGGATATGTTGACATCCAGCTGTGCTCTCCCTGCAATGTACGCCTCAAGAGCAGAGGACACAGAGGTTGCTGGGAGAAACACACAGAGACTCCAAAAGTGCTTTTTCTCCTGAGCATTCATACCATCTGTAGTCTTGACAAACACAGCTGTGACAGAGGGAAAGTAGCAAAAATATCCAGCCAAGAAAACAGTCTTAATCTCGCAGCGTCTTTTTGCTCCTTCATCTGTCGTTATTTAGTAAATTACTCACTAATTAGAACTTCCCATTTCAGTCGTTCTTCGCAGCTTTTTTTTTTTTTTTTTTTTTGGCAGAGATGTGTTATTTCTGTCTCTCTTTTTAATTATTCCGTGATTCTGAGAGATTAGATGCGGTGCAGTGTTGTTTTGGCAAACACAGAAAATGGAAACAGATACTGACATTCTTTGGAATTAGATCTCTGACGTCGCGTTCAATAGGTTGAGCCCATTTCACTTGAACTGCGAGTGCTACAGCAGCAGACAAGCAAAAGCATGAAACGTGCATAAATTAAGTATAGAAATAATCCTACAAATTACCCATTGTGTTGCTGTAAACGTATTAAAAGAACTTTATGCAGGAGACATTCAAGACTCAACCTGTTTTTGTGGTTTACGCGTGAGTATTTGTTACCGTGATCTCACCCTAAAGTCTCTTTTCTGTTGCTGGCGTTTTTTAGGATGAAAGAAATACGACAGAGTAAAAATATGGACGAACAAAGGAAACATAATTACGTTCAGTCATTTTCTATACCTGTCTGCCTGAGATAAAATCAATGTAAATGAAACACAAAGGTGGAGTAAATGCTAAGGCTGCACAATTCAGCTCCTGAATAAGAGGATAATTATGGGTAATTAAGATAATAGGCAATTTACAGATATATCATCTTTGTGGGCTGGTTTTTGATCGTAATTACATTTTCCTGCGCGTGAAAAGATATACATGAGACAAAGTTTCATTTCTAATTAAACAGTATAGAGCAGCTTCATTTACTGTAGGGAGTCATTTTGTTGCGGCAACATAGTTAAATATAGAAAATTGACGACTGACAAGGCGTTACTGAACACTGATCACATGTGACGTGTCTCAATTTTCAGGAATAATACCGAGCAGAGGAAATACTTGACAGAGAGTGGTAGTATTTTCACAGCTGAATAGAAGAAATGTTCTCCTATCTGCAAGATCTGCAAGGTGGTGTGACATTCACCTTGAACGAACCACACACACACACATTAAATGTTTCCGAGTTCAGAAACGGCTCCTATTGGGACGAACTTAACGAAACACATTCAATTAAATGAGTAACATTCTGTCCAGATA
This sequence comes from Nibea coibor, assembly GCA_023373845.1. Classification (NCBI taxonomy): domain Eukaryota; kingdom Metazoa; phylum Chordata; class Actinopteri; family Sciaenidae; genus Nibea; species Nibea coibor. The sequence continues at coordinate 17,445,146 of CM041720.1, read as the reverse complement.
CTGTTGAACTTTTTTAAAGCATAGCCAGTGTTTCAAGCATGCTTTTGATTACAAGAGGCTCGAGTGTTTCTCTATAATGATGTCATTATTAGCGCCTCTTTTCTTCTCCATTTTCAGAAGGTGGTTTTCAAGGCGATCTGAATAATGGGCCAAAAAAATATGCCCCGCTATTGAAAAAAAAAAAAAAAAAATCAATTGATGACATAAGAATGGGTTAGCGCTCTGATGTGGGAGTGAGATTTCTGCACTTTCATAAAGGCTGAAAAATGCAGACGAGAAAAGGATTTTAAATTGCCACTATGAAATGATTGAAGTGCCATCTGAAATGTTTTTGTCGTTTACAATTGCGGGACTTCAGACTTGAATCTTATCGCTGTGCTTGTGCAGACATTTGATGCATTTCATTTTTGGGTTCACTCCATTAGTTTTAGGTTTGTTATTTTCCTCCAGTGGTGATGATGTAACTGACTTCGTCTCATTTCTCCTCGTGTCTCCAGGACAACAGTCGCCGGGTAGAGAACATGCTGAAGCTGTGGATCATCGAGGCAAAGGACCTGCCAGCCAAAAAGAAATACTTCTGCGAGCTTTGTCTGGACGACTCCCTCTACGCCCGCACCACCTGTAAACTCAAGACTGACAATGTCTTCTGGGGAGAGCACTTTGAGTTCAATAACCTGCCTCCTGTCAAGAGCATCACGGCCCACCTCTACAAAGACACAGACAAAAAGAAAAAGAAAGATAAGAACAATTACATTGGGCTCGTCAACATCCCCATCGCAGCGGTTACCGGGCGACAGTTTATGGAGAAGTGGTATCCAGTCAGTACGCCCAACCCCCCCAAAGGCAAGACATCTGGGCCTATGATTAGAATCAAAGCACGCTATCAGAGTATGAACATCCTTCCCATGGAGATGTACAAGGAGTTTGCAGAGTACACCACCAATAACTACATGCTGCTATGCTCGGTGCTTGAGCCGGGGATTAGCGTCAAGAACAAGGAGGAGATGGCGTGCGCACTGGTCCACATTCTGCAGAGCACTGGCAAAGCCAAGGTTAGTACCGACAACACGTTTTAACTCTCCGCGGAGAAATAATGCATAACAAAAGCAGAATATGAGACCATTATTGTGCCGCGAGGAACTGATGTGATTATGAGGCACGCAGAGGTTAACCATTACCCCGCTGCCTGCTCATCTCGTGAACTCTTGACCCCCCACAGCTGTAATACAGAGCAGACAAAGACCAGACAGACAGGTGATTTCCTCTTGCTGCACCAGCCTGTATTACATTTTTAACTCAAGCTAATCCCTTACATGTATCCGCCCGCAGTGCTTCATGGCATACCGATGCAGGACAGAGGCACAATACATCCACCGCTGTCTGCAGCACAGCAAGCACGGGGAGATTAGTCTACCACAGTAGGAGCCTAAGTCTCCCATGACAGCAGGCCCGTCGGACTCAGATAATCTCCCATCCATCCAAAACAGTCGTAATTGACTTTACGCTGACAGCACGGAGTTTGTCTTTTGAGCGCAGTGAAGCGAACGCTGGCATTTTGACCCTACTTGACATCGTGGTACGAGTTATGAGAGAAAAGGCGACCCTATTGGGCGCTGAGAGAGGGGGTAAATAAGCTTAGAGCTGATTAATCGAGTAATCAGAATTAATCAGCAAATATTTGGACACTAGGTCAGTCATTTAGGTGTTTTTTCAGGCATAAAGTCTCTTTTAAATAATTGCAAATAGAATAGAATTTGTGTTATTCAGACATTTAAAGGTGCTAATTGTTGTTATTTGGCCTTTTTCTGCTATTTTAGAGACTAAACTGATTAATTGAGAAAATAATCTGCAGATTAATGAGCGATAATATTAACGGGTTTAACCAAAGCATTACAAAACGCTAGTTTTTATCAGGAAATATGTATCCTGTTGTCCTTGTAATATCTCAAATGACTGTTTGTTTTTATCTGAATATTGCTGCAGGCTGCTTTCTTCACTGCGGCGTAAACTTCTTCGTCTTCTCTACCTCGTCAGTAACCGGTGACGACTTGTGCCTCAGTTTAGTTTTTTGTTGTTGTTTTTTTGACTGTTTCATCAGCAGAGCTTTGAAACCTTCTTTGACTTTATCACGGCTCAGCGGAATGATGAATGATCAGTGCCTAAGATGCGATGTCTATCCGCACTGTACCGCCTGTCTGCTGGGTTTAGGGACTGAAAGCGGCTGATTGATGGGGGAGAAGGCATCCAGTGGCCCCCAGAGAGACGGTCACATCCTTAATTGCTTTCAATTAATCCCCACCTTGCGAGCAAAGCACTAAAAGTTTTACTTCTTCCTCACCTCCCGGTCTTTCTATCCCAGCTGGATTTGTTCTTCTCGCTGTGGATGTGGCAGTGGAGATGCATCCACCCTGCAATCCTTTTAATTTGATCTCTTCTTTTCTTTTGTGAATGCGGAGAGGACACAGAGACTGACTTAAAATGGACGATTTAATCAAAGCTGTGAAATGTCGAGTGTCAGTGCTGTTTGCTGCTGCAGCTTCCTTTATGAAAAGACTTTCATCACTCAAGACACGGTGATGCGCTCTGACATATTTAGGCGGTACACACACACACACTTGAGTACATGTTGATGGATAGAGCAGTCATGTCATGCCAAACACACAGCAGTACCAACAAACCACATATCCTCAGATATTCCTGAGGCTTAATTAGTCCTATATCCTCGACTGCTGCGTAGATGCTTCACACAGACATATCTTGGCCACTGTTGCATGGTTTGTTCATTTACAATCCAGTGATGAAGTTTGTTTTTCATGTGCTGCCAACTCGGGTGCGGCTTTTGCTAACATTTGTGGGTGATATTTAGGAATCAAGCAATTAACATGAGCAAAGATAAACTCTGGAAAGTCCCGTAAGCCTGTTTTTTATTGTTTTCCTGCGAATGTTTAATGCGGCCTTTGGTTATTTACCCCTCGCCTCTGTACGGTTGCGGAGTCTTCCAGCTATCCGGGCTCAAGTCAGAATCCATGAGTCAGTATCTAATTCTGTGAGCAGCACAGTGGATTTTTATAGTTCAGACAGAGAGACACAGGCTTTTGCATTAGAGAGTCACAAAGGAGCAACCCCCCCCTTACACCCAGCAGAGGTGAACCAGAGGTTTCTTTTTCGGAGATGCAGCGGCAACTCTTTTGTTAGTCCGAAGTTCTGCTGATGTGCATCGCGTTTAATCAGCTGTGCACAGGTGGGAAACAGCTTCTAATTGCAGCTGGGGCTATTGTTAAGAGATGGAGATTGCAGGTTGTAACGGGCATTAGTATGCAACACCTCGAGACTTCTGTTTCTTCCCGTGTCATTTTATCACCCATCACCGAATAATTACACCCCGAATATTCTGCTCCGTTGCACACTCGCTCCTTCTCGATCTCGTTCTCTTCCTACTTTCCGCCTTTGTCTTCCCTCATCTCTCTTTCATGCTTCATTGCGTCTTGAGGCCAAAGCTCTCTGGAGAGATGTCATTACTGATGCTATATTGATGTCTGGATGCACGGCGGCCACGCCCTGCGTCATTGAACAGACGCTAACTTTACACAGACACACACACACACCCACGTATAATCACAAGACAGTAGCAGGTGGTTGCAGGTAATTTATACAGTTTTATGCATGAGCAAGTAGCCCTGAAGTCGTGTGAATGTATACAGTATGTGGCCTTAGAGAGCACAGGATTAGGTCAGAGGTATGAATGAATGACTCAATAGTTCTTTTTATGTCAGCTGATTTTATTTGACTTTGAAGCCATAAATTCACCTGAAATCAAAATGAGAAATCCAGTCATAACATTTCTGCAGAGCACCGGTGCTGGAAGGTCACGACACCAGCCCCCGTGGGACCGGCTGTTATGTCCATGCACCCAAACAGCGCAACTAGAAGCTCCACGGCTACAATAACAAGCCCTCTGCTGTGTTGGAATTGCCTGGAAGAAGTTCACCTTTCTCTCTTTCATCTGGAAATACCCACTCCTGGCAAGAATCCTCCGCGTTATTGATCTAGTCTTGTCGACGCCTCGGCCCTCAGGAAGATTATGTTCTAATTTTGTTGCCTCCCCTCTCTCTCTGTCAGCTATGCCGACTGTTGGAAGTGACGATAAGGAGGATTTATCCTTATGATAACTGGCTAGAGGAGGGCGGTGCTTTGGTTATTATGCCATTGCGTTTTTATGTTACTGCTCCTCAAGGTAAACTAACAGCGCTGCTTAAGGAGGCGAAATATGTGATTCTCTCCTCGGCTCCTGTGTAGACTGCCGTAGCACAGCTCCGGTTGTGTTAAGCACAAGCATCTTATTAATGAATCCGCCGTCGTCGTGCACGCGGGCACAGTTTGTCGTACGTACATAATACGGTGTGACAGATGATTTATTAACATGACATGAAGGGCTCTGGTAATTCCGTGTTCCTCGGGGCTTTTTTTATTTTTTTAATGTGGCTTTAAATTAATCACTTGTCCCCTGAGAAGGCCAGCGAGCGATCATAACAGCTAGCCACTTGTCAATACCTTCCTATTTAACTTACACTTAATGGGCACAAAGAAAGGATCGGCCCTCTTGTGATGTTTATGTCGGAGACAAGCGAACAGGGTGTGATGTGTCATGAAGCCTTAGATCTGCTCTGCCCCGAACAGGAAATACACCAAACGCATCAGTACACTTGCTGTCCTCATAGTCAGTACTAGCACATCACATCCTCAGACTTTTTAATAATTCCAGCTTGTTTTTTTATTGACCGGTCCTTGCCGGCGTGGACACAGATGGAGAGAAAGGTGCAACCATTCCAAACAGAGATGTGAAGAGAAGAGGCGAAGGCACCGACAACAAGGACAGAAAAGAAGGAGAGCGTTTACAGAAATGTAGTTTCAGCTTGCAGCAACACTCTCTGGCCGTGGAGCTGCAAAGAAAAAAACATTCAGCTCCACAATGATGCTCAACGCATCGATCTGAAAAGCCTCTTGACGTCTCAGTTGGCACTCAGATTACATAGATTCTGTCTCTCTCTCCTCGTCTCTCTTCTCGCTATCTTTTATCGCCTCACGTCATGAGAATAACGCACGTATTTGTTTTTTTTTTACGCCTAACATACGTGTGCACGCCGAGGGGTGCAGATAAAGTGCTGAAACAGTGAAAAAAAAACGAATGAAATGGATTACACAGAATAATAAATCAATACATTCTTCACCAGTAAAATCCAGTTAGTGTATAAGAGCTGGTGATCATTACTTATTCAATACAAAACATTGAGTTCCCTGCATCGTTCCATATCTTCGGCAACATGCCGAGCCTCACCTTAAGCTGAGTTCACCTAGGGTAGCTTTTTAACAGTTTGGTTGCTTTTGATTGTGCATGTTTGCTGATGCCTGGAGGAATCTCTGCAGAAACGTCTGTTCATTCGAGAAGCTTGAAAAACTTGGAATAGAATAGAAGCACAGTTCTTGTTGTCTCTCTCAGAAATCGAGCTAAATCTATTTAACCACATTAGCTGCATGTTTCTGTGGATGACACTGAAGATCTTCTACCTTGGTCTAGAAATATCTCAACAGATTGCCGTTAAATCTTGTGGGCGTCTCATTGTCCCCAAACGGCGACTTTTCCTCTAGCACCACCAGACGTTTGTTTATTAATAACACGTCTTGAAAACTTTTAAATGAATAGAACGAATGTGGCTCAGACACTCATGGATCCCCCGGGATGAAGTGTAATAACTTTGGTGATGCCTTAACTTCATATCTATCACCAACAGGAGGTCAAAATATCTGCAAAACTCTGCAACTAATTAGCAAATGTTAACACGATAAACTAAGATGAACAAACATGATAAACATTGCACCTGCTGCACATTAGCATGTTATCATTCATTATCAGCGTTTTGACATTAGCATTCGGCTCAAAGCACGGCTGCGCCCAGTTACAGCCTCACAGAAGTCCTGTTTATCTTTGAAATTTGAAATGATCATTTCAGGTGAGATAATATCGTTTATCTCAGCGGACTCTGCCTCGTTTTACAATGTTCAAACTTTTCTTAAAAGGTACAGAAGCAAAATGAAACTTAAATAGAAATAAGCGGAAATATCTTGGTTAACTGTCAGGGTTTTTCAAATAAGATATTAAACTTCACGTTAAAGGCAAACTTTTGATTTATTAATCAAATATGCATTTCACAGCTTTGTGGACGACGCTTAACACTTAATACAAGACGGAAACACACTCAGAAACACACACATAGAGTAAGTCAGCAGAACATGATGTTTGGATGCTGATGACACTTGCTGTAAGACCCCCTCCAGTCAAACCTATCTTCATAATGATCATGTGCACTAGCGGCTAAATCAGGAGCGCTGCAGCCCTTCCTGTTTGTTTGTTTGGTTTTTTTTTGTGTGTTGAATGATAAGCCTGCGGGAGGCACCGCTTCCATTTCCATTCGGCCTCCAGTCCTCCCCGTCAACCCAATGTGACCCTCACAGGAAGAGCTGCAGGTTACGGTGCTGTAATACTAGCTACCAGTCTCCAGGGAGGGTGGCAGAAAGAGATGGAAAGACGAGGAGAGCGAAAGGATGGAGTGGCTGGAGTGGTTCCTGTTTTCTCTCCCACCCCTGAGCCTTCCCTCAGCCTTTGCCCCAGGCTGGAAAACCAGGCTCGTCGATCAGTCAGATTGTTAATGTTGTACACTTTCCATTTTCTCCATTTACTTTTTCTTACAATACTCATTTATTGAGCCCAAACTTTCATTTCAAATTGTCTAAAATTATTTATTTGCTGCTGTGTGTTACACACACACACACACCCACACACCTGAATATCAACAGGTAATTTCCATTTTATTTCTTTTGTAATGAATCCCATTAGTTCCACAGTCCAAAACTTCTCCAATAACATTTTATAACCATTCACAAGATAGCAACAAAAAAACAAGAAGCATCTATGCCAAAACAAAAATCATTATTCATGCTCTGTTGGACATCATTGGGATGTAATACACACACATGCACACAAAACATTTTCACATTAAAAAAAATGGACACACTGAAAAGTTGGTCTGGCATGAATATATTTCACTATTTTGTTTATAATTTAGCCAATATGAGCTTCATCACTTTTTACATTCAATGTAGTGCACTGTGTAATGTCGAGCACTGACTCTCATTCACATTACGCACGAACACGACTGCGTAACGCGATCTGTCGGCGGCATTTGAACCCACTTGAGTCACAATTTGAAAGAGCTCGAAGGAAAATGTTTGCTGCAGTATCATCCTTTCAAGGCGTTTTATTGTTCTCTCGCTCGTGTTTCTTTTCTGCATATTACCATAGAGACGCACACAAAAAAAATCTGAACGTGTGGAAAGCGTAAACATGATCTTCATTTTTCTCTTTTCTTCTTCTACCTTTGCAAGGTGCAGCACTTTAGAAGCATGTAATTTTAGAACGACACGCTGCTGTTCAGCGCTCGGGCTTGTCTGACAGCGTGTCAGACAGAGTCCTGATCATCTCAATCTCAATTATGTCGTCTTTTTTTACGTGCATTTGTATTTCACTTCACTTTCAGCAACTTGTGGCTGTAGTGGAACATTGCCGAATAGAGATGTAAGCGTCGTGCACGCACACGGGGCCCGCCTAGCAGTGATTAGATTGTTATGTGTATAGCAGTGCAATGGACAGGATTTTATGAGTTTTTACTGGCAAGTAACCCCATCTACGGGGAGTGTCTCATCTTTTTCAACAGGACTCTGTTCCCTTCTATTTATTAGATCTGATCAGCTGTGTTGCACCGTCTACCCTCCACTCAGACCCTATCTTCATATCACCCTCCTCTCTCTGTGCGCTGCGTGTTGGGTTTTCTTTCTTTTCTTTTCTTTTCTTTTTTTTTTTTGAGGCATGGTTCGGCTGATGAGATGTGGCAGCGATACAGAGAGCGTTCTACTTCTCCTTATTAGCGCTGAAGCAAAGGGGAGGAGGGGAGGAGGAGGGAGGGGGAGTGCAGGCTGCAGGATTGAGGGCGTCAGAGAAACGGCTGAGGGATGACGGGAGGAGAAAAGAGAAGAGACGCTCTCTCTTTTTTTAGGGCACGTTTGCTCAGACTTTTAGAACGCCGCTGGCTCTTCATATTGCAAAATATATATCCCCCACTTTTCAAAGCACGCTAAAGGTTTTCATATTTACATTTCTTTTGCATAAAAATGCACCGTATCGGATTTGACAGGGATAGAACCAGCTTCTGTTGCTGCACCTGGTGTTTCTGCATTGTTATTGTGAGAATGTTAGCAGTCTGACATTAGCATTTAACTCAGAGCAACCCTATAGCTAGTCTACAGCCCTGCAGTGCTACTAGTGTGGCTGTAGACTGCATTGTTAACACAGGAAACAAATTCACATCTCCCAGGTTTGAGTTCCTACAGCAGCTCAGCTGCATTACCATGCTGTAATAACATAACTTTGAAAGTTGGAGGGAGGAAAAAAAAACTCTTTTTTTTTTTAGTAGCATACTGAAATGAAAACCAGGGAACCAGTCACAGCCTGGAAGGTAAGAAATCAATCTTGCGAACATATGGTATGCACTGAAAAATGGGCAGAATGTTTACATGCAGTTTGGCTGCAGCTTGCAGTCAGACTAAGAAATACAGCGTGCAGATCCGCCATTATGGTGCCAGTAATTTCCTTGTATCCGTGCGTTGTAAGTTTTCCTGCACAAAAACTCCAACTGAGATTGAAAATCCACCTGTGTGCACAGACACGTGGGCTGTACCCTCCACTTATAAGTTGATAGGCTCAACAGAGGTCTACTCCTGTGCGGCATGTCATTGTAAGAGATTGTCAGAGGTGGTCGGATCCAATACCTGCAGAAATGATTCTGTCTGTCTTTTGATGTCTCTTTCTCAGTCTCTCTCTGTCTTGCTAGCCCTCCTCCACTTCATCTGACAGTCCTCTCTAATCAGGCCCGGATTTGTCTCGCCTCAGCGGCCACATAAGGAAGGCAGAGCAGAGAGGAAGGAGGAGAGGAGGGGGAGAAAGCCACAGAGGGGTCGAGGTTAGAGGAAAGATCATAATTGGGATGACATTTTCTTCCCATAAAAAAAAAAAAAAACAGAGCTCGGTCTAATAATGGGATGGGTGTCCATACACCACAAAAGGTCACGTTTCCTCTCCGCTGTATGCCTTATTTATAGCAAACTCCTCACTGTCCAGTGAGTGCTCCACAGTCTGACTTGACGGAGATGACGAAAACATTGTGAGGAATGAATTTAATAGCTCATCATCAAATATATTTAAATGTTTTTGACACCGATCAGCAGAAAAAAGACCCTTTTAGAGTTTAAATGGAAAACAGTGATGAAATTTTATGATGGATATTAAATAAAAAAAAAAGTCTTGTTTGGATTAGCATTCACCCCTTTCAAATCAGTATTTAATAGATTCACCTTTGGCAGCAGTGATTACAGCCTTGTGCCACTTCAGGACAAACATTGTTTTGAAGCCAGTGTTGCTTTGGCTTTCTGCTCAGGGTCATTGTCTTTCTGGAAAACAAATCTCAGTCATAGGTTTCTTGCAGACTATATCAGCTTCCTGTCTGTATTCTGCATTCATCCCACCCTCTACCCTCACAAGTCTTCCGGGGCGTCAGTGCAGCACAGTGTAGTGTAACATGACGTTTAGTCTGATGGCCAAAAAAAAAGCTCCAATTTGGTCTCATCAGACCATGGAAACTTCTTCCAGCTCACTTCAGAGTCTTCCCATATGGCTTCTGGCAAACTGCAGCCGACATGTCATGCGAGGTGGCTTCCTCTTTGCCGCTCCCCCGTGAAAATCTGTGACAAGTCAAACACCCGGCTAAGTGTTGCTGTTTGTGCGATCTCTCCAATCTCAGCCTCTGAAGCTTGAAACGCCTTCAGGGTTGTCATAGGTCTCTTGGTTTCCTTCCCTCACTCGTCTCTTTTGTGCACAGTCACTCAAGTTTCCTTTCCTAATGATCGATTTAACTGTACTCAGGGACTTTTCTCGTATCCGTCCCCTGAATTGCGCTTTTGTGTCCTCACATTTTTCTTCTCTCTGAGTGTCTTTCAATATTCATAGTGTC